>OX638369.1:98507314-99742314 GCA_951812925.1 Calliopum simillimum
TCTCTGGAAAAGGTTGTAAAGAAGTGCAGTACACACAAAAGTGAAATGTTTTCTTGGCACCGCATCTCACAGTGAAAATACGCTGTTGCAGCTCAACCACTGCATCGATTTTTATGAAATTTGGAATACAACCTTATTGAAGGCGTTTTGTTATGTAGCTACCAGTGCCACCCCCCTAAAGGCGAAATGCATTGCCGCGGCTAAACCGTTGCACCAATTTTTAAGATACTTGGAATAAGGAATGAACCCTTAGAAAGCATATTAAAAACTCCTACTTATTTCAGGGCGATCCCACTCACCTAACGGCAAAATGCGCTGTTACGGCAACTTTATAATTTTTCTCTTGGTTGACCTTTTTTCGGATTTGCCCATATCAAAAATTCACTCAATAAAAACGCAAAACAGAAAAATATTAACTAAAAATTGTTTCCAATACGGATTACATAAAAAGGAGATATAATGGAAGGAACCAAAACATGCTTTCTTTTGTCCCCCACCTATTTTTTTCATTTTTTTTATTACTTCAAGAACATCGAATATGATGACTTTAACTTCTGGAATATTTTTAAAAAATGAACATAATTTATTTAAAAATTTAAGATAAAATTTTAGTCTCAAAGCGCTTAACTCAACTTTTGAAAAATCCAACATAAATTTTAAGGGTTGCCGCATGGTTATTTTCGAAAATTTATTTTAAATCTTACTTTTTTTGACTAAATTTAAGTTTCTGGTTTCAGAAGAGCATAGATAAACTTTTTTAAAATTGTAAAAAAAAATTTCAGGGATGCTATATGATTGTTTTTTTTTAGATTTATTTAAATCATATCGAGCATAACCGCAACAGTAGCGTATGCGACAAAAAGCTAATTTTACAGGAGATAAGTTTTTTTTCGAACATGCATGGCGGATTTTTTTAAAGCGTTAAATGTAGTCTATATTAGTCCTGATAAAGATAATAGAAGCGTTTTTAAATTTATGGCGCATACGATATTTTCGCAGTCACTCTTGGCGGAGATTAAAATTGAAATGTGGCGCATACATTTTTTGAAATTGCATTGTTTTATCTTTGAAGAATACATTTATTTCATTTAATTTATGCACGGAAAGAAATTTGTAACAATTTGAATGGTTGAAATTATACCAACCCACAAAAACGGTCAGATTGACTGTAATATTGTGAATTTACAGTACTATTTAGCATTAAAATCTTACAAAATAGCACACACTCACCTCGTTTGAACTTTGTTTTACTCCGATGTCGTCCCACTCCAGGTTTTTTTTTATGTAAAGTTGTTCACAGGGGTCCAAATACATATATAGAAAAAGATTTTTTTTTAAATCAATCAGCGAGCTAATCGATTTTCCGGGTCGAATTTCGGTTACCGAATGGTCTTCACATTGTTTCTGTAGCAAACAAAAAAGTTTGACAAAAATTAACTATAAACTAGGTATGCAGTTAGTTTTCTGATTATTTGTAGATACAAAAATGGTATTTTGGAAAATTATAGCTGATTGCGTTAACGAGACATTGCAGTTTTAAGAATTTTTTTTAAATATTCTTGTTAACAAAAATGAGCTTTTGCGTTTTTTAGAAAATTAGCAACGGACGAAAACGAGAAAAATTATTTTCAATGTAAATTTTGCTGTTAAATCCGAATCTGGTCTCAGAATTGCTATATCTAATATGATTTTCGAGAAATCCTTTCCTAAAGATTATAGTCCGGGTGCCCACACTTAAAAAAAAATCTTATAGAATAACAGGCTGAAACTTTCATAATCGCTTAATTACATTGAGACCTACAAACTTTACCATTGTGACAAATACGTCGAGTGGGGCGTTTTGGCTGTGGCAGCTGTCAAACATGTCAAAGTTATGACCCCCCCTGGACTGATGAATAACTGGTTAATTTTTTGTGAATCCACAGTTTTTTTATTATTATTAAATGATAAAACAGTCGACCTACAAAAAGAGGGGGTCGTTGGCGGGGCCTACGCGCTCAACATATAATAGTTACACCTACCAACGAATTAATAAATAGCCAGCTAATTCTTTCAGAATTTGTTGTTTTTTCATAGTACTGTCACGCAATTATATTGACCTACAATTTGAAAGGGCCGTTTTCCTCAACCTACACCCTAAACCCCTAAAAGTCATACATGTTTAGGGCGTAGGTTGAGGAAAACGGCCCTTTCAAATTGTAGGTCAATATAATTGCGTGACAGTACTATGAAAAAACAACAAATTCTGAAAGAATTAGCTGGCTATTTATTAATTCGTTGGTAGGTGTAACTATTATATGTTGAGCGCGTAGGCCCCGCCAAACGACCCCCTCTTTTTGTAGGTCGACTGTTTTATCATTTAATAATAATAAAAAACTGTGGATTCACAAAAAATTAACCAGTTATTCATCAGTCCAGGGGGGGTCATAACTTTGACATGTTTGACAGCTGCCACAGCCAAAACGCCCCACTCGACGTATTTGTCACAATGGTAAAGTTTGTAGGTCTCAATGTAATTAAGCGATTATGAAAGTTTCAGCCTGTTATTCTATAAGATTTTTTTTAAGTGTGGGCACCCGGACTATTAATTTTCCATCCATTTTGTGAAAAGTTAATATACATTTTTTTTTATTCTTTTGAGGTTATATAATAGAACAAGGAAATTCATAGCCATAAAACCTTAAAAATAGCTTGAAGCCCTATTTTTTATTTTAAAACCCAGTTTAAATTATATAGATATATTTTTTCTTCTTCGAATTATTCTATGTAACCTGAAAAGTTGAAAAAGGGAAAAATCCACGTTTTTTCGATATTTCAGCCCTAAATATTTCGAAGTCATAAAGAGATATTAGTATATTTCAAATTAATTTCTTAAGTAAAAGTCTTGGACTTCAAGCTTCATTTTCAATCTTTCCAGCTAACTTTTACAACGAACATTCTTTACAAAATTTCGTCGAATTATCTTAGTTTTCCTGTGAAAAATTTTTGCGCGGACACAAACATCCACCCAGACAGACGGACATGGCTATACCGACTAAAAAAGTGACTTTGATGAAGAATATATATACTTTTCCATTCCTGCTACGCCTTCTTCTCTGGTTTTATAGGTGCTTACGTTATTTTTGCGGTCAACAACAAAACATATGTGGCACTTACGACATAATTGAAAGTGCGATATCTTTGTAAACATACACAATTCAGTTTTAATATTTGGCATACAGATGTAAATGACATTTTAGAACATATTTGCATAAAAACAAATTTCGAAAAAATGTCGCATACGCTACTGTTGCGGTTAGGGCTCGATATGACGTTTGTATTCAGTATTTAATATGGCTCAATCATAAATAGACTTACTCCTGAACAACGTCGTGGAAACTTACTACCAATATCAGTAATCAGTTAGAGAATGTAATAGAGTTCTTCAACATCATTTTGGTCGTTATGAACTTCCAACCCAGTGCACTATTCGTACTATTGGACATTCATCATTCAACCAGAGTGCATAAGCCCGTAATTTAGAGAATATTTCTGCAGAAGCAGAGAGTGTTCGTGAAGCCGTGAACAATCTATTCGTCGCCGATCTCAGGCATCTCTTATGGATCATTGTGGCGTATCTTGAGGTGTGATCTTGTTCTGAAAGCCTATAAAATACAGCTTTTAATTGCAGCTTACGGGCCTCACAACACCTTCAAATTGATCCATTATTTTATCGAAAAATTGTGTTTAGCGACGAAGCTCATTTTTGGCTACGTTAAAATTGGCGTATTTGGGCCGATGAACAACCAGTAGCAATCCAATAGCTTCCAATATATCCCGATAAGTGTACTGTTTGGTGTGGTTTATGGGCAGAAGGCATCTCGGACCGTATTCTTCAAAAATGCGGATGGAGCCAGTGTTATGGTCAATGTTGCTCGCTACAAAGCAATGATCAATGATAGTGTAACCGACCTCTGGTTTCAACAGGATGGCGCAACATGCCATATAGCTGGAGAAACAATAGCTTTATTGAGGGAAACGTTCGATGAAATCATCATCTCAAGAAATACTCCTGTCAATTGGCCACCAAAATCATGTGATTTGACGGAATTGGATTACTTTCCAACATAACTCCTGTTGTTCAAGAAATACCGGCCGATATGCTCGAAAGAGTTGTCGAAACATATGAACGAACTAATTTTTACACATTGATCTGTATTAACCAAATTATCATTCCAAATAAAGTCTTGCATCAATACATTGATTTTTATGTATTTTATTTAGAAAACAAAGTAGGAAGCTCTTATTGGATCACCCGTTATTTAAAAAAATATTAACTGAAACTTAAAATGAACCACATACTGTTAGCTAAAATACCCACAAAAACGTTCTTAAGAAACTTTGCCCAACTGTTAAGCACAGAATCATTATTTTGGACAAAACTTGTTTATCCAAAGTTATCATGAAATCAACAATTTTCTAAAACATCAAAACCCATATAAACCCTTTTCCAAAAAAAGAGTTATAATTGGTTAAAGTGTTGTTGAAAAATATTTTACGGAAAGTATCATAAGGGGTCACGACGAGAAATGCGTAAATTGGGGTCAAATACATATCTGTGGACTTTTGACAAAAACAACCTAAGTCGAGGAAAATTCTCCAGGATTTTATTCATAAATATAAAATTTAAACTCGATTCTATTGGTATAATCGCCATGTTTCTATGATTTCTTGTTCCAGAGGTATAAGGGTGCGCCATTCGTGCGATGAAGTGTTGTGAACCAAAAGCAAAAAATAATTTGACAGCTGACACTTTAAGATTAGTAAAAATGTAAGGAAAAAGGAGATTTAACGCAGCATCAACGAAATTGAGCCACATAATTGAAAAGTTGTTAATCAGTTTTTAAGATCTCCTGAAAAGTTGCCAATTTCCAGTTAGGTAGTTTTGTGAAAAGTCCATAGATATCTTCCATAAACATTGTTTATGGCTTGAAAGTAATGCAACGAAATACTTAGAATGGTTCGTGCATCGTTTTTTCCCAAATCAGGGCATTAGGGTGTGAAACCTTCCAATAGTGGAGTAGGTAGAGTAAATGGGAAATTTTTTGTATACGTTATAGCATACTTAACAAGGTCAAAGATAACACCCTTAATATTTTATTTTTTTTTTTCATATCATACCAAAATGTGCAGTTATTTAAATTTTTTATTACTCATCAAATTTGTATTAATCAAAAAAACATTTCTAAAGTTCACCCCAGGCGACGCAAACTCACGGTAAGGCAGCCCTTACGTCCAGTAACTTCTTTATTACACTCTCTTATCACAGCGACATTTCTATCACCTGCCATTTTCGCCCTCACCGACAATGTCAATCAGAATTCAAATAATTTGGAAATATGTACAAGTACGTTGCTGACAATGTTTCCATAAAAAAAATAACTTAGATATGGAGTGATTTTTCAGCTAACCGTAAGTATGTATTTAACTCGCATGCGATAAGATTTGTTGCGTGACATTTGAAGAAAATTAATTAAATTATTGTGATGAACTGAGTTGTTTTTGCGGTGATTGAATTGAATTTATGAGGCACTCGAGTGGACGGAACGAAGACGAATGATGTCATAAACATGTACTTTACAGCGGGCTTTGATTTTGAGTGATTAGTGGTGTTATATCTTGAGAAAGTTTTTCAAATTTTATAAAAATTCAAAGAGTTTTGTAAAAGAAGATAAGGGTTTTTATTAGCGCCAGTAAATGAGAGTGATGAAAAAACAAACAGCAGACAGTGATAAAGAGTTTATTTTTAAGCTGAATGATGAAAAACTGTATTTGGCGCCAACTTATGCAAACATATTTGAAATCAATTATGCCACTAAATGCATTTGGTTTCCATATATTTTCTTGTACAATAAAATATTGAAATCGCAGACATATATTACACGCATTATTTCAAAACCACAATGCAAAGTTTTCCTTTCATTTATATACCTTTCGAAATAGATGCCTTAGAGTCAACCTTTTACTGTTTTCCTATGATCTATAAAAACATAAAATCATACCTTAAAAATAAAAAATATACAAAGTGCATTCTTTTTGCTAAAAAACTTAGTTTAGTACTAAATCAATATAAAATAAAATCATGTCCTGCATGTCTATCATACATCCTTCAGAAAGCACTAAACGACACTACATAACCGACGCTAAGCACTCTCTCAAGTCAATCAAAATTTCATCTGTCACATGACAAATGATTTAAAAACCATCACAAACTCAATCGAATAATTTCATCACAGCTTCACAAAGATTTATGGAGCTTTATAGTGATGAGAAAAATGAGAAGAAAAAAATCCAAAGCCGGAAACAGACACTTGAAGTGTTCTGCGATATTGTCAATCAAAATTCAATCGACTTCATGAATGTGAAAAAGAATGATGAAGAAAAAATTCATAAAAGTACAAAAGCAGAGACATGAAGAAGTGATAAAAACTCTTGGTGCTATGAAAGATATCAACAATCAACATGATGTGTGACAACTATGTATGAGCACGACGATGAGGATGCTGATGACGTATATGACTTAAGAACAACTACGACGAGTAACATTAAAATGGTATCCTAGAGAATTTCACTGTGGGGCGGAAGTAACCAGTTGAAAGTCCTTTAACAAGCTCATCATTGGAGTTGAGTTGATGTCATCTGATCTGTGAGATGGAGTTGTGTGGCCACATTTAGTGACAGTTAAACTAACGCCATCAGTCAATGTCATAGTATAATTTTTGATTTTTTTCCACTTTAGAATTTGAAATATGCAATAAAATTTTAGAGATATAGAAGCAAAAACAAATTTGTCAGTTGGAAAATTAGTGCACTGAAAAAATATTTTATTTATATACTTATTTAGGAAAAAACTATTCAGATGAGAGGTTAAAGATTAAATAAAGTGAAACTGCGTTTTGCAAGAAAACATCAAGTTTTTTGTAATACGGAATTCATAAAAGGGGGCAACCTATGCAATTATATAAAACTTTTTGAGGTGCATAAAGTGAGCTATGCAGGTATGACGAATTTCGATGTTTTTTGGTTGGGAATTTCGAGCTATTTTCGAGCTATTCAACAATAATTTCGAGCTGTCTGGGAAATTTTCCATTTTCCGGAAAAGCGGAAAAATTGTTCTGCATAGCTAAGTTTATTTTTTCAGCCAGACGAATCCGCGGGAAGAGTTAGCGATGAAATCTTTTAACGCAGGAATTTCGAGCTACTTTTGAGCTAATTTTGAGCTAAAAGCATTTTCCGGAAAACTCCCAATTTTCCCGGAAAATCCCAAAAAAACTTTTTTTATGGCTAACTTTATTTTTTTCAGCCAGACGAATCCGCGGGAACAGTAAGGAATGAAATCTTTTAATGCAGGAATTTCGAGCTACTTTCGAGCTGACCTTGAATGAGGTATTTTCCTTAAATTTCCCCGGAAAATCCCATAAACTAAAAATTTTTTTTCCCTGTGTTATGTCCGCATATTATTATTATTATGTCCGAAAGTTTTTCGCGGATTAGCCTATAATATATCCAACACCTAGTTTGCTAGCCACAGTAATTTTACATAAGAGTAGGGGTAAGTGGGCGGCCTGCGGCCGCAGCTCAGGATTTAAAACTCCCAAAAATTTAACACCGGCTTCGCGGCGGCGGTTGGTAATATATACATTAATTTGCGGACATAACACTCGTTTACGAAATGGGGATAATGTTATGGCACCGCCATAAAAAAAGATTTTTTGGGATTTTCCGGGAAAGTTTGGGGTTTTCCGGGAAAGTTTGGGGTTTTCCGGAAAACACTTTTCGTTTTTGATGAGCTCGAAACTAGCTCCAAATTCGTGTGTTAAATGATATGATCGCAAAATATTCTCATGGGTTCGTCTGGCTGAAAAAATAAAGCAAGCCCTTAAAAAATTTTTTGGGATTTTCCGGGGAAATTTAAGGAAAACACTTCATTCAAGGTCAGCTCGAAAGTAGCTCAAAATTCCTGCATTCAAAGATTTCATCCCTTACTATTCCCGCGGATTCGTCTGGCTGAAAAAAATAAAGTTAGCCATAAAAATTTGTTTTTTGGGATTTTCCGGGAAAATTGGGAGTTTTCCGGAAAATGCTTTTAGCTCAAAATTAGCTCGAAAGTAGCTCGAAATTCCTGCGTAAAAAGATTTCATCGCTAACTCTCCCCGCGGATTCGTCTGGCTGAAAAAATAAACTCAGCTATGCAGAACAATTTTTCCGCTTTTCCGGAAAATGGAAAATTTCCCAGACAGCTCGAAATTATTGTTGAGAAGCTCGAAAATAGCTCGAAATTCCCAAACAAAAAACATCGAAATTCGTCACACCTGCATAGCTCACTTTATAGACCTAACTTTTTGGCCCTTATATGCTTGAAGACTTTGAAAGGATCTCTGTGCAAAAAATAATCATATATATATGATTTTAATTTTCTTAAATGCATCAGCCTTTTATCCTTAAAACTGTTCATATACGTATTTAATTTGTGTCTATCAAAAATTTTGTATGAGGTTGGCTTATGTAGAGCCATAGCATTTTCTACTGTATCTTGTAAAAAATTTTTACCAGGCAAAATAGCCAATCATATTTTTGCAAAACAAAGCTAAATTTAAAGAAAACTTGTAAACTTCCTGATCAATAGATTTCTTTTAAGATTTGACTTCACCGAAGTTTTTGATGACCTCTAAAGTTCTGTAGGTCCTTAAAATTTCCTAAATTTGACAAATTTTTTAAGAAAAATAAAATCTTCAAAGTCCATTTATTTCTGTATAATTTAAGGGAACTATAATTTTTATGGCCCCAAAGATTTTTCTTAGGTCCACATAGAACCTCAAGGGTGGAAGATTAGTTGTTATCAATACAATCACTTCAATTGCTATTTATATACTCCCAAGATATTGACTTACTAATTAGTAAATGATGTGCCAGAGCGTCATCTACCTCTTGTTGGTCAGTTTGTATGTAGAAAGTGCAAGTCAGGTCTCCTCCAAACATAATTTGGTACCTAAAATCTAAGGCGGACTACGGAAGCCAAAGTATGATCCTATTTGTGGTTAAATTTTCACTGAAGAAGAATATGCACGGTGCTGAAATCAGCAGTTTAAATAAAGTTTTGCTGAACTCAAAAAATTATTTTATCTGGCGCTTCTTTGACTCAAAACTAAAAACTTTTTCATATTTATGACCTAAGTTGTCTCGGTTCTTTTGTTTCTGCCGACATTTTTCGGTTTTTGGTACAATTTCGATCGGAAAAAGGGATTTTACTCAAAACCAAGGCGTCTTACGAAAAAAGTGTATAAAACATAAAATGCTAAGCATTGTGCAAGAAATACGTGAGAATTTTTACAGAACTTTTTGAGACATTTTATAATTTTTCAAAAAATGGTCAAAAAAATAAAAAAATTAAAAAAGTTCAAAAACAATTTTGAAAGAATTCACACGTATTTACTAGACGATGCTAAGCATTTTTTGCCTCATACACTTTTTTCGTAGACACCTTGGTTTTGAGTAAGATCTGTTTTTCCGATCGAAATTGTTTTAAAAAACCGAAAAATGTTGGTAGAAAAAAATAGGCCGGGACAACTTTGGTCTAAAATATGAAAAAATGTTAGTGTTTGAGTCAAAGAAGTGCCAGACAAAATAATTTTTCGAGTTAAACAAAGTTATATATAAACTGCTGATTTCAATACCATGTATATGATTATAGAATTTCTAACTAAGCATTGGAAAAATCATACCAAATCTTATTTGTTTTCTAATTTTGTCCGAATTTTTATGAATTTGATGTTATCAAAGAAATTTATTATATTTCTATTTTTTTAATTTACCACACGTTCCGCTGCGTAATCAATGCACGTTGTTTGCTCTACTTGAGTAGCTATAAATCGATTAGAAGCAACGCCTGGAACACATTTAATAAATGCGACAAATCAATCAATCAATTCAAAAGTCAGATTGAAATGTACTCTGGTATATACATAAATACGTATGTATATCTCATAACAATACAACATACTTATGTGCGATAAGATGGTACAGTAATTTTGTTGTGGGTGTATAAATCAATAAATTACTTGATTTTTGATAAGATTCCTTTCACTAGTTTTCTATTTTTTACAGAAATTTTCTGATTTAATTTTATTTTTATACGAACTGCCTGTGGGAAGTAAGTACTCATTAGACTGATTAGTACCTGGAGACCGATCCCTGCTCGGTCAACAATCTAATCTTATTATTTTAGTCGATGTTTTTATTCATAGCTGTTTTTTGTTATGAAACTCGTACCTTTTCACCTCTAATGGTTCTGCTTTCAAAATGATAAATTAACCGATGAGAATAATAATAACAAAAAATTCGGAAAGTATCGAATGGTGTAGAAAAGTATCAAAAACTCAAATTTTTTTTGGCGAAATAGAATGCCCTAAAATAAATAAATGCGATATGCCACGCACCCAAAATATTTTGTCTTTTGTTTGGCGGCTGAAATATCTTATCTTCAAAGGATCATAACTCGGAAAATAAGAATCCTATTGGAAAAATCTGAAAGAATATTTGGATAAGGAAGAGTGTAACTATCCGATGCTATTAATAAAAAAGAATTTCGCCTTTTCTTATAGCTACGCTGTACACAGCGTTTTCTTCAACTTAAAGCAAAGATATTTCAAAATCCTGCAGGTATAATGACAGTTCTGCTGATGAAGACGGATTTAGCGTCAAAAAGTTCATAAGACTGCATATAAGAATTAAACAGTTCATTCCATTTTTTTTTTGTGCCTGAGTTATAAACAAAAATTTTTATTTTTATAAAAAAGTGGGCGTGGCAATTATTAAACAAAGCCATCTTTTTGTTATGCTTTAGATACTCCTGATCCAGATTCGCATACCAAATTTCATCAAAATATGTTGTATCATTTGCGAGAAACAGCATTTAATGTGTTTTACTTGTATGGGAGGTTCCACGCGCACTTTCGATATGTTGCCTACTTTCAGGTCGTAGGTGCCTAATAGCAAGTAGACTCCCTACAGTTAAATTCAGAAAGATTGCTTTAGTACTTTTCTTTTTATAGCGCAATATATTTTTGTGGGCGGTGCCACGCCCTTGAACGAGTTTTCGCAATATAATGGCATATGACACATTAATTCTTGTTTGAAGAGGTTACAGATCCAAAATTTTCATCAAAATTGTCGGAGTCGTTTTCGAGTAATATTGAATCAAAATTTTCAAGGGTTAAAAAGTGGGCGTGGCACTTACTCGATCCCGCCCACTTTTCGTTTGTTACAAGATATTATTAAGCAGTACCTTCATACCAAATTTCATTAAAATACCTTGTAACATTTGCGAGAAATAGCATTTAACGTATTTTGCTTGTATGGGAGGTTCCACGCGCAACGGCGATATTTTGCCCGCTTTCAGATCAGAGATGCCTTATAGCAAGTATGCTCCCCACGGTTAATTTTAGAATGATTACTTTATTAGTTTTCTTTTTATACCGTATTATATTTTTGTGGGCTGTGCCACGCCCTTCAACGAGTTTTCCCAATATAACGGCATATCACATATTAATAACTGTTTAAAGAGGTAAAATCTCCAAAATTTTCATTAAAATCGTTGGAGTCGTTTTCGAGTAATATTGAATCAAAATTTTCATGCGTTAAAAAGTGGGCGTGGAACTTATTTAATCCCGCCCACTTTTTGTCTGTCACAAGGTACTGTCAAACAGTACCCGCCTACCAAATTTCATTCAAATACCTTGTATAGTTTGCGAGTTATGACCAAATCAAATTTAAAATTTAGGGCGGTGCCACGCCCCCTGGTGAGCATTTACAAAGTTCAAACCTAGCTCATTTTTCATTGTATGCTAATATCTAACACTGTTCCAAGTTTTATTATAATCGCTGTACCCGTTTTCGAGAAAAAGTTTTGCCCGTTCCGAACAAACATACATAAGTACATAAGTACATAAGTACATAAGTACATAAGTACATACATTTTTATCTCGTATAAGAAGAGAAGATAAATAAACGATTTTTGGAAATTCCACGATAACCTCTAAAAATCTGAAAGAATAGCTGGAAATATATTAAAATTTTTTTAAAATCTCGGCATGATACGGATTTCACATTTATTACTTAATAACATATTTTTAAAATTTCACCCTAATGTTAACTCAAAAACTACATTTTGGATAAAAGAAGTTGTGCTGAGGTTATCAATAAATCATGCGAAGAAATTTTTGACTCCTTATTCCAAAAATTTGGCTATAATGGTTTAAAGTATTATACAAAAATATTTTTCGAAAAATTTCACTAGGGGTCACCAAAGACGAGAAATCCTTAAAACTTAAGGACTTTGATGTTTTGGCATTTATCGTCGAAAACAATTATTGATAACAAAATCAATTTCACAATTAATTTCACAATAAATTTGCATTAATTTCCATCGTTTTTCAAAAGATGTCGCCATCAATACATGGTGACTTAAATGATAGATCAGAAACGTCATATCTGAAGCTTAGGCATCTGTCAACAACTCTACATCATTAGATTTGAAAATTTTCATCCGCATCATAAATTTTATTGTGCTCCAAAATGTCCGAGTTCGTGCCGAAAAAGCAACATTTGTGGGAAGTTTTACTTCACTACTATGTATATTTCAAAGAAAACAGCTGCCGAAAGTCATCGCATTCTTGAAGAAGTTTATGGGGACTATGCTCCAGCTGAATCAAGCTGTCGTGAGTGGTTTCGATGGTTTAAAAGTGGTGATTTTGATGACGCAGACAAAGAACGTCCTGGTCAGGACCAGCTAGGTGTGATCCATTATGAGCTGTTGCCAGGTGACCAAACCACTAATTAACCATTGGCATAGCGGCCAACGTATGCGACCAGACACGAGTCAATCATTATCCACCACGATAACGCTCGGCCACATATTGCTGCCCCAGTCAAAAATTACCTGGAAAACAACGGATGGGAAATTTTGCCTCACACGCCTCATAGCCCAGACCTTGCACCATCAGACTACCATTTGTTCCGATCGATGCAGAATGCCCTATCAGGAATACGCTTCACTTCAGTTCAAGATATCGAAAATTGGCTCGATTCGTTTTGGCCGCCAAGCCGGCGCAGTTTTTCTAGGTTGGAATCCATAAATTGCCAGAAAGATGGGGAAAAAGTAGTGACTAACGATGGGCAATACTTTGAATAAAAAACACTGTACCATTTTCTTTAAATAATGTCTCCAATAAAAAAAAAACGATGGAAATTAATGCACACACCCAATACGTAAGTAAGGGATGTCCAAATACAACTATTGTAACTCCTTTAAAAATTATATTTGAAAAAAGAATACACTGTGCAATAAGTAAATTGTTTCAAAATTTCGCCTAAAAAGTTTGAAATTGATTTTTTGTTTTCAAAACAAATTAAGAAAACTTATCACATTTCATTTATTTTTTTCTATTATTGGTTACTCTCTTCAATAAAAGCATAAGGACAGTGTTTAAAATGCTTTCATAAAATTAGAAAAATTCACAATTTCTGTTTCTAATTTTACTTCTGCTTCACAAATTCGCAATTGCAAATACGATCGCAGGTATTCGCTTATCAATATTTTCACTATATTTAGAATAATTTATTAACTCTTTTGCTTGAGATCTTTGCTTTTTTAACTTTCTTGTCTATATCCTTTCTTATTTTGACGATATCGAACTTTCAATCTTTTTTAACAATCCAGGCGCCTTATTCCTGCGGGGGAAAAGATACTTATGAATGTTTAAGGTTTTATAAACAAAGAAAATTGCCAAAAGAACCTAAATAAACAAATAATTTCATGAACTTGCATGTAAGCCGGAGGCCCATACTGAAACGGTGACTGCGATATGGTCGAGGTTATAGTATTGTTGCTGACGCAACACGCAGCTTTCGAGAAAAGTGGCAAAAACGGTTTCTATAGAGATTTCACTAATCTCATAGTTTTACTAAAACATAAGAAACCAATAAGCAAACACAAAAATAGTCAATATCGACGTATTTTCCGATGCTGAATCTGAATCCGGCTGTAGTATTGCACTTTTACTTTTTGTTTTCGAGATATCCCAACCTAAACGCCGATTTTTTCTCTTTTAGAAGCTTTAAATCAAGACATGGTAATTTATATCCATAAAACCTGAAATGGTAGTTGAAAGCATTATTTTTTTTTTCAAAATTCATTTTGAATTATATCGGTATCTCATTGTTTCTCTGAAATATCCTAACCCAAAAAGTGAAAAAAAAAATTATTTAAAAAGTAAGTATATTTTGTACATAACATAAACTGCAATAGAGAATGTACGGCAGTTTGCGAAAATTCCCCGGGAATCTTGATTCACGATAACCCCCAATAAATATATTCTGGCATAAAAGCTGGGCAGAAAAAAGCCGAATTTTACAATTACAACAGTTTTCTACTAAAAATGTCAAAAAAAAACCCAATTTCGATGTATTTGCCGATGCTGATTCCGAAAAACTGAAAAAAAAATAACATAGCCTTGTTATATCGCGTCAAAAATAGCAAAAAGCCGTTTTGTTAGCATTGTTAAGTTAGGATACCCCGAAAACCAAACGAGATACAGCAATTTTGAGACCGGATTCGGAATCAGTACCGACAATGCCTATTTTAGTTTTTGTTAGACTTACTTATCTTTTACTTTCCTTAGAAGATAAGGGTACCCAAATTAACATAGCTTGTTTAAACACGGTAGCCTATATTAAAGAGAGTAACCAATCATGGAAAAAATAAATGAAATATGAACTAGCTGATAAGTTTACAGAATTTGTTTTGAAAACAAAAAATCAATTTCAAATTTTTTAAGCGAAAAGATAAAAATTAATTAAGAAATACTTGACTTAATTAAGATTTTAAAATTAAAGTGAAGTAACAGGAAGAAGAGTTAAATTACAAAGCGGTATATAAAGCAACACCAAACAGAATATATCAAAGTGAATCAATTGTGAAATGGAGAAATATTTACTTCTTGCAATCATTGCTAGTTTTTTTTGGTCCGAAATCTTTGCAGGTGAGTGAATTTAATCATATCCTTAATTTTAAAAGCACCGAAAGATATGCGCTAAAGTCAGAATTCTCGATAGACACTTAAGTGCACATGTTAAAAACTACGTTTCAAAATAAACATATTCACTTTGTTCTTCCGTTTCTATCGCAAAGAAGGGGCGTGACAGGCATGAAAATTTTTATACATTCTTGATCAGTGTCATCTGAACAAGGGTAATAAAATATTTACTCTTCAATGAAACAATATTAAATTTTCTTAAAACATTTGAGGAGTATAAAAACAATGGTAAAAATCTATATTTTTTCCTTGAACGTGTCTGATAGTGTTTGATCACAAGACACTTTCAGACACATCCATTGGAGAAGAGGAGATTGTCACCTTTGTTTTTATATTCCCTTTTGATAGTGCCATCTATCTAGTAGCATTTGATGATAGCTTGTGATCAAACACAAGCCTTTGTCAGCCCTGTTTCCATACCCTTCATTTAACAATTTCGGCTTTGAATTTTTTTAAAAAGTGTCCACCTTCTTCTTTTACTGAATTTGGCACTAACGAAAATTATTCTTTTTTTGATTGTTCAAATACCATACCATTGCCAGCCCTTCGATAACTGTTCTTAACTCCAGGTTTTAGAGAAGGCAGTAAGAACTATCCTGGTTTCATCTGATTTTGCGAACTATTATTTTTGGTAGTGCTTCATGTACAATTAAATCCATTTTTAATTCTATTGGAGCTGTTGCTAAGCGTTCATTTAATTTATTTTTTCACCATGCTATTATATAAGTAGATAGTATGCTCTGAGTAACGCCTTCCGAAGTAGTTATAAGGTTAACGCTGGATCCGTAAAGCGCAAATCAAATTTGTTTCGGAGTACGGATGAATTTTTCAGCCGTTCATCAAGGGCCGCTCGTATCATTGCTTATAAGCACTGTTGGAGCTGCGGTGTTCAAGAGTTTTTTTTTTTTTTTTGGCGGGACACTCATTTGAAAGATGGTTTTGTCGAATTCATCCATAAGATTGAATAAAGATCTCAGAACCTTTTTTGCTGAGGAGTTAGTTACACACATAATCCCATAAGCGAGCGTGAACTCTCTCAACATCTGTGCGTTATTCTCTTTACTACATTTCTTCATATTTTTTATAACAAATGCCTTGACGGTGACAATTAATTACATGCATTCTTCATTCGGACCGTTTTTAGTACTAAAATATCTTCTCTTCTTATACGAGATGAAATTGTATATACTTATGTACCTATGTACTTATGTATGTATGTTTGGAACGGGCAAAACTTTTTCTCAAAAACGGCCACAGCGATTTTAATGAAACTTCAGATAATGTTAGATATTAACATACAAGAAAGAATGAGCAAAGTTTGAACTTTGCAAATGTTCACAAGGGGGCGTGGCACCGCCTTTCATTTTAAATTTGATTTGGTCATAACTCGCAAACCATACAAGGTTTTTAAATGAAATATGAGGAGCAGGTACTGCTTAATAATACCTTGAAACAACCGATAAGTGGGTGGGATCGAATAAGTGCCACGCCCACTTTTTAACCCTTGAAAATTTTGATTCAATATTACTCGAAAATGACTCCAACAATTTTGATGAAAATTTAGGAGGTTTTACTTCTACAAACAGGAATTAGTATGTGATACGCCGTTATATTGGGAAAACTTGTTGAAGGGCGTTGCACCGACCACAAAAATATAATACGGCATAAAAAGAAAACTAATAAAGCAATCATTCTAAACTTAATTGTGGGAAGTCTCCTTGCTATAGGGCATCTCTGATCTGAATCGGATTAAAATATCGCCGTTGCGCGTGGAACCTCCAATACAAGCAAAATACGTTAAATGCTATTTCTCGGAAATGTTACAAGGTATTTGAATGAAATTTGGTTTGTAGGTACTGTTTACCTTGTAATAAACGAAAAGTGGGCGGGATCGAATAAGTGCCACGCCCACATTTTTACCCTTGAAAATTTTGATTCAATATTACTCGAAAACGACTCCAACAATTTTAATGAAAATTTAAGAGACTGTACCCCTGAAAACAAGGATTACGATGTGATATGCCGTTATATTAAAAAAAAAACTCGTGAAGGGAGTGGCACCGCCCACAAAAATATAAAACACTTTAAAAAGAAAACTACTGAAGAAATCGATCTAAATTTAAGTGTAGGGAGTCTACTTGCTATTAGACACCTACGATCTAAAAGTGGGCAAAATATCGCCGGTGCGTGGTGAACCTCCCATACAAGTAAAACACATTAAATGCTATTTCTCGCAAATGGTACAACATATTTTGATTAAATTTGGTAAGAGGGTCTAGATCATGAGTATCTAAAGCATAACTAATAGTAAATAAAAACTTTTAGTTAATAACTCAGGCGCAAAAAAAAAAAAATGGAGTGAACTCTTTATGTCTTATGTAAATACTTTTCGACGCTGAGTCCGTCTTCATCAGCAGAACTGTCATTATAACTTCGGTATTTTGAAATATCCTTACTTGAAGTGGAAGAAAACGCTGTGTTCAGTCTTACAGCGTACCTACAAAAAAAAAGGTGATATCAAAATATCCTTTCGGATTTTTCCAATAGGTATCTTACTTTTCGATACATAAAACGAAAAATTTTGGGTGCGTGGCATATCCTATTTATTCATTTTAGGTAGAATGCTCCAAAAAAAAAAATGTTAAGTTTTTGATATTTTCTATACCATTCAATACTTTGGTTGTTTCTTATTATTATTCTCATCGGTTTATATATCAATTTGAAAGCATGACCATTAGAGGTGAAAAGGTACGAGTTTCGTAACAAAAAATAGCTATGAATAAAAATATCGACTAAAATAATAAAATCAGATTGTTGACCGAGCAGGGATCGGTCTCCAGGTACTAGTAGTTAAGAAAGTATTGTAGTTTTTACCAGACACGAAAAAATTTTACTTTGTGATAATAGCCCGATCCACTAACTTTCCAAAATAGGTTAGGAAATGAAAATCGGTCAAGAAATTTCCTAGTTATGGACGTTATTTTGTGAGGAAGTTACAGTTAATTTCATGTTTCGAAATGTTAAAAAACCAAAACTTCTAGTCCGCGATACAACTATTTCCATATGAAAGGTGATTTTTTGTTGCTTTCCAAAAAATGGGTATCGAAGCGATTTTAGAATATAAGTAGGGTTAGGGAGGGAAATATGGACCACCAATCTTTCTTTTTTAAATAAAACTCAAAATACATAAAACACAACAATAAATTTTATTTCGTTCATTTAAGGAAACAATTCAACTTTTTACTGATTCACTTTTCATTTAAAATCTTATCAGGATAAAGAAAAAAAAATTAAAAAACTGAAAATACTCAAAATGAAGATCATAAAAGTGTAGTGTTATATGGACTATACAGTCCACATTGACCCACACATTTATTTGGTACAGAAGTTGTATATAAAAATGAAACTTCCACATTCGGCGCATTCTTCATGACTCCAAGAACGCCAGATTACATTCAACCCAAACCTCGCCACGGCGATCTTTTAAGTACAGGGTATTACAGTATATTCATTTTTCATCTTCTTTTCCTTAGGGGTTTTTGAATTCCAAACGATTAACATCAGACTCGTCATAAAAACTGCAACTAGATTCTCCATCTGAAGAAGATGATAAATACATTTGTTTTTGAGGCTTTTTTCCTTGGTGGTCCATATTGCCCGCAGTACGTATTGGTGAAATAAATGGTTTTTTTTATCAAAAACTCTTTTGGTTTATGAACTTATTTGTGCTAATAAATTATAAATGGTATTCACTGACTTTATATAATTAACCATTTTTTTAAAAACACGATGTATTTAAAGTGAAATAATGAAATTTACTCATTAGACAAAAATTATCACTGAACTTTTTTTTAGAAAAAACTACTTTACAGAAACATGCAAGTTCACCGAACGCTAAAATCACACTCACATTAGCTTTAGGTATTGGCGTAAATTTTAAACATGAATAACGGTTAGTAATATGTATGCGATGGAAGATATTCGTGTGGTCCATATTACCCGCGTAGTCCATATATCCCTCGCTCACCCTATTAAAATAGTAGTTAATTTAGTACTTTTTACTAAATGCAAAAAAATTTACAATGCGCTCCAATACCTTTCCTAAAATGGTCTGAACATAAAAATCGGTTAAGAAATGTTCAAGTTATTGACAATTAGTTAGTAGAGTTTCTCACAATTTGCCTATTTTCACTCTCTGCATCCCTCCACAAACCACAAAAATAAGCCATAATTTTTTTTTTGGCATTTCCATCATGAAATAAAACCATGTACTAAATATGAGCGAAATCGGAAGGGTGTGTCAAATCTTGTTATGCTAGGCATGGAATGGCTTAATAGTAATATAGCAAATTATCACGTATTTCGAATAATATATTAATACATCCAAACTTCTTCACGAACAGAATCTGAACCTACTGGGCCATTAGATCCGAAATGCTTAGATTACGCTATACCGGAACCACCATGTTGCGGTGCCAATTTTCTTAATGCTGAACCGGAACCTCCATATTACGGTGCCAATTTTCTTAATGCTGAACCGGAACCACCACGTTACGGTGCCAATTTTCTTAATGCTCGTCGTATGGGTAAGAAAACGAGACCACCAGGTATACCAGTCAATAAAACAGCTGGCGAATTTCCATGGTGGGTTACAGTAGAAACGTATTTAGGAGGAGGTGAGTTATTTTTATAAAAATTGTTACGAATTATATCGCCACTAAACGTTCTTCATAAATTTACTAGGATGGTTTAGTAGTTGTCTTGGTAGCATACTTAACACACGTTGGGTGATAACAGCTGCTCATTGCACTGAAGCTAAATATTCATCGATTAAGATTAAACGTGATTCGGCTCCCTATATATTAGTAGACATAATTTTTAGCCGAGCTGATATGGCTTTGTTGCATATGGAGAAGCCACTTATATACGATAGAGTAAACGCTCCTGTTTGTTTGCCAATTGGACCACTAAAAAAAAAGAATTATCATTTAACAAATGCAACTCAAGTTGGTTGGGAGAAAGGAGAAAGGGTGAGAAGAGATGTTCTTGTAAAAGAAGCAGGACCTAGAAAACCAGACGTACTATATATAAATCCCCACGTTTGTAAAGGAGGCGACTCAGGTGGTGGTTTGATTATGCAGTCGGATGAAAATCCACGAAAAATTAAAGCATATTACATTATCGGGACTCTACGTAATGCAAATACCCGTTTTGACTATATTCAGAAAGTTCCCGGTTTTATGGAATGGATAAAGTCACTTCTTACAACAGATCCTGATGAGTTTTTACCAAATTAAGATAAATGATTTCTTAAATAAACAGGTGTGTTATTTTGATAGAGTAAAAATGGTTAAAATTTTTATACTTTCGAGTTTTGAAAAAGGAAAAAATAAAGCTAATGTTGACTTTAGAAACTCTAACAAAATACGAGACACAAGTTTAGGTATGTGTGCATTAGACTGTCTGTTGTTTTCTTTGAACTATAAGTTTTATATATGTATATCTATCCTTTTCTTATCATATAATGTGGTAAAATAAGAGCTTTTCCTAAAAAAAAACATGAGAAATAACAAACATTAAAATTTTCATACATACGCACAAATGTTATGTAAATTATTAATCAATTATTATAAATCAACTTTATAGAATTTATACATACAAACATACGTATACATATACAAATAAGTATATACATCTACATACTTATATTTACAAATAAATAAATTAAATATCAGCATAAGACCGCTTCAAATTTTTTTGTTAATTTCCAGGTTTTATAGTTCAAAGAATAGAGAATAATAATTCTGGCACAAGGAGAGCACATCCTAAGTTTTAATATTTACTGGTGGCGCATATTATTTTGATTTTTTTTTAGAATGATTTTTAGAATGATTTGCATATTAAAGAGTACTTTCCTAAACACTTTTATGTATATTTCGCGAAAGAGAAAACTTAGACGAATGGGGCCAGTTTTCAAAGCTTAGAATCATTTTAAAACCTAAGCAAAGAGTACTTTTCTTCTTATCCAGCGACTTTTTCTAGTTGGTTCTCGGTCTACCAAGTCCTCTACTGACTAATGGATTCCGCTCAAGAGTCTGACAACAGACTTTGCTTTGTGGTTTCCGGAGAGTATGACCAATCCATCCCCACTTGCGCAGCTTGATCTCGGGTCCTCTGATTCTATTTTTGATGTTGTTCGCCATACCAGAGCTCACAAAATATCGATAGTCCCGACCATCGATAGTGGACGATAGTTTGGTCACTAACTATCGATAGCTATCGACAGTATGCATTTCAGTGCAAACTTCGCCTAAAAAATTAAAATTTTGTATACAAGAAAAATATATGTTATACGCAATAACTTTATATGTACAAAGATGGCAAAACTAGGTATCGCATGTTTTCATAGTTTTTCAGGAAAGCTAATTTTGATTTTTAGTTGATATTAAAAAATCAAAATATCCAGATTTTCAAGTCGTTTTTCTAAGGAACTACAAGTCCTATAGCAAATCTGGACTTGGCAGCTTATACTTAGATCTCACCGAGAACAATACCCTGGACTAGATAACTCATTTTCACAAAAAATGCTCGATACCTACCTTTGCAGAGATAAAACCTTTAGTAACTGATGTTAAAAATAGTGATGAGCAAACCAAGACCAAGACCAAGACAATAGCAGTCTTGGTCTTGGTCTTGTTCTTGCACATTGAGTCTTGGTCTTGGTCTTGGTCTTGGTTCTGATATTGAATCTTGGTCTTGGTCTTGGTCTTGATCTTGCTCATTAAGTCTTGGTCTCGGTCTTGGTCTTGGTCTTGAAAACATTTCTAGAGGTATGGAGTATTCAAAGTTTCAAAACCATATTTTTCCAAAGCAGTTGGTTTTTTAAGATGCCAAAATTCAAATTGAGAGATGATTTTATCTTCGAAACGGGCGTAAAACACCTTTTAACTATAAATTACCAAGACTGAAAAACAGAAAGTTAAATTTAGAACTTTAGGTGGACAAGTAATGCGAAATTATCCATCAAAGCTGGGTTATATAAGGTCTAAATGTCTCATAACTTAAAAAAAGCCTAAAATAAAATTGTGCGGTGGAGGATGAAAGCGTAAATCACCACTTCTGTCACTTATCTGCTTGGAGACTTAATCATGATAAGTTACCTCCATTTTTTCATTAAAGACTCTAAATGGATGTACATATTGAGTATTGATCTTCCATGTTAGCCGTTGTTAAAGAATTCTCTCCAGACGGTTATGACACTAATTGGTGTACATGATGTATGTGGGGCTTTCCACACAATATTTACCACCCAAATTTTTTTTTTTGGTAAAACATTTTTTTTACGACGCAGCAGGTCAAAATATTAGATACGTATTTTTTTATTTCAATATATTAAGCTGAATTTTTGAGAAAAAAAATTTTGAAGTTTGGCGTTTGTAAAAAAGTACTTTTTTTCAATCGCTTCTACTTCAATACCAAGCGAAGTTATAAAAATTTACTTTGAGTATGAAATTTCCGCCTTTCTCACAGCTTTCGAATGATATATACGAAAATTCAATTTTCCAATTTTTTAAATGAAAAAAAGGGAATATTTGTAAAGAAATAGATTTTTTTCAAATTTGGACATGATTTTTTTGCTTTTTTTTATTGAAATAAATTGCGAAATCATTTTGTTAAATACTGTCCAAATTTGAGAATGGAGAGTTAAGTATTAACGGAGGAATCAACTTTTTAATCACGGCCCACGTACGAAAAATCAAACCGCAGCACTTTGTAAAACACAATAATCTACATAAAGTATACTTACGAGATGTTTATGTTACAATTTTGATGTTAAAAATGAAGAAGAGATTTAATATGATTCTGAACTCAAAGAGGTAAAAATAAAACGACGATAAAAGTAGAATTCCTTTGGAGAGGCGTTTTTATTATTATTGAATTACATTCAACTTCAGTATTACAAAAACTTATTATTTCGAAAGTTTCAGAAGAAGAAAAAGCTTTCATTTTCAAATTATAGTTTTCGTTCGGCTCAACATAGTGAAATGACTGCGTTCCTGATATTGTTTTGCACTTTTCAAAACGTTTTTGAAGAAACTTTTATGCCTTCGCATAGTCTTCCGAACATCATCTAACGATCAAGTGTCCAAGCAATTTTCCGAAATTTAAAAAAAAAATAAAGCAAAAAACATTACTCACAAACAATGGGTGACTGAACCGAAAACAAGGGCCGTCACAAGGCTCTTTACCATGTGCCGTTGCATGAAAAAGCCACTGTGCGGGGCGGTTAAAATCAGATTTGTGATGGTAAATGTTTGCGAAATGCTTGACATTTTTGAATTGCTGTGGAGCACCATCAGAAAAATAAATGCACTTGAGTATGTGCGGTTAATTTTGGGAGAAGTATTGATTTAGGGCTTCAAGAAAAACGTATATAGCGATCGCGTCATGTTTTTTGCAGTCAGAAATGACTATTACTGTTTTATGCTCAAGTTTGTCCTTAATTTTGTGATAAAAAACTATTGGGGATATTGTTGCTTGATCGTTATTCCAATGAAAACCTGTTATAGCGTTTTGAATAATGAACGCATAGTTTTCTGCGAAATCGCAGATTATTAAACCCTCATCATCTCTAAGATTTTTTTTTATTTTCTGAAAATGCGAAGCTTGTTTTTTGGCGATGAAAGAATGTTGAATGAATATTCTTGCAGCTTTGCAAATATTCTGAACAAACTTGTCTGAAGTTATCGTTATTTTTTCCAAGCTTGTTTTCGGTTTAGTCACCCATTGTTTGTGAGTAATGTTTATTACTTTATTTTTTTTTTAAATTTCGGAAAATTGCTTGGACACTTGATCGTTAGATGATGTTCGGAAGACTATGCGAAGGCATAGAAGTTTCTTCAAAAACGTTTTGAAAAGTGCAAAACAATATCAGGAACGCAGTCATTTCACTATGTTGAGCCGAACGAAAACTATAATTTGAAAATGAAAGCTTTTTCTTCTTCTGAAACTTTCGAAATATTAAGTTTTTGTAATACTGAAGTTGAATGTAATTCAATAATAATAAAAACGCCTCTCCAAAGGAATTCTACTTTTATCGTCGTTTTATTTTTACCTCTTTGAGTTCAGAATCATATTAAATCTCTTCTTCATTTTTAACATCAAAATTGTAACATAAACATCTCGTAAGTATACTTTATGTAGATTATTGTGTTTTACAAAGCGCTGCGGTTTGATTTTTCGGACGTGGGCCGTGATTAAAAAGTTGATTCCTCCGTTAATACTTAACTCTCCATTCTCAAATTTGGACAGTATTTAAAAAAATGATTTTGCAATTTATTTCAATAAAAAAAAAGCAAAAAAATCATGTCCAAATTTGAAAAAAATCTATTTCTTTACAAATATTCCCTTTTTTTCATTTAAAAAATTAGAAAATTGAATTTTCGTATATATCATTCGAAAGCTGTGAGAAAGGCGGAAATTTCATACTCAAAGTAAATTTTTATAACTTCGCTTGGTATTGAAGTAGAAGCGATTGAAAAAAAGTACTTTTTTACAAACGCCAAACTTCAAAATTTTTTTTCTCAAAAATTCAGCTTAATATATTGAAATAAAAAAATACGTATCTAATATTTTGACCTGCTGCGTCGTAAAAAAAATGTTTTACCAAAAAAAAAAATTTGGGTGGTAAATATTGTGTGGAAAGCCCCATGTGCATTTTTTTTTCGAGATTTTAATTGCACTTGAGCTCTATACGGAGCAGACTTGGGGGTAATGCACTAAATTTTTTAGTTCATTGAGCTTTTCACTAATATTTAATGAATATTTTGATAGTGAAACTTTTTCCACTACCACTAAATCTAATTAGAGATAGTGAAAATTTTCTCCATTAAATTTAGTGATAGTGGAAATTTTTTCACTATGAAAAAATTCATTTGATGGTAATGAAAAATTTTTCACTATCTAACAATTCATTAAATGATAGTGGAAAGTTTTTCACTATCATTAAAATTTAATGAAAATATCCCATAAAAATTGCACTAAATTTAGTGATAATGAAAATATGTTTCATTGAATTTAATGAAACATTAGTGGAAATTTTCATTAAAGTTTCATTAAATTCAATGAAACAAAATTTTTCTATAACTAAATTTAATGAAGCTTCTAATGAAACTTCTAAAGAAAATTTTCATTAAAGTTTCATTAAATTCAATGAAACAAAATTTTACTATCACTAAATTTAATGAAGCTTCTAATGAAACTCCTAAAGAAAATTTTCATTAAAGTTTCATTGAATTCAATGAAACAAAATTTTACTATCACTAAATTTAATGAAGCTTTTAATGAAACTTTTAATAGAATTTTTCATTAAAATCCAAGCTGTTCGTTTACTCCAAGGTTTTGCAAGTTTTTAGCCGAAAAGCTCTCGTTTAAGCATAAAACGTACATGAATGAGAGCTTTTCGGGTAAAAACTTGCAAAATCTGCGAGTAAACGAACAGACTGATTAAATCAAATTTATTGAAAGAGTTAGAATGAGTCGGAATAGTATCAGTTTGAAGGAGATTCATTAAAGTCAAATGCAAACACGACTTTTAGTTTTTGAAGTTCTTCAGACCCAAATAATTTCTGCCCTTTGTCAACTAAATGCTTAAAACAGCTTTCGTAAGCTTTTTTAAGTACTAGTAGGATTAATGTTCACGCAATCGTCTCGTACGAGATCTCGAAGGAAAAATTTAAAGATATCAAAATATTTTGACCTAGCACGGCACATTTTGTCTTAATTGAATTGAAATTTCCAATAAAAAATCACTGAAGTTATTGAAAGTGAACATTTATTCATTGAATTTAATGAAACATTTTCATTAAAGTTTCATTAAATTTAGTGATAGTGAAAATTTGTTTCATTGGATTTAATGAAACATTAATGAAAATTTCCATTAAAGTTTCATTAAATTTAATGAAAGTGAAAATGTTTCATTAAATTTATTGCAACATTTATTGAAAATTTTCATTAAAGATTCATTAAATTCAATGGAACAAATTTTCACTTTCAATAGATTTAGTGATAATGGAAAATTTGCCATTACCACTAAATCAATTTTTTGATAGTGAATGAATTTTCACTATCACTAAATTTAGTGGAAATATTATTTAAAATTTTTAACTAAATTTAGTGATAATGAAAATCTTTTTCATTACCACTTAATGAATTTTTTGATAGTGAAGGATTTTGCACTAACACTAAATAAATTCCTTGATAGTGCATATTTTTTCACTAGCACTAAGTTTAGTGAAAAATCTAATGCAAAACCCCCAAGTCTGCAAGTAACAGTATCTTTCAACAGGACAACAATATAAAGCAAAAGTTCTAAATTAACAAGGAGTGATTACAATACCACACTCCTAAGACCCTTGGGTACCCCCTCAGTCCCAAGATCGTAACCCTAGTGAACATTTGTAGAAAAATGTTGAATCTCCACTGATATTACGAAAAATCAGGTCGGTTCTATTCCTAGAAGACTGAGTGTGGTATTGAGGACTTAAGGAAAAGTAATCAAAAATTAAACTGTAATATAAAGCTTTTGGTTGTGTTTTGGTTTTCTTTTATCTTTATGTTTAGTTCAACTCTCTATAAATGACTACTGAGTTATGCATTATTACTTTTTATTAAAAGTGGATTGCTTTGTTTCAATTAAATTTTGAAAATATGAAAGCAATGTGTTTACTTTATTTTGACGCTCACTGCATGTTAAAATTTTTTCAATCTCACTCCTTAATTTTTACTCCACTCGGGAAGTAAAAAAATTAAAGTATTTAAAACTAAATTTCGAACAAGAATTACATTTTATTACCATTTTGACCTTTAAATTTTAGTAAAAATATTTATGTTGGGACAGACTTTTGCTTAATATACAAATTTTATACCTCTTCATCATATGGGCTAGTAGTGCAGAGGATATATTTCTATCTGTCACACGGACGGATCATGGTTAGAATCTTAGTGCGGTCAGTTATTTGACATCGACGTCTCATCACCGTAAACACCCCTAGTACGATGTAGCATTCTAGGAAATGCTTTATAATGGCAGCAAGCTCTATAACATTTTGAATTAATTTGATTTGTTGCGCGATTTCCATAAAAATCAAGATACCAATCGCAAAGTAAAGCAAAAAAGTATAATCCTTTATGTGCCTGTATAAGGCATTGTGTATAATTTTACTGGTATACAGCTTGGATCATTTTATTTTATAATGATTTTATTACAAAGTGACAACTAAAATCATTCGTAGACCATCATCTTATTTGTCCCAAAAGGGACGAACAGGATAAAAAATGTTAAATTTAAAGACAATATCAAATAAACAATCCACTGGGTTAATGATTAACAGGAATTTCGGTTAAAGCCACATTTGAAATCCAAACATATATAAAAATTGCCTTTAATGAAGTTATCAGTAATGAAAAAAATCAATATGAAATATGATCTAACTTAATTAATTTCGCTTAAAAACAAAAAAAAAAGATTTAAAACTGTTTTTAGCGAAACGCTAAAATTTAATTTAGAAATTCTTTACTTAATTAAGTTTCTTTAATGAAATTCTAGTGACAGAAATAGAAGAAGAGTTAAAAGCTAGACAGTATATAAGGCAACACCAAACAGATTATGTCAATGTGAATCAATTGTGCAATGGCGAAGTTTTTACTTCTTGCAGTCATAGTTTGTTTTCTTTGGTCCGGAATCCTTGCAGGTGAGTGAATTTGATCATATCCTGGAAGATATTTACCAAAGTAAGAATTCTTGATAGACACTTAACTGCACAAGTTTCAAAATCAATATTTTTTTATACCCTACATACAGGGTATATTCACTTTGTCCCTCCGTTTGCAATGTTTTTTTTATTTGTAAATCAAAAATTTTTTGCAAAAAATTCCCGTGGCTCTCACAATCATTTAGCGCAAAACAAGTCTTCGACAAAACGTTTGTTTTTCATCCACCTAACTGTAAAAGAAAATTTAAAAAAAAGAACATAAATGTTATTTTGAGAAAGTCAATTTTTAAGATTTTTCAAAAAATAACCGCTATTTTGTAAATTTACCATATTAAAAAATGGAAATCAAAAAAACATTTAAAATGCTACATAAAAGCGAAAACATAAATTAAAAAAAAAATATTTTTGACAAAATGGTGGAACTTAGGTAAAAAAATTGCATCGATTTTTCGCAAAAGCACTACTTTGACACTCTGACGTTTCATGCCCATAACTTGCAAAAAAAAAATTTTTCCCGCAAAATTTATAATGAGAGGTCTCTATGCTGAGCACTTAGAACAGCTTTGTATATTTTTATAAAAATCTTAGAACTCAACTGCAAAATTTTGAAAAAATTAAAGCTGTAAAGAATAATGTTAATTGTAATATAGCAAACTATTACATATTTGCAAGCAATAATATATTTAAACTTCTTCACGAACAGAATCTTATCCTACTGATCCATTAGACCCGAAATGTATGGACTACGCCGTACCGGAACCACCATGCTGCGGTAGTAATAATCTTGCGGCTCGACTTAAAGGTGGTGTAGAAATCAATGAAACCGCTGGTGAATTTCCTTGGTTTGTTACAGTTGATGGTGAGTTGTCTTTAGAAGTATATGTATTAAGATTTGCTTTCTCACTAAACGTTATTTTTTATAGTTAACCCTTTGCAACGTTGTATTGGCAGTATACTAAGCTCAAGATGGGTAATAACCGCAAGACATTGTTGCAATTTAGATAATCCGTTCGTACAACCGGTACATTATAATGGCCCACCTGGTGGAAATAATACTGCCTTTGTAGATTTTACTGTGACACGTGATGGTGTTGATATAGCTTTATTGCATTTGGACCGACCAATTGTATACGATAAATTCAATATTCCTCTTTGTTTGCCGATATCCCGTGTCCTAAGAAAACGTAATTATCATAAAACAAATGCAACTGTAGTTGGTAGGGTAGGTGGGCGCAAAAGAGTAGAGCTTCAAGTAAAATCAATGGAAAATGGCAGATCAATATTTTATGATCACGTTACTGTAGGTGGCGATTCAGGTGGTGCTGTTGTGATGCAGTCAGATGAAAATCCACGAAAAATTAAAGCCTACTACGCTCTCGCGATTCACGCATCTGCATCGAAGTTTCTTAGTTTTGCCTTTACAGTTACCGGTCATGTTGAGTGGGTGAAATCAGTTATATCAATAGATGATCCAGAGAACCTTTTACCTAGCTAAAGCATATAAATAATTTATAAAATAAGCGCTGAGCGGGTAACTTAAATGAAAAGGTTAATGGCGAGTATTATATTTGCATTTGCTTAGACTGGATATTTTTGAACTCAATCCTAAGAAATCTTCGAAAACAACGAACTTACATATGTCTATTATCAATAATCAATATAATTATCAACAAAATAATTATTATTCCACACCATACAATACATTGATATATATTATGTTGATAGAGTAAGAATATATATGTAAATATAAAAAATCAGCATTAATTTTGCATTGTGTTTTTATTTAATAATCTGAGGTATATGCACAGTAAAAAGTGATAGTTTACTTTTGATTCCATTCGGTATTGATTTTAAACTGCTTTGGTATTTAATTCAAAATTTATTCCAAAAAAGGTTGAAATTTATTCCGGTAGGTTTTAATTTTATCACAAAAAATATTTACTTTTAAACCATTTAGTTTTTTAAATTTTTTAATACCAAAGTGGATTAAAAACAATCCTAAAATAACTTTAAATTCAAAAAACTAATCATTTTTAGTTTTAAAATAAGTCCAAGAAAAGTATTAAAATATTCTCTGCGCCAATTTTAATACTTTTGGTCTGAAACTAATGCCATCAAAGTTTTAATTTAGCTTGGAGAGACTTTTTAGTTTCAAAATTTGAAAAACTTTATTTATCAAAAGAGCATAAAAAAAAGAACGAGAACAAAATAACAAAAAAAAATTTTCTTTTTCAATTGTTTAAATACAAATTTCACACAACTACGTCAATACGTTTGATAGCCGAGTGAGCTAAAGACTTCGTAATTTATGTACACAAGATGTTGTACCCTTGGTTCGAATCTCAGTATGGATGGCTTGTTTTTTTTTTTTTTCAATTAAATTTAAATTATTTTTTTTTTTTTTTAATTTCTCTCCCTCTCTTTATCAATTCCAAAATAGTTTAAAATTAAAACTTTTTTTGGCATTGTTCTATATAAATACTTTTTTTGGTTTTAAAATTAAACTAAAATTTTTACTGTGTGGTTAAAAAACTTTTCAAATAGTTTTTTAGTTATTCGTCATAAACTGACTTCTTTGATCTTTGAACCCCCATAAAAGGGGGTAACTCGTATACCCCCCGTTGAGCGGTTGAATTTCTTTTGTAAAGTAACTATAGCCCAATAAATAACTGTGCCCAATTTCAAGTCTGCAGGAATTCTTTCCTTTTTCCATTATTATTTTAGTTAATTTTAATGTACTATTATGTGTGTGAAGATTATACTCATGAAGCATGGATCCACAAACGATGGTAAATAACTCTCCAAGTGGTACCCACCAGAATGTGGTTGATCCACCTGCCTCGGCAGCACACACATCGGATTTGGAGGTGCAAGAAACACGAATAATTAGGAATGATTCTCCTATAACTAGAACCAATATGGTTCGTCAAAATTTTAAAACCCTTTCCATGAAAACTCGAATACCCATCGGCTCTTGGAATATCCGAACTCTAAATGAACCAGTCAAAATACACCAAGCCGTAAGAGAACTCCACAAAATCAACCTTCAGATATTGGAATTAAGCAAGTGTAGATGGAACGGTGCCGGCGAATATGTCATTCACAGGGATGGAGTTGGATTTTTGCTAAGTAAAACTGCCGTAAATGCAGTTATGGAATGGAAAATTGTAAACGAAATGCTCATTTGGTGCAGATTTTAAGCCCACGCAGTTAGCTGCAGCAATAAACAGTTCTCACAAGAATGACATCATAATGGTTATGGACGATTTGAATGCCAAAGTAGGCTCAGAAAACCTTCAACTTCAGCATGTAATTAGAAGACAAGGTTTGGGTGCGAAAAACTACAATAGAAAGCTTCTCATTGACGCTTGCAATATGCCATAAAGCTACTTGGGTGTCTCCAGACAACATCACTGAAAACTAAATCGACCACTTCTGCATTAGCAGAAAATAGAGAGGGAGTCTTCCGGACGTCGCGGTCATTCGATTAAAACATGCCTTTAATAAACGTCCCAGCGAACAAAATGTAGCAAAAAAATTCGACGTGCTAAGCTCAAGAACGACGAGATGCGCAGATTTTTCGTAGAAGACATTAAAACAGTTCCGTTTGATTATGGTGGAAGTATTGAAACATCATGGAGTGCTGCTAAGACTGTGTTTTTAAACTCCAGTAAAAAAAAAATACTTGGCTTTCGACTCTCGAACAAGAAGCACTGCATGAGCGAGGAAACGTGGGGTCTTGTTGAAAAAAGAAGAAAGATGGAAAGATTATTTTTGTGACATACTGAATCCCACATCTACCAAATCCCCGCAACCAGAATCACCAACTAGAACTGCCGTATTGACCCTCCCATAGGAAGGGTCTCTCCGGGACGTAGACCCGATCACAATAAAAGATTCTGTAGACCTCAACATCCTCCTTGCGGATCTCCAAAATACGACCCTCCCCGTCAGCACCAAAAGGTTTCTAGCAGCCTATTTACATGGTAGACGGGCCTTCGTGGAATTTAGAAGTGCTAGCTTTAAATTCCGAAAATTGAATATTGGCGTGCCACAAGGGGCGTGTTTTCGCCTCTGCTTTTTATATATATGCCACTTCCTCCTTCCGAGATCACTTTGGCCTCATACGCTAATGATTTTACTATCGTGGCATCAGCCAAAACAATTTCGGAGGCGGAACAGAGGATCAATGCGTATCTTGTTTTACTCAAGTTGTTCTTTGAGGACCGCAGGCTGCAACTTGCTACGCAGAATTCTTCTTTGACGCTCTTCACATCATGGACTAGCGAGGTTAATAAACCCCTCAATATCCATACCAACGGAGACCAAATTCCGACCGTTAAATATCCGAAAATCCTTGGGATGACACTCGATAACCTATACAAATTCTCAAGGCACGCTAGTGAGGTTTGCTCCAAATTAAGCAAAAGAAACAGAGTGCTGAGTGCCATTGCAGAAACCTCTTGGGGTAAGAACAAGGAGACCCTGGTCGCCACATATAAGGCAATCGGGTGATCCATTTTGAATAACGACGCCCCCATCTAGTCTCCGGCACTCAGCGACACGCAGTGGAGCAACCTCCAATCCAGACAAAACAGTGCCTTGCGTATAGCTACCAGGTGTCACTTCATGTCCTACCCAGACCATCTGCATGATGAAACCAAAACCCTGTTAACACAGCAGCTCATGCTGATCTACTGCAACCCTGACAACCCCAATAATAGGGTGGTCAGCATGCCATCACCACATAGGTGTATAAGGGTGGATTTTAGGTGCTACAGGGAAGCCATAGCAGACTTTTTGCCTGACTCTTGGGATTCCGAGCCTGTCCGAGGCCCTCAATGATCTGCATATACATCTTGCTAGTACGGCTATTGCATCACTTGCACTTAACAAAGTGCTCAATAGACGCCCTCTACACATTAATTCAAGTGAAAAATCACTATCGAGGGAGGCAAAGTGCATACTGGCTCAACTCCGCTCTGGATATTCACTTATCTTTATGAGCTACAGAGCCCGGATCATTGAGGGCACCGCGGATTGGTGCCCATCATGTAGTGGAAGTCCGCACGACAGTTCTCACCTTTCCAACTGTCCGTCCCGTCCCACCAACCTCTCCACGATTGACCTATGGTCCCGCCCAGTAGAGGTAGCCCAATTTCTGGGCCTCCCGGACTAGGCTCGATCAGTTTTCTATTTCCCACATCCCCAAATTACTCGTAGGCGAAAGGATTAATTTTGTTTTTCAATTTACAGTTGCTACAACAACAACCGATGAAATAGTGAAGGCGACCGAAGGCATGAAAAACAACAAAGCCGCCGGTATAGATCAAATAACAGCTTAACTGATAAAGACATGCTCCACAACATCAGCTAAAATTCTCCATCCTCTGCTCACCAAAATCTGCAGTGAAGAGCGTTTGCCAGAAGATTGGCTACATGGCATGTTAGTCAAATTACCGAAAAAAGGTAAGGTTAGCAAGTGCCGATACTATAGAAAAATTACCTTGTTCTCAGTACCATCAAAAGTATTGACGAAAGTGCTTCTGAACAGGGTAAGCGAAAAACTTGATTCAGCCATTCGCAGCAAGCAGGATTCCGGCGAAACCGATCATGAGTGTATCAAGTCAACACCCTCAGAATAATTGTCGTACAATTATGTGAGTGGCGTGCTGCGCTTCAACTTGTCTTCGTAGACTACAGCACTGCCTTCGACAGTGTCTCCCAAGAAAACATTTGGGTTTCACTGCAGCGAAATGGTATTGCCGCAAAGGCCATAAACTCACTACGTGCACAATATGAAGGCTTTAAATGCATTGTGTTACACAACGGGTTGTTGTCACCGACATTCACCACTAATTCAGGCGTCCGGCAGGGGTGTTTACTATCACCATCTCTCTTCTCTATCCTTTTTGACGATATCCCAGATAAAGTTCCAACACAGGTATCCAATGGAACTTTACCGAACATCTAGAAGAACTCGACTACGCTGACGACATTTGCCTCTTATCGTCCAAACACTCAGATATGCAAAGCAAGATTGAAGACCTTGTCTTAGAATCACAAAAGGCTGGCCTAAAGATCAACGCATTCAAGACTAAAAGCATGAAGCTGAACGCAAATAGAAATGACATCACGTTTGAAGCTGGCAGTGATGACATCGAAAACGTTGACAGTTGTACGTATTTAGGCAGAATTATTTCCATGGATGGTTTAGCAAAAGAGGATATCAATTTAAGAGTAGCAAAAACGAAAGGCACATTTGCTCAACTGAACAAAATATAGTATTCTTCCGTTATATCCACCACGAAAGTGCGCATTTTTTATTCGAATGTAAAATCGGTTCGAAACATGGCTTGTTACTGAACAACTAACGAACAAGCTGCAAGTATTAGTCAACAAATGGTTAAGGCATATACTAAAGGTTTTGTGGCCTCGCACTATATCAAATGCCGAGTTACATTAAAAATGCAATCAGAAGACTATAGCAAATGAGGTCAAGCTGCGCAAGAGGAGATGGATTGGTCATACTCTCCGGAAATCACACAGCGAAGTTTGTCGCCAGGCTCTTGAGTGGAATCCACAAGGCAGTAGAGGACGTGGTAGACCCAAAACCAACTGGAAAAGGTTGCTGGAAAAGGAAAACGAAGAATCGAGAAAGTCGTGGCAAGAGATCAAAGTTATTGCAAGTTACCGCAACAAATGGAGGGAGACGTTTCATATTGGCCCTATGCTCCTCCAAGGAATTAAAGGAGAATACATACTTACATATCGGCAAATCTGATTTTATTTTCGTATTCGGTTGGAATCGACAGCGAAACCCAATGCCGTGACATCAGTGTTTTCCTGTCTTATATATTCATAAGCATTTTTGGAGCAAATTGGAAGTAGGATTCGTACCAGTGTTGCCGTGGACTTTTTCAAAGGCCTCTTGAGGAGCAATATGAAGCTCCTGAGGAAACTTCAGATAATTTAAGAATTAAAGCTTTTTTATATGAGGGATAAGACAACTTTGAAAATGAGTGACTCGTATCCAAGTTGATAACCCATTGTAAGAAATGTCAAGCTTATGGGCACACCAAATAGTTTAATGTAGGTGAAACCAAATTTAAATTTGAAGACATTATCCGATAAACTTACCACTAGGCTAATGATTTTACAGGACGTTCGACTAAAAATAGCGTTAACATAGAAATTCAAAGACCATACATCCATACTAGAGCTCGCAAAATATCGATATTCGCAACCATCGATAGTGGACATTAGATTGGTCACTAACTATCGATAGCTATCGACAGTATCCATTTCAGTGCAAAATTCACTAACTACACTGTTCGATAATTCAAACTTTTTGTAAGACACGTGAGAAAAACAAAAAAATTCTTAAAGAAGACGTTAAAAAAACAATACCCATGACTCGTCGTTTTTCTCCAGCACGTCAGATTTTTTTTTAAGCGATTTTTTAAGTTTTTTAATCCACGGTACATGAAAAAGAACAAAAATACCACATTCTTGTGTTAAATCCATGAATTTAACTATATGATTCTTACATCTGAGGTGTATCATGGGTGCAATAAACTTATGCAGGATATTACCAGGAATATTTTTGTAGAAAAATTTAGCCCTCTGCAACCCCCACATGTATGTCATTTTTACCCAGACCAGTTTTTAGAAACCTTAATCCTTAAAACAGGATAAAATGGGTTAATGAGTTCTATGAAAATGATCCTTGTGTGATGTCGTTATGATCTTGTGAGAACGGGTATTTTTTTTAACGTCTTCCTTTGGATTTTCTAATGTGTTTTTTTCGAGTCGAACGGTGCTATCGATAGTATGCATTTCAGTGTAAACTTCGGCTAAAAAATTAATATTATTTATATAAGAAAAATATGTTGTACGCAGTAACTTTACGAATTAGGGGAGAGTGGGAATAGGTGGCTCTTTTTTTGTTTACGGTTATATTTTTTTACAAATTCGAGATAGAATATATTCTTATGAATTGTTTCATCAAAATTTTTAAAATTTTAAAATACTTTTGCACTTACAAAAAAAAAACAATTTAAATTTTTTTAATTAGTAGGGGAAAGGTACCGGGTGTGGGCACCGTTTTGTTTTCGACTCATAACTTTTGACCAAATGCATATTATGCAGACATATAAGGAAAGCTAAAGACCTTAGCTAACTATTGGTGAAGTAAATTGATTTCGTCAGTTTGAAAAATTATATAAAAAAAATAGTGAAGTGATCATTTTTGACAAAAAAAAATTTTGGGTCCGGTTGTGGGCACCCTTAGAAAATCGGCTAAAAATAGGAAAATATGAAATTTAACGAAATCAAATGGAGAAGAAACATTCGGAAACATTGATTCATAAAAATTTAGCAAAATCAGCGTCACTGAAAACGTCTGTATCGAATGACATCATGCCTGTTGCCCCGAAACCAGACTTGATTATCTTCGGCTGATGACAGATCAATTGTTTTGCAGATTAAGCTAACTAGGCGACGTAATTTCTAGCCCTTTTTGACATTGCTCTTTTGCCAAGCATGAATTTTTTGTACCAATCCATGAAACTCAATACTGAGATTTTTTGCAAAGTGTTATGACGCCTTAACACCCACACTTCATGAAAATAACTTTTTTTCTACGATATCTTTAAAGAGCCTATTGGTTCTTTCCTTTCCACTAAAAAAGCGTAAAATGGCATAAGAATACCATTTAGATTAGTAACGTTGGCATCCACGACGATATTTCAGTAAAACGCCCGCTTTACATAAAAAAAGAGGGCTGCCCACACCCGGACCGATTCGGGGCCCATACTTGACAATTTCAAGAAAGCTGGGTAAAAATTCGGATTCAATTTTATGCGTCCAACAAGAAATATTAATAGCTGATTCAATTATAAAAACATTTTTATACCCCACTCCTAGGGTATTGTATATTCACTTTTTTCTTCCGTTTGTAACGCAGAAAAGGAGGCGTAGTAGGTATGAAACAGTATACATCGCTAGCTTACTTCAAGACCGGCACAAGAAACTCGATTTTGCAGAAAATACGTTTAAAGTTTTCAATTGAAAAAGTTATTCTGTTCTCAAATGGTGACAGTAAAAGATATTAGGAAATTTTTACACAATATGAAGTATGATATAATGAACAATTCTGCATCGTTAGCTCAAAATTTGCGTTTTTTGAGTTGTGCCGTTCTTGTAGTAAATGAGCGATATATTCTTGATCAGCGTCACCTCCTGAGTCGATAAAGCCATATCCGTCTGTATGTCTGGCAGGCTGGCTATGTGTGGAAATATTTTTCACGACAGTTTGAAAAAAAAATTATTAAAAAAAAAAAAATATTCCTGTTTATTAATTTTTTCCATCGTGTTTGGTTATTTTTACTATGCCAATACATATTTAAATATTGCTTAGGAGAAAATTCGAAATTTTTATAAAATTGTTAGGCAGTTTATAATAAAACGTAAAATGAATGAAGATTGAACAAATGTCAGTTATTTTTGATCGATTTTCGGCACAAAAATTATAATGTTGCGATTGCGGCTATTACCAAAGGGACGAATATGTAGATCAATTTGGGTAGAACCAAATTTAAATGTGAAGACATTATCAGATAAACTAACTATTTTTTACAGGAATTTCAATTAAAAATAACGTTAACACAGAATATATACATATGTATATTTAATAGAATAATCAGTAATAGGAAAAACCAGTATGAATGAAATATGATCTAACTGATCATTTGTTTTGATAACAAAAATTCAATTTCAAATTTTTTTAAACGAAAAGATAAATTTTAATTCAAAAATACTTTACTTAAGTATGTAATTGGTTTTTTTTATGAAATTAAAGTGACAGAATAAGAAGAAGAGTTAATTTTTTAAAGTAACGTGGACAGCTAGACGGTATATAAGGCAAAACCAAACAGAAGATGCCACCAATAGTCATTCGTGAAATGGAAATATATATACTTTTTGCAGTGATAGTTAGTTTACTTTGGTCCGGAATCCTTGCAGGTGAGTGAATTTAATCGTATCCTTAATATTCAAAGCACTGGAAGATACCTAAGCCATAAAAATCGATAGGCAGTTAATTGCAAAAGCAAACAATTTTTTTTTTTTTTTTTATTCTGACCAGACTGTGAAGTTTTAATACTTTAATTCAAAAAGTTTTACAAATAAAAGTTTTTTTAGATTTTTATTTTTTTTTTGCGTTCAAAAACTTCGATCATAAAAATATTTTTTTAAACTTTTATGTCACATAAGTTTTTTATGAAAGTTTGTTTGAAATTTTCTCAAAATAATAAGACCTTTGAAAAAATTTTTTTTCGAAAAATTTATTTTAAAAGGTTTTTAAAAAAGTTTTTAAAAAAATGTGCCCAATTTCTGACAAAAATTCACACGTATACTTTGGACGATTTTAAGCATTTTTTGCGCTGCACCCTTTTTTTGCATACAAATCGAAGCAGTTAATTGCACCCATTTATTTTTTCAAAAAAAAAAATGGAAATGGCCCTACTTCACTGAAACCTTAATATATATAGTCTATTGATTAGGTCGTAAAAAACATGCAACTTAAAAAGGAAGTAAGAAGTTCACGGGTTTTTATTACAAAAATCGGTCAATTGGTCATTAAAGATGAAAAAACCGCGGAGTGCTATTAAATTAGTGAGTAGAAATTGGGGGAAGGGGGAGAAATGTACCCTTTAAAGTTTTTTAAAAATTCCTAGCGAACGATGCAAAACTTCGATATTTTTTTTTAAATTTGTCATCCAAGTAGAGTAGAACGGGGTAATGTCGTGCAGGGGAAAATGTCGTGCACTGGCTGTTTTAGCCCAAAGAATTGAATGATTTACCAACTGTTCGTAAGGTAGGGACCTGCTGACCTACTGAGCTTATGCATATAATACTAGCAATTTTCACCAGTTCGTCTCTACAGAGTAACCTTTTTTTCAAAACGCACGCTTTCGGGACGATAAAACTGTTTTTTTATCGGGTCAGAAAAATAATTTTCCTTGCGGGAAAATATACCAGGTATGTGTTTTCTGAAACGAAATATCCTGCCAAAGAAAAGAAGTATTTGGTTTTCGAAAAAATTTTGGGCTTCACCGAGTTATCGAAGTTGACCTTTAAAACGACCATTGGGGTAATGTCGTGCACATTCACTTACACAAACACAATTTCTCGCTACACAAATGTTGTTACACATGGATGTAACCAATGAAATTATCTTTCGGTCGGAGGCTTACTCGTTGCATTTGCTTGAGATGTTTGGCTTTACGAGCATGTCAAAGTTGAGTGCACGACATTGCCCCGTTCTACTCTACACAACATATTATGTACTTCACACTTGTATAATAATGAATAAATACATGATAATGCTAAATCTTCTCTAATAGAACCACTACCTATCATTTCTCACACATTTTGGTGCCTTTACTATACTCGGAAAACAATGCACGACATTACACAATTTTTGAGGGGGGTAATGTCGTGCACATTTTTTTTTCTTCACTTACACAAACACAATTTCTCGCTTTACAAATGTTGTTACACATGGATGTAACCAACGAAATTATCTTTCGATCGGATGCTTACTCGTCGCATTCGCTTGAGATGTATGGCTTTAAGAGCATGCCAAAGTTGAGTGCACGACATTGCCCCGTTCTACTCTACTTTATTCAAAAAATTAAAAAAAAACTTCTTATATCAAATATTTTGCAACAAAAAGGAAAAAAAAAATGCAAAAAAACGAATTCTCGTGTTTTTATACTCTTTTGCCTAAAACTTTTTTAGGGTCAGAGATAGGTAAATACATTGAGCCATATAAAAAAAGAGAACATTTCTTTAAAATGATTTGTTAAAAATCTTCTTAGGTTCAAAATTGACCGAATTATGGCGAATGGAACATGGAAATTTTTTTTATGCGGTCGGAAAAACGGTATTTACTCGTAACCAAGGCATCTTACGAAAATAGTCTATACGAAAAAAAAATTCGTAGAATCATCGTTCATATATGGCTCAAAATCGCCAAGGTGGGAAATTTTTTAGATTGATTTTTTTGTCAAAATATATCACAAGCAATTATCATGGCAATTAGCTTATATTATAGCTTAATCTGTGTTTTATCAACCCTTTTATGGAGCAAGCACAGAATTCATTACTTTCTCTGTTATATTGCTTTTCATCAAAGCTTTAACTGAAAATAGTCATTTTGGGAACATTTTTGAAAAGTTCATGAAAGGTCCAAAAAATACCTCATTGTGTTTTTTTTTACTTAATATTATGGCAAAGAATATACTTATCAATAATAAATCAAAAAATATAAAAAAAATTTTGCAAACAAACTCCTACAGAAGTCATATGCATGATATTTAAAAAAAAATGAATTTTTTAAGTATGAAATTTAGGATATAAGGACTGCGTTCGATGAAATTGTCCGATACAAAATTCAAAAAATCTCTGGAACTAGTAATCCGATTTTAAAGGTTAGACTCATTCTTTAACCGCCATTTTATTACAATTTTTATAACGTATCTAGAATTTTATTAATATTTTTTTTTACAAATTTTTTTGTAACTTTTCTGACACTGCTTTCATTAAGGATTTTATGGTATTATTTGATAATATTTCTAGCTGCTGAACACAACTTTTCTCGAAAATTTTTAGCATTCTTGGCAACTTTTTTTGTTGCCTTTATCTTCTTTTCGACCAAAGCCCAGAATCTTTCAATTGACCAGATCTCTGGACAGTTTGGAGGATTTGCTTCATGAGGCACCAAAATCACATTATTTCTTGAGTACCCCTGCAAGGCCATTTTACTATAATGACAAGATGCTAAGTCTGGCCAAAAGAAAGTGGAAACTACATGCTTTCGTAGAAAAGGCTTACGTTTTTTTTCCAAGCATTCCTTAATATAGAATTTGGAGTTTACTGTTCCAGTGGTTAAAAAAGAATTGCTCCTTTTGCCACAACTGCAGTTTGCTTGCCAAACCAAGAACTTACGAGGAAATTTTGACTGCTTTTTTGACTTAAGCTTTTCGTCCACATTCCCCCGCGACTCTACAGTGTAAAATTCTTGGCCTGAAAGCAGCGTAAAATCGGCTAAAACATACGTTTCGTCGTCCATGATGCAGCATTCAAATTTTTGGGAAAAAATTAATTTTTAATTTTATGCCGTGCTGTTTTGATTTCGTGTTCCTCATAGCATTTCTGTCAGAAACTTTTTGTGGTGCCGTGACATAATCCCCACGGACATAATCCCCATTCACGATATGGGGATAATGTCCGCAAGTTATTCGGACATAATCCCCATATTTTCAATGGGATTATGTCCGCAAGTGTTTCGGACATAATCCCCAGGAAAAAACGGACATAGTCCCCATAACGATATTTTGTTATTGACAACAGAAGCAGCTCAGGACTTACAACTCCCAAAAATTCCACAGTAATTTTACATAAGAGTAGGGGTAAGTGGGCGGCCTGCGGCCGCAACTCAGGATTTAAAACTCCCAAAAATCCAACACCGGCTTCGCGGCGGCCTTCGGCCGCGGATCAGTCTATAATATCCAACACCATATAAATTTTTTAAATTGATTATTGCAAAAATTTTGTTCAATCTTAATTAAATTTTTCGGACATAACCCCCATTGGGATTATGTCCGAAAAATTTGCGGACATAACCCCCATGGCCAAAATGGGGATAATGACCGAAAAATTTTCGGACATAATCCCCATTTACGAAATGGGGATTATGTCCGTTGGGATTATGTCCGGTAACCACTTTTTGTACCTTAAACGTCTTTAAACAAACCTCCTTTTTGGCCTTGCGAACTAAAATCTCGGAACACTTTACCTTCTGTTCCAGTTTTCTGCATGAAATGTTGGGGTTCTCTTTAAAATTGTGACGAAGTTCTTCTTTTTGTTTTGGTCACGAATGCCTTTTTCTTTCACGGCTTTCGAAAGACATCCAAGTCTTCTTTAATTTTTTTCAGAACTCTTGATACAAATTTCACATTAATTTTGCTATTCCGAGCAATTCTATTGGTAGTTTACCGCGGGTGGTCTTCAAAAATTTTTACTATAGACTTTTGAACTTATAGCTCGTTTGCCATTTTTAAGTAAATATGACTGACTAGGGACAAAATTTGAAAACCATAGTTTTAGTACATTCAATTCAAAGCCTACTGCGAAAAAAAATTTTAAATTGAGTTATTTGAAAACAAGTTATTGGATAAAATGCCTTAAAAAGGCGAAATTTAACGGTTTTTCAAAGAAAAAAGTCATCGTGCTTTAAACGAACTGAACATTTTTTAATTTACAATATCTCAAACGAAAGAGCTCTTAAAAACCTTCAAGACAAGACATGTTAAGACTTTTTTGCGCCAGCAGGCTCGATGATATAACGTTTGAAACGTAGTAATGCAGCCCCGTGAAAGGCAAAACACGTTTTTACTCAAGAGGGAGGCATCTTACAAAAAAGTGCACATGGCATAAAATGCTTAGAATCATGCAAGGAACAAGTGTAAATTGTTTTTATTTTTTTATTTTGTTTTAGAAAAATTTTTTTTTTTTTTAACGTCATTTTTAATAAATTAAAAAAAAAAAAAAAAAACACATTTCACACTTGTTCCTTGCATGATTCTAAGCATTTTATGCCATGTGCACTTTTTTCGTAAGATGCCTCCCTCTTGAGTAAAAAAGCGTTTTGCCTTTCGCGGGGCTGCATTACCATGTTTCAAACGTTATATCATCGAGCCTGCTGGCCCAAAAAAGTCTGAACGTGTTTTGTCTTGAAGGTTTTTAAGAGCTTTTTCAAATGAGATCTTGTAAATTAAAAAATGTTCATTTCGTTTAAGGCACGATGACTTTTTTCTTTGAAAAACCGTTAAATTTCGCCTTTTTAAGGCAGTTTTTCGTTTTTTAAGAGGTGTAAAATTTTTTTTTGTCAAAATTACAACGTAGATTATAAAGTTCATTAAAAAACAAACAAAATGAATGTTTTTATGTTACTCTAAAACAAATTTTTCAAATTGTTTGCCAACATTTTATAATTAATGCTAAAAAAAATATTAAAAATATATTTTTGCTTTGAGCCACCTTTAAAAATGCATTTAAAAATCTGAAAAAATGTATGGGTTATTCTGTCATGATGTAGAACGTGATGCCAAAGTATATCTAAGAAATTCGAAATATTTTTTTTTTTTTGAACAGCCCTAAAGCACATAATCAGTTATTGAAAAACTGTAAACCGTCATTCCGGGAACGACATCGTCATTTCGGGAACGTTTCATCATATCATATAAGCGTTCCCGGAATGACCGTTCCCGGAATGACGATTTCAACTAAAAGCGCGATTTATTTATAATTTGAGTCGTGGTTTGACATGATAAATGTAAAATATTTTATAGTAGTACATTAACTTTGTACCCTTAAAGGTATTTTTTCATCATTTCAAAAAAATAGAGGCGTACCCGGAATGATGCTCTATTGATGTACGCTCCATAAATTATGACTTAGAGTAGTAATTTCCGATGAAAAATAGCTTATTTGCCAAAAAGCACTTTAGCAGTGAGTTTAATGACCTTTCTTCTTTCCATTGAGCAGTAGCGCGTAGCGGATGCGTTTACTTTAAATAGTTTTAAGCCAGTTACAATTCCGTTCCCTGAATTGATGCACAAACTCTCGGACAACATATTTTAGCATATTTCTATTCGAAAACAATTTTTTTTTTTAATAAAGTCCCCAAAATGTTATTCTCTGATAAAAACTGCTCTTAATAGGTTACTTGATCTTTTTAATATTGGTAAATTTATATGATTTTGAATTTCACTTTTTGGGACGTGTTCCCGGAATGATTTTTGGTGTATATATTATCAAATAATAACCAATATAATTGAGTTTTAGCATATATCATGCAATGCACCATTGAAACAAAACAATTATAATCCGCTCTGTTCCCAATTCCACTTTCACGTGAAAGTGGGTATAAAGTGGAATGCGAAACTTTTTGAAAAGTCGGCATTATGCTACGACTTTTCAATTAATTTTGCTTTTTTAAAGCTGTTTTATGGATCAAATTGAAAAAAAAAAAATACAAACGTATAAGCTCCAGAGTTTTTCCCTTTTTTAGCGAGTAATTCTTATTTTTATTGTAAATGTAATATTGTAAATATTGCTGAAATAAAAAACTCTAACTAAAAAAATATTTTTTCCGATGACAAGTAAAAAGTCGGCAAATTGGCATTTTCGAAGTCAGTGTTTGTGTGAATTATTTGACATTTCATTATATCATGGTGTTAGTAAGAATAGTTCGAAAACAGGATGCCACCTGATTTTATTTCTTAAATTGCAATAGAACATCTAATTAACCCAATAAAATGCACTGAGCATGAAAAAAAACTTTCTGAAATTCCCTCAAATCAGAGGAAACCCCATAATTGGGCATCTCGCCTAACACATTATTTTGACAGAGAAAATTGCGAGCATTTATAATTTCAAGTGCATTGCAGCAGCCTTTGTTAAAGTGAAACTCAATTAAAGTTAATAAATTTAATAAAAAGCATTTTGATTCAGAAATCTTGTTAACTTGTGTGTATTTTTTAACTGACAGCTAAAAAGTTTGCGTTTCTACTGTGAAAAGTTAAACGTCTTGAACAGTCGTTGAATAGGCTTCACATCCACATCGAAAGTAAAAAGTAATCAACAAGTCTTCGAAATTAAAAGTAATTGAAATTACACGGATTACGGAACAGGCCGGAATGTTTTCTCATATTCATTTACTCAATAAAATTATGGCTTTAGTAATTTATTTGCTTCTAAAGCAAATTTCACACATTGGTGATTTTGAGCCATATGAAGAAAAAGGTTTAAAGATATTAAGAAAACTACCAAAATTTGTAGAAATTGGAATTTTTGTCACCGAAATACGAAGCAAACTTCTGCTAATGAATTACATTTGTGTTTGGTCGAGGGCCAAAGAATATATCTATTAAGATGTTTGCAAAAAACAAATAATGGCAAAGGTTACCTTTAACGCCCGATGGGTCACGATGGTTGCTGACGTCTTTGGGGACCTTGTTGCGCTGGAAACGGCGTTCCTTGCCATATTCGATGTAGTTGCTGTATAGACTGTGGTGGATCAGCTGGTGTATCCTGGTGCAATCGACGGAGCGCACGTGGCGCAAAGAGAAACACTTCATTTTTTTTTTATTTAAATTCAAGTTACCCTTTAAACTTTAGGCCTTGGCACTTTATTTTACCTTTATTTAGTTTTAAGATAGGATTTAGTTAGTTTATAAGTTATTTTTTAAGTTGAAGTGATCTTTCACAAAAGTATTCGAGATCTCAAAATTTGGCTGCTGCTCTAATTGACGAAAAATTTTCAAAATACGGTTTACTCTTGTCATGCTACAAACTGACATTTTTCCATATGGTACACACTCGAGTGAGTGAGACGGCGATACGTCGCATGTCAAAGCCAAAACTAGCGAGTGCGAATTCGCCGCGTAAGTGGGTAGGGTTGCCGACTTTATACGTCAGATTGGGTAATAAGTTTACAAAGTAAAAAATAGGGGCGTTTACGTTTCTGCGTCAACAATTTGTATATTTTCGAAAATTTGGCGTTTCGGAAAATTCGAATTTTTGAACAGCTCTTACATTCATAAGTCATTCGGTGTTTAAGAATTTTTTAACAGGATACTTAATGGAAAGCTTCTTTTGTCGAATGCATCCAAAAAATTAAATTTAGTTCTCTGGCCCCTTACTTTTGTTGAAGTGTCCCAACAAACAAAAACCTTTGGAAAATAATTTATTATACGCTTATTGAAGCAAACATTTGGTTTGGAAGTTAACTTGCAAAATATTTGAAAATTCTTTAATTTTAATTATTTAATAATCGAAACTGGACCTTGATAGCAAGCTTGTGAAAATCATTTGGAGCGATCTTATTTCCAAATTTTTTATTCAATATTTTTTTTTCTTTTTTTCAAACATTTTGATGTTATCAAAACAACAAAATAAATAAATTTTATTTACAAAACAATGGCAGAAAATTGTTGTACACCCTGGCTAAAGTTATCAGCCAAGGAAAAAATTAAATTGCTGCTCTTTTTCCTCTTGTTTGTATTGGTTTATGTACTTGTGAGTTTTTTGGTTTACTTAATTATAGATGCGATTAATACTAAAAGAGATGGACTAATGACTAATGGACGAATGTTTTCAACAACAACAAAAAAACCCGAAACAGATGTAGGAGAAAGTCCTGGTGGTGACGGCAAAGATCCGGAACATATTCCACCTCCATGTCCTATTGATCCTAATGATTTAATGCCTGCTACTGTTGATGATATTATGCATGCCATAACTGGCGTCAACATGTCTGATGACTCACGACCTGCTACTGATGAAGATATACTTGAAGCCATAACTGGTGTAAAACGATCAGGTAAATCCTCATCACTTGCCAGTAATAATGATATTATTCAAGCTATAACAGGCATAAATTTAGGAGATCGTGCTAGTGCTGCAGATAGACTCAAGTTACCAACTTTTTACGGGACAGGGTTTTTCGAAATTTACACATTTGGTTCCATCTTGTGTCAAATTTTGGTATCCCTAACTTGAAATTTGAAGGCCTGGGAGCTATTTTTGAAGTCACAAGCTAAATTTATTTGATATACAAAAAAAAATGTTAAAATACAAAAATGCTCAAAACTCAAACCTACGATTTTCGAGTTACCAACTTTTACGTTGGATGTTGCAACTTTTGCAAATAAACATTTTTCTAATTGTTGATTTTATAACCTTGCAAATCAATTTTAAAAATTCTAAAAAAATAACATTTTCTAAACGTTTAAAAATTGGTTATGAAAACATTTGAAAATTTACTTTTTCCAAGCGTAAGAATTGAAAAGGTTATACAATTTTTGTTGGGGAATTATCTACTTCTAATATTGATGTATTTGCATATTCGAACTTGGACTACATCTCAGCTTTTTATACCCTACACCCAGGGTATATTCACTTTGTCCTTCCGTTTGTAACGCAGAGAAGGAGGCGTGGCAGGTATAGAAAAGTATATATATTCTTGATCAGCGTCACCTCCTGAGTCGATATAGCCATGTCCGTCTGTCTGGCTGGCTGGCTGGCTGGCTGGCTGGCTGGGTGGCTGGCTGGCTGGCTGTGTGTTGAAATACACTTTTTGGGAAAACTGAGCAAGATAATTCAATGAAATTTAGTACACTGCCTCCGTCGTCAAAGTTAGCTCGGGGGATTGAAAATGAGCAAAATCGGTCAACGGACACGCCTACCGCCCATACAAAAATTATATTCAAAATGCAATTTTAGGAGTATTTTTCACGACAATGCAACCACAATACATATAAGTACTACGAATTGTAAGCGCAAGCTCTGATAAAAATTTGAGCGAATTCGGACGAGAGGGCGTGGCACCTCCTATATAAGCAAAAGCTTCAAAACGCTATACTGAAAGCGTTTTTTGAGATATTCGAACCAAATTTGACTCAGACACTAAGAATCATAAATGAAAGCTCTCAACAAAAATTGGGTGAAATCGGACCAAGGGGCGTGGCACCTCCCATATGAGCAAAAGTTTCAAAATGCTATACTGAAAGAGTTTTTTGAGATAGTCCAACCAAACTTTCAAATACTAAAGACTAAAAATGCGCGCTCTAAGCTAAAACTAGAAGAACTCGGACGAGAGGGCGTGGCACCTCCTATATAAGCAAAAGCTTCAAAACGCGATACTGAAAGCGTTTTTTGAGATATTCGAACCAAATTTGACTCAGACACTAAGAATTATAAATGAAAGCTCTCAGCAAAAATTGGGTGAAATCAGACAAGGGGGCGTGGCACCTCCCATATAAGCAAAAGATTCAAAATGCTATACTGAAAGAGTTTTTTGAGATAATCCAACTTAATTTCACTCTGACACTAAAAACTATAAATGCAAGCTCTGAACAAAAACTGGGTGTACTCGGACAAGAGGGCGTGGCACCTCCCATATAAGCAAAATTTTCAAAATACTGCAGTGTAGGGTATTTAGTTTTTGGCCAGGCCAAAATTTACACCCTTACTAGTTTTGAATTATCATATTCATTTTATTTATTATTTATTAACATAGTTAAATTTTTACACCAACAGATCCTACTGGGCCTTTAGATCCGAAATGTATGGACTACGCCGTACCGGAACCACCATGTTGCGGTAGCAATAATCTTGCAGCTCGAATTGGACCTCCTGAAAAAATCAATACAACAGCTGGCGAATTTCCATGGTGGGTTACATCATTAAGAAGTAGATCAGGACTTGGTAGTTGCATTGGCAGTTTACTTAACACACGTTGGGTGATAACAACAGCACATTGCGCCGATTTTCAAAATAGATGGCATAACGTTCATTTTGATATAGGTTCAATCAGTGTAGACTATATTGAAAAATTTGATCAAATTGCTTTATTACATCTGGTGGAGCCGGTTACATACGACAAATTGCGCCTTCCTCTTTGTTTGCCAATATCGCGTGTATTTAAAAAAAAAAATAATTATAAAGGCACAAACGTAACTGCAGTTGGTTGGTATGGTTATGAAAAATATCGAAAGAAGATAAATACTGTTATCAAATATAGATATAAATTTCTCTATATAAAAATGAAAAAAATTCTGAGAGGTGGCGATTCAGGCGGTCCCTTGCTGATGCAGTCAGATGAAAATCCAAAAAAAATTAAAGCATTCTACGCTCTCGGGATTCATAGCTTTTCTGATGCATATTTTGATTATTCCGCTAAAGTTCCACCTCTTGTTGAATCGATAAAGTCAGTTATATCATCAGATCCAGACGAACTTTTACCAGATAAAATGTAAGACAAAATAAAGATTTGTGGTATTTTGAAAGAAAAGCTTAATTAAAAAGAATAAAAGCTTGGAACAATTCATGTTTTGATTAAAATAAATAAATCCAGTGTGCCAGACGGTTCAAATCTCCGCTTTTTTATACGTTACGGATCCGTTACTGATCCAAAAAAAAAACGATTCGCTTTTTTTTTGGGAATCTCTCCCGCAAACGGATCAATAACGGATTCGTAACGGGTAAAAAAGCGAAGATATGAACCGTCTGGCACACTGGGAAAGCTTTAAGTCGCTAAATTAAAGTACCAAGTAAACCTGGTTGTTTTTGTGTGACTGTTCGTTCTTTACAAAGTTTCCTAATACCAGAAGTTTTGTATATATGTTGTTTTCTTAAAGATCTTTTAAGTTAAATATACGAATGTGCTTTTATTGAAACTGGATATTTTTTAACTCAATACTTTAAATACATAGGTACATTTATACCCAGCAAACATTTTCAATCGCGGAAGAATCGTATTCGATTGGCCTAAGCGATTAAATCAATCGTCCGCGACAGTTGCATTCGACTCTTCCGCGAATGTTCGGGCGTGAGTAATTGTCCGGCCGATTACGATTGTTTTAGAAGAACCCTCTAACAACTCCCCAAAATGAATTCGCAAATGATCGCTAGGAAGAGTCATCTGGCGACTCTCCAAGATGAATCTGCAAATGATCCCTAGGAAGGGTCAACAGACGACTCCGCAACATGTTTTTTAAAGCGAAAAAAAACTTGAAAAAAAATATAAAAAAAAAATAAAACATAAAATGGCGACATAAAAATAATTTCATAAGAAATTGCAATTACAATAAACCCAACCCAGTGTGCCAAACGGACTCGTTTCGGATCCGTAACGGGTTCATATTTTCGTTCTTTTTATCCGTTACGGAATCCGTTACGTATCCGTTACTGATCCGTTTGCGGGAAGGATTCCTAAAAAAAAACGAATCGTTTTTTCTTCTTTTATGGATCCGTTTCGAACCTGTAACGTACATCAAAAACGAATTCAAAACGGATTCGCTTTTAATAATGTTAATGCTGCTTATAAAAAAAAAGAAAACAGGGTGAAGCGCTTATTTTTAATTAAAAAAAACAAAATAACAAAAAAAAAAAATTACTAGCCCGGCCGGGAGTCGAACTCACGCTCCTGGGGTATTACTCTTTCATACACGAGACGTTAGACAACTAGGCTATTGACCGATATGATGATTACTTAACTGATGTAGACTTATTTGATGTTGAGATTTAAAGTTTGTATATTAAACAAATTTCTGTTGTTTTTTTATAAGTATTCTGTGTTGTTTTTCTTCCCTTCTTTTGATAAAAAATGTTATATACTCAAATTTGGAATCAAAAACATTTTTTCAAACAGAGTTTGAAAAGTTTACAAAAAATCATACGCAATAAAGCAAAAAAAAAAAAACAAATCAAAAATATTTTTTTTTTATCATAAAAATTAAATAAAGCAAATCCGTTTTGAGTTCGTATTTGCGGAATCGAAATGGATTTGCCCAGGTTAGAATCCTACCAGAGGTGGATTTTTACCCTTTATTTTTCTTCCTTTTTTTTCTTTTTATTATTTTTTAATTGCTACTAGGCGCATCAAAACGGTTTTTTTTCTGTAAATATACAGCATTAACATATTTGAAAGCAAATCCGTTTTGAATTCGTTTTTACATAAGTTTCGGATTCGAAACGGGCCCGCACTGCGGAATTTAATTTTTTTTATTCGCTAATAAGCGCTTCAAAATGTTTTTTTTTTTATCTAAGCAGAGCGTTTTGAATTCGTTTTTGATGTACGTTACGGGTTCGACATGGATCCGTTACCGCGGATTACGTTTTTTATACCTTTATGAACTCGTAATGGATTCGAAACGGATCCTCATCCGTTTTTGTGCACATTCCCAACGGATCCATTTCGAACCCGTAACGTACATCAAAAACGAATTCAAAACGCTTTGTTTGGATAAAAAAAAAATAAAAAATTTTGAAGCGCTTATTAGCGAATAAAAAAAATTAAATTCCGCAGTGCGGGCCCGTTTCGAATCCGAAACTTATGTAAAAACGAATACAAAACGGATTTGCTTTTAAATATGTTAATGCTGTATATTTACAGAAAAAAACCGTTTTGATGCGCCTATTAGCAATTAAAAAATAATAAAAAGAAAAAAAAGGAAGAAAAATATAGGGTAAAAATCCACCTCTGGTAGGATTCGAACCTGGGCAAATCCGTTTCGATTCCGTAAATACTTCAAATACGAACTCAAAACGGATTTGCTTTATTTAATTTTTATGATAAAAAAAATATTTTTGATTTGTTTTTTTTTTTCTTTTTATTTTATTGCGTATGATTTTTTGTAAACTTTTCAAACTCTGTTTGAAAAAATGTTTTTGATTCCAAATTTGAGTATATAACATTTTTTATCAAAAGAAGGGAAGAAAAACAACACAGAATACTTATAAAAAAACAACAGAAATTTGTTTAATATACAAACTGTAAATCTCAACATCAAATAAGTCTACATCAGTTAAGTAAACATCATATCGGTCAATAGCCTAGTTGTCTAACGTCTCGTGTATGAAAGAGTAATACCCCGGGAGCCTGAGTTCGACTCCCCGCCGGGCTAGTAATTTTTTTTTTTTTTTTGTTGTTATTTTGTTTTTTTTAATTAAAAATAAGCGCTTCACCCTGTTTTCTTTTTTTTTTTATAAGCAGCATTAACATTATTAAAAGCGAATCCGTTTTGAATTCGTTTTTGATGTACGTTACAGGTTCGAAACGGATCCATAAAAGAAGAAAAAACGATTCGTTTTTTTTTAGGAATCCTTCCCGCAAACGGATCAGTAACGGATACGTAACGGATTCCATAACGGATAAAAATAACGAAAATATGAACCCGTTACGGATCCGAAACGAGTCCGTTTGGCACACTGGGAACTGTCAAAATTTATGTGCCGTTAAAAATATACCGTGTAGTTTGACATTTTGCTTCGTAAAAAATACCGGGCCTCAGAAATATTGCCCTTTAGAAAAAAAAATTATTAATTTTTTCGAAATTTCTCAGGAGCTGACGTCATGTCGTAGTCGGCCATCTTGTATCGTGTAAAACTCGTTTGGAACAGTTGTTGGTTATTCGTAAAGAAGTTCGATTTCAAACCATCATCCAGAAGAGACTTAGTCGAATCTTTTTTTATTCGTTTTGGGCTTTCTTTTGTGAATTTTTTTTTGCACCAATCGATGGGGAAAGGTCGAAAATATATTTTGGTCATAACCAGAGTTGGCTCCGAGCCCTCTAAGTGACCGATTTGGGCCCATTTTTGTAAAAAAATTTTATTGCACCAATCGATGGAGAAAGGTCGAAAATATATTTTGGACATGTCCAGAGGTGTCTCGGACCCCGCTAAGTGACCACTTTGGGCCCATTTTGGTGAAAAAATTTTATTGCACCAATCGATGGGGAAAGGTCGAGAATAGATTTTTACATGTCCAGGGGTGTCTCTGACCCCGCTAAGTGACCGAATCGGGCCCATTTTGGTGAAAAATTTTTACTGCACCAATCGATGGGGAAAGGTCAAAAATAGATTTTTTACATGTCCATGGGTGTCTCCGACCTCTCTAAGTGACCGATTTGGGCCCATTTTTGTGAAAAATTATTATTGCACCATTTGATAGGGAAAGGTCGAAAATAGATTTCGGATATGATCAGAGACGTCTTCGACCCCTCTAAGTGACCATTTTGGACCCATTTTTGAAAATAAAATTATTCATCGCGAAGATGTTTGATACGCAATGATCTTCTAGAAGAGTGTAAGGAGGAATCTTCTTTTACTCACGGAAAATTTTTATCGCGGAAAGCTCGCGTAGAAGAGCTTTAAATGCATCCCCAAAAAGATGGAAGATTGTCCGCGATTGAAAATGTTTGCTGGGTATACAAGCAAAGGGTGTTTTTTTTAGAGGTATAGAACTTCGAATTGAAATAAAACACAAGAAAATCGTTTTAATGTCCATCAATTTGGCTTTATTGGAAGGCTAATTTTATGCCATTAATGTTTGAATATGATTTCGGGCATGTGGCCGCCGCGGCTGGCTCGAATAAAGCCAATTCTACAGGTCCGATTTTCAACCACTTTTTCGAGCATATGGGGCCGTTTGTCGGCTATAACGCCACGAATGTTGACTTCCAAGTCCCCTAACGTTTCTGGTTTGTTGGCGTAGACGAGCGACTTCACATATCCCCAAAGAAAATAATCCAATGTTGTCAAATCACACGATCTTGGTGGCCAATTGACAGGTCCATTCCGCGAAATTATGCGCTCATCGAATGTTTCCTTCAATAAATCGATTGTGACGTGCGCTGTGTGGCATGTAGCGCCGTCTTGTTGGAACCACAACTTATCCACACTCATGCCATCCAATTCGGGAACAAAATAGTCGGTTATCATGGCTCTATACCGGTCTCCATTAACGGTAACTGACTCTCCAGCACTATTTCGGAAGAAGTATGGCCCAATGACTCCACCAGCCCATAGAGCACACCAAAAAGTCAGTTTTTGTGGATGAAATGGCGTCTCAAGGGTCTCATGTGGATTCTCTTCACTCCAAATGCGGCAATTTTGCTTGTTGACGTAGCCATTCAACCAAAAATGAGCCTCATCACTGAACAAAATTTTGCGATGAAAATCAGCATCGAGATCAATCTCATTTTCGGCCCATACACCAAAATCACGACGCATTGCATGGTCTCGCGGCTTTAATTCTTGCACAAGCTGGATCTTGTAAGGTCGCAAGCCAAGATCTTTGCGCAAAATCTTCCATAAAGTTGATGGACAAAGCTCCAATTGCTGTGCACGGTGGCGAATCGATTCATTCGGGTCCTCTTCAACATTTTGCTCTACAGCGGCAATTGTTTCTTCGGTGCGCACTGTTCGACGTCTCTGCGGATGCGTATTATCACATAGAGTAAACGTAGTGCGAAAACGATCCATGGTTAACCGAATTAATTGCTCTGATGGACGATTATGTCGACCATAAAATGGGCGGAGCTTGCGGTAAACTTCGCGAACTGAACCATTGTTTTCGAAATAAATTTGCACGATTTGCAAGCGTTGTTCTTTTGTCAACCTGTTCATGATGAAATGGCAAATCAAACTGAACATAAATGACATTAGAGTTGCCAGATTTGACCACAAAATGCCAGTTTTATCTCTATTCGAAAAACAAACCTCTAAAAAAAACACCCTTTACTAGCTGGCCTGGTTGCGACTTCGTTCGCCCGTTCCCGTTGCCCTTTACGTATGAAGTCCCATCCATCTTCATCGTCCCTCTCTTCCAATCACCAAGAATTTCAAGATAAATGTATCAACTTTTATAATCATATGTCCCATATGTACAGAGATATATCATTTTATATATTTTTTGTATGAAAGGTGGAACTCCCCCTTCTCACCCCCGCCCCCAAATTTTTCAAGGTGAATGGTAGATAGAATATACAACCATGTATGTACGAAGTTCTATAACGATATCTGACATATGTGAAGAAATATAGCATTTTGTATATTTTTTGTAAAGAGGATGCAACTCTCCCACACCTAATATCCCCCAAGTTTTGCACTGTGAATGATAGATACATTATGCATAAGTTCACCAACTTTCATAATCATAGCTTGTATAAGTGCAGAAATAATAGCATTTTTTGTATTTTTTTTGTATGGGGGGTGCAACCCCCGTCCCCGTCAGCGGCATCTAACCCCCTTATGAACCTTCTACAGACCATAAGAAACAATTTAAAAAAAAATCGTGTAAATCGACCGTGTAGTTTCCGCGTTCATAAGCTACATACGGACACCATTTCATTTTTATATATATAGATTAGACAGATTCAAAAGAAATAAAAAACAATTTTTGGAAATTCCATGATAACGCCCAAAAATCCGAAAGAGAATGTCAAAAAATTTTTTTTTAAATTTTTTTGAAAGTCATTTAGAGCTCGCGGAACGTCGATTTATGCAAAATCTCCAGTTTATGCAGATTCTATTTGTGACCGTCCAAGAAAAAGGTACCTTATCTGCACAAAAACTGGTATTTTTTTGCATTTTCTAAAAATTCAATTTTCGCTGTTTATTTTTCATGCATAAGTAAAGTTTTTTTTGGTAAAAAAATTCATTATATTTTTTTAAAATTTCTTATTATAGACGCCATTTTGAATTTCGAAATTTTCCAAAAAATGGCTATCGTTTATTCGAAAGTTCTTGAGAACACGAAAATTTTGAGATCTTAAAGGTATTTTTTTTTTTTTTTTGCATTTACTTCTGGAGAGAACGATGTGCGGGACGACATGGAACGTCACATATATACAGTGTATATTGCATAAGGTTACGAAGCTTCTGGAGGGTGATAGAGGAAGCCTAGACTAACAACAAAAATGCAACTGAGGTGGAAGTCTAAAATATACCCTTGAGAAATTATAGGGTTAAAACTAATTTTCTGACTAGATTTCCAAAAAAAATTTTCTTGTGTAACTCTAGCGTGTTAGAGAGTGTTGTTTTGTTAGAAACTTTCCGCTAATTCTGTGAGCATTCCAAAAATGTATATGGCTCATAGAGTTTTGAAGGATTTCGCAAAGCTAAGGACTTTTTAAGTAGACATTTTAAATTTTTTTTTTCACCTTGGCGGCCATTTCAGTATGAAAAAGGATAACATACTCTCCTATAATGTTTTTTGAAATCTCCGTTAAATTTTTTTTAAGTCGGTAGAGCATTTGCCATACCAGTTTTTATACCCTTCACCCAGGGTTTATTCACTTTATCCTTCCATTTGTAACGCAGGCAAGGAGGCGTGGCAGATATAGACATGTGTATATATCAGCGTCACCTCCTGAGTTGATTTAGCCATGCACGTCTGTCTAGCTAGCTGGCTGGGTGGCTGGCTGGCTGGGAAAACTGAGCAAGAAAATTCTATGAAATTTGGTACACTGCCTCCGTCGTCAAAGTTAACTCGTGGGATTGAGAATGAGCGAAATCGGTCAACGGATACGCCTACCGCCCATACAAAATATATTTTTAAAATGTTATTTTAGGAGTATTTTTCACGACAATGCAACAGAAGTACACATAAATACTATGAATTGTATGCGCAAGCTCTAGAAAAAAATCGAATTCGGACAAGAGGGCGTGGCACCTCCCTTTTAAGCAAAAGTTTCAAGATGCTATACCGAAAACGTTTTATAAGACACACCAATTAAATTTTACGCAAACACTTAGAAAAGCAAATGCAAGCTCTGAGTAAAATCTAGGCAAGCCCGGACAAGAGGGCGTGGCACCTCCCTCAAAAGCAAAAGTTTCAAAATGTTAAACAGAAAGCATTTTTTGAGATAATTCAACAAAATTTCACTCAGACACTAAGATCTATAAATGCAAGCTCTGAGCAAAAACTAGACGAAGTCGGAAAAGAGATCGTGACACAAGCGAAAGCTTCGAAATGCTTTACTGAAAACGTTTCTTGAGGTAATCCAACCAAATTTCATTCAGACACTGGGAACATTAGCTGACCAAAAACTATGTGATTTTAGGCAAGAGGTCGTGGCACCTCTCATACAAGCAAAATTTTCGAAATACTGCGATGTAGGGTAGCAAAAGCTTCAGAACGTTATACTGAAAGCGTTTTTTGAGATAATCGAACTAAATTTTACTCAGACACTAAGAATTATAAATTCAAGCTCTGAGAAAAAACTAGTTGAAATCGGACAAGAAGGCGCGGCACTTCCCATATAAGCAAAAGTTAAGAAATGCTATACTGAGAGAGTTTTTTGAGATAGTCCAACTAAATTTCACTCAAATACTAAGGACTTTAAATACACGCTCTGAGCTGAAACAAGACGAACTCGGACAAGGGGGCGTGGCATCTCTCACATAAGCAAAAGATTCAAAACACTATATTGAAAACGTTTTATGAGATAATCCAAACAAATTTCACTCAGACACTAAGAACTATAAATGCAAGCTCTGAGCAAAGCCTGGGTGAACTCGGCGTGGCTACTTCCATACTATAAAAGCAGTGTAGGGTATTTAATGTTTGGCCAGGCCAAATGTTACACCTTTACTAGTTTAATTAAAGGTAAAAAAAAAAAAATACTTTTCATGCGAGCTACCCGTGAGTTATAGGCTAGACAGACGACATAATGATTTGCAAAATTTTCTTTTGGGGAATGTGTATTTAAAAGATGCAATAAAAAATTTGATTTATTACGTCTATAATTCGGATTTATGTAAGCTGTCGTCTGTCCAGCCTATTAAATTTATCAGTGATGTGTCGAATATTCGCCAGTATTCGATTTTCGGCCTATGCGGCGGCCTTTAAAGTAAATAAAATCTACTTCTACTGAAAACCAAATTTTTAAAAAGGATCAGCTTAGACTCCTTGATAAATAAAAGGAGTTTGAGAATCCTACTATTGACCATATTACCTTGATTGTCAAGAAAGCAACTTCTCAAAAATATAAATCTGCTCCTATTAGATGCCAGTCTCTCTTCTCAATAACAACTTTTGAAGACGTCATTAAATGGAGCGCTCACCATATTATTTTATCTGAAACTTTCCCAGACTTTTTGATCTCATATAATTAGCTTAGCCTTGCTGAGTCAGGAACTAAAGGCAGAACATGAAACATTTTAAAAAAAAGTGTATACACCACAGATACGTTACAAAAAATTAATGCTTATTTCAAATTCAGACAAAGTGATGATATTTTGTGGCTTCGAGGTGATAAAGTGCATCACCCATCCATTTGTGGTAGTCTTCTCATTTGCTGACCATTAGAATCGCGCTTTATTGGACGGTCGCATTTGCAGCCTAAGCATTGAATAGCTCATGCCATTTGGTTGCGACGCTGACACGTGCAAATATGAACGTAGTGACAGGACATTATCCTGTGACAGCAGCTGCTGTAGTGACGTTAACTGCATTTAACAGTATTTATTTTAATTGGACAACATTAACTAATTTATGTGAAAAAAAAAAACATATATTGTATGTATGAATGTTTGTACATATTTTATATTGTTTTTGGGAAATTTTATATTTTCATTTATTTATTTTTCCCAGCCACAATCATTTATTAAATTTTTATTTGAAGTGCAGTGTAAACAGAATTACAATAATTCAAATCTATTACAATTAGTGTGCACCTTGGTGAATTCACCATAGCAGGAGTAATGTGTGGGTTACTGCATAGTAAAAAGTTGTAGCGGTAAGTCATTTTAGAAGAAAGACATTGATTATGTCAACTGGCAAACGGACTTTTTATAAGTTTCGAAAAGAAGATATTAGTAATGTGTTTATATCTCAATATCGAAGATTTATTCGACAATAATACTTCGGATGAGAAGATAAATCAGGCTCTGACTAAAAGATAAGTTTACTAGAATGTTCCAAATGCAAACTTGCACATAATGAAAAATGTTCAAGGAAGGATATAGAAAACTCTTTGCTTATAGTGAACCCTAGATATGGTTACTACTGATAGTTTTTTTGCTTAAGTTTACAGTTGCCTGGTCTATTTGAAGTCAAATTTTGACCACATGGAGAGCTTAAGTAACAATAACCTTTTATATCTCTTAACGACTTTCCCAATTCTTAGATTTCCATCTCCGGCAACTTTTCCATGGGCAGTTCGGATTATAATGGCCTATACAAATGGTTGGCGACAGACCACGCTGTGTGGTTTTTGGAAAGTATGTCCATTTGGTAGCTTGATCTCATTGGCTATGGTCAATCTAAGAGCAATTCGGGGACTAAGTAAGATGTTGCAAAATATTCAACGCAAAAATCTAAAGAACCAAAATTATCGCCAAAACTTTTCGATTAAATTTTATATCAATAACATAGGTTTACAATTTAAAAAAATGTCATGGCGTTTTGACCGGACTATGTGTTTTCTAAGGACTTTGACGTCCTGAGTCCGAATCCCGGGTTCCTTTTTTTCCCAGAACGTCTGAGAAAAAAGATTTCAAGGTCATATGAAGGTCAAAATGGGGATCATGTTTCGCTTAGTGATAATTTCGCTAAAATTCTGAAACTAATTTTTAATCATTAAGCTCTTGGATCTTAAAAAGAATATGTGATCAAAAGGGTATCTCGGATCTTGTTTCGGAGATATAGCCATCGGAAGATCAGAATATATATCTTCTATGAAAACCGCTATAAGCTGGGAATTCCTGGATGGATTTGGAAAATATTGATGTCATATGAAAGGTATTTTATTGCTGCTGTTATTGTTGTTGTTGTTTTTGTTGGTATTGTTGATTTATTTATTGTTGTAATTGAAAAATTTCACAAAATTTCAAAAAAGGTCATTTCTCGAAAACTATGAATCCAATTGAAAATATGCTCGAAACATTTTTATAGGCTGTCAAAATACCTTTTATATGACACCAATATGTAACAAATCCATTCAGGGGTTCCCAACTTATAGCGGTTTTCATAGAAGATATATCCGGATCTTCCGTTGGCTATATCTCCGAAACTGGGTCCAAAATACCCTATTTGATCACATATTCTTTTGAAAGACTAAAGGCTCAATGATAAAAAATGAGTTTCAGAATTTTAGCGAATTTATCACTAAACGACACATGACCTCCATATGACCTTGAAATATTTTTTCTCAAACGTTCTGGAAAAAAACGTACTAGGGATTCGGATTCCGGACGTCAAAGTCCCTAGGAAACACATAGTCTGGTCAAAACGCCTTGACATTTTTTTATTTTGTAAACCTGTGTAATTTTTATTTTGATGACAACTCATTGTATTTGCCCTATTCCCATCCGCCCAAATGAGGTTATACACAAATTAACCTCATTTGACAAAACAAAGCAAATTTGAACAAAAAAAAAGTTTTGGATTTATTGAATTATTGTATTTGTAACTCATTTATTGTTATTGTATGTATGTATTATATGTATATTAGGGCGAGCCCAAAAAAAGAAAATTTACGAAATCCAAAACGCCAAAGTGCGGAAATGTTATCCTTCGGGTTGTTCAATTACACTTGCTTACAATCAAAATGAGCTTTGAATATCATTATTCATTTTATATATAAAAATTTTTTATACCCTACACCCAGGGTATATTCACTTTGTCCTTCCGTTTGTAACGCAGAGAAGGAGGCGTGGCAGGTATAGAAAAGTATATATATTCTTGATCAGCGTCACCTCCTGAGTCGATATAGCCATGTCCGTCTGTCTGTCTGGCTGTGTGTTGAAATACACTTTTTGGGAAAACTGAGCAAGATATTTCAATGAAATTTGGTACACTGCCTTCGTCGTCAAAGTTAGCTCGAGGGATTGAAAATGAGCAAAATCGGTCAACGGACACGCCTACCGCCCATACAAAAATTATATTCAAAATGCAATTTTAGAAGTATTTTTCACGACAATGCAACCACAATACATATAAGTACTACGAATTGTAAGCGCAAGCTCTGATAAAAAACTGAGCGAATTCGGACAAGAGGGCGTGGCACCTCCCATATAAGCAAAAGCTTCAAAACGCTATACTGAAAGCGTTTTTTGAGATATTCGAACCAACTTTGACTCAGACACTAAGAGTCATAAATGAAAGCACTCAGCAAAAATTGGTTGAAATCGTACAAGGGGGCGTGGCACCTCCCATATAAGCAAAAATTTCAAAATGATATACTGAAAATGTTTTTTGAGATAATCCAACTAAATTTCACTCTGACACTAAAAACTATGAATGCAAGCTCTGAAAAAAAACTGGGTGTACTCGCACAAGAGGGCGTGGCACCTCCCATATAAGCAAAAGCTTCAAAACGCTTTACTGAAAGCGTTTTTTGAGATATTCGAACCAAATTTGATTCAGACACTAAAAATTATAAATGAAAGCTCTCAGCAAAAATTGGGTGAAATCAGACAAGGGGGCGTGGCACCTCCCATATAAGCAAAAGATTCAAAATGCTATACTGAAAGAGTTTTTTGAGATAATCCAACAAAATTTCACTCTGACACTAAAAACTATAAATGCAAGCTCTGAACAAAAACTGGGTGTACTCGGACAAGAGGGAGTGGCACCTCCCATATAAGCAAAATTTTCAAAATACTGCAGTGTAGGGTATTTATTTTTTGGCCAGGCCAAAATTTACACCCTTACTAGTTTTTCTTTCATGCCGTTTTCGAGATATCGGTCATTTTCGGTTCTTGGACCAAAAAAAAAAAAAATGGTTCCACTTAATTACAAATATCTCAAGAACCAATATCTATATTTTAACATACTATATGTCAAATTAAGGTAATTAAATTACTGTTTGGACCTCATGGAGGTAATGCACGATATAGCATCGTTGGCGTTCCGCAGTTCAAAATTTGTATTAAGAAAAACAGCCGCGTACGAATGTTTGTGATCGTGTTAGTTCTCAACAACTTAACGCACCAAAAACATTTTCACGCCAAGTGTTTGTTTGGTACTCCTGATGGTCAAAAATATATAAGTAGGAAGGAGTTTTGAATGAAAGGGACATCGAGGGTTTCTCCTTTTGGAGTTGTGAAAAATAAATTTCGGGTCCCACATGTTCGAAATTATTTGACGATTGCTCTTTTTTATCACACAGTTGCACTACGTCGTCGGTGAAAAATATATAGCTTCAACAAGTTGGTGTAAATATATTATCTCTCCGCCTTCTTCGTCATCACTATCATCCATTTCCCTAGTCTCACCCAAAATATTGTCATTACCTTGCAAAAAGACTTCTGAGTAACATATATTTCTGGATTTTGAACAAAATAGCTTTTTGACATCCCTCCAAAATAAAATCCTATCTACGCCTCTTTCTGAGCATAAAATCTTGCTCCTCGTTCTGCTGAAATAATGTCCTACTGCCTAAAATTTCAAGAAACTTTACGCTACAAAGCAAAACTAGTAAGGGTGGTATCTTTGGCCTGGCCAAAAACTAAATACCCTACACTGCAAGCATATTATTAGGAGATTATAAGAACAAATTGCTTATATGGGAAGTGCCACGCCCTCTCCCCCAAGCTTACCTTGATTTTGCGTAGAGCTTGCATTTACTGTTCTGAGTGTTCGAGTCAAATTCGGTTAGGTTTTCTTAAAAAAATCTTTCAGTATAGCATTTTGAAACTTTCGCTTGTATGGGAGGTGCCACGCCCTCTGATCCTACTTCGCCTACTTTAAACTCAGAGCTTACAATTAATGTTCTTCGTGTTTGAGTGAAATTTGGTTGGTTTATCTCAAAAAACACTTTCATTATATAATTTTGAAACTTTTGCTTGTATGGGAGGTGCCACGCCCTCTTGTCCGAGTTTATCTAGATCTTGCGTATAGCTTGCATTTATAGATCCAAGTGTTTGAGTGTAATTTGGTTGGGTTATCTCAAAAAACGCTTTCCGTATAACATTTTGAAACTTTTGTTTATATGGGAGGTGCCACGCCCTCTAGTTCGAATTTGCCTAGTTATTGCTCAGAGCTTACACTTACTTTCTCTAGTCTTTATGTGTATTTTGCTTCTGTTATTGCAAATAATGCTCTTATTATTGCATTTTGAATATATTTTTTGTATGGGCAGTAGGCGTGTCCGTTCATCGATTTTGCTCATTTTGAATCCCCCAAGCTAACTTTTACGACGGAGGCTGTGCACCAAATCGAATTGAATTATCTTGCTTAGTTTTCCCATAAAATGTATTTCCACACACACCCAGCCAGCCAGCCACCCAGCCAGCCAGCCAGACAGACGGACATGGCTTTATCGACTCAGGAGGTGACGCTGATCAAGAATATATATATTTTTTCATACCTGCCACGCCTCCTTATCTGCGTTACAAACGGAAGGACAAAGTGAATATACCCTGGGTGTAAGGTATAAAAATTCAAAAAAATACTCCAGCCTTATGTAGCACGAACCGCCCGGCAGTCGTACCAAGAGGAGGGCTGGGTCGATAGAACTGTTCCAAGATACATGCAAATATTATGTTGACGTGGGATCACCAATTCTTCGAAAGGATTTTATTTGTCCCGATCCATTTTGCATGTGTAACGAATCTCATAAATGACAAATTTTTAGAGGCGTGGCATCGCTAATTTTTCCAGTGAACATTATTCATTCTGGCATTCTTTACACATTTGTCAAATCTCATGCATGTGCGTTAAATATTTTCAGAGATTCAATGAAATGATTTTTGTGGGGGCGTGATACCCCCATATTTTTCAGTACACATTATTTGTCTTGGCGCTTTTTACATATGCACCTAATCTCACCTATGTACGTTAAATAGTTTCAGAGATATAATGATTTAATTTTTTGGCTCTCGGCTTACTCTTCTGTGGAAATGCCAATATATAATTTTTTACCAAGAATAAAGAGTATTCGATTGAAAATATTAGGTTTAATTTAATTTTACTTCACTCAAAATTGCCAAGTCTTCGAAATTGCTCTTTTTTACAAATATGAAAAAACACGAAACTTTAAGACCTCAACCCCAACTGTAAATAATTAGCAAGCACTTAAATTATAAATTCATCTTACTCCTAATAAAAAAATGCTATTCGTCAACAAACGTACCAGTTCTTGCCGAGAATGGACAGTTTGAGGCAAGCACCTCAGCTGATGCCATACGGCAATAATGGCGTAAATGGGTGATTATTGGAAATTTGGCCCACAACACAGTGAATGCGTAAAATTTTGAATGAAATCCCATTAGCTTTTATGTGTAATTTGAGGTAAATGAGTCCGAAAAACTCTTACCCACGTAAAGGTTTGACCAAAGTCAAAATATTTTGTGGACGGTCGAACAATATAGCGAAGAACATATTTCAGTCGTTAGCAGAGCAATTTTTTTTTTTTTGGCAACCCACCTTAATGTAAAAATATATACCTTTTTGATGTTTAGCAAATGTGTCAGTTCTGCATATATGTATGTATGGCATTTGCATTTATAGAGGGCAAAACTCAACGGAAAAAAGCCTTAAAATAAATCCTTTTTTATGCATTTGCATTTTTGAATTCACAATAAAACATACATATTTCTATTTGTACATATGTATGAATGTAAGTATTTATTTGCTAATCGTTCATTTTTATTTAATTTCTAGCTTTGTATAAAATTTTGCATTAATTAAAATTATAACAACAAGCGATTAGGCCTAAAATTACAAATAAAAAACAATTCCAATAATACAATAAAATATTTGTGTTTTTTCATTTTGAAATTTTTCCTAAAAACTAACAAATAAAGTTTTATCTCTAAATAAAATATCAATTCGTAATTAATTTTCAATATTAATTAGTATGCGCTAAATACAAATAGAAACAGCAAATTTTAATTAATTATTTAAAATGTTGAAACATTCAATTAAAATTTAAAAAAAAAAAAAATATTCCACCACAGAACAGCAGGCGTAAGAAGAATTTATGATTTAGATGGGATTAACAAAACTTCTGCCATTTTTATTTCATTATTTGTTTTATATCTAAAAGACAACGTTTGGTCGGTCTGTTAGTTTGAAAGAAAATACGGAAAAGCAATGTTAAAGTTTGTGTATTATCTAAGGTTTCAAAATCCTGACAAAACGAAGGAAAAAGGTTGGCAGATTCGGAATCAGAAACGCCAAATTAACGATTCAAAATTTTTTACTTTCACTTGTTTTGGCAGAAGTATTAAAATTCCATGCGAAGACATTGTTCATAGACAACTTTTCTGCACTTATAGGGCTATTCTGGCGACAGTATTAGAGCTGTCAAACAGCTCACCACAGTCTTCACTGCTACGAAAGTAGTAACGTAGATGTTTTGGTATTCTGGTAGCATTTAGAAAACTCTTTTCCGTCTTTATGAATACGACTTTTAATACCTGCTACGTAGGAGGTCTTAGAGCGATCTTAAAGCTATAAGTTGCTTGCTGTCAGGTTTTTATTATGTGAAAGGTGAAGGATTAAGAAAAATTTTATTTTATTGCTATTTTATAATTTTTTATCATAAAACAGCTAGGCTCAATGTTAGATTATCGACTGTTAATATTTTTTATTAAACCTAATTTGGCTTATTACGCTTTTAATCTTAAGAAAGAATCAAAAATGTCTGACCGGATATACTTTTGGAGATATAGCCATCGAAAGATCGGGATATAGCTTTAATCAAAACCGGTATAGGTTCGGAACCCTGTCTGGATTTTAATAATATTGGTGTCATATCAAGCGTATTTTAACTAACTACAAAATCGTTGTACAAAAATTTTAAACCCGAGTCAACATTTTTGAGATATGGCGTATTTCAAAAATTTTGACAAGTTTTTTATTTTTAAAGCACTATTTTTTCAAAAAATGTCTGATTAACCGTCAGCTTTTGTAACAAATTATGGAATCCTAATCACTTTCATTCGATTTGATATGCAATTCATACCTCATTTCCTTCATTAGCACATTTTTTAAAGGAAAACAAAAAAGTAAGCCAAAGAAATTTTCATGAACAACAACAACAGCAACGGAAATTTGGAATTTTGCTAGCAAACTAGGTGATGGATATATTGTAGACTGATCCGCGACCGAAGACCGCCGTGAAGACGGTATTGGATTTTTGGGGGTTTTAAACCTTGAGCTGCGGCCGAAGCCGCCCACTTACTCCTACTCTTATGCAAAATTACTGTGGAAAAAAAATCGTCCCAAATTTCAGAAAAGTCGTAATATCTCGGAAACTAAGACCCAGACTTTGAAAATTTTGTGTTCAGTATTGTACCTTATTAAAATACCTTTCATATGCCGTTTTTGTTATCAAGACATTTTTGGAAAAATAGTGCTTTAAAAACAAAAAACTGGTAAAAATTTTCGAAAATTCGCCATATCTTCAAAACCATGACTCGGATTTAAAACTTTTATCGGTTTTATAGCCAGTTAAAATACTTTTCATATGACACCAATATTATAAAAATCCATTAAGGGATTCTGAACTTTTACTGGTTTTCATAAAAGCTATATCCCGATCTTCCGATGGCTATATCTCCGAAAGTAGATTTGACCAGAACTTTCTGTTGTTGTTGTTGTAATTAATTTTGAGAGCCCTATTTGGGCAAAATTAAAAAAACAACTACAGTTTTTAAAGTAAAATTGTTGCCTAAGATTTGGCAGTTGTTAAATTTTTGTTTGTATGAGTGATAATGATAAAGGGAAAAACAAAATTATAACTATTTTGGTTTAATATTTGTTCTAATAGTTACAAAAGAAAAGAAAAGTTTGTGTAAAAACATGTAGCAACAATTTCCGCACAATATTATATGGCAGCGCGCAAGAAGAACTTATTTTGCATGTCAAAATAAAAAATGGAGCCCGGCATCTTGCCTTGCTATCTGTCAAAAGTCTAGAACCAAAACAAAGAATTTTGACAGTTTCGTAGTTTAAGAAGAAGAAGCATTTGTTATCGCTGCAACCAGAGCAATTCAACCATGTTATTTTGCACAATTTGACAAGTTCACCACTAAAGCTTTTGTGTGGTGAATTTATGAGCTTTTTCTAAAAGATTTTTGCGCCAGAATACCGAATGTCTTCTGGAGTCTTGAAAAACCTTAGAAAGTAATTCTTACATGTATTCCGAAAGACTTTCTGCTGTCTTAGCCAGAATAGCTCTATTAGACGTTATTGGTTTCAAAAATGTTGTTTCTTGATGGAAGAGCGTATATAAGTTTGCCTGAAAAGAAAGTTTGGAAAAGTGACCTAAGTTTAAAAAATTTTTCTTTATCAAAATAACAAAGTTATTGAACAACTCTCGCCATCATTCGAGCAAAACCATAATACCGTCTTTAAAAAATTCCTGTGGTTTCTACTCGAAAAAATCGGGCAAGACCTTTTTGCAAATCTCTAGGGAATTCTATTTAACATCATCAAGAAAATTCTGCAACGAGTGAAACAAACGGTAATCCGAAAGTCTGAGCTGTATGGTGGATGCATTGAAACTTCCCAGCCAAGATTCTTCAGTTTTTGGCGGTTCACCAAAGAATTATGAGGTTTTGCGTTGTCATCATGAAAAACGACGCCCTTTGTGTTGACTAATTCTGGAAGTTTTTCCTTGAACGCTTCATTCCATTTTGTTTATTGTTGACAGTACAGTTCTGAATTAATTGTTTGGCCATGAAGCAGCTCATAGTACACAAGACCCTTGCAAAACCCACCAAATAATAAGCAAAGCCTTCCCTGGCTTCAGTTCCGGCTTTACGACGCACAGTGGAGTGAAAGGCATTTATTTTGGACAAACGACAATTCCTGGGACTCCAGTTTATGAATTTGAATAATTTTTTTTTTTTAAACTCTTTGTTATCGATACGGTTGCAATTTCCACGAGTTGAATTCCAAAAATTCCAAAATCTAAGATGGCTAATCCAATATGGCGGACTTAAATTTTACATAAAAATTCTAATTTTATTCAAAAATTATAAGAAAATAAAAAAAAATTTCACTTATAGGTTGACTATAGTTTTAAATTATTTTTCGCTGAGGAAAGAATAATTTTGCAACTCGAAAATTTTAGGGTGTTTCGAAAATTTTTAATTTTTTTTCAGTGTGAAAATTAAAAAATTTGTTTGCTTTGAATTTGCAGCTTTTTTGTGATATTTCTGTGAAAACAAAAATTTTTAGCTGCAGGTTTTCCTTAAAAAACCCCCTTCACCGCTAATTTGACGTCAAACTTCACTTTTATTCTTAATTTTTTAAAGAAAAACTACAGCTGCAAAATTTTTGTTTTCACAGAAACATCACAAAAAAAAGTTGCAAATTCCAAGCTAAAATTTTTTTAATTTTAACACTGAAAAAAATTTTCGAAACACCCTAAAATTTACTGAGAGTATCAAAATAAAATTTTTTTTTTTCAACCAAACTGTTATCGTTGTAAAGGGCTTAATCAGGCCTACATTTTTTGGGACCTCCGACGTCTTTTTCGACCAAGTTTTTCTGGATCGTATCGCTTTAAATTCCATTTCTTCATTATAAAATTACAGTCTTAAAAAATATATTGACGTTTTATCCAAATGTGTTAATTAAGACCCAGTTTTTTACAACGATGTATAATTTTTACACATCGGACATCACCTTCTAAAGTTACAGAAAAAAGAGGATTTTAGCAGTGCTTACAGTGGTCCAAAGGAAATTTTTATTTGTTTCCCAGGTACACTCACTCGCGCATATTTAATAGATATGGTCGACAAGGTGATGTAGCTTTGGGTCTGTCATCACTATCAGACGGATAAGTTCTGTATTTGCACGACTTGGAAAACTGAGTGGGACGGAAAGGAAGTGCACGAACCGACCTACATCGAGAAGACCGGGTGTGTGACGCATACGATAGTCCGTCTACAAGGAGTACTTTCACGTTTGCTTGTGCGACTGCCATTTTTCCGCCTTCAATGACACAGTGACTAGGTACTTGGAGTCTGCACACGACGTCTTGCTGAAACATTTTGATATCGTTTCAAGATATGTTATGTCTTGTACACTAGTCCGTATTTGAAAGCTTACTTTGAGGTGCTTTTTTTCAAATTATATAATACACAATATATCTTGAAACGATATCATAATACTCCAACAAGATGTCATGTGCAGACCCCAAGTACCTATTCACTGTGTCATTGAAGGCGGCAAAATGGCACTCGCAAAAGCAAACGTGAAAGTACTCATTGTAGACGGACTATTTATGGTACGCATCACACACCCAGTCTTCTCGATGTAGGTCGGTTAGTGCACTTCCTTTCCGTCCGACTCCGTTTTCCAAGTCGTGAAAATTCAGAACTTATCCGACTGATAGTAATGATAGACGCAAAGCTAAGTACATCACCTTATCGGCTATATCTACAATAAACGTGCGATTGCTAGAAGTTTTTCTTAATTTTAATTCAGATTTAGAACTTCTACATACTTTCATCAAAGTTTTATAAAACTTGTAGTAAAAGTAAGCTTTAATCCATATCGGTAGTATTTTCCCCCTTGGACCAATACATATACTGGTTTTTGTAAAAAATATGATGTATCTTTGATATGTCGTTTTAAACGTTGTCCTATGATCAATGGAACCCACTCACATGGTAACCACTCAGTTCAATTGAACCACCTTCATATTCCAGCGACTAGTGACCACAATTTGTCATTAGTATGAAAAATCATTATTTTCAAGGATGAAATCCTGGCATTAGGTAAAAGAAACTATACTAAACTGATGCATTGTTTCAAACACTGGTTTATGGATCCCATTTAGTTTCATCGAAACCCACGTATTTTCATGTAGTCCATGACCACGTGATCAAATGGATTATATTGCGGATTTCAAAGCCAAATGCCCAAAACACCGCTACTTTTCACTTTGAAATAAGAATATCTCAAAATTCTGACGTGATATAACAAAACAGGTGACAGCATGTCAAAAACATTCCGAATTCAGAATCTGAACATAAATTGCTCACCAAAATATGGCGTTGCTTCCAAAAAAACGTCAAAATTATTCGAAAAGTATATACACATTGGCCCAAGGGGTAGAAAATTACCCCAGACGCGGCAATACCGATTTGAATTTTTTTTTTTCACATACTGAAACTATCATTATTTGGCAACGTGAAACGAAAATATAATTAGTTTTTTTTTTTTCAAAAATGGTCTTCTTGCAAACTTTCGGCTAATGTGAGGGGGCGGTGCACAGTGTGAGATTTTGCCAATCTAGGACGTCAAAATGAAAAAAAAAAAAATGTGCTTGAAAATCGATCACAAATTGCAATTTGTTAGAAAAAACCCCAATTGTTACGAAAATAATCATAAAAGAGTATAAAAAAAATGTCATTGGCATGATAACAGGTATCAAACACGCAGCATGCAAAAACAAATTTTCAAACTTGCATCGACAACAAAACTTTAAGCGATCAAATTGAAGTTTGCGCGTTTGTTTTTTGGCAAAAAGTTTTTTGCATTAAAGGTCAATACTTTCACTAAAACTTTTTGCTATGCACAACCCTTACATTTGCACTAAAGTATTTTAATCAAATTATTTTATAATCAGCTAAAAGGTAAGACAAATTTCAAAAATCTTGAATCTTTCATAGACTATAACTTACAAGTTGGGCATGGTTAGGCTATGAAAAAGCTTACAGGATGAGCATACATACTCATAGAATAGACTTAAAAAATAAAACCTTGCCCATTTTTTGCCCAAAGACTACTTTTTTTACAATGACTGAAGTGTTATAATGAACAATTGAACTGAAATCATGAAAAAAAAAATTTATGTTATCTATTTTAATCACTCCCATTTTTTGACAGTAGTATTCAGTTACCACTGAAATGGTAAACACAAATTTTCAAGTTGATATCTTCATTACAACCAATTTTTTAAAATTTTTTTAAACAAAAAAAAAGCACATTTGCATGGGAGGTGCAAGAAGATTTTGTCCAATTTTTTTCATCTCTGAACCAAACTTCCGCACAAAGAATTAAAGCACTTACACAAAATTTCAATTCGATATCTTTGAAACTACTGCTATAATTGAACCCAAGGTCATCGTGATATATAAATGATAGCTAACATTCCAAAGATTAGATATGTATCAACAAATAGTTTTTAGAGTTCCCTATTTTAGTTTAGGGGCAGAAAACTACCCCTCTAGGGCAATATGCGTTAAAATTTTTCTTTGCAAAATAAAAAACAATTTCTGCTTTTATTTTTAAGTCTTCTTTTTTTTCTTTTCTTTAATTTTTAAAAGGTTTTGAAACAAAAGTCCAATAGAAAAATTATAACAAAAACTTTTTGGCATAAATGATTTAAATACTAATTTCATTATTTCGAAAAATGATTTCTCCAAAATAAATATTTTAATTTAAAAAAGTAAAGTCGTTTTTCAATAATACTGAATACATAACACAAATAAATGTAATCCACAAAGTTAAATTTAGTAGTTATGCAGCTTATGGACATTTATGGTATTATTTTCTCCCCAGTTACATAGCGTTATTGCGATTGATTTATGACTATGTCATAAGTATTTTTTTTTCTCTCTTTCTTTTTTCGATTGAAGTCATAAAAACCAAACTAAAAGATCGTAAAAATTAACACCACAAAATTGTGTTTCATTTTATTTTCTTTTTTGGTGTTTTTGTTGTAAATTTTTATAGTTTCACATTAATGTTGCAACGCGTCAGGCCAACAAAAATAAACCAAATTTCAAAATATGCAAACAAAAGACCATAAAATCATTTTCGCAGATTAAAAACAAAAACAAAAAAAAAAAAACCAAACAAAAACAAATCAAATCACAAATAAAAACAATTAAAAATCCAAAATAAATCTATTCATAATTCGCTGTTGGAATGTGACCGACAGTCAAACTGACAGTTTGTCGATTTGACTGTCCGTCCGTCCGTTTTAATATCTGACAGCAGGTCCAACTTTCGACTCATGTTGCTGTCATATTCAAAAGTCAAAATCAAAGCCGCACTACGTAGGAAAAACAAACAAAATCAACAATAGTGACATATGAAAAAATAAAAAAAATGAACGTCATAAATTGTTTGACATTTTATCAGTTCGTCAAAGTGAACAGCGGCAAGTGACTGACTGAATCCGTGGTCAGTATCGATTGTGCGGGTGATATGGATGTGAGCGAGATTTCGATACTTAAAAATATCGCTAGTCGATTCATCAGTTTTCATTATTTTTTTAACTATAAAAATGTTTCTCAAGAAAGTCCTAAGCCCAAAGGAAAAGAATAAGCAAAAACAAGTTTTCGTCTTCTTTTAGCCAAAAATGTTGTATTCAACGCCGTGTTAAATAGAGTTTCAAAATCCGAAAAACTCCGTCCGAAAAACTCCCGTTCAAATTTAACACTAATCTTCCATTGTATTGTTCCGCAGAGAGTCAAAACGAATAGTCTACGTCGAATACGTTTCTTAACGATGGCTTTGATTTCATTACATAATTTCCTTCTATGACGATATTTTTCATGTGACTTTAGACCTACCATGTCCTTTCTTTTTTATGACTACTACTCAGGAGTTTGGCATCTACGAGTGATTTCATGGAATTGTTTCCGGAGACTGTGCACTGTATGTATGTATGTATTCTCCTTTAACTCCTAGGAGGAGCATAGGGCCAATATGAAATCTCTCCATTTGTCACGATCCCTTGCGATGACTTTGATCTCTTGCCACGATTTTCCCGATTCTTGGATTTCCTTTTCCAACGACCTTTTCCAGTTGGTTTTGGGTCTACCACGTCCTCTACTGCCTTGTGGATTCCACTCAAGAGCCTGGCGACAAACTTCGCTGTGTGGTTTCCGGAGAGTGTGACCAATCCATCCCCATTTGCGCAGCTTGATCTCGTTTGCTATAGCCTTCTGTTTGCATTTTTGATGTAGCTCGGCATTTGATATAGTGCGAGGCCACCAAACCTTTAATATACGCCTTAAGCATTTGTTGACGAATACTTGCAGCTTGTTTGTTAGTTGTTCAGTAACAAGCCATGTTTCGCACCCATATAACAAAACCGATTTCACATTCGAATCAAAAATGCGCACTCTCGTTTTGGTGGATATAACGGATGAAGACCATATTTTGTTCAGTTGAGCAAACGCGCCTTTTGCTTTTGCTATTCTTGAGTTGATATCCTCTTTTGCTCCACCATCCATGGAGATAATGCTGCCTAGATACGTGAAGCTATCGACGTTTCCGATGTCATCACTGCCAGCTTTAAACGTCATGTCATTGCTTGCGTTTAGCTTCATGCTTTTAGTCTTGGATACGTTGATTTTTAGGCCGGCCTTTTGTGATTCCAAGACAAGGTCTTCAATTTTGCTTTGCATATCTGAATGTTTGGACGATAAGAGGCAGATGTCGTCAGCGTAGTCGAGATCTTCCAGATGTTCGGTAAAGTTCCATTGAATACCCCTTTTGGCCTTATTAAGAGCTTTATCTAGGATATCATCAAGAACGATAAGGAAGAGTGATGGTGATAGTAAACACCCCTGCCGTACGCCTGAATTAGTGGTGAATGTCGGTGACAACAACCCGTTGTGTAACACACTGCATTTAAAGCCTTCATATTGTGCACGTACTAAGTTTATGGCCTTTGCGGCAATACCTCTTCGTTGCAGTGACGCCCAGATGTTTTCTCGGGAGACACTGTCAAAGGCAGTGCTATAGTCAACGAAGACAAGTTGAAGTGCAGCACGCCACTCGCATGATTGTTCGACAATTATTCTGAGCGTGTTGATTTGATCCACGCATGATCTGTTTCGCCGGAATCCTGCTTGCTGCTTTCGAATGGCTGAATCAAGTTTTTCGCTTACCCTGCTCAGAAGCACTTTCGTCAGTACTTTTGATGGAACTGAGAGCAAGGTGATGCCTCTATAGTTTCGGCACTCGCTTAGGTCACCTTTTTTCGGTAATTTGACTAACATGCCATGTAGCCAATCTTCTGGCAAACGCTCTTCACTCCAGATTTTGTTGAGCAGAGGATGGAGAATTTTAGCTGATGTTACGGGGCATGCCTTTAGCAGTTCAGCTGTTATTTGATCTATACCGGCGGCCTTGTTGTTTTTCATGCTTTGGATAGCTTTCACAATTTCATCAATTGTAGGCGGCGGTGTTTGTATTCGACTACTACTGCGAGTCATTGCGGCAGTTGTAGTTGGTGATTCTGGTTGCAGGGATGTGGTAGACATGGGATTTAGTATATCGCAAAAATACTCTTTCCATCTGTTTAGTTGGTCGTCTGCAGATGTTAAGAGATTTCCGTTTTTGTCTTTGATAGGGCGGCTCTGTTGGAGTTTTCTGCCTGATAATCTGCGGGTGATATCGTAAAGCTGCCTGAGATTTTGAGCATTTGCAGCGCTTTCGGCTTCGCTCGCGAGGTCGTTATACATTCTTCTTTTGTCTTGTCTGCACGATCGCCTGACTTCTTTATTGAGAGAGTTAAAGACCTTTTCGGCGACGTTCTTTTGCGCTCTAGTTTTAGCGTCGTCTCTCAGTTTTTTCGCGTTTCTTCTTTTTTCGACAAGACCCCACGTTTCCTCGCTCATCCAGTGCTTCTTGTTCGAGGGTCGAAACCCAAGTATTTTTTCACTGGAGTTTAAGAACGCAGCCTTAGCGGCCCTCCATGATGTTTCAATACTTCCACCACAATCGAACGGAACTGTTTTAAGTTCTTCTACGAAAGATCTGCGTACCTCATCGTTCTTAAGCTTAAGCACGTCGAATTTTTTTGCTACAGATTGTTCGCTGGGACGTTTATTAGCGGCAAGTTTTAGTCGAATGACCGCGACGAGAAGATGGTGGTCGGAGCCTATGTCAGCGGCCCTCTTTACTCGTACGTCCAGAAGACTCCCTCTCCATTTTCTGCTAATGCAGAAGTGGTCGATTTGGTTTTCAGTGGTGTTGTTTGGAGACACCCAAGTAGCTTTATGGCATTTTTTGTGTGGGAATAGCGTACCTCCAACGACAAGACCGGCTGTATTGCAGGCGTCAATGAGAAGCTCTCCATTGTCGTTTCTCGCACCCAAGCCATGTCTTCCAATCACGTGCTCTAGGTTAAGGTTTTCTGAGCCTACTTTGGCATTCAAATCGCCCATAACCATTATGATGTCGTTCTTGTGAGCACTGTTTATTGCTGCAGCGAGCTGGCTGTAGAATTCATCTTTGGTTTCTCTCTCTGCCAACTCTGTGGGCGCGTATGCTTGGAAGATGGTAATATTTCTTGCGGGGGTTCGAAATCTGCACCAAATGAGTCTTTCGTTTACAGGTTTCCATTCCATTATTGCCTTTACTGCAGTTTTACTTAGCAAAAATCCAACTCCATCCCTGTGGATGTCATCTTGCGATCTACCGGAGTATAGAAATTTTTCGCCGTCAGGAAGTACATATTCGCCGGCACCGTTCCATCTACACTCGCTTAATCCCAATATCTCAAGGTTGAATTTGTGGAGTTCTCTAACGGCTTGGTGTATTTTGCCTGGTTCATTTAGAGTTCGGACATTCCAAGAGCCGATGCGTGTTCGAGTTTTCATCGAAAGGATTTTAAAATTTTGAGAAACCATATTGGTTCCAGTTATAGGAGAATCATTCCTAACTATGCATGTTTCTTGCACCTCCAAATCCGATGTGCATGCTGCCGAGGCAGGTGGATTAACCACACTCTGGTGGGTACCACTTGGAGAGTTATTTCCCATCGTTTTCCGATCCATGCTTCATTAGTATAATCTTCTCGGCAACGCCCCACGCAGTAAGTTATAAGCTTAAAGCTGGATCCGGCAAGCGCTGCAAATATAGTGGCCAAATTCACTTTTAATTTCAGCCGTCCAATCTGGAACAGACGCTGACCTGGGAGCCGCCCACTCTGGATCAGACGCTTCAGGATTTCGACAAGATGCTTATTTTAAGGCGGTATCGACTCGCCTTGTCAGTGCCAGTTACGGGCATTGTGGGTTTTTCTTTCGAGGCGCAACGCTGTCCAACGCTACACCCTTCCACACCCTGGCTGGTCACCCGCTTTTAGTCGCCTTTTACGACAGGCATGCTTACCTCGGGCATATTCTGACCCCTTACCCGCAGGGGAGACTGTGCACTAACCATTTATAATTGTGTTGATCGAGTTTGTTTGATATGCGGTGAACTTACTAAAGAATCAACGAGAAGGCAATCGATATCTTCAGACATACATAGTTGTTTATTAGGATGGTCGAAAAAAATTTAATCTCGAATTACTTGGATCGAAATTGCTGAAAATTTGATAATTTGACACTACTTTATAACAAGGGTGTCAGCGTTTTCAAATCACTGAGCCAAGCTCATGCAGCGCAGTCAGCGCAAAATTTTCGCTTTTACAACAACTTCGAATTCGAATTACAACAATCACAAAAACAATTTTTTGTTGTTTTTTTCATGCCTCGTTTACAACAACAATAATATTTCAACAATTTTCAAAATTTCTAAGGACTAGGACACACACAAAAAGTAGGGGTATTCAAGAGTTGATGCGCAATGCTCTTGCGTCGTTGCGGAAGTGCGTTTTGCGAAAGTTTGGCATTTGTAAAACATCAAACACATTGCCGAAAATTTCGCACTACTTCTGCAATTTCTCAAGATGGAAATATTCACATTGAACGTTCAGGCGTTAGTGCGTAAAAGACTTGCATTTTCGCAACTGCGCATCAACGCATTAATACCCATATTGTTTGTTGTTTTTGTTTTTGATGCGACGTAGTAGTTGTTGTTGTTTTATGTTGGTTCGATTTCGATTTTGTGTGTACGCAAAAAAAGCAACGAAAACGCGAAATTTTGACGAGCGTGAAAAAAAAAACAACAAACATTATTTCTGTGAATGTTGTACAGAAATATTGATGTTGTTGGTCGAGCCAAAATTGGCTCACTTTTGTTCTACGCTGACACCCTTGCTTTATAATCCCTGTTTTCGTGAAGCAAAGTGTGAAGTTTTTCAGCATTTCATTAATCCTAGATTGCTAACCATGAGTCGAGTCGACTTACGTGGTTCATATTTGTGAGCTTGGGTAGTCTGCATTATGCATTGGTGCTTCCTACCTTCGATTTAACTATCACTGTTTAGTGAGTCTTTAGATCCAATAGAGGTCTGGCAATATCATTGCCTGAATTTGTGCATTGTGATGAGATCTAAATGTCATGGTTTGTAATATATGAATATTTTAGCATGAGTCAATAATACTCATGATTAGTAAATCAATAGATTTTTGGGAGTGAAATGTACTTATTTTAAGAAATAAAGCACAAAATGGAAGAAAATCTTTTATTGTACTTCAACAATTAGAAGATTTTAAAGATATTAAACTGTATTTGTCAAAAACAAAAAGAGTTTATTTTTATCATATATTTTGCTTTAATAAAAGACTTTTTGTAAAACAATTTTCAACTCATGATTAGTAATAACGTAACTATATTGAATTAATCTGGGGTTAATAAAAAAACTTGCAAACATATACTTATTATTAATAAATGCAATTGTTTTCTTAGAGACCAGTCTTGTAGTTTCGATCAACCAAACAATATCTCTACGTTACCAAATACCTTTATATTTCGCATCTTACAAATGGTTTGCTAACAGTTTTTGCTGATGCCACTTCAAGATATCGAGCCCCAGTAATGCATTGTCTGCGTATATCACGTAATATCTAAAATGGAAAACTATCGCCTATAAGACCAAAGAAAATTTTATTAATGCATTTGAGGAGAAAGCTGATCTGCATCAATGACATTTTCATTAATTGGGATAATGAAGTCAAATATTTGGGCATTGTTTCTGATAAAAAATAACTTTCAAAATCCACATTGAATAAATGGATGATTATCCAAAATACATACCATTAAATGTCCCGGGGCTCTAAGCCATGTTCAAATTAAATATTTGATATTTTAACTATTTAAGATACTTAACAAGAGCTTAAAGACGAATAGCTTAAAAAAAAAAATTATTAATATTTTACAATGAAATTCTAAAATAAAGTGTTAGAAACTCATTCACCGTCCTGAAGCGGTTATGGTTTTTAGTGCACTTCATTTGCCCGTTTCGCATATAACGTCATTTTCTAAAAAAAAACTTATACGACATTGTTTGCATATATATTTCAGTTGTTTTCTATGTTTTAACTCTTCGTCACTCATTTTAGACTATCTCCGCTAAGCTTTTCTTATTTTAACTGTGAATTTTTTTAATATTGAGTAAAAAGAGGACTGAAAGTGAAGAGAAAGGGGAAATTCAGTGCATTTTCAGCTCAGTCAGTTTTGGTTTTCGATAGTTAGTGTTCGTGTAGTTTTTTTAAAAAAAAAATTTTAAAATTTTGTATAGAATGCAAGTGTGTCATTCTCCGCGCTAGATTTTTTTTATATTACTTCACATATTTTTTATCTTTATAAAATAAAATCAATTAACAATTAGAGGGGCTATCCACCACTTTCAATTTTTTTTAAAATAATTGCTATTTTTATTGTGATATTACTGTTTTTGCAACATTTTGTCATTCTCTGTTTAGTCATTCTCCGCCAGTTTTTGCACCATTTTGTCACTCTCCATTTAGAAATCCTCTACTGGTTATACCCTACACCCAGGGTATATTCACTTTGTCCTTCCGTTTGTAACGCAGAGAAGGAGGCGTAGCAGATATAGAAAATTGTATATATTCTTGATCAGCGTCACCGCCTGAGTCGATATAGTAATTTTTCGTCTGTCTGGCTGGCAGGCTGGCTGGCTAGCTGTACGTGGAAATATTTTTACAGGAAAACTAACCATGATACTTCAATGAAATTTGGTGCGTTGGCTTTGCCGCAAAAGTTAGCTCGTAGGATTGAAAATGAGCGAAATCGGTCAACGGACACGCCTACCGCCCATATATTCAAAATGCAACTTTAGGAGTATTTTTCACAATTCAACCAAAATACACTTAAATACCACGAATTATTAGCGCAAGTTCTGAGCAAAAACTAGGCGGATTCGGACAAGAGGGCGTGGCACCTCCCATATAAGCAAAAGCTTCAAAACGCTATACTGGAAGAGTTTTTTGGGATAATCAAACTAAATTTCACTCAAATACTGAAGAATATAAATGCATGCTCTGAGCTAAAACTAGACGAACTCGAACAAGAGAGCGTGGCACCTCCCTTATAAGCAAAAGCTTCAAAACGCTATATTTAAAACGTTTTTTGAGGTAATCCAACCGAATTTCAATCACATTCTAAGGACAACAAATGCACGGTCTGAGCAAAAACTGGGTGAACTCGGACAAAAGGGCGTAGCACCTCCCATATGAGCAAAATTTTCAAAATACTGCAGTGTAGGGTATTTAATGTTTAGCCAGGCCAAATGTTACACCCTTACTAGTTTTTTTGTTAGTTCTACTCAAACCACTTATTTGAAAAATCTTAAAAACTTAAACACTTAAACCTTTCAAAAATTCAACATAAAGCTTTTGGGTTGCCACCTGGTTGTTTTCGAAAATCTTATATAATTCTTACTTTTTTTAATTAAATTGAAATTTTTGGTTTTAAAAACGTTCAAATAAACTTTTTTTAAATTGTACAAAACTTTCGGTGTTGCCAACCGGTTCTTTTTTTATAGTTCTGTTCAATCCAAATTTTGGTTCGATGAGTTTTTAACGATTTAAACTATTTTTTTTTTACGAGTGTAATTATAATGGCGAAAGTGTAATTATAATGGCGAACGTAAACAAAATAAGATTTCAGATTTTTGCAAACAACCATCTGCCTACCCTAAAAATTTGTGTTGGATTTTTCTAAAGTTTATAAAGCGTTTTGAGACTAAAATTTTATTCTATTTTTTTAAATATAGGTATTGTTTAGGAAAACTTAAAAAAAAAAACATGTGGCAACCTGAAAGTTTATCTTAATTTATTAAAAATCTTCCAGAAATAGCTTACAATGATGCGGAAGTTGCGCGTTTCAATCCATCATTAATATAGGGGCGTGGAATCGCCTATTGTCCTTTGTATAGAGCTAAAATACCCTCTCTTCAAAGAATCCTAACTTGGATTGTAAGAATCCTATTGCAAAAATTCGAAGGTATATTTTGATAAGGAAGAGTGTGGTTATTCGATGCGCTTTCTCCAACTTCAATCAAGGATATCTCAAAATCCAGCAAGTATATTGACAATTCTGAGGATGCAGTCCGACTCTGCGTCAAAAAGTACCTTCATAGAAAAAATAGAAAATTCATTCAGTTTTTTTTTTTGTGGGTGCCTGAGTAATTCCTTATCTCTTCAAAAAATCCAGTTCTTCATCGCAAGAATTCGTTTTGGAGTATAAGAAATGAGTTAAAATGTAAAATATTACCAACAGCATCAATCTTCCTCATCAAACTATAGCTTTGAACTTTCGAATTCGATCATTACTTTAAGAGTATTCATTCATTTGAATAATTACATACTCGTATAATTTAGTTCTTTTACTTATATGGACCAATTGGCTGAATGTAAATCACTGAGCCTTACAGCAAACATCAGTACAAACCGGCGCACAATATAAGTACCTACGAAAAGCAACTACGACCCCAAAAAGTTATTATGAATAACATGATATACATAATAACACCAATTAAAATCTATGTGGTCTCATCGACAAACTTCTCGATTTAATCACATTGTGCCAATGATGATCTGAGATATGATACTTCTATTCAAAATCGATACTTTACTGACATTTTTATCAAAATGTAGGGGTCGACGATATGTTCGCTTTTTCGGTTTTTTCTGTTTATTTTAATTTTGGAATTTTTGAAACGTGGTCTATTAATATTTATGTTTATTTTAATTTTTTATCGCCTCATTTTAAGTTTACATTTCGTCTGAAACAGTAAGTATACATAATATTTAATCTACTGTGATTGAGCTTTTGTTGCTGTCACTCATCATCCATCCATCGTTGGCCATCTCTGTCTCTGACAGTCGGTCGTTGTTTTTAATGTTTTTGATGATTTTTATTTCTGTCTGATTGTCAGGCATAATTTTGCAGTTAAAATTCAAATAATCGCGCTGGTTTTTAACAGATAAACGCAAACATTTCAATTTAGCCCTTTTGTTTTGATGATTAGTCGCGCCGTCTTTTAATGACTTTGAATTGATTTGATTGAATGATTTTAGAAACTTTTTGTTTTTTACAAAACATGTTATTTTTATAGCCCCGGCTAGGATGGATGGATGATCCAAAGCATTAAATGTTTTTTTAATTTTTTATTGATTTTTTTTTTCCTTTTGTTTTTATTTAGTGAAAACGAAACATGCCATAATGAATTTAAATTTAAATAAATTTTTATGTGCGCCATTATTTGGTGTCTCCCCCGAACGAACGCACTTTTCGAAAATTGTATGTCAAGTTGGTTTTGGTTGCAATGATGCTGCAAAATGCAATGCAAAACATCGCCACTGACACCACCATCCCCATCACTGCCACCAAAAATATTCAGTGAATCAGTGAAAAAATGTTCATAATAAATTTGTCACTCAATGCGTGAAACTGCGAATTGCACTGTGGTGTAAGTTGCAGTCGCTATCAGATAGAAGTTTATGTGGACGGAGTTGGATAGGATGTAAGCATACTAAAGGTTCTATATACTTATTTGTTAAAGGTAATTGATTGATTTCCGATTCCCTTCAAGTATAGGATTATTTTTGATTCTTCTTTTAAGTTGACCAATACTTAAAATGAATAAAGAACAAAATGTTTACCAAAAACTACTAACTAAAGTATTTAGATATTTATTTTTATTTATTGTGTGATTTTGCGGTCTATAAGGTTTTAAATAATTTAATCACAAATTTCGACTATTTTTCAGTGATTACTGATAATTTCAAGAAGTTGAAATTTCGACAAATATTGTGCTTTTGGTGATTCTAGACGATAAATTAAAAATATTCTACGACTCATTTCGGTTATTTTGGAGAAATATTATAAAATTAATACACTATTATGTCGATATTTTGAGCGACTTCTAAATGATCTCCAATTTTTAAAAAGCTCTCATCTCACATTTTTGACATCACCAACTTTCGAATTTTCAGGGCTACTTAATCATAGAATTTCCAAAAATAGTTTTTTACTTTTTTTAACTTGTTATATGGGAAAAATTAAAATTGAGAAAAACTTTGCTCGCAGAGGTTAAAAAGTTTCCTATTGGTGTAATTATCAAGCATACAAATTTCGGTCTCGATCAGAAAATATTTGACCATGCCCCCAGGCCGTTTAAGGTCAGAAAAACGTTTAAGGTGAAAAAATGGGGCTTTAATCGAAAGAATCAGTCCTATCTTTGAAACTATTTGACATAAGTGAATGAGATTTGGTATGTGTACGAACAATGCTTGAGTAAACTACATTCAATAAAAAAATGGGGGATGCCAAGCCCGTTCCACACAAAATTCGTCACATCTCTGGAAATATTAGACTCAGGGGAACGAGATTTGGTACATATCTGTGGACTTTTGACAAAACAACCTAACTCAAAATTGGCAACTTTTCAGGAGATCCTTAAAACTGATTAACTACTTTTCAAAAATGTGGCTCAGTTTCGTTGATGCAGCGTTGAATCTTCTCTTTCTATACTTTTTTACTAATCTTAAAATGTTAGCTGTCAAATTATTTTTTCCTTTTGGTTCAGTACACTTCACCGCACGAATCGCGCTAAGTTCAAATCTTGCGTGAACTATGGGACACGCTTATATCTCTGGAACAAGAAATCGTAGAGAAATGGTGATTATACCAATTAAAGCTTATTTAAATTTTATATTTAGGACTAATATCCTTGAGAATTGTCTTATCTCGACTTAGGTTGTTTTGTCAAAAGTCCACAGATATGTTTAAAAAATTAAAATTAAATTTTAGTCTCAAAACGCTTTCATAAATTTTAGAAAAATCCAGATGGTTGCTTTCCAAAGTTTGGCTTAAACAAAACTAAAAAAAAAGCCGGGTGGCAATCCTGAAAAATTTTTAATAATTTCAGAAAAATTTATCTGAGCGGTTTTGAAACCAAAAATTTCAATTTGGTTAAAAAAACAAAAGAATTACATTAGATTTTCGAAAATAACCAGGTGGCAATCCTAAAAATTTATGTTGGATTTTTGAAAAGTTTATTTAAGTGTTTTAAGACTTAATTTAATTTTTTTTTTAATGAAGGGCTTAAGCAAAACTAACAAAAAAAAAAAAAAAGTAAGGGGTTACTAAACGAAGAGTGATGGAATGTTGTAAAACCGACGGAGAATGATGATACGGAGAATGACGAAATGTTTCAAAAACAGTAATATCACAATGAAATTAGCATTTTTAAAAAGGTTGAAACTGCAGAATAGCCCTTCTAATTGTTTATTGATTTAATTATATAAAGATAAAATAATATGTTTAGTAATGTAAAAAAAAACGTATGCGGAGAATGATACAGACTCGAGTTCTTTACGAAATTTTTAAACTTTAAAAAAAACACAACCACTCACTATCGAAAAACTAAAACTGACTGAGCTGAAAATATACTGAATCTTCTCTTTTTCTTCACTTTCAGATCTCTATTTACTTAATATGTAAGCTTAGAAATTTTACAATTAGAATAAGAAAAACTGAACGAAGATATTCTATAATGAGAGGCCAACTTCTTTGTATGTCAATTCTATATAAAAAAAAAGTTTTCGAAGAAATAACACAGAACAACAGTTGCAGAAATATATGAAGCAAAACACGCCAAATGTACCAGCTGAAAATTTTTATTCTCCGATTTCGCTCAAATTTGGCAATATGGTAGATCCGGTGTGAAATAACAATAATCCGGGAGGATTTGGTTCTAGTGCAATTTGTTGTTAAAATACAGGGTGCTGAAGTTGGTGTTATTAGTCATTTTCATGAAAAGGGTGTTTTTTCAAAAATTTATGGCTTCCAGCAAAGATTGCAAATTGATATATGCATATAATATATTTTTCAAACATTGCCACATTTCCTTCCTCGCGTTACAATCGGAAGGACAGAGTGAATATACCTAAGGTGTGGAGTATAAAACCAACGCCAACCAATAGGGTTTTGCGGTTTTTTGTGTAAATTTTTTTTTTCTTAGTCTTGCGGAATATAATTATTTTCAACATTTGCTCCACTGTATATGTCGCATCGGTTTGACATTCAAATGAATTCAATTTGAATCGAACTGGGATTTTCATTTGACAACTTCAGCTGACAGACGCACAGACGGATGGACATAAAATACGTGGTCACGGTAAATGATTTAATTTAATTTTTTTCTTTTTTTCAGATGCACTTTTTTTTTGCGCTTAAAATAAGATAAAAACAACAACGAAATTGCGCAAAAAAAAAAAGTGAGTGAGTCACTCGTTGGCAGATCACGTGCGAAGTGCACGCACAAATTTCAATTTTTCCCAAATGTCAACGCATCGCAATTCAACGCAACGCAGCTTAAATTCGCATTTAATATAAATTTCAATAATTAAAGTGCATTCAGTTTCATTTTATTTATTTTTTTTAAATGATTTGCATTAAAATGCATTTTTCACTTTGTTTGGTGGCACTTTTTTTGTGCAATTCAAATTTGAATAAATTGTTAGCGCAGTTGAATATTTGATGAAAACTTAAGTCGCATCATGACGCAATGTCAGATTTTTTTTAAAAACATAATTTACTAAATGTTACTACTACATATACTCATATACAGAAAAATATATATAAAATACATATACTCAGAAAAAACTGTAAAATGATGGGACTTACAATTAGATCAGTCAGTTCTTAATTCTAAAACTCATACCTTTGATTTAATGTGATGATACTAATAACCCAATAGTATGTCCTATAATTTGTACCATACTAGTGATATATAGTGTAATAAAAGGTGTCCCATAACTCACGCAAGATTTGAATTGAAAATAAATGTAGAAAATTTTTTTATTGTGTCTTTTTTTTATTGAAGTACTAAGTGCATTTGATAGGGTTTTGTACAAAATGTGTACCACCTTGAATGGACGACGTTGTCGGCTTATTCGGCACATACACCTTTTTGTCGAAATTTTCCATGACGATTTTGCAAAAATATGACTAAAATTTGAAACACTTTTGCTAGCTTTAAGCTGCAGCTGTCAAGCTGTTTCTTTTTTTTCTGATTGACAACACTTTTCCGCACAAATGGTGGTAAATTTAAATATTGCGTAAATTATGGGACACCCCTTTAGATTCTGATATTAAGTGTTCCATATGCTCAAATCACACATTCAAAGAAAATCAGTGCAATGCATTCCCTTATTGTTTATTTAAATAAATTAACTACCGTCAATATTTTTCTTCAAAACCTCATTATAAATATTTCTCATAAAACTTTAAAAAAAGATCAAACGTACCGTCCTTTTAGTTCATATGAAGATTTTTCTCTTGTTCTCTTCTCACCTTGCTTAAGTACTTAAATTAATTAATTTATGAAAATTTATTTGTTACTTGTGAGAAAAAAACAAATTCTTATGAAATTTTTCTTTTCGCTTTCTTCTTGTGAATAGTTATACATTAAATCTTCTGCCTTTGACTGAGTTCAAAGCGTTTTTCATATCGTACTAATTAAATATTAAAAATTACACAAATAAATAATTTAAAGAGGCGCCACCCAAGCAACGCAACCGCCCATCTCCATACATATGCATGTACTTATCAACAGCATCACTCCCACCCGCATACACCCACCGTCTCCCCTACAAATCGCGAACTGCATATAAAAATCAATACTTAATTTTCAGATTAAGGAAGCGTCTGCCAATCAATGCTGAATTAATCGCTTAATAAACGCCTGAGATTAAAGAGACCGCCATGATCAGCTTCCGCACGATTTTCATTGATCTTCAAAGTACCAAAATGCCGACTTCAATTGCGATCGCAATAATAAAAGAACTTTTTTTTTATCTTTTCTTCATCCACCACCACTCCACTACCAAAGCAATTATTTGGTGTGGTGTGTTAAAGATCATCTCTTGTTCTTTGATTGGATTGAAAACAATTCGATTTGGTTTTATGTGATCGAAGGTGTGAAATGACGAACGCATCAGAAAGTATTGTAAAATTCCTTATTTTTTACATAATCAGCATCATTGGTAACATCATCAGAATCGTGTTATTTGTACCATTGTTGTTCGTCATGGTCAATGAATAAATCTTACAGAAGTTAATTCTTTTTTCACTTCATCGTCATCAAAGGGTTAAGCAATTGAACTAAATATATTAATACCTAAATGTATTAATTGCTTGAGTCAATTTTATATCTTCATCGTCGACTGAAGACACTGCTTTCACTGAGTTGATCCCCAGTACAGTAAATGTCCAATTTGGAAGCCATCGCAGAGTGTCGCGAGCCCATATATAGAGCGGCCAAAACTAGTAAACGTTATCCGATTTTGATAAAACTTTTCACAGTGATGTTTTTTGTTAAGATTATGAAAATTTTAGAAAATGAGCGTGGTCCGCCCCTTTTAAGCCTACTCCCAGTATAAAAGTATTTGTATCGGATGATTTTTTTAAAGGCTTTTTATACAATAAAAAAGGTTAAATATTAGCCTTTTAAATGCTTTTTGACTTTTTACGATCGGATAAGAAGAAAAAAAGTTATAGCAGATATAACTTAAAATCAAAGTGAAACATTTCAATTTATGAAATTCACTCATTTTAGAAAGTAAAAAAGAAGGCTCTTACTTAAAAATATTGATTTTAAAAGCTATGCAATTAAAAAAATTAATTTTAAGCTTTAAACTGCTTTTCGATCTATTCTGATCGGTTAAGAAACAAAAAAGTTATGGACGTTAGAGTTCAAAGTTAATATGATATATTAACAATTTTGTTATTCGCTCGTTTTAGAAAACGAAAAAAAGGACTCTTAAAAATAACTTATCTCGGTCAATTTTTATGCTAAAAAGATGTTTTAGAACCAACTTTAATGTTAACCTAAAAATTTTCCGACTAACAGTTTTTAAGTTATATTTGTCAAAAAATTACTTTTTTGATCTTTGCACCCCCAAAATAAAGGGTTAAACTCCCTGTTTAGCTTGGGACTTTTTTTTTAGTAAAGTAATAAACAACCGTGTCAAGTTTCAAGCCCGAAGCAATTTTTTCTTTTAGATATTTAATTTTACTCTCGTAAGAATATTAATTTTTTACTGAATTTTAGTCGAGGTCACTTTAGAAAATTAACGAAAAAAAAATTGCGGCACAATGGGGCACTTTTTTTTCAAATGTTTGTACACTGTACTTACCTCTTTTGTTTCTGATTAAGGCAATAGAGTCTTTTGGTCATTCCTTTTTTATGGTCTCCCAAAATTTTCTTTAGAATTCAAAAATAACCAAAAAACATATATCCCGTAAAGTAACTGTAAACAAAAGGTTAATACAAAAATCTGCTTAAAAATTGCTCTACTATATAGAGTAGGGCTGTTCAAAAAAAAAAAATTTTTCGAATTTCCAAGATATACTTTGGCATCACGATCTACATCATGACAGAATATCCCAAAAAATTTTTCAGATTTTTAAATTCATATTTAAAGGTGGCTCAAAGCAGAAATATATTTTTATTATTTTTTTTTTAGCATTAATTATAAAATGTTGTCAAACAATTTGAAAAATTTGTTTTAGAGTAACTTAAAAACATTCAGTTTGTTTGTTTTTTAATGAACTTTAAAACCTACGTTGTAATTTTGACGAAAAAAATTTTACACTTCTTAAAAAACGAAAAACTGCCCTAAGAAGGCGAAATTTTACGGTTTTTCAAAGAAAAAAGTCATCGTGCTTTAAACGAAATGAACATTTTTTAATTTACAAGATCTCATTCAAAAGAGCTCTTAAAAACCTTCATGACAAGACATGTTAAGACTTTTTTGGGCCAGCAGGCTCGATGACATAACGTTTGAAATATAGTAATGCAGCCCTGTGAAAGGCAAAACGCTTTTTACTCAAGAGGGAGGCATCTTACAAAAAAGTGCCCATGGCATAAAATGCTTAAAATCATCCAAGGAACAAGTGTAAATTGTTTTTTTTTTTTTTGGATTTTATTCGTTGATTTTTTTTTTCCTTTTTTTTTTTTCTTTTTATATGGAAATTTTATTATAATTTTCAAAATGAAATTTTTTTAAAAAGCCCCACGCGGATTTTTTTTTCTTTTGCGCTTAAAATTATGTTTAAGTACTATATATTTGAACCCCATAAGAATTTTGAGAGACCTATCATGATGGAGAAAACCCATCTCACGAGCACCTTGCTGAGTAAAGGGTATTACAGCATATGCATTTTTCATCTTCTTTTCCTTTGAGGTTTAAGAATTTTAAATCATCACCATCAGACTCGTTATGAATACTGCAACTCGATATTCTATTTAAAGAAGATGATAAATACATTTGTTTTTAAGGGTTTTTTCTCTTTTTTGGTAAATATTACCCGCAGCACGTGTTGATAAAACAAATGTTTTTTTTATCAAAAACTTTTGTACGGAGGGGCTTGCCTTCGGTGAGTGACTGGTTGGTGGGGATTAACATTGGAATCGGACGGAGCGTAAAGCTTTGTTGCGTGAGTGTGTAACATCTAGATGGCAATCTTCATGGGATGCGAGTGAAAAAGGGAGAACGACGTACGTCTTCATTGGGTGTGTCTCGTTTGTGGAAAACCATCCAGACTTTGGTTTTAACCTTTGTCTGGGGTTTCTGCTAACAAGGCATGATTCCTTTAATGTATTTTTACATCGAAGGACCCTCAGTGAGGACGAGGGATGCGACTAGGGGGCAGTCCGTGACGACTCATTGCACGTGTTGTGCGATTGTCCTTTTTATGAGGATATCCGCGACCACGAGGCCATGGGTATTATGCAGGTCAATGAAATGTATGATCTTAGAGGTGTGCTTACTTCTAGTGAGCAAATCTCTCGGATAAATGAGTATGCTAGAGAGGTGTTTCGAAGACGGCATGCCCAATTGGTTCAGCAATTTGGTCTGTAAATTGGGGGTGTATATGGTGTGTGTGTGTGGGTCAATTGCTTGATGTATGTAAGGTGGAGTGTGGGAATTTGGGGATAGGTCTTAGGTGTAGGTTCTTAGAATGTAGACTGATAGATAGAAGCGACTGTATGGTAGTTGAGCGAATAGGTAGGATATGTATTTTATGTGTAGACTGTGTTTAGTATATGTGGTATGGTATGAGTGGATCAGCGTGTGAAGGTAACCAGTCAAAGATGGGTGGAGCTCTACTGGTAGTAGCTTTGGCTACAAAGTCTGGCCGGAGACTTTCTGGTACCACGGTAGTCAGTAGCCCGCTGACAGTCTGACTATTGGGTTAAGCCCCTCGGGGAGATTCGTGGTAGCTGTGGGTTATACCCAAAATCGCGGAGAGAGTATGGAAGCTCGGTGTGGAGTTGAATTATCAACCGGGTGCCATAAACCAAAGAATGGCAGAGGTTTTAAGTCCTCACCTCCAGGCTAAGAGGTAAGTTTATGCATGACCTAGGAATGGTAACCTTAAGTGGCACATTGCCGTATTGAGGGTGACGCTGTGCGTAGTTTACTGGACCGAGTGTGAAGAACACCTTGGCAGGTGGTCACGTTAAACACAAGAAACTTCTGTAGTACACTAGTGTACCACGAAGGATTTTAAAAATTGTCTGAAATTTTTATATTTTTTTTTTTCAAAAATCAGAAAGTCAGTTAAAAGTGTTTCATATAAAAAAGATAACAATAAATTTAAGATTTTGTCCAGAGTTGCAATATTTTCAACCTAAAAATTATGCAAACCAGTTTTTTACATAAATTTCATAACTTGCGCGTTTTAGCTTTAAAATTCGATATTTCAAAAGAAGATTTTTTCCAACGAAATTTTTTGCAGAAACCTGGTAACCCTATATTTTTGTATTTTTTGAGTTAACTTTTTTTTTGATTGTGAATAAACATTTTTTAGCATTTATCTACTAATAAAAAGTATTAACTTGACTTTCGCTGTTGCTTCAAAGGGAAAAAATATTTCTTAGACTTTAAACTTTTATGTCTGATTTATACTTAATTTTAAAAAATATTTTTAAAATGTTTGTTTCAAGTTCTGCATCGGATGATCTAAAAAATATGAACATGAAAGCAAAAAAATGCTTAATAGCATCTACCACATCATATCTTAATTACAGCCAGCTGCTGTTAAAATTCTTGTATAAAAATTAAAACATTAGAATTTTAACGATTTATTCGAGACATCAAAACAATTCCAAATTGATCAGGATATCCGGTTTAGTAGCAAAAATATTTTTTGCAAAATGCGTAATGTTAAGATATCAAGTGAGAGAAAACAATGAGTGAACAGGCTATTATACGTATAATGAGTATAAACAAACATTTCAAAAGACATTAATAAACATAAGCGATCTGTTAAACATACAAATGAAGTGTGGAGAAATATTAAACAAGACTATTTGGAAAAAAACGAAGAAAATTTGCAATTTTTATTTAAAATGTCAGAAATGGCATTGGTTAACTCAAATTTATTGAAACTATTTAAAATCATTTTTTTGCAAATGTTGGAATTCACATAAGCACTGGAGTGCGTAACTTTCCAAGTTCAACAATTTGTTTGGACACTTGACCAGACCCAAAACAACTGTTATCAGACTATAGACTTTGTGTGAACTCACTCACAGTGGCATAAACATTATTTATATCATTGCAAGTACTGTTCTCTTACTCCTAAGGGAGGAATAGGTCCAAAATGAATTGAGTGCATCAAATGTGACAAGAAGCAATTACTTTTATTTCTTTCTACAATTATCTTGACCATACCAAAAGGTAGTTTTGTAATGGAGTTTCAGTCTATCACGTCCTCTATTGGTCACGGCGTCGAAATCTCATTTTAAATCAAATTTTATTTATATAACCCCATTTTTTTTCCATACATATTTTTTTAGCAAAAACTACTAAATAAAACTATTTTTAAAATCTTTTACCTACCATTTTTTAAGAAGATGTAAGTAAATGCATCGCTTAGAACTATTCTTCGTCTTCAAAATAGGCTATGAATTGGTCTTGTATGATTTTGCCTTAGAAAGTTATGAACTAATTTAGAACTAAGTATATTGTTTTGTAATGTTTTTTAAATTGCTATGAATTCGACCACATTTCCGACTCTTCTGTATCCTCTTTAGATGCTTATACACTACGTCTCAAAGTTAAGTAAAAAATGCTCCTCTGTTTTCCAAGGTACCTGAGACATGGTTGAAGAATTATCTCTTGATCGCCTGCGCTAAAAGTGAAAATGCCTTGCACTTTATGTGTGCTCAGGAGAGTTTCCTCTATTTTCTCAACTGCTTACTCTTGCTTTGCATCGCGGAATCATCTTGTGTCACTATTATCCGCTTGAAAGCAAATTGTCTGGATATTTTCGACGATACAATATCGATCGCATAGTAGATCGCCTATCTAAGTAGAAAGATTTTTAGTATGCTGAGCAATATTTAGGACATTGCTGAGTAAATCATAATACCAACAGATAAAAAACCTATGTATCTAAATGGTCGTGAAGTCATCTAACTATAAGGTTGTCTTAAAGAAAGTTCAGAAAACTGAGCTAAATATAACCAATTTTTTTTCATTAATAAAAATAACTTTCTTGAGTCAAATATTTTCCATTGTTATTGACCACCTCTCGCCATCTTTCGGGGAAAATTATAATACCGTCCTTGAAGAATTTCTGGGGTTTCTGCTTGAAAAACTCGGACAAGATATTTTTGCAATCCTCTTGGAAATTCAATTTTACGCCATCAAGATAATTCAGCAACGACTGAAACAAATGGCAATCCGAAGGTGGACTAGTAAGGGTGGTATCTTTGGCCTGGCCAAAAACTAAATACCCTACACTGCATTTCAAGTATATTATTAAGAAAGTATAAGAACAAATTGCTTATATGGGAAGTGCCACGCCCTCACCTCCGAGCTTACCTGAATTTTGCGTAGAGCTTGCATTCTGTTCTGAGTGTTTGAGTAAAATTCGGTTAGATTTTCTTTAAAAAATCTTTCAGCATAGCATTTTGAAACTTTCGCTTACATGGGAGGTGCCACGCCCTCTAATCCTACTTCGCGTACTTTAAGCTCAGAGTTTACAATTAATGTCCTTCGTGTTTGAGTGAAATTTGGTTGGATTATCTCAAAAAACACTTTTATTATATAATTTTTAAACATTTGCTTATATGGGAGATGCCACGCCCTCTTGTCCGAGTTTACCTAGATCTTGCGTATAGCATGAATTTATAGATCCGAGTGTTTGAGTGTAATTTGGTTGGGTTATCTCAAAAAACGCTTTCCGTATAACATTTTGAAAATTTCGGTGCCGTGACATAATCCCCACGGACATAATCCCCATTCACGATATGGGGATTATGTCCGCAAGTTATTCGGACATAATCCCCATTTTTTCAATGGGGATTATGTCCGCAAGTATTTCGGACATAATCCCCAGGAAAAAACGGACATAGTCCCCATAACGATATTTTGTTATTGACCACAGAAGCAGCTCAGGATTTACAACTCCCAAAAATTCCACAGTAATTTTACATAAGGGTAGGGGTAAGTGGGCGGCCTGCGGCCGCAGCTAAGGATTTAAAACTCCCAAAAATCCAACACCGGCTTCGCGGCGGATCAGTCTATAACATCCAACACTATATAAATTTTTTAAATGGATTATTGCAAAAATTTTGTTCAATCTTAATTAAATTTTTCGGACATAACCCCCATTGGGATTATGTCCGAAAAATTTGCGGACATAACCCCCATGGCCAAAATGGGGATTATGACCGAAAAATTTTCGTACATAATCCCCATTTACGAAATGGGGATTATGTCCGTTGGGATTATGTCCGGTAACCGAAATTTTCGTTTATATGGGAGGTGCCACGCCCTCTAATCCGAATTCGCCTAGTTTTTGCTCAGAGCTTACATTTACTTTTCCTAGTATTTATGTGCATTTTGCTTCTGTTATTGCTAATAATGCTATTATTATTGCATTTTGAATGTATTTTTTGTATGGGCGGTAGGCGTGTTCGTTGACCGATTTCGCTCATTTTCAATCCCCCGAGCTTACTTTTACGACGGAGGCTGTGCACTAAATTTCATTGAATTATGTTGCTCAGTTTTCCCAAAAAATGTATTTCCACACACACCCAGCCAGCCAGCCAGACAGACGGACATGGCTATATCTACTCAGGAGGTGACGCTGATCAAGAATATATATACTTTTCTATGTCTGCCACGCCTCCTTCTCTGCGTTACAAACGGAAGGACAAAGTGAATATACCCTGGGTGTAGGGTATAAAGATCTGGTTTGTATGGTAACTGCATTAAAACTTCCGAACCCAGATTTTGGCGGGACACCAAAGAAGTATGTGGTCTGGCGTTGTGATAAAAGACGACGCCCTTTCTGTTGACTAATTCTGGAGATTTTTCCTTGAGCACTTCATTCAATCTTGCTAACTGTTAACAGTACAGTTCCAAATCAGTCGTTTGGCCAAGCGGATGCAGCTCGTAGTACACAAGACCCTGCAATCCCACCAAATACTAAGCAAAACCTTCCTTGGTCTCAGTTCAGGCTTTGCAACCATAATATTTTTCGCACATTATTATCATACATTATCCGTTCTTTGTCACCAGTAACCAATCTGTGCAAAAATGGTTTGAGATCATTCCGTTTCAGAAGAGATTTGTATACTGAAATGCGGTCAGTAAGATTTTTTTCATTCAGCGATATAGCACCTGCTTGTGTGTCGATCTTTCCTTACCTTTTCAAGAATTTTGTCCATTTTTTCGGTGGATGGTCGACCAGATTTAGGTGCGTCTTCCATATTGAAATTTCCATAGCGGAATCAATCCTACCATTTTCCATCTGCCATTTTCGAAAAAATACCTTCTCCATAATGTGTACAAATTTTACTTATATTTTGCTACTTCAGTTTTCTAAACTTCCTTTTTAGGCAACCTCTTATTTCATTACATTCCACTATGGGATGGATGTCACTTAGAGATGAACAAAATAAGTATTTTTAATTTCCATGGCTAAGTGCTATGGTCTTGGTCCTAGACACGATGATCATCAAGACCAAGATTGTTATTTGGTCTTGGTCATTTATAGTTAATAGATATTTCCCGACCTTTTCAAGCATAAAATCATCTCTTAAATCGGAATTTGTCAGCTTGAAACTCTACTGGTCTAAAAAAATAAGGTTTGGAAATTTTGAATACTCAACAATCTTCAAAAAATTTTTAAGGCCAAGAGCCGGGCTTGGATTTAGTACCCAAAGCCAAGACTCAATGTCCAAGACCAAGACTGCTACAACAAATCTCCAATTTGTCTGTCAAACTACTCGTATGTAAACAATATATAGGCAGTAGTTCGTATAAGGCTATTAAGTATCATGTGTTGTTTTTCGGATACTAAAGAATAAAGAGAGGAGTTAAGTTAATTTTTTTCTCATTTCTGACTAAAGTTGTTCGCAGAATATAGGGGTAAAAATATTTCACACGACTTTATTTAGAATGTAACCCAGTGGCTTAGTGAATGAAACAAATTTTAAATTATGTTACCCAATTCTCCATACGAATTTTTCTAGATGGTTACTTCCTAAATCTCCCTCTCAGGAACTTCCGCATAGCATAGCACCATGTATTAAAGCATCTTTAACTTACCTGAGCTTTCACTTTTCAACGCAAAATGTTGCACATCGCTTAGTTCGAACAGTGTCTGACGCACACGGTCATAAAGCAAATGTGTGAACGAACGCAACTCCAAATCAATTTATTCTGTTCAAGTGTTTTTGTTAATCACTTCTACTGCTACTTTTCACTGTTAAGACTGAACTTCCTTTTATACAAATTTCTAAAGAATTTTAAGTTTTTCTTAAATTTCATTTTCGACATTCAATAAACTATGTTATTAACAGTATGCATATATTCATACAAGCAACTTTACAGTGGGCATGTTAACATTGCTAACAGAAATGAAAGACTACTAACTGTAGCAGCGCGGTGCTCTCTCAATTATGTACGAGCGCTGTTACTCAAATGAAAGAAATCAAAGAATTGACAATTTGAGGGGTGGGTGTATTGGGTATGGCAACCACCATGTTAAAGGTTTCAATTGTCGAAAAGGAAATGCGAACGTCTGTCGATGCGGTGTGGAAAAACAAGAAGATATACTGTGTGTTTGTGTATAAATTGTTAAGAGTATGTGTGTGTATGGTCAGTAGTTGCAACGTTAGCAACGCGCACGAAATGACATTTGATAGACTTTTGATTGACAGCTGCTGTCATTCACTTAGTGAAACCCCACATACACAGTTGATTTTGACATTTGACGGACAATAGCGGATGTAATGGAAAAAGGATTCAACTCCCATGTAGTCGCATTTAATCGTTCAAAAACCCCACTGGTCACATGTGTCCAACATTACTCTCATTCACAAACTCACACTGGCACACACATGCCACACACACTGTCGCGCGATTTGTTTGATTCACATTTTTTTCGCACAAATTCAGCCGCAGTTTCTTTATTTCATTTTCTTTAGTAAAATTTACATTCCACCACGGCGATTTCTCGTTTTTCTTATTACGAACTCTTTATTTACGTAGGCACTAGAAATGCGCGTCAATTTCGTCACGTGATTCAGCTGCTGGCTGCGTGCACTTGCAACTGAATATTGTGGAGCACAGCGTACACAACAGCCGCAAGTTACGGCGCCACAACTATTGCAAAATTGCTGCTAATAAACTACAACGAAATGCAATAAAATGCCAAAATGTATGAAATACAATAACAACTGCGGCAACAACAACAGCAACAACAACAACAGCAACAACAACAACAACTACAACAACAGCAGCAAAAGCAACATCAAGAGCAATAAAGGAATATGAAGAAACAGTAAATACGGCATGGAGACGTTGACGACGAAAGGAAAATTCCAAAAGGCGCAAATATTGAAAATCGCTCATCATTGCCATCGTCGTCGTCGTCGTCGTTGTCGTTGGTTGCTCTTTCACATTCGTCTTCATCGTAAGTTAACGACGATGATGAGCTCTCGTTGACTCTTTTGTTTTTCCTCTAAGTCGATGTTACCATCGACCTGCAAGGAGTAATGTTAAATTAACAGTGACGAAAACTGTTAGAACTTTTAAACAGACAACTGGCAAAAAGCGCCACCTTGAAAAGATTGGAAAATGTGTGTCACAAAGTTTTGGCGAAAATTGCTGAAATCGCAGAGAAGTTAGACAGACGATAGCGTTAATCTGGATTAAAAACGTACTAATGCAATTGGAAATTATACCATCACAGACGACAGTTTCTAACAGTTACTTCATTAAGTAAACAGCTCCACACAGTGCATTTTCTTTTTATTCGCGTATTCTGCCTACCACGGGATGAATAACAGCTGTCGTTGCGGCGAACATATGCATTATCACCACAGGTGCGTCTTGTCATATCACTAGTAATCGTTATGTGTTGGGAGCTGTTTGATGGCAGAAGGAACGAAAGATGTACTTCTTCAATCCTGGAATGGGAGCGAAAAAGATAAATCTTTGACTAAACATGGTTATACTCAATAGGCTCTTATTTTTAGTAAAACGAGCAACTGCACAAGGATTCGTTGTATCTTTCGATGGGAAATATTGCTATATTTCAAAGAACAGCAAGTTCTCATTTCATGGTTGGAAAAATGGAAGGCTCAAGTGCTGCGACTGTGGAAAAGAAATGTTGTCTTGATCGTTAGTACAAAATTTTGGAACTCAGAAATTTTACAGATATGGAGAAAATTGTTTCACAGAATATATGGGATGGCATAAAAATCGCCCAATGCAGTGAATATTAAAGTGCCGAACATACTTAGGTAAGTAGTTGCCAAATCTGTTCGCATTCTATTCCCAAGATAAAAATCAAGTGAAAATTTGTGTATTATTGAAAGCAGAGAACTGTCCCAAGAAATGGACCAATAAGAATACGCGTACTCTACCGAAGAACGACAGTAATCGAATTTGCAGAAATCTTCCAAAGTAAGTAGTGAAAGGCAAGGCAAGTAACAGTAGAATCAAATCTAGTTGAGGAATGCAGAAAAAATTTTATCGATCTATGACGTCAATCTAAACTTACTCTCGTCTAGGTAACAGATCAAAGAAACATTGAGAATAACGAAAAGGCTGATGAACTAGCAAAACAGGGTTCCTCTCTCAGCGGGACCTTCTCAAAGTGTGTGTATACATCCCAGCGGGTAAGCGGTCAGAATATGCCAGAGGTAAACATGCCTGTAGTAAGAGGCGACTAAATAGCGTGTGACCAGCGAGGGTCTGAAAGGGCATAGCGTTGGACAGCGTTGCGCCTCAAAAGAAAAATCCACAATGCCCGTAACTGGCACTGACAAGGCGAGTCGAGGACGCCTTAAAATAAGCATTTTGTCGAAATCCTGAAGCGTCTGTTCCAGATTGGGCGGCTGAAATTGAAAGTGAATCTGGCCACTATATTTGCAGTGTTTGCCGGATCCAGCCTAATGCTTAAAACTTTCTGCGTGGGGCGTTGCCGAGAAGATTATACTAATGAAGCAGGGATCGAAAAACGATGAAAAATGGGGGTGCAAGTAAAGTGCATAGTTATGAATAATTCTTCTATAATCGGAACCAATATGGTTCGTATTGGCCCTATGCTCCTCCTATGAGTTAAAGGAGAATACATACAATACATACATAAGTATACTCCGGTAGGTTTAGTGAAGAAAAGGAGTTTCTTAAATTTTAAGAGCAATCTGACCTTCATTTAACAATTCGAAAACATCAGACCTGCTTTCGAGAAACTGCACTGAATCACTGCAGTTTACACTGGATACTGGGCCATAAGCAAGCATGCCCAGAGATAGGGTATACCCTTTAATTTTTGCTATCAGAGTTGGGTGGATGCTAACGAGAAGGAATTTGAAGAGCACTTTCTCTGCAACTTTCCCGCTCTATTTAGGGCCAGGTTTAAGAACCTAGGAAAACCCTTTTCAATGATTTGAGTGAATTCACCGATATTGATATATGCCCCCTGTTCAACTTTGCCAACTATATTCTAAAATAACAATAATGGCAATCTTGGTCTGACAAATCAGCTTGACCAAGACCGCTCTGGTCTTGGTTAGTCTTCGTCTAGGATATTAAATCTTGGTCTTGAAATTTTATCAGCGTATTATTCTTGGACGCTAAAAATTACCAAGACTGATTTTGCTCATCACTACTTGCAACACTGCTAAGTAGGTATAATTCACGTTGGTCTCTGAACATAGGTACTAAAATAATAAAATTCTAATTTCGTATACGCAGTTGAAAAAACCTTAAATTCCGATAAGTAAAGGTTGAATTTTCGGATGCAGTTTGCGTGCCAACATCATATTTTCTAAACACTAATGAAGAGTTCCATTTTCTGTTCAGAATTCTCGAAGTTCTGAATGCATTTCTAAAGAAGAATTCCAATTTGATATTTTAAACAGAATTTTCTTGTTCAGGTATTCTATCTGGGTATCTGTCTGTTTGGAATTTTTAACTTTACCAATTGGAGAATGTTCAATGCCTGCTTATAATCATGCCTTCTTTCTTGCCTTCGCTAAGATCTTTTAAACATTCTCGGATGCCTTCTATGGATAAGCCCATTAGAACGACTGACGCTTTCTTTACTACAGTTCCTCTAAGCATACTACTGTCTCTTCGTATTAGAACCGATCGTCGAAAGCCTTTATTGCTCCCTTCTTTGTGGAAGTAAGCGTGTCATGATGCCCAAAGACATCATATGTAAAAAAATAAATAAAATATTAGAAGCGATGATAGAAGTCTATATTGCTTATATTTTTGTTGATATTTTTCAGATATTATAACTCTCAATATATTTTATAAAAGTTCTGCTTAAGTATCTCCTGCTTGGTACATAATATTGGATTTCTATGATGACATCCAATATAGGACATGTCCGAATATCGAAGTATGCCTTCGTTGCTGCCTTCTTCGTAGAAGCAAGCGTGTTATGTGTAAAAAAGAAAGAAGAGAAGGCAGCATGCTTGTTTCTGCCCTTACATGTTAGAAGCGATCGTATGAGGCCTGCTTTGCTGTCTCCTTTTAGAAGCGAGAGTGCCAGGCCTTGGTGTAAAAAAGAAAGGGAAAACTAGTAAGGGTGTTACCTTTGGCCTGGTCAAACATTAAAAACCCTACACAGCAGTATTTTGAAAATTTTGCTAAAATGGGAGGTGCCACGCCCTCCAAATTCACCCAGTTTTTTCTCAGAGATTGCATTTATAGTTCTTAGTATTTAAGTGAAATTTGGTTGGATTATCTGAAATAATATTTTCAGAAAAGCGTTTTGAAGCTTTTGCTTATATAGGAGGAGCCACGCCCTCTTGTCCGATTTTATCCAGTTTTTGCTTAAGGCTTGCATTTATAGTTTTTAGTGTCCGAGTCAAATCTAGTTTGATTATCTCAAAAAACGCTTTCAGTACAGCGTTTTGAAGCTTTTGCTTATATAAGAGGTGCCACGCCCTCTTGTCCGAATTCGACCAGCTTTTTCTCAGAGCTAGCACTGACAATTCGTAGTATTTATGTGTAATTTGGCTGCATTGTTGTAAAATATACTCCAAAATTTGCATTTTGAAGATATTTTTTGTATGGGCGGTAGGCGTGCCCGTTGACCGATTTCGCTCATTTTCAATCCCCCGAGCTAACTTTGACGACGGAGGCTGTGTACCAAATTTCATTGAATTACCTTGCTTAGTTTTCCCACACACAGCCGTTACCCAGCCAGCCAGCCAGACAGACGGACATGGCTATATCGACTCAGGAGGTGACGCTGATCAAGAATATATATACTTTTCATATCTGCCACGCCTCCTTCTCTGCGTTACAAACGGAAGGACAAAGTGAATATACCCTGGGTGTAGGGTATAAAAAGAAGGGAAGACAACAGGCCTACTGACACTCAAAGACGGCCCAATACCATGCCTATTTGACTGCTCTTTCTCCTACTGGGTACTAATTCTATTTTTTGGAATCATCCCATATAATTGCACATTCTACTGTAGGAAATATTTCACCCGGTTCTTATACGATTTTTATAAATTCTTGAAAAATTTGATAATTTCACGATGGATGAACCAGAAACTCGCTGTAAGTTAATAAAAAATTATTTTAAATTTCTTAGCGCCCATGCCGGGTGGCAAAAAAAAAAAAAAGTTGCACTGCAGAAACCACTTGCTCTGTTTTGTGGAGGGTGAATAAGGTGGTAAAACAATGACGCCGGTTTCTTATGAGAAAAGTTGCAATTTTGCAGAAAATGCTCTCTAATAAAAATTTATTCAAATATGTACTCTTTGTGAAAAATGGCTGTTTCATTTCCGTTGCATTCACTGCTTCCAATTCGTTAATTTCTCTTAAGAGTTTAACACCTGTTTTCTGTCGCATTTTCTGATTCGAATGCTCTTTCTAATGTGTGCTCTTTGGTTATCTGCACATCAACGTATTTACTCTTTCAAATTCTGTTTTGGAATAAAATCCACCTGTAGCCCGGGTACGAGTTGGCATTGAAATACGCTCTCTTAGGTGTTCTCTTACAAACATTTATTTCTTCTTCATTTTGGCTTTTGCTCTCTCGCTCACTGAATTTGCTGTTTCATATTCTGATTTCAATGTTGTATGTTTTTTTGTGCTCTTCTTACAATTCAAAATTTTCCAACTGCATATCTCTCGCTCACACTTATTGGACCCACCGCTGTAACGCTATTTCATTTTCTCTTTTGCCACCCACCAATGTATTTTCTTGTGCACTTTCAAAACGCTGCTGCTGCTGTTGCCGCTGTTACTGCATTGCAACAGCGGAGAAAGAAAAAAAAAAAATTGGCGCTACTGGGTCCGCTTTCGTGTTCGTCGTCTCTAACGTCACTGCCGCTCATTTTTGAGTTTTCATTCATAATAAATCAATCGTGTGGTGTGAGCGCTCCCCTTTTCGTTTATTTGTTGTTGTTTTAACGTTTTTTTTTTTCTTTTGCTTTTGATTTCTGCTATTTGTTTTTTTTTTTTTTTTTTTTTTGCACTTTGCTTTTCACTCAGTTTGGGTTGGGTTTCGCTGAGTCGTCGTCAGTCTTGTCATAAATTTGCTAATGAAAAGAAGCTGAAAAGAGGCAACGTCGCCGCTGATTGGATTTAAATATTTTTGTTTAATTTGTTGTTGTTGCTGTTGTTCACTAGTGTATTGTTGTTTTTGCACAGTTTAATACTTTTAATTTTCTTTTAATTGCAGGTATAAACATTTTTGGCATTTGAAGGCCGGAGAAAATTTTATTACAGAAGTTTCGCATTGGTTACACAAGGAATAGAGGCAGATGAATATGTGAACGGATAACACTATGTATTGGGTGTTGGAATTAATTTTAAAGGTTTTTTTTTCGGTTTTTGAGCATTTATTTAGAAACAACGGTACAATGTATATTATTCAAAGTATTGTCCATCGTTAGCTACAACATTTTCTCATCTTTCTGGCAGCATATGGATTCCGCGCCGGAAGAACGACTCGTCTTTTGAGGCAATCCATGAATCGACCCGTTTTTTGGTATCCTCGTAAGAAGTGAAGCGCTGCTCAGCCAAGCCATGCGTCATCGATCTGAATAGGTGGTAGTCGGAAGCGGCTATGTCTGGACTATAAGGCGGGTGGGGTAGCACATCCCAATTCAGCGCCTCCAACGTTTCCTTGACGGTTCTTGCAATATGTGGCCGTGCGTTGTCATGTTGAGAAACCACTTTGTCGTGTCTTTTGGCATATTCCGGCCGTTTAACCTTTAAAGCTCGGCTCAATTGCATCAATTGTTGTTGGTAGCGTTCTAATACATTTAAATAAATAGAATAAATATTTTCCAGAAATTACACTATTTTGTTTTATTTGTCGGGATTTTACTACTTCAAATCTCTGGCGCAAAACTTTATGAAGCTCTAAGTCGTTTTCTATAAAAGAAAATACATACTGCGGAAGCCCAGTAAAGGATTAGAAGCTGTTGGCAACGTAAAAGGAATCGTTTTGAAGTTATGCTGAATATGCTTTTCTAAAGGTATTCCCAATGAATAGAGGAGACGGTTCATCGAAAGAAATTTAGGAGAGTGCGTTACACTATCCCGGCTCACCAGCCAGAAAAAGAAACATCTCCTAATATGAACGGAACAGAAAGAGACACTTTTTAAAGTATTCAGCTCTTTTTTACCAATGTAAGTTGAATCTGAATTAATGCTAAATTTGGTTTTCCAGAAGGTACATACATCTGATGAAGATAAGGGATGCTTAACCGATAGAACTTAAGCAAAGCCCGACAAACTGGGCTGACGGAGCGCCTTCAGCATAGTTGGCTTACAACAGATCAGAGCAAGAAAAATTTAATTTTTGCATTTTATAAATCCAAGAATATCTTTCTTCAAGAAAACTTCATTGATGAAGCAAAAATGTTTCTCCAGAGCTCAATCAAAGATAAAGGACTATACTTCAAACCTTCTTCCTTAGTAATAAATGAGTTCATAATTTGCAAATTGCAACCCAAAGTTTGCATTATACTAAACACCGAATACCCTTGTTAGCTGACGAAACCTGAAAGAAAATATTGTAAGCAATAGTTTACAGACAAGCCGATATGCTGATCTACAACTGCCAGATCAAAGAAATAAAATCCTCATGCAAGAAAGAAGAACTTCATATGATCAAGGGATTCGGTTTACAATTTTCTAGCATAGCAAAGCGCAGTCTTAACTAAACACAACTACTATCTAAGTATATAAGCATTTACATATAAATTGGAGTGAGCTGGTCTGTGAATTTGCAATGACCGCAGCGAAGATTCCTCATTTCATGCCGCGATGGAATCAACTATCATAAAATATTTCGGGGAGATGAGAGGAACCATTTTGTTTTGTCCACAGATTTTGGGGAGTACATATAAATATTCTATAATGGAGAGTTGACCTCCACTCACTTCCTTGCAGTCCTGCTGCCTCCACTCGTCTTAGTAAAATCAATAGAAAAATGTTGTTCACTCAGGAAAGAGTTGGCAAAGACCCATGCCAAACTTCTTTTGCAAAGTTAAAAAAGACCATTGAGCTTAGCTCAAAAAAACAAAATAAAACTAGTAAGGGTGTCACTTTTGGCCTGGCCAAAAAATAAATACCCTACACTGCGGTATTTTGAAAATTTTTCTTATATGGGAGGTGCCACGCCCTCTTGTCCGAGTTCGTCTAGTTTTCGCTCAAAGCGTGCATATATAGTTCTTAGTATTTGAGTGAAATTTAGTTGGATTATCTCAAAAAACTCTTTCAGTATAGCATTTTGAAACTTTTGCTTATATGGGAGGTGCCACGCAACCTTGTCTGATTTCACCCAATTTTTGCGGAGAGCTTTGACTTATAATTCATAGTGTCTGAGTCAAATTTGGTTCGAATATCTCAAAAAACGCTTTCAGCATAGCGTTTTGAAGCTTTTGCTTATATGGGAGGTGCCACGCCCTCTTGTTCGAATTCGCTCAGTTTTTTCTCAGAGCTTGCGCTTGCAATTTGTAGTAATTGTGCGCAATGTGGTTGCATTGCCGTGAAAAATACTCCTAAAATTGTATTTTGAATATATTTTTCTTATGCGCGGTAGGCGTGTCCGTTGACCGATTTTGCTCATTTTCAATCCCCCGAGCTAACTTTGACGACGGAGGTAGTGTACTAAATTTCATTGAATCAACTTGCTTAGTTTTCCCAAAAAGTGTATTTAAACACACAGCCATACAGACGGACATGGCTATATCGACTCAGGAGGTGACGCTGATCAAGAATATATATACTTTTCTATATCTGCCACGCATCCTTCTCTGCGTTACAAACGGAAGGACAAAGTGAATATACCCTGGGTGTAGGGTATAAAAGAAAGCAACCTGGAAGATCTCTCACATGCGCTTATTTATAAAGTTAAATTTTATTTCAAATCCTGGGTTGAAATCGCTTTCTAAGCATATTCTATAAGATACGTTTTTTTTATAATCATTGTAGTTTTCCTGGAATTGGTTGAAATCGGGTGACTTTTTAAAAGGACAGTGGTTAAATAAGGTACCATAAGTCACAACAATTTTTGAATTTTGTATTTGTAATACAATATAATACAACATTTTTATTAAAAGAAAGAATCCTTTCATTATAGTAGGAGATACGAATAAGGAGAGATTTGCACCCATCTGTTTAATGGATGAAACCTATTTTATATGAAAGTAAATACGTTTAGAAACATTTTGTGAGTAGGTTGTCTTAAAAAATCCTGGCAAGGCTATGGTTCATTCCATATTGAAAAGTGCATTTTTTTGAAAAAATGCACCCATCTGTTTAATGAAAAAAATATATACCATTCGAAAGTTTAGAGCCTCTACAATATATTAAAGTAGGGTTGCCTATTCTTTTCCTGGCAAGGCATAGGGTTGTCAGGCTTTAAAAGGTCGGCCAAAACCACAAATTTGCACCCATCTGTTTAATGAAAAAATTATATACCATTCGAAAGCTTAGAGCCTCTACAATATGTTAAAGTAGGGTTGCCTATTTTTTTCCTGGCAAGGCATAGGGTTGTCAGGCTTTAAAAGGTAGGTCAATACCCCAAATTTGCACTATGTGTTTAAAAAAAAAAAATGTTTAAAATGTTAAAAAAATCTGTTTAATGAAAAAATTATATATCAATCGAAAGTTTAAAGCCTCTACAATGTGTTTACGTAGAGTTGCCTATTTTTTTCCTGGCAAGGCATAGGGTTGCCAGGCTTTAAAAGGTCAGTCAATACCACAAATTTGCACTCATCTGTTCAATAAATAAATTTTGTGTTAAAATAAAGATAATTTCATTGCGAACACGGTGATACAGGGTTGCTTGTGAAAAACCTGTTTAAGCCAGGGTTAGCGAGCTTTAAGAAATGAAATATTGGTACAAATGAAAATGTGCGACAGAGAGATCCGAGCGAACTATTTGGTTAGGATGTATACTAGACCTATCGTTAAAATTGAAAATGAAAAAAACCTTGCTCCCAGGGGCTAAAAAGTTTCCTATTGGTGAAAATATCAAGCATAAAAATTTTGGTCCCGATCGAAAAATATTTTACAGTGCCGCAAGGCCGTTGAAGGTCGGAAAAACGCTATTTATATGGAAAAATGGTGCCTTAATCGCAAGAATCAGTCCTATCTCTGAAACTATTTGAGATAAGTGAATGAAATTTAGTATGTGTACGAACAATGCTTAAGTTATTTGCATCCAATAAAAAAATAGACGATGCCACGCCCCCTCGACCCGAAATTATTGTATCTCTGGAAATATTGGACTCATGGGAATGAGACTCGGTACATATGTAATTGGCACTGGGAAAAATAATGTTTAGTAAAAAATGGGCGGGGTCACGCCCCCTCCTTCTAGAAAAATCAAATTTGTCATATCTCTGAAACTATTTGACACATATGAATAAGATTTGATTTCAGGTAATGGAAAGTGAACAGGATATGGCACTGTAAAAATGTTAAAGCAATTTAAGGTACTTAGTTGATATAGAAGTAGTAATTTTTTCTGTTCTTATTTTGATCTCCTAAGTAAAGACGCCATGCAGAAAAAATTTGCTCCCAATCGGAACATATTTGACCGTGCCTCCAGGCCGTTAAATGTCGGAAAAACGCTATTTATATGAAAATAAGGAAACAATCAATCCCATCTTTGGAACTATTTAACATAGGAGGATAAAATTTAGTATTTATATGAAGAATACTTAAGTTAATAGTATCCAATAAAAAATGGGCAGTGCCGCGCCCCCTCCAACCGAAATTTGTCGTATCTCTGAAAATATTTGGCTCAGGTAAATGAGGTTTGGTATTTTTCTAATTGGCATTGGGAAAAAATTTTCAAAAAAACGGGCGGGGCCACGCCCCTCATTGAAAAAAAGAACAAGTTTGTTAAATCTCATCCTCCTATGTCAAATAATTTCAAAGATAGGATTGATTGTTTCCTTATATTCATATAAATAGCGTTTTTCCGACATTTAACGGCCTGGTGGCACGGTCAAATATGTTCCGACCGGGACCAAATTTTTTTTGCATGGTGTCTATATTTAGGAGACCATAATAAGAACAGAAAAAATTACTGCTTCTATATCAACTAAGTACCTTAAATTGCTTTAACATTTTTACAGTGCCATATCCTGTTCACTTTCCATTACCTGAAATCAAATCTTATTCATATGTGTCAAATAGTTTCAGAGATATGACAAATTTGATTTTTCTAGAAGGAGGGGGCGTGACCCCGCCCATTTTTTACTAAACATTATTTTTCCCAGTGCCAATTACATATGTACCGAGTCTCATTCCCATGAGTCCAATATTTCCAGAGATACAATAATTTCGGGTCGAGGGGGCGTGGCATCGTCTATTTTTTTATTGGATGCAAATAACTTAAGCATTGTTCGTACACATACTAAATTTCATTCACTTATCTCAAATAGTTTCAGAGATAGGACTGATTCTTGCGATTAAGGCACCATTTTTCCATATAAATAGCGTTTTTCCGACCTTCAACGGCCTTGCGGCACTGTAAAATATTTTTCGATCGGGACCAAAATTTTTATGCTTGATATTTTCACCAATAGGAAACTTTTTAGCCCCTGGGAGCAAGGTTTGTTTCATTTTCAATTTTAACGATAGGTCTAGTATACATCCTAACCAAATAGTTCGCTCGGATCTCTCTGTCGCACATTTTCATTTGTACCAATATTTCATTTCTTAAAGCTCGCTAACCCTGGCTTAAAACAGGTTTTTCACAAGCAACCCTGTATCACCGTGTTCGCAATGAAATTATCTTTATTTTAACACAAAATTTATTTATTAAACAGATGAGTGCAAATTTGTGGTATTGACTGACCTTTTAAAGCCTGGCAACCCTATGCCTTGCCAGGAAAAAAATAGGCAACTCTTCGTAAACACATTGTAGAGGCTTTAAACTTTCGATTGGTATATAATTTTTTCATTAAACAGATTTTTTTAACATTTTAAACATTTTTTTTTTTTTAAACACATAGTGCAAATTTGGGGTATTGACCTACCTTTTAAAGCCTGACAACCCTATGCCTTGCCAGGAAAAAAATAGGCAACCCTACTTTAACATATTGTAGAGGCTCTAAGCTTTCGAATGGTATATAATTTTTTCATTAAACAGATGGGTGCAAATTTGTGGTTTTGGCCGACCTTTTAAAGCCTGACAACCCTATGCCTTGCCAGGAAAAGAATAGGCAACCCTACTTTAATATATTGTAGAGGCTCTAAACTTTCGAATGGTATATATTTTTTTCATTAAACAGATGGGTGCATTTTTTCAAAATAATGCACTTTTCAATATGGAATGAACCATAGCCTTGCCAGGATTTTTTTAGACAACCTACTCACAAAATGTTTCTAAACGTATTTACTTTCATATAAAATAGGTTTCATCCATTAAACAGATGGGTGCAAATCTCTCCTTATTCGTATCTTAGACTATTAGGCTCTTTCATGCAACTTCTTTTTGATTGAGGACAGGTGTGCCATCTGGACATGATATTATTGAGTTTTCATTAAGCTTCACTTATTTTATAAGAATTACAACCATGAAATTGCTACCGGTTGTCCATGACAAAACATATCAAGCTGCACAAGTGGATACACTTTCCATTAAAAGTTCTTGTACAGATGACTTCGAGTACCCAAAGTTACATAGGAAAGTTCATTGGAGAAGAAGTTCCAACAAACGGTTTTCAGATGTTGATCTTATCAATGCCAAAATGTGTTCTTTTAAAAGCCTTCCGCAACTCTTCAATTTTGTTTTGTATTATATTATCCTGACGGAACATAGATCCAAAATGAACCGTCTCCATCGAATGCGGCTTCTTCAATGTGATATTATTTTAATTTTTAATATTTTTCTAGCATTAGTCTAAAATTCTTAGTTTGGGTGCCACTGCTTTTGCATTTTCCAAGTTTTTTCAAGCCCAATGAATTTACATTTTGCATTTGATTGCAATTGTCCAAAATTTGACAATACAACGCGAAAATGCGACAACAGCCGTGGCTGGCTGAATGTGTTAAAAGGTAACACATTAAATGTTGTCACTTGATAATGCGATTCACAAGTATCCAAGACAGACAGACAGACGGACAGGCACATCAGACACGATCGCTGAAATTTCAACATTTGTTCATTTAACTCAACATTTCGTGTACAATGACACAATAAATCATGAGTTAATTTGTTAAAAAGCTAAATAAAATAAAAAGATTTAATAACCCAAATGATGTGAGAGAGGAGTAAAAAATTTAAATGATACAACAAAATTTAATGGGCACATTAATGCAACTGATTTGATTTTGTAATCCAATTAAATTTTTATATTTTTTCAATGTCAACAAGATCGCACCACAACCAACAACTCGACACACCATACACATTGAACGCAATGAATCAAAAATGGAATAAAAGTTTTTATTGTTAATTACGAAAAGTGGAAAAAAAAACAAATTTAAAATTAAAAATCTTTTAAAAAATTAAAATGGTCATTAAATAAAAATCATTTTTAAGAGAACGCAGCAAATGAACGATTTAGTGAAGATTTCAAATGTCCATTTTGATGTTTCCAAGTGGGGATTTTTTATTTTATTTTTGGATATTTTCCTTAAATTTCTGTTGCAACTTGCAAAACCCTTTCTAGTTCTATAACATTTTGCCTCTGTAAAGTTGTCAATTCCTCATTCGAATGTAATATTGTTCCAGACGCGCACCTTTTCTTTGACTCATCCGAAATTAGCAACATCGGTTGATTGCTGTTGTTGGTTGTGTCAACTTTTTGTGTGTTTTACTGCCGAGTTTTGCTGCATACAATGCGCGCCACTTAAATCAATTTAATATTCACACAATTTATTTTTAGTTCCACGTTTTCTTTCTTGTTGTTCTTCACTTTCTCAAAATTCTTGAATATTTTGTGATTTTATGATGTGTAGTAATTTGTTGGATCGTTAAATATTTTTTAATAGGTCTCGTATTTAGAATCACATTTGTACACTTTTTTTACCCCCTTTTAATCTGCTTTGCTTTATTTGCTGATTATGTGATCAGGAGCGGACTTTAACTTAAAAATTAATGTTGAGTCGGAAATACGACGTAAATCGAGGAAAAATCTAGTCACAATCTTTTTCTAAAAATGCATAACTTTACTTTCACTTATTTATATACCAAATGTCACCCAGTTCAAACTACTTTTTTTCTAGTATATTTTACTAGAAATTCAAGTCAATATAGTGAAAACCCCTTAATAAAATAAATTTTACCTTACTGTTTCAGTAAATTCACCCAAGGAATATTCACTTTGTCCTTCCGTTTGTAGCGCAGAGAAGGATTCGTGGCAGATATAGAAAAGTATATATGTTCTTGATCAACGTCAACTCTTTAGTCGATATAGCCATGTCCGTCTGGCTGACTGGCTGGCTGGCTGGCTGCCTGGATAGCTGAGTGTGTGTGGAAATACATTTTCTGGGAAAACTGACCAATATAAAATTAGAATTAAAAAAAAAAAATTATAAAAAAAATTATATAGGGGAATGTCGTATAGGTTGGGACGGGTTTTGTTTTTGGTCAGTGGTTTTGAAACGGAATGAAAAATTGTTAATTTTAATAAACCAATAAAAAGGAATGATCATCGGCTACAACTTTTTATAGAAAGTTATTTGATATCGTCACCAAGTCAAAAGTTATAGCCATTTTAATGAAGACAACTTTTTTGCCGATAAAAAATTTTCCGTATAAGTTGGGACACTTTCAAAAATCACAAAGTAAGCCAAAAAGTTAAGTTAATCTGCATGATATTATTTTTGTTAGAATATTTATTGAAACGTCATGTTTCAAAGAAACAATTTGGGTAAAAATATATCATTCCGCCTACTATGATTCGCAGTTTGTACAGGTGAAGAAACTGTTACGCATATTTTATTTTTAAGGTACTTCTTGTGCGAGACACAATATACCATAAACGGATTGGCGTGCGAAGCAACTCTTTTAACCAGCCTTAACAATGCATCGTCATCAATGGTTGAAATGTCTTTAATTTTATCATTCACTTTTTGGCTATAACTCGCCAAACTGCTTTTTGAGATTTTATAAGCTTTTCTGGTGGATCGAATGCCTTAGCCAATTTTATTTCCTTGATTTCTGCGACCAAAGCATTGAAATCGGTAATTCCACGATCGGTTTTTCGTGCGTTAGTGAACTTGCCAAACTCATGGCATATAAATGCGTCACAATCTTCAAAAATTCATTAATAAAAGCTTTTTAATTATTATAAATATAATCGCATTCATCAAATATTGTAAAAATATAATTTGAATGGTATGGCAATGCCTTGGAATAAAAAAAAGTGCTGTCCCAACTTATACGACATGAGTGTCCCAACCTTTACAAAGTTGCCATTTCGTGAAAGCCCAAAAATAATATTTAGCACAACAATACATTTCAATTACTCTTTTACGCAATGAAAATACACTAAATACAAGACACATTGAACGCACTTACATGAAATAATTGGTTTAAATTCGGCAAATTACGAAGACGCAGAAACTATCGAAAAGATCTTTTTGATATGACAATTTACTCTTTGTTTGGTATGGACATAATCAATAAGAGTTCTTCAATCTTTTGCACATGAAACGTTAGGTTATAAACAGACTTTACTTTGACAGTTGAAACATAGGTGTCGCCAGTATCGGAAATTCAAGAAAAACGGATGTCCCAACTTATACGGCGCACGTCCGCGCGAAATGCATTTTCTATAGGAACTTACGCTGATGCCAAATTTGAAAGAATTTTTAAAATCCCAACGACAGTTTTTTTTTTAAGTCGGGTAAAGTGATTTTTCAGTACAAAATTTTAGACCATTTTTTTTTAAAGACCAAAATTTTGAAAACAGAGGCCTAAGAAAAAAATGTAAACCGCAAACTTTCTTCTACAGATTTTTCCCTATCATTTGATATTAAGAACATAAAAATGTAACTGCCGTAGAAAAAGTTATAACCTTTTGAAAATGAGAGTGTTTTTTTGGTAGTTTGCACACTAAAATCTATATATGCCAGGTAGGAAAAAAATTAAATCGAACTGTTGCGAACTAAAAATGGTGTCAAATTACTCCTGAGCCCTTACTTATTAAGACAAAAAAGTTTTGAAAAAAAGTTCATCGACTACTGTTTGAAAAAGGTCGAAAAACGGTACATTTGTTAAAAAGCAAAACAAAACAAAAAAAGTCATTTTCGATTATTTTATTAGTGGTGAATTTGAATCTGGTCCCAGAACTGCTTTATCACGTATAGTTACCGTACCGTTTTTCGACCTTTTTCAAACAGTAGTCGATGAACTTTTTTTCAAAACTTTTTTGTCTTAATTAGTAAGGGCTCAGGAGTAATTTGACACCTTTTTTAGTTCGCAACAGTTCGATTCAATTTTTTTCCTACCTGGCATATATAGATTTTAGTGTGCAAACTACCAAAAAAACACTCTCATTTTCAAAAGGTTATAACTTTTTCTACGGCAGTTACATTTTTATGTTCTTAATATCAAATGATAGGGAAAAATCTGTAGAAGAAAGTTTGCGGTTTACATTTTTTTCTTAGGCCTCTGTTTTCAAAATTTTGGTCTTTAAAAAAAAATGGTCTAAAATTTTGTACTGAAAAATCACTTTACCCGACTTAAAAAAAAAACTGTCGTTGGGATTTCAAAAATTCTTTCAAATTTGACATCAGCGAAAGTTCCTGAAGAAAATAAGATACCTCCCATCAAAGTCCTATAGAAAAAAGTTTTTTGCCTTAAATCGCGCGGATGTGCGGCGTCCCAACCTATACGACATTTCCCTATTAATATAAAAAAAATTATATTATATAATTTTTTTTATTATTTTTGGTATTTTGTATTTTTGTATTTTAATTAGCAACGCAAGTTGTTAAATCACTCACAAACGTAGTTGAAACTCATCTAGTAACGCGCGTTATTAAAACTGCTACGAACGAGCCATGCTCAAAATTTGGGTCACAACGTTGTTAAAATAACCACGTTTCTGACACTTTTGACAATGCTGTTTTCTCAGTGTACGTCAAAGTCAGGCGGATAGTTTCCGATTCCAGAAAGACAGACAAACATGCAAACAATCATTAATACTTTTTTATATGGGACGTTTCACATCAGCAAAGCTACAACAAGGGTACAACATTTTTATTCTTTCGAGAACAATACGTTGTATAAACAAACAGAAGAGAGGACAGAATCATAAAGTAGTTGCATTCATTGGCAATGTACAATAAATAGATAGGGTCCAAATTTAGATTCATCCACTCAAAATTTAGAAGGACTCTTAAAAACAATATCTGCATCATTTTTATTTTTTTTTTTTTTTCATTCTGTGAAAAACCAATGGAGCAGTTTTGATTCTAATGAAGGTCCATTTTGTTTAAAAAAATACATTTTTTGGTCATAACTTTCTTCCATTACAAAATGGATAACTAAGGCTGCTTTAAAAATATAGACTATGATCTTACAAAAAATATTGGCGTTTGAATTTATAATTTTTTTTGGAGTATAGACGCGAATATTAGCGTCCAAAAATCAATTTTTTTATGTTTCTCTACACGGTCCAAAAAACAATATTTTACTCAACAGTAATGCATCTTACGAAAAAAGTGTATAAGGCAAGAAATCTTTGGAAGTGTCCAAGAAATACATGTGCATTTTTTCAGAATTTTTTGAGATATTTTATAATTTTTCAAAAGTTGATCAAAAAAAAAAAAGTTTCAAAAACATCTGAAAAATGTACACCTATTTGTTAAAGGATTCTAAGCATTTTACATCGCATGAAAGTTTTTCGTTGATGCCTTGGTTTTAAGTAATCCTAGCATTTTGCTTCAAAGTATAGTTGTGATTTTTTTCTGAAGTTTTGGAAACTTTTTTTATTTTTTACAATACTAAATTTAGTAGGCATTATTTTAGTACTAAAATTATAAAAAATTGCTCCATGACCTATTTTTTTGACATTTCTCAAATGATTTTCATATGTGACGAAAGGTATTGAATCTTTCTATTAGCACAAACTAAGTTTTCTGCTTGTATATGGCAAAAAGTACTATTTTTACTACAATACTTTTTATGTACTTAAATTAATAAAAGCCCTCCATGGCCTACTTTTTAGATCTTTCGAACTATTTTTTCTGAATCCAATACAATGATGGTATTTTTGCTGGATTGCCTTATCCATGGCTATTCAGTCAATAAATTCCTCTGCCGCAAAACCCATATAATTTCTTAGCAAATGCTGTCGATGGCAGTAATCTACAAAAACAATTTGAAGTGCACTCACTGCACAATTCGACTAACTCCATAGAACAAAATTTGAAGAAAAACAGCTGTGTGTGAGGTCTCGTTATTTGACTTATTCTCAAGTACCGTGGGTAACATGGGGCATATAGTAATCCCTAACATTTTGGAAATTTATTAAATACATAATAAACTATGACTAAGCCAAGGTTTGACACAGAAACTTAAAATTTTTCAAATAAATTAGTGAATCGAATAGTGCTGCGAACGACTCAATTATTCTAAGCGTGTAAATTTGATCCAAGCACAACCGCTTTCTCCGGAGTCTTATTTCTTGCAGTATGTAGTTTTTCGCTAACACTGAGAAGGAGCAATTTTTTCAGTACTTTTGATATACTTGAAAGTAAAGTTTCTTGACCTATAGTTTCAAGATTCTTCAAGGTCTCACATTTCTGATAGCTTGACTCAAATTCCATATAGCCACACTTTCACCAAGAGGTTTTGCTTCCAAATCTTTGGAGAGTAGAGGATGTAGAATTTTGCCTTATGTCAATGGGCATACTCTAAGCAGTTAGATTGTAGTTTATTCAATGCCGGCCGTCTTATTGTTCTTCAAAGCTTTTATCGCTTTCACCATTAAGGATGAATGTGATTGAATTAAATGTATTAGAGTTTTTGCAATAATTGATTACTACAAGAGTGATTATCGTCTTAGGCCCAAGAACAAGTTGTTCATTCCACCAACCACCCCTGGGCACAAGAAATCATTGCTAACTACAAAATTGACGGCGTCTGATGAACAAAGAATTTGAAAAAAAGTATTGAAACAAGAAGCTAAATCATAAGGTATGTATGTGAGAACTATAAACTATAAATAAAACAACAACAAGATGATGGCTATAAAAATAAAATAAAATTGTAAAATAAAAATAAACCAAGAGAAAGAAACAGAAAAATTAAAATACTATAAAATGCTGGAAAAAAAAATAGAATAGAAATCGAATTAATCACTCTTTTAACTGTTGCCACAAACAATTGTCAACAACAACAGCACTAGCGGATTATGTTTTGGTCTGTTGTCTGCTCGCATTCAATCCTTCATGAAGTGAGTGGGCTGTTGCGGTAGTGGAATAACACAGACTCCCTCTCGTCATGGGATTTTTTTACGAGCATTTTTCATAAACACTAAAAATATTTTTATTACACAAAACACTCAATAAAAGCGAATTATTGACAAAAAATCAAAGCTAAAGCGGTTGCAGCACAAACGAATTTGATGGGGCATGATGCTGCATCCATCAGATGCGATGCACTGTTAGGAATGTTTTTTTGTCTGTGTGTGGTGCTTGATTTGGCCAAAGCACAGTAGAGCTCACGACTTGGTTGGAATGTAAAAAAATGTATATTACATGCCTTAGAACAGAAAGTAAGCTATATAAAGGCGAGTAAAAAATTTTGGCTTTTTTATACCACACACCCAGGGTATATTCACCTTGTCCTTCCGTTTGCAACGCAGAGAAGGAGGCGAGGCAGGCATAGAAAATTATACATATCAGCGTCACCTCCTGAGTCGATATAGCCATGTCCGTCTGTCTGACCGTCTGTGCGTAGAAATACATTTTTTTGGGAAAAACTCATCAAGATACTTCAATGAAATTTGGTACTCTGCCTCCGTCATCAAAGTTAGCTCGAGAGATTGAAAATGAGCGAAATCGGTCAACAGACACGCCTATACAAAAAATATGTTCAAAAGGCAATATTAGGAGCATTATTTGCGATAACCCAAGCAAGATACACATAAATACTAGGGACGATAAGCTTAAGGTCTGAGCAAAAGCTAGGCAAATTCGAACAAGAGGGCGTGGCCCCTCCCATATAAGAAAAAGTTTCAAAATGCTATACCGAAAACGTTATTTGAGATAATCCAATCAAGTTCCACCTAAACACTAAGAACTATATATATACGCTCTGAACAAAAACTATGTGAACTCGGACAGAGGGCGTGGCACCTCCCATATGAGCAAAAGCTTCAAAACGCTATACCGAAAACTTTTTTCGAAATAATCGAACTTAATTTCACTCAGACACTAAGAATTGTAAATGCAAGATTTGTGCAAAAGCTGAGTAAACTCGGACTAGAAGGCGTGGCAACTCCCATATAAGCAAAAGTTTGAATATGCTATAATGAAAACGTTTTTTGAGATAATCAAACTAAATTTCACTCAGACACTAAGAACTGTAAATACAAGCTCTGAGCAAAAGCTGGGTGAACTCAGACAAGAAAGCATGGCACCCCCCGTACAAGCAACATTTTAGGGTATTTAATGTTTGAAAAGGCCAAAGGTTACACTCTTACACCTTTACTAGTTCAAATTTCAAATGGTTCAACTATAAAAGTTATGATTCCTTAAAATTTTTTGGGAGGAAAAATTGCTATATCATATACACACCACCATTAGACTTTTCGATTAGCACTCAGTTGAATAATCCCCAAATATTTCATAAGGTCTACGTTTGGGGACATTAACCTCGAAAAAGTTATCGTTTCTATTAGCTTCGATTGTATTGTTTCCAGCTTAACTTAGTAGCTGAACGGTGAGTGTACTCTGATCTGAAGGTTAATCCCCAAAAGACCAACATCACTATATTCACCAAAAAAAGGTAAAAAGAATTTTTCCGGGAACCCGTTCTCAATGGAATAGTTATACATACCATTTTCCAGTCAGATTAAATATTTTGGTGTAGTTCAAGATGAAAAGCTCACTTGGAACCCTCATCTGGAGCACACAATCCGGAAGGCAAGAGCGGCACTGTATTGCAGTAGAAGCCTCCTACGTAAAAACTGGGGACTCAGATCTAAACTTAGCCTCTGGATGTTTACTTTCATCGTCAGGCCCATTATTACTTATGGAGTTCCATATATGGTACAAAAAGGTGCAACAAAAATCGGCACAAGTCAAACTATGTAAACTACAAAGAATGGTTTTTGTTTCAGTTACAGGAGCGATGAAAACCAACCTACTGCTGCCTTGAAAATAGCGCTTGATCTACCACCCTTACATCTGGAGATAAGGAAGGAAGCGCTGAGGTTCGTTACTAAACTTATGTTACTAGACAAAGGAAGGACAAGAACTATGAAATAGTCCACCATAGGGAAGGAGCTAAACACCAAGAAATACCTAGCCTTCACTATCAGTGGATACTGCTTACCCAAATACAACTTTCTGCACAATTTCCAAGTAACATTCCCCAGCAGGAATGCCTGGGAAAGGAGCGGCCTAAGTTTGTTGCTGATTGCCACCTCTGGTACACAGACGACTCTAAAAATGGTTAAGGGAGATAGAGCGGGCGTATATGGAGCAAGGCCGCATAAAAACATATTTGCATGCATAGATCCAGAAAATTCTGTGTTTCTGGCGAAAGTTCATGCAATCGAGCTTTGCCTGAGAGAATATGATAGAAGGCATTTTAATGGAATAAACATCTTTATTCTATCAGGCACTAGGCACTATTAGCCTTAAACTCCTTTAAAATAATATCGTTATTAGTCTGGGAGTGCTTTCAACTGCTTACCAGACTTGCTTCTCGAAAAAAGGTGCACCTTATTTGGGTACCGGGACACAGTGGAATTGAAGGTAATGAAACGGCAGATGTGCTTGCCAGGAAAAGGTCATCTACGCAGTTTGTAGGTCCTTCTCCGTTCTGCCTCCCACCTCGGAGTTTTATTAAACTAAACCTAAACAATTGGCTGGACAAGAAAGCTTAAGAAGGCTGGGATAACACCCTAGGCCACATTCATGCCAAATGTTTCCATTCAAAGGACTAAACAATAACTTATACTGAACAGGAAAGGCATATGAATTGTTACAGGATTTCTCACGGGACATTACCCAGTAAGGAAGCACCTCTCCACTATAGGTTTAGTCCAGGATGAATACTGTAGATTCTGTAATGAAGAAGAGGAGACTGCAGAACATATTCCATGTCACTGCGACAGCTTATCTAAACAAAGACTTTGTTACTTTTATATATATATTATACTGAGGTGGGTGCCATACCTCCAAAGTACATAGAGGCATTCGTTAATGTCATGCGCCTATGGACAGACAGGGTTAGCACAATAGGTCATATAGGCTGCGGTGATACTTGGCGACTGGATCCCAAACCTTTTCTAATTCTAATTCTAATTGTTTCCAGCTCTTATACCGTACTGTTTTATAATGGTTGAAAAGCTTCTGGGAGGTGATAGAGAAGGCTTTGACTAACAAAAAATTGCACCTGGGATGCGTCTGAAATGTACCCATAAGTAGTTATAGAGATGAAACTGCTTTTCCGACTTGTTTCACAAAAACAAAAAAAAATTTAGGTCACCCTAATATATTAGAGACATTTTTTTTATGAAAAACTTTTAGTTAATTGTATGAGCTATTTAAGACCCCACTGGTGCGGTTTTCTGTTAGCCTATACCTCCTCTATCACCTCAAGGAAATTTCGCAACATTAACGTTTACACCCTGTGTAATGTTTATATTCTGCTCCGGTGCTTTATCATCTCCCTTGAAGCGGATAAGATCGTATTAGCATCTGATTGTTGATGATCCTTACTGCCCAAATTTTCCAAGTTCGGCAAAGTGTCGCTGCAATTAAAGAAAAAATTTTATTGTAAAAAATTGACAAAATTTTCACTGTGCCATCATTGCTTCAAATTATTTTGTATGAATCATGGTTTTTCCCAATAGCGTTTTTCACTATTTTTAAAGTTTTGTGAAATACTTTTTTAAGCCTTCACTTGATATGTTCAGCACACATTTATTTCAACCAAAAAAAAAAAAAAAATCCCTTTTGGCCCTGTCTGGTGTTTTATTACGTTGTTTTTTTTTATTGTTTTTTTGTTAAATTGAACTTGCTACATCGTCACTAGATGGCAGCATGTTTTATTTGATAATTTTATTTCGTTATAATTTACATTTTTATGGATCAAGGGTTGTTTGCCTGATTTCAATTTTGTGTTTTTTTTTTTTTTTTGTTTTGCACTTATAAAACGCTTAGAAATCAATTTGAAAGAGATTATTTTATTATTAACAGCGTAAATATATGGTTGACACTTTTTACGATTTGCTTTTTTTACAAGTTTTTATAGGAATTTTATTGTTCGAAATATTCGAATGAGTTATATGTTGATATGTTTGTTAAGATAAAAAAGCAATTAAAGTTTTGCTTTGATAAAGTGCCTTCAAATCATAATATAAAATCAGAAAATTACAAGCCTCCATGTTCGGAATTAAGGTTATATTTCCAAAGCCTTAAGTATTGAGTTGAGATTTCTCAAAACTTTATTTTGCTTAACTTTTCAAACACTGAGCTCACGACTTATAGCGTTAAAAACCCATATTTTTCCAAAGAAATTGGGTCGTGACCAAGACCAATGAAATAACATTATCGTTTGGGTCATGGAAAAATTACCAAGGCCAAGACTCAAGACTAATTTTGCTCATCACTAGCTATGGCATATCTGATCCGATCCTGATTATTATCGGGAATAGATGATTAAATTTCTACTCGGATAAGTGCTTAAAATGATCTGGCTGATTAATCAGAGAAAACTAAGAATACATCAATGTCTAAAGAATCCTTCAGTTTGTAAAATTTACTTATATTTCATGGGACAAAAAAAAAAACACGCTGCATTGCAATGTTTCATGAGGCATACATAGAAAATATCTCCAAAAAAAAAAGAAAAAAAAATAATTGAAAGCTAAAAATCCTCTAAACTATAAATTGAAATGTTGTACAAGAAAGCAAACACTAAAACAACATCATCACAAATGACTTCATATTCGAAAGATGAACTACGACGTAGCAGTGAAGGACTTGACAACAAGTGGAGACCATTAAAACCAACATGTAGCAACATGAAATCCTAAAATGATGAATTTCAACTAAACAAACGAAAAATCCAAAAGAACACAAAACAATACCACACCAATTCCCGACAATGATGATGATGACGATGACGACGACGAGACCACAGCTGCATTCATCACTGGCGGCCAACAAACAACAACATTCGAATGGCAACAAAAAGACATGCAAAACTACCACTTACCACGATGACCGATGTGCCTAGGGCACAGTGAGTCAGACTTTCTACTGGACTCTGACTGAGTGATAACTCTGTTGTAGAAACATAAATATTCGCGCATTTTGTAGGTACTGAATATGCTCAGAAAGAAAATAAAAGTGCAACAGCAACAATGCCGAAATCTACATGGCAATGGGCGAACAGGATCAGAGTCATCATCAGCACCAGTGAATGAGATGAATGTATGCAAAAAAAAAAAAAGAACAGCAGTCATATGGACAGACAGGATGTACGCAGTGCGAAAATAAATGGACTGCAAGGACACAGGATATGACGGCAATTTAAGTCACTCATACGGCATGTGATGCGAATTGTTTTTCGTCAGTCACAACACAACACAAAAACCAGCAACATTTCACATGCGAGGCAGCAATAAAAACCGATAAAGCAACAACCGAAAATGCGCCAGAATAGCAATTTCACAGTGCTGGCAATGTAAAAATCAAAAGGACAATGATCATTGCAGCAGACGTTCGGATGTCCTATGCAACACAAACACTGTGTCACTATTTGAAACCTCAGAAAAAAAACTACTACTGGCAAGTGGATCAACCAAGTAGGCGTGGTGTGGGCTTAAAGCAGTTGATGTTGACTTATGCAAAGTTTGTTTCCGTTCCCTTGTTGTCGCTGCTGTTGCTTGGGGGCTCACATGTTGCAGATGATGATGCCGCTTGAAGCACTGCAGCAGCCAATTGTTGTGATGATGAAACAACAAGGATGGACAGCAGCATCACCAGGAAGGCGTCACAACGCGACTGAACATGCATAAAGTCATTCAGTCAATTTATCGTTTGATGAATGTCCTTGCAGATACGAAAATGAAAATGAGAACGAAATGTATGGAATGCAGTAAAACACAAGAAGGATTTGTTGCTTTTTGTGTTCTTCACTTTCGTACACACACGCACACACTTAGGCGCAGTCATCATCGTCACTATCAGCATCATGAATGCGGATGATGTGACTTTGTGCTGCCGAAAGTGTGTGATGGAGAGGGAGCATTGTGTGTCACAAGTAACGCTGTTGCTATTGCTGTTGATGATGATGATGGCTTCGTTGGACACATTTAATGGCCATTTAACCGTATGATAAACGTTCTCATTCTGCTGATGGAATGTCGCCGTTTCTCTTCTTCACTTTGTTTGGTCATTTGCACTTTTTGTGCTGTTGCTATTGCGGGTGTTTTCTTTTTTACGGCACTTTTACCGGATTTTCAGTGATATTTTGCAGCTTTTGCTTCATCACTGTGAATATGCATTCATTGTAGGCATAGCACTGAATACATTGCGTCATGAAATGTCCGGATACATGCGAGTAGTTTTATTGTTGTTTTTTGTTTTGTATGATGCGTTGTAAAATATGTTCTCGTTTATTCGGTGATAGTTTATGTCTTCCTTTTGCAGTGAGTACATTTATCACTGTGATGGATCTGCTGCTTGCCATTGTTGTTGTGGGTGATAAACAAACTTGAGTTGTGCTATGAAAATTAAGTGAAACATGGTATTTTTTTCATGTTTGTTGAGGTTGAGGTTTTCTTAGTAAAAAAATAATATTTGAATATTGATTTTTGGAAATATTTCGTCCTACACAATAGACCGGTTCGATTTTGTATGAAGCAAAAAAAAATCATCCCGAAACCGACTCAAAAGTTAGAAGGACTCTTAAAAACGATGTCTGCATTATTGTGTTTTCATTCCGAGAAAAACCAATGGAGCACTTCAGATTCTACTGAAGGCCCATTTTGGCTAAAAAAGCATGTTTTTTGGTCATAATTTTTTTTGCTTTACAAAATGGATAATCAAGGGTGCTTTAGAAATAAGGACTTTGTTCTTATAAAAATTTTGGCGTTTAAAAATTTTTTATAGTTTTCAAAAAATTATCAAATTGAGAGTTTTCGGCTGATAAGCATACATTCGTCAGCAAAATGCTAGGTTGACTCAAAACCAAGGAATCTACGAAAAAACTTCATGAAACGTAAAATGCTTAGAGTCCTTCAAAGAATAAGTATGATTTTTTTCAGAATTTTTTTTAAATTTTTTATTTTTTTGTCCATTTTGAAAAATTATAAAATACCTCCAAAAATTCTGAAAAAAATTCACACGTATTCTTTGGGCAATTCCAAGCATTTTTTGCCGTATACACTTTTTTTGTTAGATACCAAAATTTTTGTAAGAACATAGTCTTTATTTCTAAAGCACGCTCGGGTATACATTTTGTAATAAAAAAAAGTTGTGACCAAAAAATATGTTGTTTTTCTTTTACCCAAAATGGACCTTCAGCAGAATTAAAAGTGCTCGGTTTTTCTAACTTCTGAGTCAGGTTTCAGGATGCCTCTAAATTTCGATCCTATCTGCTACACAAGTAATGTTCAAAATTGTGCCTAAGCTAAGCTCATGTTGAAATGGAAATTCTTAAAAGTTCCAGAAGTCTACAAGACCTTAGCTTAAGAATAGTTCTCGTTCAATTTGGAAAGTCCACATACACTGACATACTTGAAAAAAATTTGGTATTTCAGATATTCGTAGCAAAATCACAATCCATATTAGAGAGCGATCTGCCAGCTAAATCATAAAGCTCCCATACAATATATTTCAATATAGTTTTGCCGAAAACCACATGTAGTATAGCACGAAGTTTTGTTGGCATGAGCCCTGACATCTTGTGCTGTTAACTGATTTACCAGTTGGATTTTCTGCGAACACAGTCTTTGACGCTCGAGGACCGGCAAGACTATTATAGAGGGCTACCCGTTGCGCTGCTGTTTTTTGCAACGAACTTGTAGCTTTTTGAAAGTTTTTTTTTTTAACTGCATTTTTTCATACCTCACAGCCGTATAACAGGACTGAGTGGATAGTCGCCATCAAAAGCTCATAGTTTGCATACATATGTTTGCCAATAATTTTGACAGTGCTTGCTTTAGTAACCGTATCTCCGCCCAGTAGGTCAGCTTTGAGTCCAACCAGATATTTAACCACTTTTTTTGTTATGTACGGTTCATAGAGTCTAACTATCGGAATTTCCAACGGTATGTGCTTTTTAGTATAAGAACTTTGTCTTTTCAGTAGCTAGTCTGAGATCGTGGTCGTCCATCTGCGTGACCAACCAAATAGTTGCCGTCTGGCATCTCTATGTGTCATCTAGCTATCATTCCAAAGATCTGGATCAAGAATAGAGACTTGTGCCGAACTAGCCGTTATTTGTTTGTGACGCAATGTGCTTTTGGTAACTACGTACCATTTTCTTCTGATATTTAAGAATCTGAAAATAATTATTCAGAGTATCAATTATGTCAAACCATCTGGCGCTTCAAAATAAAGTACTATTGTATGTAAGTAGTTAATGCTCCATAGTATTTGAGATCCTGCGGACCATATAGAAAATTCTACAAATAACTTTCGTCGGAGCTACTTAAAACAAGTCAAAGTTTTGTGTAAGAAAATTTTATTGTAGTTTACCTTGTTAGATATGTTTTACATGTAAGACATTTGCATTATTTTAACTCCTTGGCGACTAACAGGACATATGTGTCCCAAGCACAAAATTAAGAAAATTTACATAATTGAGGAATCGATGTGAGCCATTTTGATATTGATCAGTTTGTTAGAGTACAATTCATTAATATTTTTTCTCGAAAAACCATAAGTATAACCGTAATGTGCCTATGGTTACTCAAAAGTGCCAGTTTGTTTGGTGTGGAATTAATACAAACGAATTTATGGGCATTACATTATCATCATCTACATCTATATATAAATAGGCAAACGAAATCGGTTCAGTCCCTGTTTCTATACCTAAATCGCAACCGATATGCTTGATTTTTGTTTTGTTGGAATGGTTGTAAGGAGGAGCAGTGCATAGGACTATATATTTTTTTAAGAGGGCGGTGCCACGCCCCTAAATGGAAAAAACGCTCTCACGGCCAAACCGCTGTATCGATTTTAATGATATTTGGTATGGAGATAGGATTAGCACTAAGAAACGATAAAATGATCATTATGTTTTTCAGTGGGCGGTGCCACGCCCCTAAATGGAAAAAACGCGCTCACGCCTAAGCCGCTGCATCGATTTTAACGAAATTTGGTATGAAGATAGGGTTAGCACTAAGAAATGATAACAAGATCATTATGTTTTTCAGTGGGCTGTGCCACGCCCCTAAATGGAAAAAACGCTCTCACAGCTAAACCGCTGCATCGATTTTAACGAAATTTGATATGGGGATAGGGTAAGCACTAAGGAACAATAATATGACCATTATGTTTTTCAATGGGCTGTGCCACGACCCTAAATGAAAAAAACGCTCTCACGGTTAAACCACTGCATCGATTTTAACAAAATTTGGTTTAGAGGTAGGGCTAACACTAAGGAACGATAATATGACCATTATGCTTTCCAGTGGGGGGTGCCACGCCACTTAATGGAAAAAACACTCTCACGGCTAAGCCGCTGCATCGATTTTAACGAAATTCGGTATGGAGATAGGATTGGCACGAAGGAACGATAATATAGTCATTATGTTTTCAGTGGGCGGAGCCACGCCTCTAAATGGAAAAAACGCTCTCATGGCGAAACTACTGCATACGATTTTTATAAAATTTGTTATAGAAATAGGGTTAGCACTATATAGCACGATAGCATGATTGATTTTTATGAATTTTGGTACAGAAAGATATCAAAAACTGTTTGCTCTTTAGTTGGAGTTACACGCCTCTAAATGGAAAGCACAATATTGCATCTATGCTGCTGCACTGATACAGATAACCTGAACCCTTAGGAAGAATATTTAAGGCTTTTTGTGTTTCATCGATCAAGGAAGGGTATAAAAACTTTTTGCTTTATTTTATGGTCAAATCAAAATGGTCAAATCAAAATGGTCGAATTTCGGCCACAAGGCGAACTCTAGTATATATAAATAGGCAAACGAAATCGGTTCAGTCCCTGTTTCTATACCTAAATCCCAACCGATTTGCTTGATTTTTTTTTTGTTGGAAAGGTTGTGAGGAGGAGCAGTGCATAGGACTATATTTTTTTTAAAGTGGGCGGTGCCACGCCCCTAAATAGAAAAAACGCTCTCACGGCTAAGCCGCTACATCGATTTTAACGAAATTTAGTATGGATATAGGGTTAGCACTAAGAAACGATAATATGAACATAATGTTTTTCAGTGGGCGGTGCCACGCCTCTAAATGGAAAAAACGCTCTCACGGCTAAACCGCTGCATCGGTTCCAACGAAATTTGGTTCGGAGATAGAATTGGCACAAAGGAACGAAAATATGACCATTATGTTTTTTAGTGGGCGGTGCCACGCCCTTAAATGGAATAAACGCTCTCACAGCTAGACCGCTGCATCGATTTTAACGAAGTTTGGTATGGAGATAGGGTTATTACTAAGGAACGATAATATGAACATAATGTTTTTCAGTGGGCGGTGCCACGCCTCTAAATGGAAAAAACGCTCTCACGGCTAAACCGCTGCATCGATTTCAACGAAATTCGGTATGAAGATAGGGTTGGCACTAAGAAACGATAATATGAACATAATGTTTTTCAGTGGGCGGTGCCACGCCCCTAAATGGAAAAAACGCTCTCACTGCTAAACCGCTACATCAGTTTCAACGAAATTTGGTATGGAGATAGGATTGGCACGAAGGAACGAAAATATTACCAATATATTTTTCAATGGGCGGTGCCATGCCCCTAAATGGAAAATACGCTCTCACGGTTAAACCGCTTCATCGATTTTAACGAAACTCGGTATGGAGATATGGTTAGCACTATATAGCACGATAGCATGATTGATTTTTATGAATTTTGGTGTAGAAAGATATCAAAAGCTGTTTGCTCTTTAGTAGGAGTTACACGTCTCTAAATGGAAAGTACGATATTGCAACTTAGCTGCTGCACCGATGCAGATAACCCAAACCCTAAGGAAGAATATTAAAAGCTTTTTGTGTTTTATCGACCAAGGAAGGTTATAAAAACATTTTCCTTTATTTTATGGTCAAATCGAAATGGTCGAATTTCGGCCACAAGGCGAACTCTAGTTATGAAATAATCCTTGCCAGGTAAATAAATTGTTGTTTTATACATTTATCAAGCCAATGTTTATGTTTCGTATATTGATAAATCGTAATAATCAAAACGGGATACTAGTGTTCCAATGGTCGTATAGGGTAATTTTTTAACTCACTTTTGTACTTACTACAATTCTACCAATTTCACAAATTAATGAAACTTTTGCTAGACATATGTATGTACTCTGACGTACTTTTGGACACTAAATTCGAATCTAAAGCCAGAATTGCTCATATACTGCAGGATTTCGAGATACCCTTGCTTAAAGTTGCATGAAGCATTTTTTCAATCTTACGGAGTAGTTTCAGTAGTTGGTTTCAGTTTGTTTTTTTAATGGCATATAATAGCCATAGTTTTAGTTATTAAATTACACCTTCAAACTTTTCCAATTGTACCCTTATTTTCCGAGTTACCACCCTTTGAAATAAGGGTGTCCCTCATATAAAAATGTATGGGGAAAAGTCCTCCTTATCGACCATAGGAACACAAATGTCCCAAAAATCCGTTAACAGTTTTAAATTTTTATTTGAAAATATGTTTTCTAGCCGTTCAATGAAACATTATAAATAACTCAAATGATTGCATAAGCTCGAATTTGGTTGTGGTAATGAAAGGGTTAAATTTATTTCAACGGTTTTCAATCATATCGTAATGACCGATCATTGTATGCCTTGTATCTTCAAAAACTAAATATTGAAGGACACATGTAGAGGAATTGCGCATGGGTCATTGTGCTCATATGTATGTTTTAAAAAAATATCAATAAAATAAACAATTTCATTTATTTTCTGATCTATAAAATTTATAACAAAGTGTCCACATTCACATATCAGCACGAAGGAATCATTTAAAGAATTCATTTGATTTGATTTAGTTTTATTACAGATTTCTATATTACATATTATTATTATTATCTTCCACAAAAATAACTTTAGTGCCAAATCAAGTTTTTTGCACTCATCTCAATTCATTTCGTTCGCCACGGTCAAACCATTCAATATCCAACCAATAATAAAATATTTTCATCTCTTTCTTTTTGTAATTTTTTGGTCAGCTTGACTATGATATGTCTATAAATTGTAATAATTTATATAACCCATACACATTTCCAATTCTCCTCTTTTGTTTTCCAACTTTCTTGTTTAATCTACGATTTGAGTTGGACACACAACAACTAAAATAGCAACAACAACAAAAGCAAATAACAACAAACATAAATTTGGTATTTTATGTGCGCTTTTACTTCGCTTGTCATTAAGTGAAATAAAATATGCTTCTAGACTTTTGCCTGGAATGTATCCTATGTATACTGCAAATGTCCTGTCCTATCGTATCATCCTATCCGGTGCTGTGGAATGTCAAACTTAAACGAAGAGACATCAACACTGACAACGACAACAACAACAACTACAGAATAACATGAGAAACAAGGACACTTCGTCAATTTAAGGAAACTACAATAAATTCGACGAGCCTCAAATGAAAGCAAACGGAATGGAAACCATATACGGCCAAGCCAAAACAAATTCCAACTTGAAATACAGAAAAAATACAAAAATATCCGAAATCAACAAAAATATGGTTTATTTGTTGCTACTTCTATCCATTTTGTGACAAACTTTGGTGGCCCTAATGTACCCCTTAATATAGAGCTGCCAGGAACGTAGCGAAGAAGTATTTAATTCTATATAAATAAGAACATACATTGCTTATGAACCTAAAATAACCGTTTATAGATGAATAAATGAATGTGTTTTCTTAGCAATAACTTTTTGTTTTCCCAAGGGGGAGGGATGTTGTGAAATTGTAAGGAAATAACGTAGTCACATTATTCTGCTCATTAACCCATGGGTGTGATATCATAGTCACTAATCCTCTCCCGATGGTCAAGATGAACTTTAGTATGGCACTAGGTAAAAGTAGTATGTAGTTGTATGGCACTTGGGAAAATTAAGCTATTTTTGGCAATATTGAAAATTTATATAAAGGCAAATCAATTAAAGAAACATTCTGTTCCGTTGTGTTTGCGAGAAGGGATAATAAACCTCCTGTAAAATTCTATTTTCAGATTAAAACGAACTTTTTTGACACTATCCTGGGTGTAGCCGTCGCTACCCAGGGTTCGTATACAATGATTTATTCCCCGCCAAGGAAAAAAACACTTTTCACTTCACTGTTTTTTATTTCATCTTTTTTTATCCTGGAAAACACTTTTAAAAAAGATTAACCTATAAACTTAGAGAATGAAGGTATAAATACGGGTTATAAATGGGCTATGAATGATGAAAATGATGACTAAAACGAGAGTAATAAAAGTCAACTGAACTAGGAGTCGTGCCATCAATACCTCCCCGTGGACTTGTCGCGTTTGCGTCGCCGGTCCGTATTTCTGTCAGGATATAAGAGAGTCGCGCCACCGCTGCCTCCCTATTGTCCTCTGCTGTCCTTGTTTGTCTTATTCGTTTACAAGAGCTCGCGCCGCCACTACACTCTCGGGTTAGGTCAGTAAATTCTTGAGAAAACAAAGCCTACGGCCCTAGGCATTATCCACTGACAAGTGTGTCTTAATTTTACCTTGAAGGTCTAGGTTTCATCCAAGGATTATTGAAATATGTTCAGAACACGTCTTACACCGTTGCTGGTTTGGTTACTGGAGAGCGATACCATAGCCGGAACTTGTATTCCACCATTCAAGATCAGCTGTTTCCTTTCTAGCAATAGTATTTGACAGTTGGCACTTACTTTTTCGGGACCAGGGTTGCTGCTGCACTCGATATTCATACAACTCCTTTCCACTGTCTGTTAAGCGATTGTACGATAAATTTGTCAAGCCTGTTGTATGTGATTGTCCTAAAACTATTTACTTACTAAAAATCCTTAGAATTCTAGACTAATTAGGTTAATAATTCGTATTTTATTTTAATTAAATAGTCTTTTAATGCTATTAACACTATTTTTTTAATATATAAAAACTGGATGTGGACGCAAATGAGGGGTCTGATTTGCGTCCTCACAAGGTTAAAATAATAAAAACTTTTTACCCCCAAAAATGTCCCAATCATTCTAAATAATGAATGTGAAAGGTTTAATATATTCATATTTATGGATAGATCACTGATGGATAGAAGAACAGCGGTTGGAATTTGCTTTGGGGAATCGAACCTAGCATTCTCTCAACACCTTGAGAGGAACTGACCTGACCATAACTGTCTAGGTCTTGGACATTGAGTCGTGGTTTTGATATTGGTATTGGATGGAATTTTCTTTGGGGAATCGAACCTAGCATTCTCTCAACACCTTGAGAGGAACTGACCTAACCATAACTGTCTAGGTCTTGGTCTTGGACATTGAGTCTTGGTTTTGATATTGGTATTGGTTATGATATTGAGTCTTGGTTTTGGACATTAAGTCTTGGACTCAGTCTTGATTTTCTATAAAATGTTGAGAATGTTAAAGTTTTGAACCGTATTTTTTCAAAGCGGTTCATTTTTTAAAATGCAAAATTCCGTATTGAGTGATGGCTTTATGATCGAAAAGAGCGCGACATGCCTATTAACTATAAATGACCAATACCGAATAGCAGTCTTAGTCATAAAAAAATTACCAAGACCAGAACAAGACTAATTTTAATCATCACTTTCTTTTGCGATGGCTCTTATCTCTTTCAAAAAAATTCCCGATTCATCGACTTCCCTCTCCAGCGATCTTTTTTGGTCTGTCACGTCATCTACTGCCTAGTGGACTTCGCTTTATGGTTTTCGGAGAGTATGACCTATCTATCACCATTTGTAAGCATAATCTCGTTTTACTTGGACATCTGGTTCCATTTTAGGTGTTATTCGGCGTTCGAGATGATTTCTCGGTAACAAGCAATGTCAAGCACCTATTCTTGAGTTCTTACTTTCTATTGCCACTCTGTGCATGAGAATTGACGCTTTTAATGTTGTCATTGCAAGTTTTACAAGTTTTAATTTCTGGATGGGTTCAGCTTTTAGTCTTGGATGCATTGATTTTTCGGCCGGCTATATGGTATTCCTAGTCAAGGTCTTAAATCTTGATTTGCATATCTGAATGTCTGGATGGCAGAAGGCAGATGTCGTCAGCGTAGTCGTGCTCTACTAACTTTTCGGTAAAGTTCTATCAGATAACTCTTTTGACCCTATTAAGTGCTTTATGTAAAGTGTCGTCAAGAAAGATAAAGATTAGAACAATTGCTACAGTCTAAATAAGATCAAACTGATTTTGGTGAAAAAACTCATTTGTACGGAATAGAATTTTATAGAGGAGGCATTAGCAAAAATTTTCCAAAAGAATCAGGTCAACTAAGAATTTGCTGGAACTTGAACCAATAGTTGCTTTGGGCAATGGATTTTCAAAGGGTTTTGTAAACAAGTACACGTATATTGACTCCTTACATTACTGCAGATGGAGAGGAGCAAACAACTGCAGGCAATCTAGGGCAGTCTTTAAGGAGCGGCAAAAACGATTGTCAGTCTTGAGCGGAATTATTTGAACTAGTGGTCCGTATTGCTTAGTGACAGCACACGACAACATCAGATATCACCTCAACAAAATTGAACTTATAAAAGATGACAAAAAGAGTTCAATATGTGATCCTTAAAAATATCTTTGGATTCATTGCCGTTGGCAACTCTATTTGGATGGTGGGTTAAATTTGAAGGTGGCTTCTGCCTCCTGCCGCTCCCAGGTTGACCGCTTGATGTGCTGCTGTTGTGGTTCGTCCTTCTAACTGTTTGTCTATTTTTTTTTTGTGAGTGTGTGTGTGCTTTTCGTCTTTCGTCGTTGCTTTTGTGGCGCATGTTTGTCTTTCATCATTTTTTATGATTTTTTTGAATTTTTTTCTTTCTTTCTTTAGTCGCTTTGTTTTTATCCTTTGCTATCGTTATTGTTATTTTTTTTTTCTTTTCTTTTTTCGCTTTTAGTGTTGACCTAAACCCCACCAAAATTGCCCGACGGGGTTGTACAAGGATTGTAGTTTTTGGTGTCATTGCTGTTGTCACTGTTGTTGTTGTTGTTGCTGTTGCTGCTACTGTTGAGTACACAGTTTTCTCGTTGTCGTCATTTTCGTCTCGTTTTGTTGTCCTATCGCGTTTGCTATTTTATTCTTATGGTGGACATTTTTCTTGTTTGCAATAAATTTGCTTATGAATGTTTATTGTTGTTGCTGTAGTCATTGTTGTTGTTGTTTTAGTTGTTATTTCTGAAAATAGTTGACAATTAAGTCAATTCTGATGTTTACCCGCAAATTTACGATTTCAGTAGTCAAGAGTTTCTGTTAAATTTGGTAATTCTATGTAAATATTTGCAAGAGAAAGGAATTTTATTATAAGAACACAATAAGGATTTTTTCATATCAAGGATCAACCTACAATGATTTTTATTTGCAATGACTTTGCTGTTGAGCTAGATCTTTTAAAAGTAACACAATCTACGAGAATGTTGAAAATAATTATGCATTCTTACAATTCTTATAAGATATTGATCACAGAGTACTAATTGTGGCTGCAACATGTGTCCGATAATGTTTCACGCTCATTATTGCAACATTCTAAAGAACTCTTACTCAGTTTACTCATGATCCAGACGCTAGACACTGGTGTCTGTTGTGTATGCTGCAAATGGTGTATGCATCAGGCAATGTTTATGCCAAGTTATGTCGTCTTAGCTGCAAATTCTCAAACATTACTAAACATAATCGGATCAGTAAAATGTAAAGCAGAAAATCTATTACGATGAGAAGAGAGTCGGAAGAGGAAGAGCTTTTGAGAAAATTGATAAATTAAAAATAACTTGAGTAAGGAAGCATTAGTATTTGAAAATGGTATTGCTTCCAGTTCCCCATTATAACTACACTCAACAAAAATCAGAGATTATTTAAACTGTTTAGAATTGGAGGCCACACTAGTGATGAGCAAGTAAGATCAATATTATATTGATCTTGATATTGGGTCTTGGTTTTGATTTTAAGCCTTGGCCTTGCTCATTTTATCTTTCTCTTTCGATGTAAGAAATAAAAAATTACTGAAAATGTTGATAAAACGTGTAGACCGATAAAAAAACGACATTTAGAAATTCGACGATTTCACTAAAAAATTTGAAAAATGTTGGCGGAAAAGTTAGCCGAGAAACGCCGTTTTATGCAAAATCATGGCTTGATTCGGTTTTTGTTTTATTTCAAAAATGCTCGGAATGGAACGTGCGATACATAAAATTTTTCTTCTTAAAAAAGAAATATTATTTCGAACTTTAAATCAACCATATTTCATCGATTTATAAGTTCCCCGTTATAACCCTGTAGGACTGGCGGTGAAAATTGCTTCAATAGTCCCATCTTTGGTCTCGTTATTTTTTAAGTAGACCAAAACGGACTGCACCTAAAACTAGAATAAATTCACTTAAATTATCAATTCTACCAAAAACGATCCAAATGTAATGCAAAGTCGGTTATTTGTATCAAAAATGGTCCGAATGTAATGCATAATCCTTCATTAATACCAAAAGTGATCTAATTTTGTATCGATTGTGTAAATGAAATAATAACATATGTTTGGAAGTTCGTTGACTATGAAGAAGGGCAAACGATAGTGTTTCGGTCTTATGACTTGAGCTGCGTGGAGAGATCCGGGTTCATATCCTCTACTCGATGATTTTGAACTCCAATTTCTAAATTCTCAATTTGGGTAACGTCTCCGGAGCGGAAAATTAAACATGTGTCCAATAGAGCCGACGTATAAAATAATAAAACTACTAGTAAAAAAAAAATTTCATACCCAGTGAGATTTGAACCCGGAACACAATGCTCAGACATATTTAACATAGTCTTTAGCACATTCGCTTATGAAACCTTTTGACGTTTTTGTGTAAAATTTGTATATTAAATTAAATTCTTTGAAATTTATAAATAAAATAAAAAAAAATTTCCCTTTTTCTGGTCCGAATGCAATGTATAAGGAGACAATTGACCTTTTTCTGGTCTCAATAAAATGCATTAGGAGACAATTGGTCACGTCCAATCAAAAACAACACAAAACGTAAATAGAATTTTATATGTGACGGGACCAGAATTTGGACTAGTCGGTTTCTCCCATGTAGTTTGCAAACTCGTTTTGGAATAGTCCGTCGTCCTGCAGGGAAGTTCTCCGTCTGACATACAGATGGCGTTACAGATACAGAATTAAATTTTTTATTTTAATTAGTAAGTACTAACAAGTTTTGTTATTTTCAAAACTAAGACACTGTTTTGTGATAGGAAAAAATACCGTTTAAATAAAAACTTGGCTTCATAATTGTAATCCGAACTCTCCACCAAAAAATTTGCCATTATTGACTAGTTTTCTGAATTTAAACACTCTAAACTTCTAAACGCTCCTTTCACTCAAATTCAGCGGTTGTTCCGGAAAACAAGAAACTAGTAAGGGTGTAAATTTTGGCCTGGCCAAAAAATAAATACCCTACACTGCAGTATTTTGAAAATTTTGCTTATATGAGAGGGGCCACGCCCTCTTGTCCGAGTACACCCAGTTTTTGTTCAGAGCTTGCATTTGTAGTTTTTAGTGTCAGAGGGAAATTTAGTTGGATTATCTCAAAAAACTTTTTCAGTATAGCATTTTGAAACTTTTGCTTATATGGGAGGTGCCACGCCCCCTTGTACGATTTCAACCAATTTTTGCTGAGAGCTTTCATTTATAATTTTTAGTGTCTGAGTTGAAGTTGGTTCGAATATCTCAAAAAACGCTTTCAGTATAGCGTTTTGAAGCTTTTGCTTGTATGGGAGGTGCCACGCCCTCTTGTCCGAATTCGCTCAGTTTTTTATCAGAGCTTGCGCTTACAATTTGTAGTACTTATGTGTATTGTGGTTGTATTGTCGTGAAAAATACTCCTAAAATTGCATTTTGAATATAATTTTTGTATGGGCCGTAGACGTGTCTGCTGACCGATTTTGCTCATTTTCAATCCCCCGAGCTAACTTTGACGACGGAGGCAGTGTACCAAATTTCATTGAATTATCTTGCTCAGTTTTCCCAAAAAGTGTATTTCAACACACAGCCAGCCACCCAGCCAGCCAGCCAGCCAGCCACCCAGCCAGCCAGCCAGACAGACGGACATGGCTATATCGACTCAGGAGGTGACGCTGATCAAGAATATATATACTTTTCTATATCTGCCACGCCTCATTCTCTGCGTTACAAACGGAAGGACAAAGTGAATATACCCTGGGTGTAGGGTATAAAAACCTAAAAAATAGTTTTAGATGACCTTAAAGCGAAATTTTGTGTGACATCTTAAAGATATCAAAAGGTGGTGTTTACAATTTAAATTTGAGCATGCAAAATGATGGTGAGCAACATTAGAATTGGTTTTGGTAATTTTTTGAGACCAAGAAACAAGACGCTTATATAATTTTAAGACCAAGACTGGTATGGTCTTGATCTTTTGTCAAGATGATCATCAAGACCAATATGTTTTTCGATCTTGATAGTTTGTAGTTAATATGTGATCAAATTAATGTTTGAATCGCTTCACCAAGCGCCCTATTCTACAGATTTGGCTCCCAGTGTCTTTATCTTGTTCGCAGATCTACAAAAATTCTCACTGGAAAGAGATTTGGCTCAAATGAAGAGGTGATCGGCGAAAAAAACTACTATTTTAAGACCAGGTATAAATTGGTCTACAGAAAAGATATGGAAATGTTAGAGAAGTACTTGAATAAGATTAAGACTATGTTTCTGAATAAAAAAGTTGTATTTTCTTCATTAGACCGGGAACTTATGCATTTTCGTCATTTCACCCTTCTATAAAACAAAATTTTGGATAAAACTTTTGTCACATGGTCATCATAAAATCATGCAATAATTTGCCAGGAAATATTAACTCATTATATTCTGTTTTTATAGGTCTTTTTCCAAAAACTTGGTTATGATGGGTTAAAGTACAAAATACAAAAATATCAACCCAAAATACGTCATAAAACGGCGTTATTTGGGGTATTTGATATTAAAACACGATATTAATTCGTCTAGACTATGAAGGTTATAACAACTTATTTTATTAGTTAATTATGCATAAAAAGTAGAAATTGAATGCAGTTGTATAATATGTAGTGAAATTTTTTTAATAGCAATAAAAAACGGAAATTGAAAATTGTCATCAAATTTTTTTCGCATTATTCTGAAGTTTTAAGAATTTCTGTGAAATTGAAAAATATTTTTGTAGAACATTTTAATCAATTTTAACCAAGTTTTGGAAAAAAGGGTCATAAAAACAGGATATAATGGGTTAAGCTGCGGTGGAAAATTGTTTCTTGCATGATTTCATGAAAAACTTATGAAAAACTGTTTTTCCAAGATGTAGTTTAAGAGTTTTACAGTAGGCCGAATTATCGGAAATATGTTTACTGTTGATTTTTTTTTCACAGAAAGTAACTAAAATGTCTACACTTTATTAAAATATAAACATTTTTGTTTGAGCTCACTTTTGGATTAACTGTATGTCTATGCATATAGCCAAAATGCACTTAATTTTAGACTAACGAACAAAAAAAAAAAAAAAAAAAGAATTAAAATATAACAAAACACTTTTCCACAGATTAAAAACCACTTTTGTATTACAAAAATACCTGAACTAAATAAAAGGTCCATCAAAATTTAAGAAGACAAACAAAACAAAAGGAAAAAAAATCATTGCATTGTTGGTGGCTGCACTTGCTTCTTATGATTATAGCGACTGGAGTTCTCTTACAAAAAGTTTAATAACTCCGACAGAGCACAAAATGGCACAACCAAATTTTATACACTCATTATGGACAGTCTGTAGTTAAAGAAAATCGTAATTAGATGAAAATCGTGCACACCCTAAAATACTTTAACTCCATTTCAAAAATAGAAAACCTTAATTTATTAACACATATTTAATATATAAAAAAAAATTTTTTTTAAACATTAACTCAAGAAAACTTTTATGCAGAAAGAACCACAATTACCTGAAATTGAAGGTTTCATTGAAACTTTTTCCACAAAAACTTTTTTTAAATAAAAATGTACTTTAAAAAAGCCAAAAAATTCACTGCGCGCGAACGAAAGCAAAAAAGTTAATCTTTAACCGCGTATTACTTTTTAACTGGTAATGCTAGGTCAACAATTTTTATTGTTTGCGACGCAGAATTCAATTATCTTTAAAACGGTATCAAAAAAGCCGGTACTTCAAGCACTTTTTTTTTTCAATTAAATGCGTAAAAGCATATACAATACCCCATTGTGCGACCTCTAACTTATCTTCAAAAATATTTAAAAAATTTTCAGCCCACTCTTTTGATACCTTCTTTTAGATTTTTGGGGGCAATCGTGGAATTTTCTAAATTTTTTTTTTATTTTTTTTTTTTTTGAATCACTCTAGTGTTGTCTACGCAAAATTTTCGAAATCAATTTTTCAAACCATTTTTGGTTTTAAGATTCCAAATTCCGTATTGAGAGATCATCTTATGCCCGAAAGGGGCGTCACACCCCTAATTACTATAAAATACCAAGATCGATCAGCAGTCCTGGTCCTGATTATCTTTTTGTCCCACTGCTTACACATTAAATCTTGGTCTTCGACTTGGTCTCGAAAAATTACCAAAACTGATTTTGTTCATCACTAGTCTAAACTTACTTAGAAGAAGATTTAAATTGGTTGATGACACAGAAACAACTATTTCTTCTAAATTTGTCAGAACTTCTGAAATTCTTTCTGACTCTCTCCCACTTTCATCTCACGCACTTCTAATCAAGAGACCTTTCTTCTTCTTTTTTTCTCAATTACTCTGCATAGTAAGTAATGTTGATCAGCAGAGTCTGGCTAAAAGTCATGCAAATTATTTGCCAAAGTGAAAGTAAACACTAATTTTGCCCCCCTTCGATACCCATTCTGCGCGAGTGTCTGCCATATCTCAAGCAAACGACGATCGAGCAAGATTGTTGTCGCTACACTACTGCTGGGGCCAACAGACGCATCCATCCGTCACTTTTTAATATTTTCCATTTGTTTGCCACTCGTTATTTATTGCGCTTCCTCTGCTCCCCCCAAATGAATTGGCTGCAAATATTAACACTTTTGTGTCTTCTCTTTTTGCTGTGCTGAATGTTGACACGTTGTTGTCATTGCAATGCTGTTGTTGTTGTCGTTGCTGTTGCAGTTGCAACAACGAAAATTGTCGCCACTTTTGCAATTAATATCACAAATTAATGTTCAATCGCTTCACTAAATGTGATCGCAAGTCCGTCGCTATTGCGAACTCAGGGAACACATTAATAGTTCTGTTCTCGAATTTGATCAAAAATTTGTCAAATTGAAGTTTACAATCTGCTTTTGCAAAGTAATGATTTTGAAATGTGCAAAAAATAACATCCTTGTCTAGTACACTATGCAATGGAATTTTAGTATTTGACTGAATGTAATAATTCATGCCACAAATAGCAATAATGTTGTCGATTGTATTTTGCAAGTTTCAATTCCTAGTGTACTTAGGCCCGGATTCACAGTCATTAGATAACTAATAACAAGTTTCCATTAGTTAAGCCTCCAAATTTCATTGGTTAACCATTAGTCTGAAAACAGTTGATGCTGATGGAAAAGATTCCATATAAATTTTCAGACATAGAAAATTTTGAGTCTGGTATCTAAAGCGACGCAGATATTGACAAAATTTGGAACCTCAACCACAAATAGTGATGAGCAAAATTAGTCTTGGTCTTGCGTCTTGTTCTTGGTCTTGCGAATTTTGCGAGACCAAAACCGGACCAAGGTGCTGATATTTTTGCAAGACCAAGAACAAGACTGCTATGGTCTTGGTCTTGGTCTTGGTCTTGGTCTTGGTCTTGGTCTTGGTCTTGGTCTTGGTCTTGGTCTTGGTCTTGGTCTTGGTCTTGGTCTTGGTCTTGGTCTTGGTTTTGGTCTTGGTCTTGGTCTTGCTCACGATAATTGTCAAGACCGAGACTGCTTTTCGGTTTTGCTAATTTATAGTTAAAAGTTGTTTCACGCCCGTTTTGAAGATAAAATCATCTCTCGATTTGAATTAAAAACCCAACTGCTTTGGAAAAATATGGTTTTGAATACTCAATATCTCTGAAAATTTTTTCAAGACCAAGACCAAGACTCAATATCTAAACCAAGACCTAGACCAAGACGCAATGTGCAAGAACAAGACCAAGACCAATACTGCTATGGTCTTGGCCTTGGTTTGCTCATCACTAACCACAAACAAACATTGACAAAAAACATATGCTAATTTTCACAAAATCCAAAAACAACATTTGCAAATTTAGTCGTACTGCCATATTTTTCTCCGGTTCATTGTTTGAGTTAACCAAAACACCGTAAAAACTCTTGTCACCATTTTAGTTAACTAATTGGTTGACAAATAATTGTGAATCCGGGCCTAAATCTTCTCAGCACAGACGATAAATAAGAACTGCACTCTTTCATGTTTTTTTTCGAGAAGGCGGAGAAAAATTTGGTGTACCTGCTCGATATCGAGACCAAATCCAAATTCTTTTGTTGCAATTCTTTCTATGTTGACTACTGTAAACACTGCTATGTCTTTTTTATTTACTTCATTTTAATTTTCATTGATGCCTATCGCATAATTTTTCGCATCCACTTAAGCGTCAAAATATCATAAAATTTTATATTTAATATTAATGAAAATTAAACGCAATGAAATGTAATGCAATGAAGAAATTTATGCAAATCAAATGCAACGTGCAGCAGCAACAGCATTGCAACGGCGACGAACAGCATTTGCATACAGTAAATGAAGCGCTGATGACAAAATTACATTGTTGATGAATTATGGCAATTGTTGCCTCAGTTATTGCCGATGCTGATTCTTGTTGCTGCTGTTGTTGTTGGTGTTGTTCTTAAATTGTGTTGCTATTGCTGACTACTGCCAGTTCATTGTCTACTGCTTCTGATTCTCTACCGGCAGATTGCAGGGCAATTTAGAACTGCGGTTGACTCATTTTAACTTGTGATGTGTTGCTGATCAGCTGACAGTTGAATTTGTTTTTGCACATGGAATTGTAAAATTTGATGGGGAGGGAACGTACGTTGTTAGCGAAGCTAAAGTTGTTGAAATACTCGTAGCGTTAGAGAATTGTTACAGGATAAGCACTGTCCACGTTTTTTAATTTCGCGACCGGAAAAAGGCATATTTACTTAAAGCAAGGAATCTGTCGAAAAAGTATTTAAGGCAAAAATGTTAAGAATCGTTCATGGAATATCACACCTCTCCCCACGTGTTTTAAATAAAATTTGCTTTAAATAAAATGTGTAGAATGACTCTAGGATGAAACATATATAGCCCTTTTTTCAAAGTGAACGGCACATTTTCAAACCAGGGCCGAAAAACCCATTTTTTAGCACGGGGCTCTGTTCTAAAACCAAAAAAAAAAGTTTGACTGAAACGGATACAAAAAATTAGTATGCAGAAAGTTTTCCGCTTATTCGTAGATTAAAACTCTGTAAACTGGAAAACTCTATCAAATATCGTTTACGAGATATTGCGTATTTACTTTATTTTTTTGTTTTTCTATTAAAAAATTTAATTTTTGTGTACAAAAAAAAATAATGATCAATATATAGAAACAAAAATAGTCTGTTCTAATGTATTTTATGATGCTGAATTTTGAGATATTCTAACCTGAAATTTTGGCATGTAAGGTTTTTTCACCACTTTTGAGTTTATATAACAGGAACAGGTAATTGTTTATCATAAAACTCGATAAAGTTTTTAAAATTACTATTCTTTTTCTTCAAAAAGCCATTCCTAGGGTCATTCTACACATTTGTCTGAAAAAACATTTTGGGTGCAAGCACTTTTAATTTAAAACACGTGGGGAGAGGTGTGATGTGTGAATATTTCTAGAATTTTTGGGAACATTTTATAATTCTTCATAGATTAGACAAAACAAAAATATTTCCAAAAATTCAATCGTACTGTTTGATCGACTCTAAGCATTTTTTTCACTATAAATTTTTTTCGTAAGATTAATTACTTTTAAGTAAAAAATCGGTTTTCCGACCGCTTTAATCAGGGAATTTGCTTGCATTTTTCCAGAATTTTAAGACTTGTACCCTTTCCCATACATATAGGTTAAATAAGGGAAGATTATTTTCGAATATGCCCATATAGGCAAACATTTGGAGAATTATAGTAGCAGCTAGGATTTTGAGCAAAACAGAATTTTCATCGTAAAAGGCTGCAGAAAAATAGGACATACTCAGAAACTTCCCACATTTTAGGCTGCACGGCGTGAGCAGGTGGTGCACGGAAATGTAACTCTTCATTTCGTCAGAAGCTCTACCCCGTGCTAGCGATTGAAATTTTGCTTATTTTCTATCTTTACAGGAGCAATACAATGGAACTTGTAATAATTAAACAAGACATCTACCATAAATGCCAACATTAACTAACATACGATATTTTAATCCCATTAAGAATTCATTACACTTAACGAAAGCATTCCTCGCAGAATACCATTTTCTTTCATACAGAAATGAAAACAAAAGTGCGAATGTGAAATTTAATTGGTTGTTTTTATGGGCAATTTTGGATACAGTCAACATTTAAAAATGTCAAAATATTGTTCCATCATAATAAAATCAAAAATGCTTCATAATTTTTCGTGTGCAACACCAGAGTGTTAAAAATGTGAATTTTTTCCATTAAATCATATTAAGAAAAAATTAATAAAGAGAAAAAAATTATGATAATTGCGAGTTTCACCCGAGCGCAGTAAATAAACGAAAATGGCCCGGGAAAACAAGTGTAACTTGTGATTTAAATTGACAAGACAATTAACATAATTCTCTTGATGAACGCGCCAAAATGATGACGAAGATGGCGGCGTTAATGATATTTTTATAGTGGAGCAGGGGATTGAACCGGCAGCGCGGGGGTAAAATGCCACGAAAGAGTTCCGCAAGTTTGATGTTGGATCCAACCCAAATGCAATTTTTAGGTGGAATCTTTTTTTGGGGTGCATGAAAGAATTCGTCAATTTCTGTCGACGCCTTCATAAATTCGATAAATACGTTTTGCTTGTTCATCCATGCATGTCATCGTGATGTTGCGGCGTCTGTTTTTGGTAAAATTTCGTTGTCATTTCGTTGTGTTGGATTTGCTACGCTATCTTCGTCAGCAGCAGAATATCTGCGCCCATTAAAGATGACAAATGCTGGCTGAGATGTCATTTAAAATGGTTCTCAGGCGACAACGACCCCGCGTTTGCTGTCTTGCGCTTCTATCATACTGTTAATTTTGTTATTCTGGTTGTTATAATTATTACTATTTTGTGTCATCTCTTCGTATCATCCCAGTGAGAAAATAGGCAGCATTATTTCCGCCTTTCGATGGGTGTTATGATCTCTAACTTTATGATGATTGTCGTAGTTCGGAGTGTTGATCAAACAATGTTCCGAATAATCAACATTGTGCTTAATAGAAAAACTGTCTTTTTTTAATTCACTTTATCCTGGGCTTATCACAACTTCCTTGGATTTGCACCTCCAACTTAATTTTCTAGCACTCACCGTGGTATATTTTCCCACAAGATCAGATTTCTCAACATAAAGTCAGTTTATATATACACTATTCTTTCAACTAAAATAAACATTTGCGTCACTTAGGTCCGGATTCCAGCACCGCACACTGGGGCTATAGAAGTGATTTGTTCAAAACCACCCACAAATCGCAATTTTCATCGAAATAAAGAAATTCTTAAAGTGGGATAATCGTCATACTAAAGTACGGTACGAAGCTTAATTTCCTAAATGTGACTTTATCAATTTGCCGAGTGACCTTGAAAAATGTAATTCATTTCATGAAATGTCATTTTCTTAAAAAGAGTGTTTTTTCAAAAATTTATAGCTTACACTTAAGTTTGTAAATTGATAAATCTAAGTTACTGGTCCCATTCATTTTGAAGTGTTCTTTTTATGAAAAAATATTTCTTGGTGAAAAAAAATTTTTTTCATCAAAATTTTTTATACTTAAAAATACTTTTGAATTTTTTTTAAAAAAACCCCTTCGATTTTTTTTTAAAGTACTCTAAATTAAAGCATACTTTATAAGCTTTAAAATGATGTATGACTGAAGATGGGATTCGGGCGCTAAATTTTGGCTTTTGAACGCCCGAGGAAGGCAAAAATCTTTTTTTACTCAAGAGGAAAGCATTTTACGAAAAAGGTGTACCGGGCAAAAAATGCTTAGAATCGTCCAAGCAATACGTGAGATTTTTTTTGATTTTTTTGGGAAACTTTTTTTCGAATGATTTTTGAAATTTTTTCAAAAATTATTCAAAGAAAAAAGTATTAAAAAATTCCAAAAAAAATCACACGTATTACTTGGACGATTCTTAGTATTTTATGCCTAGTACACTTTTTTCGTAAGATGCTTTCCTCTTGAGTAAACAAAGATTTTTGCCTTCCGCGGGCGTTCAAAAGCCAAAAACTCCCATTTAGCGGCCGAATCCCATCTTGAGTCATATTTAGGAAATTAAGCTTCGTACTACACTTCAGTATGACAAAACGTATATGCCACTTTAAAAATTTTTATATTTCGATGAAAATTGAGATTTCTGGGTGGTTTTGAACCTGGAGTCCCCAGTGTGCACCGCTTCAACATTTCTTCTCTTTAAAGAACGCTCAAATGTTCTCAGTAGCGAATAGACGCTGGGAGCAATCCCCCACTAGCGCTATAGCAAAGTATTTTTGGCCTCGTTTTCACAAAGCAGATTACTCCAAATATTTACTATATCTGACGCGGAGTGAGTGCAGCCTGCTGACTAGAGTTGTGATTGGTCATCATGCCTTTAGACTGGACATGGTCTCCAACAACTGAAGCAAAAACTGTCACGAACCTGAGGAAGAGGAAACAATTGAATACCTTTTATGTCTTTGTCCTGCGCTTGCAAGAACTAGACTGAAATGCTTTGGTCAGCCATTTTTCAATTCCTTCAAAGAACTCACTTAAATTCAGCTAAGTGACATTAAAAGATTCGCTGTGCTGACAGGATCCTTCAGTTTGGACAATCACCATATTTAAAGGACCAGAGTTTATGAATAGACGTGAATAACAGAGTTAGTGGTATCACTATCGACCCTTGCGGTCTATGTGTGGCAATATTGCCGCCACCCTAACCTAACCTAGGTTCAGATTCAATGTCTTTAGTTAACTAATAACAAGGGTTTAACCAACAAAAATATATTATCAGTCATAGGTAATGACCTTTAGTTAAGCCACCAAATTTTATCGGTTAACTATTAGTTAAACAACAGCTCATTCTGAACAAATATAATAATAATAATATATAATATTGTGAAAATTCTAAAAATGTTTTCAGACGTAGAAATATTTCTGCTGATCGTCAGCGACCGAAAATGAGTCAACTACCAAAAAATCTTTTTGAAATTTTCTTAAATCAGAAAAAGTCCAAATTTTGGAATCTTACATTTGTTAACATTACATTTGTGTTTCTAACAAATGGCTGTTGAAAGTCAAAAAGTTAATAATTTTACTGTGAAAAGTAAAACGCCTCAAATAGTCGGTAAAAACGCTTCAATTTCACTTCGAAATTTAATTCAAAATTAAAAAAAAATTCTAAATTGAAATGGGAAAGATTGCAGAACAAGCGGAACAAGCCGATTAGATCTTTTATCTTAATTGCAGTTGTTGGGTTTCAAAAACTCTCGAAATTATTACTAGGGCAAAAAGCTTCTAATATTTTTTACAAGCCTTATACAATACTAACGCAAATTCGAGTCAAATTAGAAAAGATCTTATTGTGTTTTTTAGATATTTTTGATACATGTTTTTATTTTCAAAATTCACATGTCGCAGCTTAATTTCGCCGTGGGGATCTACAGTGGGCCTTTTCTTTTCTATTGGACATCTACGTAGCCTTCATTTGAATTTTGATTTTGAGTTATTCTTCTTGCTCTGATTCAGCGTTGCTTTGTTCTTTTTTTCTCGTTTATTTGGCTTCGCTGCCTGTCTGTTTGTCAGTTTGTCTCTGGGATTTATTACTTGTTTTAATATAAAAATTTTATTTTTATATTCAGTTCCATAATTTATGGCCCATCAGCAATCAAGACCATTAAATGCTCATTTTGTTGTATTTGTTTCGTTGTTGTCATTAGTAGCAGTTTGTGTTCTTGTCTGTTGTATTCTTCAGTGTAGTTTTGATATTTTGGTGTTATATGCTTCGCTCTTCCTCAAGGCATCATCATTCAGTCAGTAATCATTCATTTTTAAAAGTCAACTCTCGCATTTTGTCCCCAATTTTCAATTATGGAATCTAATGCCAATAAATTTCCATTCGCTGGTATCTTGTGTAGCATCTTTCTAGCACTATATGTCTGTCGTTCTAGCTGACTATCTGTCTGTCTGTCTGTTTCGGGTCTAACGCTGTTTTCTCTGTCTCAGCGTCTAACTGCCTCCGTGTCATTGCATATTTATAAGTTTATGATCTAATTTTGTTATGAATTTCGTTCAAAACAAAATGTTTTCTTCGACTAATTTGAGAAATGTTTATTTGTCTTTCAAAATTTTAATGAAAACTGTTTTTTATTTATGAATGATGTTAAGATGACATGTTAAAAGTGGAACTAAAACTGTAGTTGGAAATGGTGGATAATGGTTATTATGATGGCAATGATGATGGTGGCGATAGCATTGACATTTTGTCTGGTCTGCATCGCACACCATCATGCGTTGCTATGTGACATCAGTGGGAGGTAAAATTTGCTTAATTGTAATTTATAACATTTTCATTCCTTTGCTCTCGCTCTCTCTTTATTTTAATTAAAAGTTTTGATATGGAAATCATCCAAGAATCAATATCTTCTCTTCTTATACGAGATAAAATTGTATGTTTCTTTGTACTTATTTCTGTGCCAATATTTTTTCTCGAAAACGGCTACAGCGATTTTAATGAAACTTGGACTAGTGTTAGATATTAGCTTACAATGAAGAATGAGCTAGGTTTGAACTTTGTAAATGCTCACCAGAGGGCGTGGCACAGCCTTAAATTTTAAATTTGATTTAGTAATAACTCGCAAATTATACAAGGTATTTGGATGAAATTTGGTGAGCGGGTACGGGTTAATAATACCTCGTAACGGACAAAAAGTGAACTGGATCGAAGAAGTGCCACGCCCACTTTTCAGCCCTTGAAAATTTTGATTCAATATTACTCGAAAACGACTCCAACAATTTTGATGAAAATTTAGGAGATGTTACCTCTGCAAACAAGGATTAATATGTGATATGCCGTTATATTGGGAAAACTCGTTGAAGGGCGTGGCACCGCCCACAAAAATATAAAACGGTATAAAAAGAAAACTAATAAAGCAAACATTCTGAAATTAACTGTGAGGTGCGTAATTGCAAAAAGGCATCTCTGTTCTGAAAGTGGGCGAAATATTGCCATTGCGCGTGGAACCTCCCATACAAGCCAAATACGTTAAATGCTATTTTTCGCAAATGTTACAAGATATTTTAATGAAATTTGGTATGTAGGTACTGCTTATTAATGCCTTATAATAACCGAAAAGTGGGCGGTATCGAAGAAGTACCACGCCCCCTTTTCAACCGTTGAAAATTTTGATTTAATATTACTCGAAAACGACTCCAACAATTTTAATGAAAATTTAAGAGATTGTACCCTTGAAAACAAGTGTTAATATGTGATATGCTGTTATATTGGAAAAACTCGATGAAGGGCGTGGCACCGCCCACAGAAATATAATACGCTTTAAAAAGAAAACTACTAAAGCAATCTTTCTGAATTTAACGTAAGGTAGTCTACTTGCTATTAGGCACCATTACGAACTGAAAGTAGAGAAAATATCGCCTATGGGCGTGGAATCTCCCATACAAGTAAAACACGTTAAATGTTATCTCACGCAAATGGTACAACATATTTTGATGGAATTTGGTACACAGCTATTGCTGGCAAATGCCTTTTATATAAACAAAAGTGGGTGATACCGAGAAAGTGCCAGGCCCACTTTTTAACCATTCAAAATTTTGATTCGATATTATTCGAAAACGACTCCATTAATTTTAATGAAAATTTAAGAGGTGTTACCCTTAAAAACAAGGAATAATATGCGATATGCCGTTTTATTGGAAAAACTCACTGAAAGGCGTGGCACCGCCTACAAAAATATAATACGCTACAAAAAAAAATACAAAAGCAATCTTCGTAAATTTAACTGTAGGGAGTCTCCTTTTTATTAGGCACCTACGACCTGAAAATGGGCAATATATCGCTGGTGCGCGTCGAACCTCCCATACAAGTAAAACAAATAAAATGCTATTTCTCGCAAATGCTACAACGTATTTTGATGAAATTTGGTATGCGGATCTGGATCATGAGTATCTTAAGCATAACGAAAAGTGGGATTCGTTCAACAATTGCCACGACCACTTTTTACCAAAATAAAAATTTTAGTTATAGTAGTAACTCAGGCACAAAAAAAGAATGGAATGAACTTCTTATTTTTAATATGCAGTCTTATGTACTTTTTGACGCTGAATCCGTCTTCATCAGCAAAACTGTCATTATACCTGCAGGGTTTTGAAATATCTTTGCTTGAAGTTGAAGAAAACGCTGTGTTCAGTCTTAACTGCGTGTCTACAAGAAAAGGTGAAAACCTTTTTTATTAATGGCGTTGAATAGCCACACTCTTCCTTATCAAAACTTTTCCAATAGGTCTTTTACTTTCCGAGGTAAGATCTTTTGAAGATATGATATTTCAGCCCCAATACAATAGACGAAATATTTTGGATGCCTGCCATATCCCATTTATTTAATTTTTTGATATTTTTCTATACCATTCCACACTTTCCAAATATTTTCTTATTATTATTCTCATCGGTTAATTTATCATTTTGAAAGCATGAACATTGGAGGTGAAAAGGTACGAATTCCATCACAAAAAGTAGCTATGAATAATATCATCAACTAAAATAATAAGATTAGATTGTTGACCGAGCAGGGATCGGTCTCCAGGTACTGAATTTATTATACGAAACTGCAGTATTTTAATGTGGTATCATATTGTATTAATAGAAATAATATTTACTGTTGTTATAATAATGTGTTTTTTAACAAATTTATGAATTGAATTATGTATTAAAATAGTTCATGTGTTATGTTATTCACATACATTTAAATTGGGCTTATTGAATTTAGTCTTAACTTGTCACATAAAAGTTGCCTGAGAACTATATTTATTATATGTTGGCAAATGGACAAATCAAACCTTTTAAATTGTATCATATCAATCACATGTTTGCTCTATCTGTGAGGTTCCCTGAAAACGTTTTCCTAAAGCAAAAATGATAATTTTCGTAGTACACTCACTTATCGTGAATCAGAAATAAGTTTCATAAAAATGTCTAATGAAACGGTTCACGGCGTCTTTCTCCAGCTATTCCGGTGATCGTTTTTTAAAATGAGGTCGAAAACGGTATATTTGAATAATAAAAACAACAAACCAAAACCAAACTAGTATTTCGTCATTTTTTAAAATTCGAAAACACGAACATTCCAACATATTCGAGCAATATCAAAAAAATATGTGTCCAGTCGAACCGATTGAAGTTCTCTCCCGCGGGGTTCTATCGCGAATGATAACCGACATAAACGCCTTTGGTTCACTTAAAACCTGTCCAAGTTGAATGCATTGGAAATGCCTAACTGAAGGGTTCATGTCAGCAACCTATTTCATAGTTTCAAAATTCCGAATTGAACTTTTTACCTTTTTAAGAATCATACAAGTACAATTCATAGCTTATTTAGATGGTGAAGAATAGTACTAAGCGATACATTCATTAGAAAAGAGCAAAAGAATTTCGTGCGCCCTCTATATAAACTAAAATATCGTGTTAGAATATGTTAGAATCTATACTTGGTAGAGCAATTTTGAGAATGGATTCGGATTCAGCACCGTCAAATGCATACTTTTTATACCCTACACCCAGGGTATATTCACTTTGTCCTTCTGTTTTTAACGCAGAGAAGGAGGCGTGGCAGATATAAAAAATTATATATATTCTTGATCAGCGTCTGTCTGGCTGGGTGGATGGCTGGCTGTGTGTTGAAATCCATTTTTTGGAGAAACTAAGCAAGATAATTCAAGGAAATTTGGAACACTGTCTTCGTCGTCAAAGATAGCTCGGAAAATTGAAAATGAGTGAAATCGGTCAACGGATACGCCTACTACCCATACAAAAAACTAAACAAATCAAATTAAACTTTACTCCAACATTAAGAACTATAAATGCAAGCTCTGAGCATTCGAATTCGAACAAGAGAGCGTGACACCGCTCATATAAGCAAAAGCTTCAAAACGCTATACTGAAAGCGTTTTCAAAGATGATTAAATTAAATTTTACACAGCCATTAAGAACTATAAATGCTAGCTCTGAGCAAAAACTGGGTGAAATCAGACTAGAGCGCGTGGCACCTCCCATATAAGCAAAAGCTTCAAAACTCTACACTAGAAACGTTTTTGAGACAATCCAACCAAATTTCACTCAAATACTAAGAACTATAAAAGCAAACTCTGAATAAAATTTTCAAAATACTGCTGTGTAGGGTATTTAATGTTTGGCCAGGCCAAAGGTAACGCCCTTACTAGTTTTGAGTTAATCTCGATTCTCTTAGGTAATTAAATACTCATGGTATGATTTGTTTGTTTGAATTGACTCTAGTTCTTGAGATATTCTTGCTAAAATTTCCAAAAATTGCTATTTTCAGGCATATTTGAAAATTTATCTTACTTACTGCAAACAGTGTAATTAATTTTTGCTAATGGCCTAGGATATCCATTACCGTCTTTATCATTAGTTTCCAAGTTATCATTTACTGAAACATAGATATTTCAACTCAATAGAAAGACTAAAACCAAATTTTGAAACTTTGGATTTGAAATGCCTGGCCTCCGCAACTCTACTCAGCGAAATTAATATTGTCCTGTGTAATTAACATTGGCACTTCTGTGGCTAAGTATACCGACTTAAGGTTTGATAATCCTACATACTTTTTTCGTTTATAGCGTATGAACTTACAGTTAAGTTTTAAAAAATGTTTCTAGTGTTCCAAGTTCTAATAGCTCTTGGAGTAGACTCTTATATAATTGCGGAAATTTTTCAACTGGTCCTACAGTTTTTAAAGTATTGAAAAACTTTATTTTCCACAATAATTTCTGGTCAGTTACAAGTTGTACAAAGTTTACTTTCTCCTAGATATGAGCACACTTTGTGCCGAAACAGAGCTTTTTTTTACCTGAAGCAAAACACGCCAAGTGTACCAGCTGAAAATTTGTTTGTCTCCGATTTCGCTCAAATTTGACATATGGTAGTTTCGGTGTGCAAGAACAATATTCCGGGAGAATTTGGTCCTAGCACCATTTGTTGTTAAAACACAAAAACACAGGGTGTTTAAGTTGGCGTTTTTGTTATTTATATGAAAAGGGTATTTTTTCAAAAATGTATAGCTTACACCAAAGTTTGTAAATTGATATATCTAAGTAACTGATCCATCCCATTCATTTTTAAGTGTTCTTTTTATGAAAAAATATTAAAAAATTTTTTTTCAAAGCAAATCTTTATGGTATGGCGATGCGTGCATACGTATTTTTGTAATCTCTGGAATTATGTCAAGTTTTTAAGTGATTTTGAAATTTCATTTTTAAATTTTTAAGCATCGATATTTTTACTGTTTTTGGAGATAAGCCGATTGTAAGTACACAAAAATATTCTTTGTAGTCTTAATTTTGATAACGCAAAAGGATTCCGTGTAATTCATAGAGTGAAAGAATGAAGCTCACATTTTTTGCAAAATGTGGTATTGGGGTAAAGTGGGAAATGTTATTTCACGATTGCTAGTCCCCACTTGTCAACGTATTATACTATTTCATGATCCAAATAAGTGTTGTACATTTATATTGTGAGTAAACACTACGGAAAAGCTAAGCGAGTTGCAAAAGCAGCTAAGAAACATTTAGCAAATAAACGGAAGAAAGAGGAAACGAATCACAAAAAATAGAGCACCAGGAGCAAAACAGCACCACTAGCAAAGAAAAGGTCAAAGAAGAAACAAAGAAGTTCTAGTTCAGATGAAGATCGTGATTTTTGCACCATTTGCATGGAACTCATGCCCGAAATCATGACCAGACACAATACCATCAAATGCAACCTAAAGGATTGTCAACGCTTATTTCACTTGAAATGCGTTAATCTCACTACAAGCTTCTTTTATTACTAACACTGTGACTCGGACTTTGATGTTTCATCAGAGAACGACGAATAAGCTACTATTTCTAATTTTTTTAAACACATTTTTTTATATATTTTTTTCCAGCAAAATCAGTATTTCTTTTCATATTTACTTCTATGGGTGTGTTCCTTGAACCTTTTTTGACTTAGAATAAAGATATTAGAACTTTTTACCGACATTTGTATTAGTTTTTATGAGTTTTGAAAGTTTCCCACTTTACCCCACGATTTTTAATATTTGCCATTTTGGGCATCCTCGATCAAAGCGTCGTACTCAACAGAAAATCCATATTTTCGGTTCGTTTCTTCGGTAAAAATATAGTTTATTTAATTTTTTTATTATGGGAAGTTGAAACATGAAAAAATAAGAAGTTTTGTTCATTTTATAGAGCATCGAAAATAATTTTCCACTTTACCCTACTTTCCTCTACTTTAAATTAAAGCATAGTTTATAAGCTTTAAAATAATGTACACAGAAAAAAGAACTGACGGTAAAATTAACTATAAATTTTGTATTCTATAGTTTTTAAAATTTTCTATAGGAAACAAAAACAAAAATTCAAAATTTCAGAATCAGCTTTACTTTTCTACAGTTGAATTCAACTGTACATTTTGTATTCCATAAATTTTTTTTTTCATATGAATAACATTTTGAATTGAGTTTTTAACAGGTTCATAAAATTCTCACATTGTTTAAGAATAAATCAACATAAGTTTGCTAGAGTTGTACTGATATTTTGCCATTTGAAATGGTGTCGCCGTAGAAGTTGTTTGCTACAATTTCTACGAGTTTTTGGAAACGGCTAGTTACAGCCCTTCTGGGGTGCTAACTATTAAACCGTTCCAAAACAGTTTTAACTGTTTGGAACAGTTTATATTGTTAGCTGACCTTTTAAGAAGGTTATTTTTACTGTTACTGCGATTGATAGTTTCTAAACCGAGTAAACTGTAATTTTACAGGGTTCTACGGTCAAAACACAAAAACTCCGGGTTGGTGCAATTTCTATCGTAAATCTAGGTTAAATTAACTGTTTTCACAGTACCTAAACATTTTAACAGCAACTGTACAGTACTATTTTTACAGTAATTTTACTGGACTGCACAGTCAATTTAACCTTTACTGCGGGTTGGTGCAATTTCTATCGTTGAAATCGGTTGGATTGACCGATATTTTTTTTTCTGTGTATGACTCAAGATGGGATTCGGTCGCTAGATGAGAGTTTTTGGCTTTTGAACCCCCGCGGCAGATAAAACTCTTTGTTTACTCAAGAGGAAGGCATCTTAAAAAAAAATTAACTCAGCCATAAAATGCTTAGAATCGTCCAAGAAATACGTGTGACATTTTTGGGAATTTTTTGTAGAGTTAAAAAAAATTTTTTTTTTCTTTGAAAAATTTTTGAAAAAATTTTTTAAAAATGATCTACCATATTGCCAAATTTGAGACAAAAAAATTTTCAGCTGGCACGCTCGGCGTGTTTTGCTTCACCAGCACCTTCCAATTATTTAAATAAGTCTCTAGCTATTTTGATCATAAAAAGATGGAATATTTGAGTCATAAATTTTAATAGTTTCGGTATACATATTAGTGAAGGGGTTCTAAAAATAACGATAACAATTAGAACACAATTAAGGTTTTTTTTTTTGTGCCAAACTGTCAACAACTCACCACTTTAATGCATCTAAAAGACTAATTTTCGCAACCCACTCTCGAGCTGTCAACAAATGTTGACTCTCATTTTAAAAAGTCACAAAATTTACAACTGTCAAATGGAATGCCTGTCAAATATTTCATTTCATATATGCGTGGATTTATGCAACTTGGACACGGACGTAAATTTCCACAATTGAAGCGTCGTTCATTCGTTCGTTCGTTCGGTTCGGTTTGCCACGCGGAGTGAAGTAAAAGTTTGCTCATTACAAATAAATCGAAAAATTTTCATATGCTTTCAAAAATTTTAAAATATCAACTGTCAAATTTTGCAAATGTCATATGAAATTTTGTGTGAGTTGCAAATGGTCGCTGGTGTCGTTGTTGCTGTTGTTGCTATTACATATTATTGTTGTTGACGACGACACCAGCATCAACGACATCGAGCTCATTGAGAGCCACAGCTGAAAAATGAGTAAAATTAGAAATTAACAGTAAAATCATAAAAAAAATGCTCATATTCAAAAATTTTTGATATGGTGGCCAGAGAAAGGGGCATCTGAAATGTATGCTCTTTTTGCAAATAATTTTTGCCACCCTTTTATGGAACAAAAGCAAAACAATGCCAAAAAAGCACTGACATTTACAAACGGAAAAAGTTTTCATTTTGTGCCAATTTGACACATCATGTGGGAAAACGTCAAACCGGAAAGTAAAAAAAAATTTTAAAAAAAACAAAAGTTTTTGTCGACGACGACGACTTCGTTGATGTGAGTTTTTAATTTCTGAGCATCACTTTCCAGTCAAACAAAGACGCGCGCGCCGGCAAGGTTTTCTGTTTATACACTGAAAAAAAAAAAATAAAAATTTTGTCATGGTTTAAAGTCCTTATAAGGTTTTTAGATACAAATTGGGTTTCGCCTGGACTTGTTTTTTCTGGGCATTTGAGAAAAAACTACTTAGTAAGGGTGTAACTTTTGGCCTGTCTATAAAAAAAATACCCTACACTGCTTATATAAGAGGTACCACGCCCTCTTGTCCGAGTTTGTCTAGTTTAAGCTTGGAGCGCGCATTTATAGTCTTGACTATTTGAGTGAAATTTAGCTGGATTATCTCAAAAAACTCTTTCAGTATAGCATTTTGAAACTTTTGCTTATATGGGAGGTGCCACGCCATCTTGTCCGAATTCGCCCAGTTTTTGCTCAAAGCTTGCGCTCACATTTCGTAGTATTTATGTGTATGTTGGTTGCATTATCGTGAAAAATACTTCTAAAGTTGCATTTTGAATATATTTTTTGTATGGGCGGTAGGCGTGTTCATTGACCGATTTTGCTCATTTTCAATCCCACGAGTTAACTTTGACAACAGAGGCAGTATGCCAAATTTCATTGAATTATCTTGCTCAGTCCAAATTTTGAGGATGGCTCGTTTGTATCAGTTTTAACAACACAGCTCTTCTGACCAGCTATTAAGAACCATTCGCAATAATGATACAGCGGATATTGGGGAGGGCCTAAATTGATCCTTTACGGAATACTTTTAGAGAGCGCTTATCGCGCAGATGGAATTTCAATTGCACTCTGTGTTCACTGTATTTAAATGCTTCTGATTAATTTGAGAATTTTGGAAAGAAAGTGCCAAGAAGCATCCGGCAACAAAAATCAAAGCCACAGCACTTAAAATTTAGCGAAAAGTTTTAGAAAATGTTCAGAAAGGAGCACGAATATGTGAACCAGAATAAGTAAACCAAAGAAACAAATAAATATGAAAATTAGAATCCCGACTATTCCTTCTTGCAAATAAACTGGGCTTGAGTAACTTTTTTCTAGGCAAAACATTTTATTATTTACTTATATTACAGTAACCTCGATATTAAATTTTTTTGATGAGCGAACAAAAGCTAATTTGATATTTCCAACTAAATACAATTTGCATGAGGACCTCCTTAAGGGGTGAAAAAAAAGGGGGAAAAAAATTAATAGAGGTCGATGAACATTTTCCATCTCCCGTCAACTAGGAATTTTTTAGTACTCTTTCACCCACTCTTTTGCTAATTAAAAAATTTAAAACAAGAATAGATCACATTGCTTGCCCACCCTAAAAGTAGTCATGAAATTTGACAAATACATTTTTTTTAAAAATTTTTTTAAAAAGATGGAAGAATACAATCATTAGTAAAAATTGCAATTTATTTTTGAAATTGGAAAATTTTATAAAAAAATTATTTACACACAAAAATTTTTCAAAAATAAATTACATCATTTGGCCGACTTTCTCTTGAACGGCTTAAAGAAAAAAATATTGAAAAAAAAAATTCATGCTACACGGCTCTCCACAACAGAGAATTATTGATAGATTGCGGATTTTCTTTTTTTACATAATCGCTTGTGGTGTTAGCAACAAAATTAAATAATTTTTAAAATCGTAAGTATGTGCCTCGCCCTAAAAAAGGTAAAATTTGCGAAATTTAACAAAAAACACAACAACCTAATACAAAAATAGTAATTTTCGAATCCGGTTTCACAATCGCTTTATCATGTATGGTTTTGGAGACATTCTTTTCAGTTCAAAACCACTATTTTTGAGGTTATATAGAGGGCGCTCATTTCTCCTAAATGTATCTCCGTCTTCAAAATATTCAAAAGTTTAAAAAAAAAAAAACGAAGACGCAAAAGCCAAATGCTATCCGGTAATGAACTCAATGCCCAATGTATAGAAAACCAATCCAACAAAATCACCTTAGCCAATTGGCTATAATTTCAAAATTTTAATAATAAATTTTTCCTTGCAGTGTTCTTCCGCTTTGGCTTACGCTCAATTACTGCCAGCATTGTGATTGCCAACCCTGTTGTTTTATACCCTACATCGAGGTAATATTGACTATGTAGTCCTTTTGTTTGACACACATACAAGTACCTATATATATGTAGGATTAGACATTTAGACTGAAGACAAATCCCTACGATTTGGGTAAGACAGAAACAAAGGACAACACTACTCAAAATAAGGAAAACAGACAGCACTGAATGGACGAAAAACAATGAACGAAAGCGACGTTTTTAAAATAACGAACGAAAGCCAGCAGTTGGCGACAAACACTCGAAACAGCAAGACGGAACAAAAGTGTATAAAATTAATTAATATCATTTAAATTAACTTTTTAATAAATATTGTAAAAACATTAAAAAGAACTCATCAAAGTGTTTTAATTAAATGAAAGATACTATAAATTGATGGCTCAACCGGGATACCAGAGTGAAAGACACTACATATATTATAAAGTATAGAAAATCATATGATATACATATAAGAGCCGTTTATTTTGAAAGTGGCCTAAGCCTATTCCGGAGCAAAAGTAATGTCATAATATGAATGAGCTGGCATTTTGTTCAGAACGAATAAAATTGAATTCTGTTTTTACAGAAAGCTTACCACGTTATGTGAAATTGATGGCGTTATGCTTAAAAAATAGTATCGGTCAAAAAACCGATTATTACGGCCCATAATGTGAATGACATTACTTTTGCCCCCAAATGGACTTAGGTCACTTTCAAAATAAACGGCTCATGTATACTTTTAAGCAATGATTTTAAAACATTTTACTTATACCGATATTATAGTTAGTTAGAACTACCAAAATTCACACAGATAAGAACGGTTTGAATTAGGTCTGAAACAGGGTTCCACCTGCAATCCAAGCAAAAATCCCAAAATACTGTTGCGGTTGCTATAGATGATACAACCCAAGTTCACGAGCAATTTGGATTTAACTCTTTAGAGGGCCCAAGACTATTTGTAAAAGGTTCGCAAAATGTCCCTAATGATTTCCTGCTTTTTAGACTCGATATTTTAATTCGGTGATATCTTGAGTTCTAGACTAGATATTTGAATTCGGCTTAAAGTTTTGGAGTTGTGGTATATTAGATATTGAATTTTAACTAAAGCTAGAAATATTAAACCAATGCAATCACAGTCAGCTACGTGCAACTTAAAAAAAAAAATGTTTGTGCGTCGTCATATGCACACTTACCTCAACATTCAACTTACACCAAATATACAACCAGACCAAAGATTGCAAGTGAGATCAATTTACACAAATGGAGATGGATAGGATACACAAATTAACCCAATGAATTTTGTCGTCAAGAGAACCTGTGTTCTATTGTGATGAACGAAGAGGGTCTTCTGGGTCTTACTTTTTCCTAGATTGCAATGTTTAATCATGATATGGCCCATTGAGTTGTCTTAGACTTATAATTCCATTTTTATATTGAGTAGTCTTCCGACAGGTTTAAGGCACTATACTCTCCCGATACGTAATAGAACATTTCGCACAAACACATGGAATGCTTTGTACTGATAGATAAGTAGGTTCGGAATTCATGGCTTTTATTATTTATATTGTAGTGTAGGGTGTTTAATTTTTGCCAATGCCAAACATAACACTCTTTAATAGATTTTTTTTGGCAAACATTAAAAAAAAGAAAATTAAAATGCGAATTTCAAGTGGCTGCAAATTATTGTGTGCCATAAAAATGAAACTTAGTTTTTTTTTTTGTGTGTGCGGAAGTAAAAGGAAGTGTATTTCTGTGTATGTGTGTGTGCGTGTAAAAAAAATTCAATATGATTGTAAAACAAATTCTGAGTTTTGCCAGACTCATAAATCAGAAATGTCATATGTTTTGCATTTAATCAGTCAAATGCGACAATTAGAATAAAACATTTGGGACCAATTCTTCCGAATGGAGTTTGCATTTTTTTTCATAGACAATTTCATATTCGTTAGAATGAAGACATTTGGGTATTATTCTAGAAAACACTAATAGCCCAGGAAAATAAGACGAAAAAAGAGCTTCTGTGCGAAAAAATTCCCAGTGGAAATTTTTCACCGGAATTGTTTAGTTTAGTTTAGTTTAGTTTAGTTTATTAAGTCTTTGGATATACAATTCCTTACAGACTAGGCAAAAAATAAGAAAACAACAAAATAAAGTTAACAACTAAAATAAATATAAATTCTTTAACAATATCTAAGATAATAATTATGGAAGCAATAGATCTGAATTATTTATTAATTAGCTTACGATCAAGAAGACATATTAATTAATTGTTTCTTAAATAGATCCCTTGAGATTGAAAAATCTATGTCACGATTTATATTAATTTTATTAAATTCAATAAGAGCCCTTGTTATTGGTGCATTTAAAGAATAGTTTGTTCTACAAAATGGAATTGAAAACAAATTGCAGTGCCGCAAAGTTCTAGAAGGAATATTAAATTTTACTCTCTCTAGCAAATATGAACAATCAATTTGATTTGTAATAATGTCATAGACAAACATTAAGGTGGCAATCAATCTCCTTGACTGAAGTGACCTAAGGTCAATTAACATGCACCGAGAACTATAAGGTGGCACAGGATCTGAAAAGCTAATAGATCTAAGAGCAAATTTCAGAAATCTTTTTTGAACTTGCTCTAATCTGTTGGAGTGCACAAAGAAAAATGGATGCCAGATAATTGATGCATATTCAAGTTTCGATCGAACATAAGCAGTATACAATACTTTTGATGTATGAACTGATCACTATGCCGCTTAACAAAAGCCAACATCGAGTAGCATTTGGGAATGATGTAATTTATGTGACTAACGAAAGTAAATTTAGCATCAAACAGAATGCCAAGATCTAAAACTTCACTTTTGCATTTTAAAGTGGTAGAATTCAATTTATAAGACGATGGAAGACATGTTGAAGCTTTGCAAAAAGTCACATGGCAACACTTATCAATGTTTAAAAATAATTGATTTCGAGAGCACCAAACAAACAAATTGTCCAAATCATTTTGAAGAGCAATAATATCAAAGGGACTGTTAATTTTTAAAAAAAGTTTTAAATCATCAGCATATAGTAAGAAACTGGCATTATTAAAACAAAATCCAATATCATTTATAAATAATATAAATAGAAGTGGACCCAAAATGCTTCCTTGAGGAACACCCGAGCTTGCTAAGAAAGATCTGGATTTAACACCATCAATAATGACAAAATTCAACCGATTACTTAGATAGGAGTTTAACCAATCTAAAAATTTCGAATGAAACCCAAGTTTTGACAGTTTAGCAATAAGAACTTTATGTGAGACCTTATCAAAAGCCTTTGAAAAATCAGTATAAATTGTGTCAACTTGCAAACAGTTTGAGAAAGCCGCTAAACAATAGTCAGAAAAAACAGCCAAGTTAGTGACTGTAGAACGACCAGCAAAAAAGCCATGTTGCATTGGAGTAATTACATTTTTTACAGAAAAAAATATTTTTTTCTTAACAGTACTCTCAAATAATTTCGACACAGTTGACAACTTTGAGATGGGCCTATAATTTGAGACAAGATTTTTATGGCCACTTTTGTGGGTGGGGTCAATAAAAGCAATTTTCCAGCCGTCAATAAAAGTACCCATTGAAAGGGATTTATTAAAAAGGATCCATAAGGGCTCAGATATTGTAGTAGAGCATTTCTTCAGAAGAAAAGGACAAATGCCATCAATATCAGATTTTTGCGAATTCTTTAAACTATTTATTCCGATAATGTCTTTATTTATGCATGATACACAAACTGTGAAAAGTCCATTGCAAAGTCGTGTGCGCATAAAAAGTTATTAAGGCTCAAAGGTCGCTAAAATCAGTTTTTTGCAAATATCTCGCTAATGCTAACTTTTACAGAAAAATGTTGGTCTCCAATTTTGCAGCACAGGAAATTTCTATGTGTACACATATCGCTTATTTTTTGTAGATTTTGTAATTCTCTACAAATTTGGTCCCATTACTTTTTATCGTAGTACTTACCAATTCGCAGATATCCTTACAAAACCAGTAATTTCGAAGCCTTAACGGTTATTCAAGAATATTTTTAAGGTCATGAGCCGTTCGAAAAAAAAAATTTTAAACGGTATATAGAAAATTAAATTATCTTTCAAACGGCGTTTTAATTTTGTTTGTACAACTTCTCATTGAATAGTTATTGCAATTTAAAAAGTAAGATATTTTAATATGAACTCATAGGTAGTATTTCATATCACAACTGTTAATAACTTTTTAAATTGGGTGATCTCCTAAACTAGAAGTCGTACGCAAATACTTTTAACGTTTTTTTGTAGGAAATTTCCTGTGCTGCAAAATTGAACAATAAAATTTTTCTGTAAAAGTTAGCATTAGCGAGATATTTGCAAAAAACTGATTTGAGCCTTAATAACTTTTTATGCGCACACGACTTTGCAATGGACTTTTCACAGTTTGTGTATCATGCATAAATAAAGACAATTCCGGTGAAAAACTTCCACTGGGATTTTTTTCGCAGAAAATGTCTTATTTTCCTGGGCTATAATTACAATGATGTGAAATTTCATTGACTGGAGGTTTTGTACACAGGGTGATTGGGATTTGTTACAACACCGGAAAAATTGGAACAAAGAAGAGTTGTTCAGAATAGTCTCAGGAATTTTACATTTTCCTGTGTTCCACCGATTCACGCCCACCCTGTATTGTGAATTCAATGCACAAATAAAATTTTATTTGATTTGAATTGATTTGATTTGAATTGAATTGAATTGAATTGAATTGAATTGAATTGAATTGAATTGAATTGAATTGAATTGAATTGAATTGAATTGAATTGAATTGAATTTAATTGAATTGAATTGAATTGAATTGAATTGAATTGAATTGAATTGAATTGAATTAAATTGAATTGAATTGAATTGAATTGAGTTGAATTGAATTGAATTGAATTGAATTGAACTAAACTGAACTGAACTGAATTGAATTGAATTGAATTGAATTGAATTGAATTAAATTGAAAGGAATTGAATTGAATTGAATTGAATTAAGTTGAATTAAATTGAAATGAAATGGATTGAATTGAATTGAATTGAAATGATTTGATTTGATTTAAACAACATATACCTATTGTATTTCAACCGAATACTACAGTACTTTTCAAACTGCAACATTAAAGCAACCCAAGTCGCGTATCCTAGACTGACCGGCCTTCTTGCCAAAACAAAATACCCATGCTAACCTGACACTCAGGGGCTGTGCCAACTATTTAAGCGCTTAATTACCCTCTGCTTGCACTCCAATTAAAACCATAAACAAAATTAATTTCCATTTCAAGCGAAAATTTCTGTGCAATGGCAAACATTTCAATTTCTAATCCCTTTTCATTTGCACATTTACTTTTCCAAAACATTAAGCAGGAGAAACAACGCAAGCGGAGGGTAAAGTTACCATTATACACCACCTCCAATTTCAACTTCTGCAGCCACCTCCATACCACCACAACTTAACCATTCAGAATTCGCTGCATGCCGAACGCTGCTGCTCCTGCTGAATGTCGCATACCTTGCGCTTAATAATTTAGCGGATTTGCCAGAAGCTGCAAGAGATGGGTTCGGAACATTAGCCTAAAATATTGTCCCATAATTTGCCTAGAGCCTCAGAATAAACAACAACAACAACAAAATAAAGAGTAAACTAAGAATGACGACGAAACGACAAGAACAGAACAGTACAGAAATGACGCTACTTTGGCGACAACCGAAAAAAAATTTTTAAATAAAATGCCAAACAGCCGTTCATCACTTGACGACGACGACGACGATGGCGATGAACCCTTAAGAAGCTGCTGCTGCTGCCTCAAACCCTCGCTTACATGGTTCACTTATAGAGCAACGCGTCGGTGTAACCGAACCGGAGGCGAGGAACGTAAACATTTCCCATCATTCAATCTGCAAAATTAGGCAATTAAAATATGCCGAAGGCGCTGAGCTGAGTCGTCGAGTGATGGAAGAAATGATGTGACTGCAAAAAGTGTCGGCATCGCCGAAGATGAATCCCTGTTTACTGTGAATAATCAACGCGCGTGAAGTAGCAATATACCCGATGTAAGCGAGAAAGTAAGAAACCCCTTGTGGGTGATGAACTGGTAGCATTGAAAGTGATGCTTTAACTGGGCTGATAAGTTAGGGTGTATTGAATATTTAATGGTGGTCAATTTATGATCAAAACAAGGACCAACCCAAGAACAACACAACAAAAACAGTTACACCGAACCAAAAGGATGGTAAAGACAAAAACAGGAGTTAGACCAATACTAGCACTAAGGCCAAAAGAAAGATAAACACTGGAAAACTTAGAGCCCAAAAGACCAAAAGTCCAAAAGACTAAAAGATTAAAAGACATTTTTAGACTTAAAAACTAAAAGATTGCAAGATTAAAAAACTTACAGACCAAAAGGCAAAAGGCTGACAGACTAAAATACTAAAATTCTAAGAGACTAAAAGACCAAAAGACTAAAAGACGAAAAGATTAAAAGACTAAAATACTAAAAGACTAAAAGACTAAGAGACTAAAAGGCTAAAAGACTAAAAAACTTAAAGACTAAAAGATTAAAAGACTAAAAGACTATAAGACTATAAGACTATAAGACTATAAGACTATAAGACTATAAGACTATAAGACTATAAGACTATAAGACTTTAAGACTAAAAGACTAAAAGACTAAAAGACTAAAAGATTAAAAGACTAAAAGGCTAAAAGACTAAAAGACTAAAAGTCTAAAAGACTAAAAGACTAAAAGACTAGAAGACTAAAAGACTAAAAGACTAAAAGACTAAAAGACTAAAAGAACTAAAAGACTAAGAGACTAAAAGACTAAAAGACTAAAAGACTAAAAAACTAAAAGACTAAAAGACTAAAAGACTAAAAGACTAAAAGACTAAAAGACTAAAAGACTAAAAGACTAAAAGACTAAAAGACTAAAAGACTAAAAGACTAAAAGACTAAAAGACTAAAAGATTAAAAGACTAAAAGACTAAAAGGCTAAGAGACAGAAAAGACTAAGAGACTGAGACTAATCCGCATAGGACTAACTTAACCCCTAGTGAAACTTTTTATAGAATTTTTTTGTAGAATATTTTAACCCATTATAGCCAAGTTTTTAGATAAAGGAGTCAAAAAGAACCATAGAATCGCTATATAACATGTTAATGTGTTCTAGAAGTTTAACATGAACTCAAGTAAGGAACAATTTCCTAGAACATCTTAACCCATTTTATCCCGTTTTTATGAGACTTTTTGACCCATTTATCCAAAAACTCGGACATAGAGGGTTAAAATTATCTACAAAAAAATTCTATGAAAAATTTCACCAGGGTTCATTAAAAAAAAATACCGTCTGGACGGTGGCAGCCCTTTATAGTAGCGCACGCGCCCCATTGATTCATGATAAGCACAACGTTATACAACTTCAAAAACTCATAACTTGATAACCGTTAAACATACCAAAATTTTGAGGGCCGGAAAATAATTGTAATAAAATTTAATTTTAAATAAAAATACTTAAAAAAAAAGGGTACCCTAAGTTTTAAAATGGCTTTAAAAAAGAAAAAAGGTTGCTTTCCACCAACAATAATCTTTTTTTTTTTGCTTTTTTAATTTTTTTCAAAAGGTCATATTTTTCTCCGGAAACCCTGAAAACTTTTTCTGAAATCGGATAAAAAGCCGAGGAGCTATGAATTTCCAAATATATGAGAATTCAAAGGTTGGATCAAACTTCCTATGGCCGCCATCTTGATAATTTTCGGAACTTCGGAAAGTCATTTTGCCACAGTTATATGTGTGTCAGGTACTAACTTTCTACCACATAAAAATCGGAGATGTCACGTTGAATCTTGGTCGGTAACGCAAAGAAAGACTCAAGTCTAATTTTCTTTAGTTGGAAATCTACTTATTCAATCGTTGAACCTTTTACTCTCGATGGGTTTTTTTTTTTTTAAATCATTCTAATATATTTTGAAACGAACGGTGCCTTTTCCAATTTTCACTTTTTCCATTTTTCGACGCACCCTACTACCCGCAAAAATCCAACAAACAACCAAAACTTGGGCTCTGGAAAAAACCAACACAGTTCACTTTATTTATTGTTCACAAAACGGCATTTTGTGTCGTTGTCGTCGTCATCGTCATCGTCTTTCGTTGATTGTACACCAGAAACCCCCCCACCAGCCTGAGTGATGCCACCCAGCGCAGTAAAACACCCTCGCAACACTAAAAGTGAAGATGAATGGGCTCGTTTTGTGATGCCATCTAAGAAAACGCATGAGGACGATTTCAAGTTGTTGCTGTTCCTGCTGCTGCTGCTCCTTTTATGCCTCAATGCCCTCAAGCGTTTGTGAAGTATAGTCATAGTCGTATAAAAATTCTAATCGCTTTCCAAAAAATGAAAAGAAAAAAAAAAAAACCAAAAATTCTACAACTGTAAAGATGGAACAACGCAAACCAAAGCGAACCCAAGAGTGAACAGCCGCCAATAGCTGCTTGCATTTCTTCACAGTACACAACGAGCGCACCACTGTCAATAAATCGTCCATAGGGTTTGCTTCCATGTCGACTTTTTCGTCTATGAAGGTTCTTCGTGCGATAGCAGTTAATGTCAGACGGACGAAAATATATTGCTTAACAAAGTCCCAACCAAAAAAAAAGTGTGCCACCCATAGTAACCCACTCTTGTTGTCGTTTCCGACCCGTTTACCCGCTTGTGTGTTTGTGTGCTTTTCTTTTTGTTTGTGACCAGGATTTTGCCACTTGCTGTTGTTGTTGCTGTTGATGATGATGATGGCCTGCTCTTCATTTTCTCCTACTTTGTTTATTTTTTTTCATCATCATCTTCTGTAGCCAGTTCCTTTGCAATTTTCTTGTACTATTTCGTCCTTTTCGTCAACGTTTTCTTTTTTTTTTCTTTAGTTAACCATGTTGGCAGCACCTTCCAAAGCTCTCCACTACACGTCGCATCTTTAGTTGATTTGTATTTAGGGCTGTTCCCATTGCGGGTTTGTGTATGAGTGAATTATGGCATTGAGAGTAAACTGAATTTATCTTTTTTTCTTTTTTTTTTCAGTAGCTTTTCGAAAGCAGTGGTGGGTCATATTTAAGTCAGTTTTTGACAAGTCGCTTATTATGACCACAAAGTCTGAATATGAAAGCATCGAATTTTTTTAATTTCCTTTGGATAAACCATTTGTAGGCGTGGCTAAACAGCATTGTATCAGTTTTGTTCATTTTCATTCTTAAATCTTATGCATCAAGGAATCTATGAGCTAAGCCAAATTTTATCGTTTTTGAGTTGACTCACCAGCCAAAGCTTTTAAGCCCGCTCAAACAAGAAAAGTTTCGTTCATTGGAAGTTCTATATTTTTCTCATCAATATAGTGTTCCTAAGAGATTTGCCCTTAACCGGATGTCTTTTCTTCTTTCAACTAAGGAAACATATCGTAAACATAAAAATACTCCATCGATTACTATGATTAGTATGTTACTTAATTCTTCTAAAACTCGTCCAAAATGATTATAAATGGTAAAAAATCCTAGTTAGAACTGTGAAAATTCCTTTCCAATGCCTGTGGATAACTTTTAGATGTTGATTTGGAAAAGGTTGATCCGATTCATTTATATTTTCTTATTTTAAGATCGGCTTATTTTGATATATAATCTAAGTAATATTGCACATAATCCTGCTAAACTAAGTTTTCAGTATTCGCCGAAGACAAGTATTGGTAAAAGTAATTGATAAACATTGTATCATAATCTCATGGATGTATGGGTCCACATACAATTTAAAATTTAGAAATGTAGAACACCAGACATAACGAACGTAAGTGAGGTTATCCGCTTCTTCGATTACACAGCACAACAAAATTGAACTTTTTTTTTTTGTTGCATGAAATATTTTAATTGTTGTCTAGTAATTCGAGATCACTGACTTCTTTCATTAACACAGTTTTTTTCTAACAGCTCGATTTTTTTTGGATACAGCTAGTAACCTTCATTTTGTAAGAAAGTTTCATTTATCAGGTCCATTAAGTGAGCTATACAGGTGTGACAAATTTTGATCTTTCATGGTTGGGAACCACGAGCTATTTTCGAGCTTTTCAACAGTAATTTCGAGCTGTCTGAGAAATTATCCATTTTCCGGAAAAGCGGAAAAATTGTTTTGTATAGCTTACTTTATTTTTTCAGCAAGACGAATCCGCGGGAAGTGTTACCGATGAAATCTTTTAACGCAGGAATTTCAAGCAAGTTTTGAGCGAAAAGCATTTTCCGGAAAACTCCCAATTTTTCCGGAAAATCCCAAAAAACATTTCTTAAGGGCTTGCTTTATTTTTTCAGCCAGACGAACCCATGAGATTATTTGGCGATCATATCATTTGACACACAAATTTCGAGCCAGTTTCGAGCTCATCAAAAACGAAGAGTGTTTTCCGGAAAACCCCAAACTTACCCGGAAAATCCCAAAAAAACCTTGTTTTATGGCAGTGCCATGACATAATCTCCACGGACATAATTCCCATTTCGTAAATGGGTGTTATGCCCACAAGTTATTCGGACATAATCCGCATTTACGAAAGTTTTCGGACATAATCCCCAGAAAAAACGGACATAATCCCCATAAAGATACATCCTAACGCCTTATTTTGTCATTGAGAACAAAAATCCAATATCGGTTTCGCGGATCAGTCTACAATATTCAACACTTATTATATTTATAAATTTTTTAAATGGATTATTGCAAAAATTTTGTTCAATCTTAATTAAATTTGTCGGACATAACCCACATTGGGAGTATGTCTCAAAAATTTGTGGACATAATCTCCAATACCAAAATAGGGATTATGACCGAAATATTTTCGAAAATAATCCCTATTTACGAAGTGGGGATTATGGATGACCGGACATAATCCCAACGGACAAAATCTTCGTAAATGGGGATTACGGTCTAGGTCTAGGTCTAAGTTTTGAAGGATGTCAATTCCGTATTGTGACATGATTTCATGTTCGAAAAATGCTCGTCAGCCCTATTAACTATACAGGCACACAAAACAAAATTGGAATGGACTATTCATTTATTGAATCTTATGAACTTTTTGACGCTGAATCCGACTGTTTCTTCAGAATTGTCAGTATATCTGCATGAAGTTACACAAAATTATGTTTACGGGCTTATGGCGTAGCTACAGGAAAAGGTGATATTTTTTTATGAATGACATCCGTACTTTTTCTGATCAAAATATATTGGGGCGTGGCAATGCCCATTTTTTATCTCAGAGCCTTTACCTTATTAGCACCGACGCATTTCATATCCTGCAACAGATGTAAGCTACTTTTGAGTGTTTTTTGGACAATAATCGGGTTTTCAATATTAATATAATTTCAAGGATCAACTCGGAAGGTAACAGTATTGGAAAGTACATAAGACTGCATATTAGAAACAAAAAGTTAATTTCATTATAAACAACTAAGACGAAAAGTTGTTTTAGTTTTGATTATTATCTTGACCAAGATCAAGACTGTTATGCTATTGGTATCGGACACTGAGGTTTGGAACGACCAAGACAAAAGGCCAAGTCTGATTTTGTTCATTGTATATATATAAATACAAGTATTATATTATATATTGGGTGTATGCATTAATTTCCATCGTTTTTTTTTTATTTGAGACTTTATTTAAAGAAAATGGTACAATGTATTTTATTCAAAGTATTTTATTCAAAGTCACTACTTTTTCCCATCTTTCTGGCAATTTATGGATTCCATCCCAGAAAAACTGTGCCGGCTTGGCGGCCAAAAACGAATCGAGCCAATTTTCGATATCTCGAACTTAAGTGAAGCGTATTCCTGATAGGGCATTCTGCATCGATGTCTGATGGTGCAAGGTCTGGGCTGTAAGGCTGGTGAGGCAAAATTTGTATAGATTTCCCATCCGTTGTTTTCCAGATAGTTTTTGACTGAGGCAGCAATATGTGGCCGAGCGTTATCGTGGTGGAAAATGATTGACTCGTGTCTGGTCGCATACTTTGGCCGCTCTGCCTGGATTTTCTGCTTCAATCGGATCAACTGTTGACGATAGAGTTGAACATTAATGGTTTGGCCACCTGACATCAGCTTATAATGGATCACACCTAGCTGGTCCTAACCAGGACGATCTTTGTCTTCGACATCAAAATCACCACTTTTAAACCATCGAAAACACTAACGACAGCTTGATTTAGCTGGAGCATAGTCCCCATAAACTTCTACAAGAATGCGATGACTTTCGGCAGCTGTTCTCTTTGAAATATAGTAGTGAAGTAAAACTTCCCGCAAATGTTGCTTTTTTTCGGCATGAACTCGGACATTTCGGAGCACAGTAAAATTTATGATGCGGATGAAAATTTTCAAATCTAATGATGCAGAGTTGTTAACAGATGCCTAAGCTTCAGATATGACGTTTTTGATCTAACATTTAAGTCACCATGTATTGATGGCGACATCTTTTGAAAAACGATGGAAATTAATGTATACACCCAACATATGTTCATTAATATTATGGAACAAGATTGAGAACAAAATCCAAACTTAACACTGTTAAAACGATCATTGCCTTCGACAATCAAAGCTATGGCTATTAAATATTTTCCAATGCCACTGTGCCCACTTTCTCTGCTTCTACGGTTGCGTTTCAATAACGAACGCCACAAGGAATTCAGTCATTCGTCTTCTGCCATCACTGCTAGTGCTATAAGTTTGAAAACCAAAAAACAAAAAATCTTTAAAGCACAAACCCACAAAAAAAAAACAATAAGCAAAAAATCATTGCCGAAAATCGTCACATGGTGCTTACAAGCCATCAACGAATCCTGCCAGAGACAACACCACCACCAGCAACTTTCAACTGAATGAATCTTCTACCAAAGAAATCGCAGTACAACGGAGCGCATCGCATCGCATTGCAATGCATCGCATCATTTTCGCATTCCCATTCCAAGTTGATAGCGGTGAAATGCTTCTTCGTTCATAGACTCTTCGCTCGGTCGTTTGGTCGTACATTAGGAAAACGAAACCCTTAAATCTTCGTCGTTAGACGCCATTATTTCTTGTGCTTGTCTCGAGGTCCATAAAACACTTTAATAGTTTTTTCGCTAGCTGAGTTTGCTCCCCCAGCTTTGGTTCTTTTCAGTTTTTTTTTTTTTTTTTGTTTGCTTACATTCTCTCACTTTCATCACGGGGTTTTTTCAAAATACTTGAAGGTCTTCAGAAAATTGCAGTGGTGGGTGGCAAGAAAAAGCAGCCAAAAGTGGGCGGATATCGGAAGCGCGTTGCAAATGTCAGTGGAGTAAAAATTATTACAGATATTTTTTGTATGGCATACGAGAGAAAAATTAATGTAGAGCTGTTGGCTGAGACGTTAAAGCACAGCGAACGCTAATTTTGAGCAAAAATGTCAAGCATAAGTTATTGCCATGCTAATTGGTAGAGAGGAGCATAAGTTTATTTTTTTTTTTTGTAATTTCACAAAATGATAAAATCTGTACACCTCTCTCTCTAAAGGATACACCTCTTAATGGCATTTTCCGGATTTTTTTTTCCTCAGCTTCTACATTAAATCAAAGAAAAACTTTTAATCAACATTTTGACTTTTTCCAACGCACTCCCTGAGGACTAATTTGTTTGATATACACAAAGTAACGTGTCTCTGCCACTCCTGTTCATCCCTCAGTTGCTGATACTGCATGCGCGCGTTCAATTACTGCCACTTGAACGCGCTTGGCGTAAGCACACGACGGGAAAAGCACCGCGCTTGATGAACAACAAAATTTAACCCTTCACCCGACGCCATTTAAAAAAAGATTTTCGGCTTTCCCTCTAATCGAGTCAGAGTTGAAAAAGAAGAAAAGTAAAGCTGCTAAACCTCAGCGGCTGCCAAATTGAATTCGCAATACGAGTGCCATAGCGTTTTCTTTTTATTTTTGTTTCCCTCTTTCGATGTAGCGTCAACAGCGTGCAGTGTTGCCAGCTCTTAAAACATTCATGAGAACCAATCTTTACATAAACTTAAGTCACTTGAGTGAAAAACACGAGGGATGTCAATAGCTAAAATCTGGCAACACCATAATAAAGTTTGACCTTTTTTAGCATAAACGTACTCACAACGTTTTGATGTACAAGTGCTTTTTGTTTTATTTACAGTAAGTTAAGAAAATTCATTTAGCCAAAAAATGGAAATTTCAAGAGAAGGTTTTCATTGGATAATTTTTCACAACTTTTGACGTAGATAATCTCAACAAAAATGTGTCGGTGCACCCAGTTCTTTGTATGGCGATAAAGCACCATCAAAAACACCAGTATATCGCTGATATAGTGAATTCAATCGTGGTCATAGTTTGGTCGCCGACAAATTCCGTTAAGGTAGTCCAAAATCTGTTGTTGTTCCACAAAACATCGATGCAGTTCATGAACTTATAATGCAAGGCCGTCATGTGACATATTGTGAAATAGAGGCGTCCTTGCACATTAGCTCCACTTCAATACATTCGATTTTGCATGAACACTTAGTTGTACAAAAAACTTGTTCTCGTTGGATACCCCATAATTTTCAATCGCTCAAAAAAAGGCTCGCCAAATTGATTTTCTTAACTCACTTAACTCACAAAGCAAATAGCACTTATACATCAGAACGTTATGAGTACGTTTATGCTAAGAAATATCAAACTTTATCACGGTGTTGCCAGATTTTAGCTATTGACATTAGTGTTGCCAGTTCCCGAAATATAAATAGTACCCTAAGTATAAACAAGCAACGACCTCCGGTTCACACAGGTAAAAAGTTAAAAAAATGGGGTTTACAGACTTAAAAAAAATATCAAGTGGCCGGGGAGGTAAAATCTTTTCATTGGTCTTCATTAAATATTTCGGAAAATACTTACCCCTATTTCCACCCATATCATTCAAAATTGATACATACCTTCGCTTTCAAAGAAACCTGAAAGGAAGAAAATATTAATATCAAAATATTTTCTTTTTTCAAGATTTTCTTTACACTTTAAACTTTCTAGGGATGCTCCTATACAAAATTCGCCTTTAAATATTAATATTGTACTCTAGTAGAAGTGGCAACATGGGGTTAGTATGTTGAAAAAATATTGGGTAGGGCAAAACTATGAAGGCTTTTGTAAATTTTTTTCTTCTCCAGGCACACCTAGATAACCAGAAATTTTTTCTTTCATTTTTCCACTCTTTTATAAATTTTGGACTCTGTGATGGTTTAATTTCCCACAATCCAATTATATTTTCTCTTACGTATATTAAGAGAGAACCTAACAAAACAAATCCCTTCAGTGTTAAGAAGGAATTCATAATTGTATTTCCCGGTCAAAATTACTTGAAAAAGGTAATTACAAAATTTTCTTAAAACACTTTCATTGCCAAATTTTATGCTATTTCATGGATTTTATCCTAAACTAAAAAATAGACCCTCTAAATCTCTGTAGTAAGATCCGAAATTCAATTCACATGTCTTAGAAACAAGCAAAAACAGAATTCTTATTTTCAAAATTGTCGTAAAACATCGTAATAGGGCTCAAAATGTGCATCCAGAGATCAAGAATGTATGTAGAGTCGAGAACATTAAGAAATTTTACGGATCGATAATTTGTTGCAAAATCTGCTTAGGGGCTTAAATATTCGTTCTCACTATAGTATGGTGAAGTGAAAATTTTAAAGTTGTCATAGAACATCGTAATATGGTTGAAAATATGCGGTAAGCGATCAGGAATCTAGAAAAATAGAAATTTTTTGGAATCGGTTATCTATAGGGTAGGCCCGGGAGATGTGGCACCTGCAGGTGATATGGCACCCCTTTCAATTTCAATACTTGCAGCATTCATAGTTACATTCAGCTTTGCGAGAGACTTCGTGGTGAGTAGTTCGTTTAGCTGTAGTTCCAATAATAACTTGTGTGTGGAAATTTTAAAAAAATGTTGTGTATGTAAAAGACTGACTTTTGTTTTGCATATATTTTGAGAGGCAGCAGAGCGTTAAGTATTTGATACAGCTTTATAGTGCATACATATTAAAACAAACAGAATTGAATGTGATTTCGTTTTCGGAAGAATATGAGCGTGAATGAACATGTTTATTCGTTTCGTGGCATTTTTACTCCGAATATATCGAAAGGGAGAAATGGCACCCATATGGTGGCATTTCTACCTTTACATGTTATAAGGCATTTGGGTGCACAAATATGAAGCGTTTGAACGTACAGTCACTCTAAAATTGCAGAATTTTAGTCAGGACTTTCAGTTCTTTTTTAACTGAATATGTTCTAATATTTTAGAAAAACTTGTGAAAACTTTGAACACAAGTGACACACCGCAGAAATGGTGTAAAGTGAAATCCCGCCTGTACCAATGGCTTCGAAAAACTCTAAAACATATTTGCAATAATTTTTAATTTAGTTGAATTCCTATTTTTTTTTTTTTTTTTTAAATCAATTGAAAATTTTGGTTTTATAGCAGTTCAATAAAAAAGGTGCCATATCTCCCGGGCTCACCCTATATTGTGATACATGTTATATATATGTTATATGTTTATGATAAGGGAAAATTAAATAATTTTCAATCCCCTAAACTTAGTGGTGAAAGAAATCCCATAGCTCAATTTTCCATCTATATCTGTCTATCTTTTTCTATCTCCTAGCTATCTTCTCTCAGACATAAACTCTCTCTCTTAAATTTGCTGGTCACTGACTTTGAAATAAAACTAGTAAGGGTGTAAAATTTGGCCTGGCCAAACATTAAATACCCTACACTGCAGTATTTTTAAAATTTTGCTCATATGGGAGGTGCTACGCTCTCTTGTCCGAGTTAACCCAGTTTTTCTCCAGAGTTTGAATTTATAGTTTTTAGTGTCTGAGTGAAAAACGTTTTCAGTATTGCGTTTTGAAGCTTTTGCTCATATAGGAGGTGCCACGCACTCTTGTCCGAGCTCATATAGTTTTAGCTGAAAGCGTGCATTTATAGTCTTATGTAGTATTTGAGTGAAGTTTGGTTGGATTATCTCAAAAAACTCTTTCAGTATAGCGTTTTGAGGCTTTTGCTTATATGGGAGGTGCCACGCCCTCCTGTCCGGATCCTCCAGGTTTTTGTCCAGAGGTTGCGCTTACATTTCGTAGTATATATGTGTATTTTGGTTGCATTGTCGTGAAAAAAACTCAAAAAGTTGAATTTTGAATATATTTTTTGTATGGGCGGTAGGCGTGTCCGTTGACCGATTTCGCTCATTTTCAATCCCCCGAGCTAACTTTGACGCCGAACGCTATGCACCAAATTTCATTAAATTATCTTGCTACGTTTTCCCAAAAAGTGTATTTCCACACACAGCCAGCCAGCCAGCCAGCCAGCCAGCCACCCAGCCAGGCAACCAGACAGACGGACATGGCTATATCGACTCAGGAGGTGACGCTGATCAAGAATATATACACTTTTCCATATCTTCCACGACTCCTTCTCTGCGTTACAAACGGAAGGACAAAGTGAATATACCCTGGGTGTAGGGTATAAAAAAGCTAGAAGCATAGAGAAGTTTCCAATTATAACCGGTATATGTTAATATAAGCATATGTACGTAGTTTTACTCTTCAGTTTTGATTTGATTGCAGTGCTTCAAAGTAAACCTCTATTTGACTATAGTACTGTAACGTCGGCAATCAAAGATGGTTTACTACTGTAAGCGAGGGTAACCAAGTATCAAATGAAAAATATCGTTAAAAACGGTAATCCAAGAAACAGGAAAGCCAAGAAGATAAATCCAAGTCAATCCTGTAGATAGTGACCCTATTTTAGTCAAGAAATTGCAGAAGAAGAAAGTGAAAAGTAGCATCCTCAATAAATGATTGTAGACAAAATCAACGTATTCGGGAAAGAAAAAACTATAGTTGACAAAAATACTTATGTGACCTTAATGATTTCTCATAATTTCTGATGAACAAAAACTATACGAAATGTAAATTTTGTTTGTGACGGCATTATTTACAAAACATGGCAACACTATTTCCTTCGCTAACTTTAATATTTTTTGCACGTTCCAAAACCTTAAGGCATCAGTATTGAGTAGGTTGCAAGTTAATTTAGCTGGCCTACCACCATATATGCAGGACTCAATACATGGTAGCATTTTATACAATTTGCTTAATCAATCTTCACCAGCACCATATTGAGTTTTCCAAAGGGATAGTGCTCAATATTTTCCTGTTCTAAACAATTTTCCGCTTTTCACGTGACACCTGCAAAAAATTTAACTTTCCCGCATCCATTTAGGTAGTACTTACTTCTGTTTCTGATATTCTGTTGTCAGATTTTCATTTTGTTTATTTTCGTATATTAACGTGGCGCTTCCTTTTTTGATGCCTTTTGATCTTCTACAGATTTTTACTTCTTTCGTTTGGACTTGTTGTATTTTTTGTTCTTTTTTTGTAAATTAACAAACCTCAGTTTATGACACAATGACGACGGCGACGACGCATGAACGCGATTCTAATTTCACCACAATTTTTCATATCGCGTTTGATGTTGGAATTTCATTAAAAGGATTTTTAGCGCAATTCAATTAAAATTATCCTTAGGCGCTGCTACTGTCAGTGGAAGCTGCTTTGGAAAAATTGTAGCGTTTTGAGAGAAAGAAAGAGGAACAAACAAAACAAAAAAACGTGAAATGCCATAAACATTTCACATTTTGAAGTTGTTCAGTTGGAGATGGAGGCGGGGTAGGGAGCGTAAATATTTACTAAAATTCTTGAAGTACTTTCTTGCATCTATTTTGATAATGTATTACTTCAGAATTATTGTTATTTTTATTTAGAATCGCCAGATACATATAAAATGACTATTTTTATTTTTGTTTGTTGTATTTTTTTTTTGAAAACATAAGTTTCTCAAATATTGTTTAAAAAAATTTTATAATTCCGACTGCGCTCCAAAATTGTTCTGATTTTAAATAAAAAAAAAAAATTTAAAAAAATTCATCAAAATCGGAGCTTTTTTGAGGATTTCCGACGAAAAGGCTTTATTAACTCCACTATCTTGTTGGGCTTAGCTTTCAGCACTTTATGCAAAACACAAATAAAATAACAAAAGGCTTTACTTATGTATGAAATATCTATAAAATGTACGGCTGGTTCGCGTTACATTTCAGATCCCATCATCAGGAGCATTTGCTTACATCGGGAGAACTTTTAAGACCATAGCAGTCTTGGTCTTGGTCTTAATCTAGGTCATTAAGTCTTGGTCTCGGTCTCGGTCTTGAAAAAATTTCTAGAGATTGTTGAGTAGTCAAAATTTCCAAACCTTTTTTCTACAAAGCAGTTACGATGCCAAATTTCGAATTGCGATATGATTTTATGCTTGAAAGGGGCGTGATACACCTATTCACTATAAATTCACAAGACTAAAAACCAGCCTTGGTCTTGATGATCAACGTGAGCTGCTATGGTCTTGGTCTTGGTCTTGCAAAATAACCTAGATCAAGACCAAGAATCAAGACCGAGATTAATTTTGCTCATCACTATTATTGACATATGTGTTTCCCTTTTAAGCTCATGTTACTTGCCATGTCTTCTAATAATCTCTTTTGTTAGCAACTTTGGACATGACAGTCATTATCAAAAAATGTATATATTGCATATTTCAAAATTTGTTATTACGAGTACATTAGCAGCAAACAAATTTGTGATACTTAGCATTTAAATGATGTCTGCAAATACGGCCACCATTATGGCATTGCCACATCGTAAAGTTAATAATCGCATAACTTAAGCCAAGTTGATCGTACATTAACTTGTTTGTAGAGGCTACACTGTGACAGCTAAAGTGACATTGCTGATCACGAAATGAATGATTGATTCATGCACCATCGGATGAAATGAACGAACCACAAATCCCCGCCACTAACTGACCTTGGTTTTCCATTAAGTAGTTTTGATTGATCGCATATGCAACACAAATACCCGATACTAAAATACATAAACATTTGAACGGGGAGCAAGAGAGCAACGATCGATCGGATCGACGAGTGAGTGCATTGCTGCGCACAAACTGCATATATTGAAGTGATCAGTGATCAAACAAACAACAAACTTTCAAGTCAAGACGACACAGCAGCAGTCAGTCCCAGCAAAAAGTGCAACAACAAAGAGTATTCGCAGTGGCAAAATGTGGCACCAACTCAAGTGAAAATAAAATTTGATCCCAATGCCGCTGAGTAATTAGTTAAAGACATGGAATCGTGTGATAGCACGGAGATGGAGGATGAAGTATCGATTAAAAACAATATATGTTGTGTGTCAAATCAAAATACCAACATGGTTGTTGTCCATAAAATCAAGGTTTCCAGGCAAAAACATAGGCATAGACATAGACATAGGCATAGGCATAGACATAGACATAGACATAGACATAGACATAGACATAGACATAGACATAGACATAGACATAGACATAGACATAGACATAGACATAGACATAGACATAGACATAGACATAGACATAGACATAGACATAGACATAGACATAGACATAGACATAGACATAGACATAGACATAGACATAGACATAGACATAGACATAGACATAGACATAGACATAGACATAGACATAGACATAGACATAGACATAGACATAGACATAGACATAGACATAGACATAGACATAGACATAGACATAGACATAGACATAGACATAGACATAGACATAGACATAGACATAGACATAGACATAGACATAGACATAGACATAGACATAGACATAGACATAGACATAGACATAGACATAGACATAGACATAGACATAGACATAGACATAGACATAGACATAGACATAGACATAGACATAGACATAGACATAGACATAGACATAGACATAGACATAGACATAGACATAGACATAGACATAGACATAGACATAGACATAGACATAGACATAGACATAGACATAGACATAGACATAGACATAGACATAGACATAGACATAGACATAGACATAGACATAGACATAGACATAGACATAGACATAGACATAGACATAGACATAAACATAGACATAGACATAGACATAGACATAGACATAGAAGTTTAGGAAATGCGTTGAGGAAAATCAAAGTCATCGCAGAAGATTTCATTTAATAACTACGATTCATTTTAGTTCACCGCTTTTCTATGATTAACAGGAGAATAAGAACTTGTTGCAATGTTTCAAGTATCGATACCAAGTCTTGAGCGAAACTTAGCACTGAGCAATCGATGGCAGAACCTACGATCAAATGACGTACGAAAGAAAGGAGCAGTGCACACATCCGGCTGATTGATGGAACCGCACAAATTAAGAAGGATGCCAGGCAACTGTCAAGTTGTTGCAAAAAGGATTAGCAGCATCAAATGGAGCCGCACAACACTGACTAACTGACTGACTGACTGACTGTTCGGTGAGACTGAGTGGAGCTGCTTATTGTGCGTCCCCCTCTTTTGCTTTCATGCAGTAACAACGCGTCTCCGAAGTAAAGTTGACACCGGCGACTATGATGGATCAGCGCACAACAAGCATGAATATGCAAACGAAAAATATTAAGCAAAAATATAAACAACAACAATATTCCATCAGCTGTCAAAAATATGTCACTGTCAGACGAAATTCACATGATGCGATTTGTGTGCGCGCTATTTACGGCGCTGCTACACCAAAACGGGTTGAACTTGACACGTCCGCTGGTAACGTGCAGCATCGCGCTACTTTAGCGAGTCGGTCGGTCGGTCGGTTAGACTTTAAGCTGAATGTTGTTGTTGTTGTTTTTCCGTTCTCGCCAAATTCGCCTTTGAAACGATTGAGATTGACAAGAGAACTGCTAATCCAATTTAATTTTAGTGTCAGTTCGTCTGGAAGACAACAGCTAGGTATTAAGAATCTCTCGTTTTTCTGTTGTTGTTGTTCTTTGCTTTCATGATTTGACATTTGCATTCTGACGTTTGTACGACGACGTGTAAGAACTTGAAGAGTTGAGATCTTTGGATTTGATTTTATAATTTTCAAATTTTTCTCGCACCAAATCTTTTATTATCGATGCTGAAGAGCTAAGTCAGAAGGATATTTGAACAGCAATTCTTTTGTGTTGCGGTCTGTCAGTTTTTATAAAATTTGACAATTGGATTGTATGCGTGACCGCGATAAATGAAGGGCTAATTTTATCAGAGATTAAAGTTTGGCAACATATCGTTGTAGTTGTTTCCTTGCAAAAAATAATGATTTATTTTGTTAAATTTTAGAAAACTTTATTGTGAAGATTAATGTGGCGGATTTTAGGCCAAGCACAGAACAAAAATAGGTCCATAGTGGTGTCATGGGATCTTGGAACTTAAGTCACGCAGATAACTTTTTATTGACACACGTCAGGCTTGAACATAAATGCTTTGAAAGCCATGGGGAGGCAATGTTAGGCCTTTGACTGATCTAAGGCTAACTTCAGAAAGTACTAGAAAATATTTGACCTAGGGTTATAAATTTTTTCCGCCTTCGGCCGCACAATGACGCAGTTCTTCTTATATAAATTCTTCAGGCCAGTTCACTTAAACTAACTGTTACTGAAAAAGTTTGATCTAATTGTTGGTACGAAGAGCGCGCTAGAATTTATTCGCCTTTACTCCTTGACCTTCCTCAAATTTGATATCTACAAAAAAAACTTTTTTAATGCCCCTCAAGGCTCCACTGAACGCTTCGCTCAGATTTATGAACTCTTTCACCTCTCAACTAGCTACGGCACTGGGCATCACTTTAAGAGTCAAATGCCACATTACAAAGTAAAATACCAAATTGCATTATCCCAAATATTGGCAAATAAAAATTTGCATTTTAACCAGAGACGTTATGTTTCAAATACTTTGCATTTTAGGCAACGCTGTCTGACGGAATTATTAGACATAGTGTGCATCTATCCAAGCAGTCAAAATAGCCTAGCTACCAATGTACGCGGTATCAGGCTAAGTTCAAGGTTTCTAAAAGAAAGTTTATATTTGTTTAGCTTCCATCGTAAAAGCAACGAATCTGAAGGGTATGTCGATCGGAATTTAGTCGCTAAAGTTTTACATAAACTGTAATTTGGCGTCTGCAGCGCGTATTATTCAAGACTTTCGCTATTTAAATGGGACGCCAAGCATACCTCTCTTTCGAAAACAGGTGAAGAGTTTTGAGACAACCGGTATAATATTGCAAAAACATGAAACGGAGTGACCAAGATAATCAAGAACGGCAGAAAATGTAGAGACGTTAACCAGTCTGTTCGTAACTATCCAAGCCTTTCGATTCGTAAGCGCAGAAATGCTTTGAGTTTGTCTAGATTATCGTTTCGTCGCATTATGCACAAAGACTTAAAGCTGCATCCCTCTAAAATTCCATTCGCACAAGAATTAAAGCCCCAGCATGCCAGTCAAAAGCTTGATTTCGTAAACCAGGCAATTAAGCGATTTTCAACATAAATTGGACTTCATGCAGTTCTGATTTAACTTCTATGGTATTTTTTCTTTAGGGCTATCTCTAGTCTAAAGTTTAGGCCAATAGACCAACTTCTCTGGTACAATTGAAAGAAAATATCCATCAGAGAGTCTAAATGCCGAGCCGTTGTAAGAAATTTTAATGTTGAAATAATGAGTGCGAGAGTTTACATTTGACCGATATTGTTTTTAAGAAATTGATTCCAAATTATGTATGTTCTTTAATAAATATTAAACACATTTTCGATAGATGGCCTAATTTTTTTTAATTGGTCCACTAAAAGTAAATTTTCTTTTGGGACACCCTGTATAATTCTTCATAGTGAGACATAATCCAGCAACATCTTAGCAATTTCATGAGCTTTGTGAGTTTGAATGAGAAATATCTGAGTTCCTCTTTTTGCCCTGGCTCGGAATTCAGGCCAAAGTTATCACAACTACTTCAATGAGTATTCCCCATATGTGTACTCTTTAAACGATAACCATGCGGGAAGCGATACACGAATTGAGAGAACTTCACCATGGTTTGGCTAAGTGAAAACATTAAGTGGGCCTCTTTACAGTATTCGGAAGGACATAAGCTAGTACCATTAGGGAGAGAAGCTCTATGGCGAACTAATACGTTGGCGATTTCCTTCCTTTCCATGTTTCTAAGACTGATATGATAAAGAATTCTTAACAGCGGAATTTTTGACTTATATGTAAGTCCATCGGAGAATTTGAAATAAAAAAATCCATAATAAAATCAAACAACGCTCAGCTGTCGTTGTTAAAATCTCTCGTGGACTTATAATTCAAAGTTTACATGTTTATCACCATACAGTTCCTTGCACGGACAGTTGTTCCAGCTCGGCGTAGTCCTACTGCGAATTACGTAAGTTTGGAAAATATTGGAGATGTTTGAATGGTTTAGCTAGTCATAGTGCATGATAGAGAATTTTTGTGGAGGACATATATTCCCAGATTAGATAAAAGACACAAGAAGAGTGTCAGGTCTAAATGAAATGAAGGCGCCTTCTACACATCGGAGAGATATTTATTTTATTTACGCATAAAACTTAAAGAATCATTAGCTCACCCATAGAGAGAGTTAGCAATTTAGGCAAATTAAAGCCAATACTCAAATTGTAAGAATTTCTAACGTTTAATTAAAAAGTCAACCATAGCGTGGCATATTATCCATGAAACTTCAATTGTTAAAAAATTTGCTTTTTTTTTGCACTAACCTGGTCCGTTTATCAGCGACAACACCAACCCATTTGCTCAGCTCATAAACAACAACGGCAGCAACAACAACAACAACAACACATTCAACACAAGTATCTGAGTATCTGATATTTCAACGAAGCGACATAAACATTCCGCGCATTGATGATCTTCCTTGTTGTCGTCATCTCGCTTACCGCGACGCGAAAAGGTGCGGTTTTGCGGTCAGTTAGGGAGCAACAGGAACAGCAGCAACAATATTACCATCACCAAAGCCCCCGATGTTTGTAGTTTAATATATAGTTGACTTTTGTTGTTGCTGTTGTTGTAGTTATTGTTGCTGCTGTTATATGGTAGTTGGTTGTTATCATTCACAGTATGCTGGATTAGGATTTTGATTTTTTTGAAAGTTCTTAAGTTGGTTATTAAGAAATTATACATTTGGGGCTTTAAAAAATTGAATTAGAGTTCAATTTGATGAACTGTCGGATGTGGCACAACTATGTGTGAACGAGTATTAATGACAAAACTCAAAACTCTCTTCAAAGCTAAAATTCTTAAGTGAACTCGTGGGCTTCAATACTAAGTATTATTCCAAGACACCTCTCAAAGTATTACTTTGTTGAATTCCACCAAATATTTGATCGAAATTGACCTCTGACCTCTGGTTGCTTGACACTTAGACTAAATATGAAGATAAGGATTAAGCTGGCTGCTCTATCTTTATCAGGCTCTGAGTAACTAATACTGCGTATATTTTATTTCGATGGAACTTTTCGAAAACATCTTTGGAGCTAAGTAACCAGAAATAAAACTAAGTTTGAAGACCAATTTTGTGTAAAAACAGTTGGATTGACATGATATTTTTGTATTGCCGATTTTCGAAGTTTTTTGTATGCCATACTTTGTATTTTGATTTCAGAGATTAAAAGTGCAGAAAACGCTATTTTCAGACATATGGTGTAATCCAAGAAGAAGTGCAGTTCACTTTTGTCAGCGGCTTTGAATAGCGCTGATCTTTCTCTTTTAATCATAACTTTAACTTTCACCACTGGATCATTACTTTCCGAGACATCATCATCCAAGTGAACAGTTAAGTTATGGTGTTAACATAGATATCAGGACTATTCAATACCGATGACAGAAGCCAACTACACTACATCCTGGATTTACGCCATATGTCTGAAAATACGCCATATGTCTGAAAATACGCCATATGTCTGAAAAAGTGTTTTCCGCACTTTAAATCAAAGATAAGGATCTTAGACGTGATAAGAAAAAACGGTTGCCATATTCGGAATCAGCAACACTGAATTAGTCAAAATTCAGATTGTTTTCCCCTCAATTTTTTGCACTGGAATTTTCTTTGCGTAACCGACCAGGATTCGACTAGACATCGCCGATTTTAATGAAAATTGGTGAAAAGTTAGTACTTCACACACATATAACTATGGTAAAATGATTTTCCGAAATTCCGAAATTTTCCGAAATGGCGGCCATAGGAAGTTCGATCCAACCTTTGGATACTCTCATTTTTTTGAAAATTCATACCACCTCGGCTTTTTATCCGATTTTAATGAAATTTTCAAGTTTTTTTTAGAAAAGTATGAGCTTTTGAAAAAAAAACTACACTGAAAAAAAAAAAATTATTTTTGGTGGAAAAAAACATGTTTTCTTTTTCAAAGCCATTTTAGGGCTTGGTGCACCTTTTTTATTTTCTTTTTAAAATATTTTTATTTAGAAGTAAATTTTGTTATAATTATTTTCAGGCCCTCAAAATTGTGGTATTTTTGAAGTTGTATAATGTTGGTTTTATCCAGAGTCGTTGGAGAGCGTGCGCTACCATAAAGTGCTGCCACCGTCCTGGCGGTATTTTTTTTTTTTTTTTCAATGAACCTTATTGAAATTTTTCATGGAATTTTTTTGTGGAATATTTTAACACATTATAACCAAGTTTTTGGATAAAGGATTGATTTTTAATTTTTTTGGTATTAAATTCCGATTTTTTTCAAAAAAAAGTTTGAAATTTATTCCAGAAAAGTATGAAATTTATTCCAAAATAGTTTAAAATTAATGCTTTTTTGGCATTATTTTTAATAAATACATTTTGGTTTTAAAATTAAACTAAAATTTTTACTGTGTAGTAATTCCTTTGCCCTCATAGTTTCCATTCTGAAGATTTTAAAATTAATTTCATTTAAACTGACCACCAGGCACACCGTGTATTTCAAAACAGCGCATAAACGTTAAAGGAGGAAACAAAAACAAAAACGAATAAAAACATGTCCTTTGGCATTGAAAATGCAACGGCAAAGACAAGCAGCAGCAGCAGCAACAACAGCAGCAGCAGCAACAACAGCAGCAGCTTATGTTGACTGCATTTTACGCTTGCGCACTATGGACGGAATACTCGTCGTATATCAAATGCAATCGATCGAGCGAGCGAGCGCAGGCGCAGCAACTTAGTTTTATTTGTTGGTGCTTGGCATGTTGCGTTTGTTGTTGCTGTTGTTGTTGCACTTTTATCTCTTTTTTGCGTTGTGTGTGGAAACAATTGTTGCTTGTGCTTATTGTAGTTGTTGTTGTTATTGTTATTGGACATTTTGGCAGCCAGTAGGCAAAACAGCAGATATTGTTGCTTGCTTGCAGTGCAATATGTAGCAACAACATTTGCCATCAACAGCCAGAGATCATCTCGTTGGTCGCCTTCTGTCAGAAACATCTACTGGCAGTTTGCAACAAAACACAGCGACAAAAAAAAAAGCAGCAACAACAATAACAACATCAGCAGCAGCAGCAACAATCCCGCATCAGCTTAGTTACAACAGTAGACTTGCGACTTGTGCCGACTTTCAAAATCAGTTGCGCAACTTTGGTAACAAAATTGAAGCGCATCTCAATATGCATACACTGAGGAAAATATTTGTAATATAACGCAATAATTTCAATAGATATGTTCCAAGCTTTGGCGTAGGAAAAGTGATTGAGAATCGTGGTAACGTAATAAGATAACTTTAAATGTAACTTCCATACCTTAGATACTGCTAGAGCCTGTTCCGGAATCCGTGCAAAAAGTTTCTAATCGAACGAAAAGTAATCGAACGCTTCAAAAACTATTTGATAACAACTGTGGGTATCTAATGCACTGCAAATAATAATCATATTTGTGAACCAAAAAAGCAACCATTTAAGAAATATTCAATAAAAATAAATTTTCTGAAAATTGATTTTAAGCATTTAATTTAAATTTTTCTCGCTGTGTACTCATGATGATCGCGTAAGTGTCAGTGGTGGTGCTTTTTCCAAAATCGGCTGTTCACCATGGATTTATTTCGCAAATAAGCAGCGACATTTTTGTGAAAAGGCGAAGATATGCCTTCAGATGACGGTAATGATATGGTCAATCTTAGAGCGCGTTCTTAGGTTCGTCCTCAAACGGGCAGCAGCAGTAGCAGCCAGCTGCAATTGAAGTTACAGCATGATGATCATCATCATCATCATCATTACCATCATCGGTATTGAGTTTGAATTTTCACGTACGCGATCGATTTCTTCAATTTGGAAAAGCAAACAACAACAACAAACATATAGCCAGACACCGCATATATGTGAGTTTGTAGGGTTCATGACTTCAGTCCTGCCCAGTATGTAGACCAAAATGAGATGAGCATGCGCGACGACATGGTATTGTTCGTTAGTCGATCGCTTGTTGACGTTTTTAGTAGATGCTTGGCGGTTATTGTTGTTGCTCTTGTTATGGTTGTTGCTGTTGTTGTTGGCGGTGGTTGTGGTGATGGTGAATTTCTTTTGGTATTTTGTGATCTCGTTGTTGTTGCTGCTGTTGTTCTTGTTATTGCCCTTCACAAGTTGAAGGTGCCTTTATTTATGTATCGTCGTCCATCCGTCTGTCTGTCTGTTCGCCGCCAGTCTGTTGTATATTGGCATATGAGACACGACGACACTGCATCGCATTAATCGGCACAAAATAATGGCGCATGAATGTGATTTCTGGTTGACATTTTGGAATTTTGTACGCGAGCTTGCGCACACATGTGCTGGCTGGCTGGCTGACTTGTCTTGGTGGTGATTGCTGCTGCTTGTTAGTCCTTTTAACTAAACTTTAAGTCCCCCGAAAAAAAGTGACTCGAACCCTTTTGAGAAATTCAGCGAATACCACAGCACTAAACATGATGTTGCGAAGACGACTAACTAAGCCATGATTGTTGTCGCGCGCTCTTCGTATTTAACGAAATTTATTGGTATCTTGTGCGATTGTCGCAGTTGTGATCGCTTCTTTCGATGTTCGATCACCACCGTTTTTTTTTTTTTTGGTTGCTGTCTGTGGATAATTCGACGATGATCTTGAGTCTTGAATGAATGCGATATGTGAAATGTTTGTACATACGAATACTTACATTCATACTACATACAAGCTCATGTATATTGTTTTGCATAGGCCCGTTGATATCAAGGAATTTTTTCAGATATCGATCGATTAAGCAATGCGCATGATATTTATCGTAAAAGTTGTGCTCAAAATAAAAAAAAAAAAATGGTTTCCCACAATTCATATTTTATGCTTAACTTATGCCATGAATCCCAGGTGGAACGATTGACCAAAATTATACTTAGTATAATATACTACAGAAAAATAAATATCTCAAATACCTTAATAAATACTTTTTATGAATGTATAAACAAGACCAAATATGGCCAACACTTAAAAAGCTTGTGTGAAACCTTCGGTAGGCCTAGGAAATATATCAATTTAAGTTTGTTGATACTCCGCCATAGATGTTTTTCCTCTAGTATATCTAGATATTCTTCGTTTTGACAATGAACCCTTGAGGTTACCTTCGATAACCCTCGGGAGCCCCTGAAAATTAATTAAATAAAGCTTGTTGGTACTTCGCCACAGATATTTTGCCCCTAATATATCTAGATACTCTACTTTTTGACTATGAAGTGTTCGGGTGACCTTCGGAAGTATTCGTTTGTTCCAGGAAATGAATCAATTAAACATTGTTGATAGTCCGAAATAGATAGTCTCCCTCTTATAAATCTAGATATTCTTCGTTTTTGACTATGAAACCTTCGGGTGTCCCAGAAAACTACCAATCAACGGTATTCACGTACTAAAAAATTGGAGACCAACATTTTTCTGTTAAAGTTAGCATTAGCGAGATATTTGCAAAAAACTGATTTTAGCGACCTTTGAGCCTTAATAACTTTTTATGCGCACATGACTCTGCAATGGACTTTTCACACTTTATTTATCATACATAAATAAAGATAATTCCAGTGAAATAAATTCACTTGGAATTATTTCGCACAGCAGCTCTTTTTTCGTCTTATTTTCCTGGGCTATTAATACTTTATGGGGGTTATCGTGAATCATTATTCCCGGGGAATTTTTCTCAAACTGTAATAGAGAAAGCACGGCAGTCTAAGAATTCCCCGGGAATGTTTATTCACGATAACCCCCTATTTGTATAAATTTTATACGAACAAGCATAAACGGTTTGTTTACCAAGTTGTAGCCAAATTAGGTGTGGATTTGTATTCATTCCAATTTGGTTTGAATTTTACTCCCAAACTATTTGCTGTGTACCGATCAATCGTATTCACATTCTACACCTGCCTACGAAATTTCGTCAAAATAGCTTCTTGGTTAGCCAGTAAAAGTGAAACAAATTTCCATAACTTCGATATTTCTTAACCAATTTTCATGTCTTGGAAAGGTATTGAACCATGCTATAAGCACAATGTATTTGCAACTCAAGCTAAAACCATATGGCCTACTTTTTTGTGCCTCCAAAATATATCTCTTAGTAAGAAATCAAAATTACTTTTCATGTGAATCTCAATTCAAGATGGTATGATTAACGATTTAGGAGTTATTGTTATTTGAACATTTCAAAACATGAAAATTGTCCATAGCTTGTACATTTCTTAACCGATTTTCATGTTCAGTCCTACAGATTTATCAATTCTTAATATTTACGCGATTCGTCGTTCGGTAGGAGCAAAAAATCTATTTTGATCTCTGGTACATGATACACCTCAAATGTTAGGATCATATATGTAGTTAAATTCATTGATTTAACACAAGAGTGCGGTATTTTTGGTTTTTTCATGTACAGTGTAATAGTTGAACAACGTAAAAGACAATTCTTTCTCTTTCAAATCAAAATATATTATTTACCAATAGCTTTAGTGATATTAAGATAATTTTTTGCCTTTATTTTACTGTGACGTACCAATTTCTATATATGAATTTAACCCTTTCATGCCCACTGTTGCCTATAGGCAACATTGTAAAAACTCCGTTATTTTCAAATTTTTTCGCCAATTACGAATTTTGTTCAATAGTTTGATATATGTTGCTTGCTTAGTAATAGATTTGCCTCCATAAGCAGTAATAGTTATCATTTGAATAATGTTCTTTGCTATGTCCATACGTGCGAAAAAAAGTATGCAAAAAGTGGATGTATATTTTATATAATTTAAAATCAATATATAAATAAACTTGGATCAAAAAGGATATAAAATAACTAAAAACATGTAAAAGAATCAGAAAAATAAAACAATTGTACAAAAAAGGTCTTGGTTGTTCCTCAGTAATTTTCCAAAGTCAATGTTGCCTATAGGCAACATTGGCCACTTATGGATATATTTCGAATACTTTTATATTTCGCATTACGTATGCTTTCCATGGCTAAAAATCATTAAAACATACGAGCTTGATTGAGAAAACTTCTCTGATGGAGAGTGGACCTGAAAAAAAGCAAAATATAGTAATTTTTCAGAATAATATTGAAAAAACCCCACAAGAACCCATTGACAGAGGTGAAAATATTGAAGTGCATTTTCTGGAGAGGATTATCACGAAGACATGGAAAATGATTTTGAACAAAAATAGAAAACGAGATTTTTAATAAAATCAACTTTGAAAATTTTAAAATTAGTTGGTGTTTCAAGAATTTTATATGACTTCTGTCTGTAAGTTGGAGAGGAACCATATGAATCATTTTGATTAGGAATATATTCAGGCATTGTCCTACATTCGACCTCCAACATTTCCAAAAATTCAAATTTTAAAGTGTTTACGATAATGGTTTTACTTCTAATGATCGAATTATAAGATAAACGTTTCTGAGGAGAGGGGTTTTCACATAAAAAAACGAAGGAGAACTATACTGAACACTAAATTTGTGCCGTTATATATGGGTAAAAATTCTCCTGGGGAAGTTGAACCTCCAAAACCTCCGTGTGCACAAGCCAGCTTAAGAGTAGGAACAACTCGTAATGATCATCTAGGAAACTGTTTTCTAAGTCAAGAAAAGGAGTTATGAAGCTTAAAAGGACGAGGACCGCAATATAAAGCTTTGATAGCTTCAATGGGCACATGAAAGTTGTTGATCTTTCCGATATGTTGATAGAACTATACGCGCTTAACCATCGTTCCTAGAAATGGTATCTGCGCATAGTATCTTGGTGCATAAATGTATTGTATGTATTTTATCTCTAACTCATACTTGAGTATAAGGCCAATATGCAATGACTTTTATCTCTTTCCAAGACACTTTGAGTTCCAATTCCAAAGACTTTTTCCAGGTGACTTTTGATTTACCTTTCTAAGCTGCCTTGTGGATGCCACTCAAGTGCTGTAAATTTCGCTGTTTGATCTTCGGATGTCTTTTAGGTGTAATTCAGAGTTTGGGATGGTGTATAAAAGAGGCAGAAGTAGATAGCTATTCTAACACAGAGATATAAAATATGATAAAACAGGAACTTTCAGATAGTTATAGCTGATGAACTACTGCAACACCTACACACAAGAGAGCAAATTTGTCACCTGCTCCAGCTAAAACCCCTCCAAACTTCTATTATAATTTTACACTATGGACCCTGAAAACCTATTGGGATTTCAGCACAGTATATATTGGAGAAAATGGGTATCAAATTGTAAAAAAATGTCTATTCAAATTCAATACAAAAACTGCATTGTTAAATAATTTTATTTACAAAGTTTACCAGCAATGCCAGATGTTGCCTATAGGCAACATCTTCCAGAGAACAAACTAGGATATGCAGGACCTTGAAATTAATAATATGTGTTCTTTAGGTCTACATTTGCAACTGTATAGCCTCAAAAAAATTTTAAGAACCCCCAAATTAATTCGGGCATGAAAGGGTTAATCAATATGGGACCGAATTTTCGGAATATATGGCTACACGCTATGTGTCATGTGTACCTATTGGACAGAGTGTAAAAGTTTCAAAGGTAACTTTTCTTTTATGACTTACTTTTATGTTTTCGACATTAATAACATCATTTCATTGCAAAACTAAAAACAATTGATTATTACGTGCATTGCCTCCGTCAAGGATATTGAAACACTTTTATTTTAAACACCACAAATTGCTAGAAATCTCGTAAACAACCTTCCTAATCTGTTTATACTGAACCCTTAGAGGAATTGTATTTTTGCAACATCTTTTTTTTTTTTTTTTTTTTTTTTTTTTTTTTTTTTGGCAAAAGTTACCTGTGCCCAAGGGTAAACATTTTACAACTTTCACTTTTAAGGTCAAACTCTAATGCTGCATCAAACTGTAAATGAAAAATGTCACTAAATGAAGTACCTAAAAAAGACAAAGCATTCGCTACGCGCCTGCTGTGTGCACATTTTATTGCACCATGCGCACTGCTGCCAGCAACAGCGATGCAATATTGCAAACATTGTAATGCAGATTTTCCACCAACTACATCAATGTCAAAATATTTCAACGAAGAGCGCTGTACAAAGGACTTTGTATTCAAAAGGATATATGACGCTCAAAGGCGAAACTGTAAACTTGCGCTCTGTTGACAAAACATCTCCGTGAATAATTGCTAAGTCACAAAACATCGTAAAGGATTTAGTAAGGATTAGACTTTATAACATTTGCATAACATTCCCAAGAAGTATAGCAAGAAACAACAGATACTACGCGCTATGATTGACATAGTGATTTATCGCTATTCCGTTACAAACAGAAGGATATTCTTTGTTTGTTTCGTGTGACCTCAAAGACAATAGCGAAAGGAATTTATAAAAGTGAAAATGTATTAACAAAATCTTACTTTCACTCTCTTCGTCCCTATGTTCTATTCAATGTTTTGTGTTATCTTGAAGTAATTTGGGTCAAAGCCACAGGACATCCTTTATGTAAATTGGTATGCAACGATTTGAGTATACCGTAAGGATTGTTTTTAAATTTGGAATTATATATTTAAACGTAGAGGGATTCTTAAAATAATGCTAAAGCTAAAGCACAAATTTTGTTGTAAAATATAACCTAAAATCTATCTTTAGTTATCGCTTTAGGTAGCCTCCTTAAGGAGTACACCATATTAAAGAGCTGAGGAGTAAAAAATCATCTTGAGACAGTAGATGTATTGATGTGGAATTGTCCATAAATAAAGAGTATGAATAAAGAGTGAGTGAAATATGATTTTGGAAGTCACGAGATTAATGTAAGATGCCCTACAAACACAACTGGGGACCGTAATAATCAGAAAGTAAAACGGATATCAAAATTAGCAAAAACAATTACCGAAGGCAACGAGAAGGAATGCGAAACAAGCGAGTAGTTTTTTGGAAAGCAACAATTAGGGGACGTCTATTAATTACGTAAGTTTTTTTGGAGGGAATGTGGTTCAAAAATTTCACCGTTCGCCGGATTTATTTCCCAAAGCACAACCGAAGGCTTCATGGTCAAAACGAAGATTTCTATTGAAAAAGTTCGAAGGTGTATTTTGATAAAGAAGAGTGTGTCGCTGTAGCCTGAAAGCAGCGCTTTTCTGCAACTCCAAGTAATGATATTTCGAAATCCTGCAGGTATATTGACAATTCTGAGCAAGCAGTTATATATAGCTTCAAAAAGTACATAAGAAATAAAAATTTCATTTCACCTTTTTTTTATGTACAGAAATATGTAAAAAATCAATTTTCCACCAAGAAAATTTATGTAGTAGAAATCTCAAAATATATAACGATAGCTGATATTAAAGGTCCTTGATTTCTCTTACTCATCGAACGCCACAAAGCAGATTCTTTGAGTCACTTTGCATCCCTAAACGAAAAAAGGTAAATTTGTTCTTTTTGTCGTTGTTTCAGAGACTATCGCGGAGAAACTGTAAAATTCCTCTCGGAGATTTCTATTGCTCGCAGTCTGTGGTCCGTATTTTGCTATAAAAAAGGCAACCGAATCGCATATGACATACCTATCCGCAATCAAAAAGAAGTTTCAAGAAAATGCCTGATGAAAATGGCTTACGGCATCTTATTGCAGCTTTGTCATATTTTCGAAATCTGTTCCGAATGAAACAAAACGAGATTTATTATTATTATTAAATACTATGCAATATTATTGTATATGCAAATTTTTATTAAAATAAATTGTTTTATTCTTCCGCAACTCCTAAAAGAGTATAAAAACAAATTGCTTATATGGGAAGTGCCACGCCCTCTTGTCCGAGCTTACTTTGATTTTGCGTAGAGCTTGCATTTAGGTTAGGTTTTCAAAAAAAATCTTTCAGTATAGGATTTTGAAACTTTCGGTTATATGGGAAGTGCCACTCTCTCTAGTCCGAGTTCGCATAGTTTTTTTCTCAGAGCTTGCAGTTATTGATTTAAGTATCTGAGTACAATTTGCTTAGGTTATCTCAGAAAATGCTTTCAGTATAACATTTTGAAACTTTTGGATAGATGGGAGGTGTCACGCCCTCTTGTCCGAGTTCGCCTAATATTTTCTCTGAGCTTGCATTTATTGGACGGAGTGTTTAAGTGCAATTTGGTAGGGTTATCTCAAAGAACGCTTTCAGTATATTTTGAAACTTTTGTTTTCAGAGCTCAGAGCTTGTACTTACTATTCCTAATATTTATGTGTATTTTGCTTCTGTTATTGCAAATAATGCTCTTATTATTACATTTTGAATATATTTTTTGTATGGGCGGTAGGCGTGTCCTTCGACAGATTTCATTCATTTTCAATCCCCCGAGCTAACTTATACGACGGAGGTAATATATAGGTAGAAGTCGTACGAAAATGTTTTGCTCTTTTCTATTAAATGCGTCGCACAGTGCACTGTTTCATACAATCTAGACGTGAAAAATTCACGAAATAGAGTGAAGTAATTTTGGGGGGGGTGTGGGGGTTAGCCCCCATACGAAAGAAATGAACAAATCTCTATATCTTTGTACATGCAGTAGCTATTATTACAAAACTCTGTAAAAAAAGTACACTGCGTACAACAAGCACCCTGTTAATATTGGAGGAAATTGAACAAAGGCGCGCTGCACCCCCCATACAAAAAACAACTCAATAGCTATATCTCTGCACTTGTTGCAGTTATTGTTACAAAACTTTATAAACAAGAGTATACTATGTTCACCAAACATCTCACAGAAATTGGGGGAAATTGAACAAGGGGGCGTTGCACCCCCATACAAAAAACACATCATTTGCTATATCTCTACAATTGTAGCAGTTACCATTACAAAACTTTGCATACAGAAGTATACTAAATACGTTCATCAAACGTATTGCAAAAATCGGAGGAATTTGACATAGGAGTGATGCACCCCACATACAAAAAAATATAGCAATTGCTATATCTTTGCACCTCTGGAGTTATTACTACAAAACATTATATTGTGACGAAAAATAACAACACATGAAAAGAAACTTCGCGACATTTCAAGAATAGAACCAGTGACGTCACAAGAGTACTTGACAGTGATGCCAAGTTTTGTCAGGAAACTATTAGCCGAAAGAATCAACGAGATGTTGCCAGATGTTTCGCTAATGCAATTCTAGAACGTTCATCCGGGTATAAAAGGAGCTGTTCATGAGAGTTGCAACACAGTTGATTTTAAGCAATAAAGTGAAAGAGTTGTACACACAGTGCCAGTGAAAGTAAATAAAGTGAATGTAATTAATAGTGAAATAAACAATTGTACCGTGTGAAAATAAACATTTGTGATTTAAATAAACCATTTTATAGCTAAATAAAGTGTGTGTTTTTGATTGCTACACAATCCAGTGATCGAACTCAGAAAACAGTAAGAGATTGAAATTATCGTCATAGAGACAGGAAATTTCGTAACAATATTGAGAGTTCCATTTTATTTACAAAATAATATACGAATAGACAGGGAGTTAAAATATGCGGGTTTTGCGCCCCTACACAAAAATACTTAAAATACTCTATTTATGTACCTTTTTTATTATAAAATTTGGTACATGGATGCACGTGTTATCTTTTAAGTAGCATGAAAAAAATTAAAAGAGGGGACGCTGCAACCCCCCACGCAAAAAAACATTCGCAATATTTTACCTTTGCAGCTAGTGTAGATATTATTATAAAATCTGGTACAATTTTCATTGTATGGCGAAAATTTTTTGCGAGAAAGTACGAGGATTTAAACCTCACGTGTCGTCAACAAAAATCTACATATTTTCTTAAAATCTCCATCTCTACCCGGTGCGGAGCGATGCTCATAACTTTTTAGTCCAATATATAACAAAAATATAAATTTCGAAAGCAAAAAAAAATTGCAATTCTGCTTAAATTGTTTGTGGCAACACTATGTAATATATATATAAACAATATATAGTTTTGAAAAGCTTATACATCGAGTCAATTTTGGTTTTTTTTAAGATTTTGAATTTTTCACGTCTAGCTCGCTAAAACGAGACACTGTGCGTCGCTTAGTGCAAAGCAATCTCTTGCTACTTCTATTAAACCTCAAAAATCGTGTTTTTGAACATTTAGGTTAGAACATCTCAAAAACCATACGTGACAGAGCATTTCCGACTTTGGATTCGGATTCAGCACCGACAAATACATTGAAAATCACTGTTTTGGTTTCTACTTTCCTTGGTCCTTTTTCTACTATCATTTAGTTGGAGAATACTATGTTGTTAATTAAAAGAAAATATTTCCTCACGGATATACATAGAATAATTAAGTAGGATTGGATAAGTGAAGAAGGGGTAGTAAAAAATTTTATGGTCTTATCAGTGGGGGAGGGAGGTCATAAATGTTGCATCAACATTTCTTCTATCAGTAGCAGATGGTATATGCGTAAGCTTATCTGCTTAGAGTTGCAGTGTTCGGCGTTAGTTTGAGTACAGTGCAGTATGATGAAATGCCAATAAGTCTAGAATTGGTTTGATTACAGTGTGTTAACGTTAGTTGCTAGGTGTGGCAAAGATGGCAAAAGATGCTATCGTATGTTTTCATAATTTTGCAGGAGAGCAAATTTGAATATTTAATTGGTATGAAAAATCATAAAATCAGGGATTTCAAGTTGTTTTTCTAAGGAACTATAAGTCCTAGATCAAATCTGATTTAGCCAGCTTGTAGATTTCACCGAGAACAATACCCTGGACTTATTAGCTACCAACAATGAAACTACATTGATGGTCGGAGCTTACTGTTCAGTGTTTTTGAGTAAAACAACAATAAAAACACAAAAAACAAGGCAAAAATACACATGAATAAAAAAAGCAAAAAAAAACCCTGGACTACAAATCTCATTTTCACAAAAACTGCCCGATAGCAGCTTTTGTCATCTTAGCACAGAATTAATAATGATTTTTTTAAAAACGTTTTGTTGTAAAATTTTTTATAAAAGATATTTAAAATAAAGCTATTTTAAGGATAAATCTAAAAAAACTATAACCATAAATTAAAGATAATTTTGTTAAAATATCTATGATAATAAATTATCATTTAAGACATAGCACTAACAGATGCATGCAAATTTTGATTCAGTCATCAAAGACGCGTGTCTGCTACATAAGAAAATAATTTTGAAGTAGAGCTATAAAATGATTTTCACCCTCGATGTGTCAAAACACCAGTCAAATAAAATTATGACATTTTTTATACATATATACATATATACAGACATACTTAGATATATCCTTAGGAAAATTTCGCTTGTCAAATAAACAACGAAATATAAAAATACAACAACAATAACAACAATAAGTACATGAGAAAACTAATTTAGAAACGGCGTAGAATGGAATACATAAATGTTATTTATTAATGTTTGTTTTGTGCGCTGCGAGTGCAAAATCTAATAATTTATATTATTTTATACATTTGTGTTCTTCTTCTTCTTTTCGGAATATTTTTTTCTTTTTTTGTATCCTTGACGTCCTTACATTATGATGGCAACAATTTACAGTTATTGTTGTAGTTGTGTAGCTGTAGCTTTTATTGTCTGTGAGTGCTTGAAGTAAGTAATTCTTGTGACAAGACAAGCGAGACTCGTAGATTTACTCACCACGCGCCAAAAAAACAAAATAACGAGAACAAGTGCCACCAGTGCCATTTTTGCCGCTTGACAGCATGAGGCGGGGTTGCCACCCTTACGTTGAACACAGAAGAAGAAGAAGAAAGTCTGCTTGACAGTTGACATACACAACTGTGAAGAGTGGTGGCAATTGCTATGGCAGAACTGGAGAGGAAAAGAGATCACAAAATGTGGCAACTGGCAAATAAAAATGATTAATGATGATGTTTTTGGGACTGAAGACTCAACAGAAAAAAAGCAAAAACGAAAATGAACAACGAACTGAATTAACATTACCATGGCTGTTTACGCTTGAAAAACAAACAAACAACAACAAATCCAACATAAAATATATATATAATATTTGAACTATAGTATATGCCAAAATAGCACAGAACACGCCCCCCACCCTCAATATATCACTAATGAAATATCACTGGCCTGGTAATACGTTTTAGCAATGTTACCAACAACAGCTTAAGGGTGATTTGAATACACTAAAAATATTAATGGAGCGATCCAAAATAAATTGAAAATATTATCAATAGCAATATTTCATATATAAGTTCTTAAGCTTGAATCCCCGGCAAATCGGCAAAAATTGCTCAAACCTCTCTGTCGTGTGGGGAAAGCAAAGTTTTCCTGGCTGCTAAATGTACTGTGCACCTAATCATGCTTAGCATTTTGTTTTAAGTAGAATAATCCTGTCATTTCGACCAAAATCCTGAAATTTTATCAAAAATCTTTAAATTATTCTGTAATGTGCAGTTCAAGAGAATATGATCAAAACATATGCCAAGTGAGAAAGTTTTAATGTACTTCTCTTTGAGCTCGTTTAACAAGCTCACAAGTGGTCTGCACAAGATGTCTTCATGGGTTTTCAAGACCTTTTGTTAAAATATCACCTCAGCGTGGCGTATTCTCACCTCTGGCTCTGGCTAGTCCTTAATCAGCTTAACATAAACGGAGTCAATGTAGTTGCGTATGCGGATGATGTGGTAATATGGGTATCAGGCCCATTTCCCGACGTGATCAGTAATATCGTGGAATGAGCTTTGTTAAAGTTATCCTCGTAGGCCACATCATGCGCCTTGGGCGCTAACCCAGCAAAACGGATCTTGTGCTTTTTACCACAAAAACCAAAATTCCAAACTTCAACCTTTCTCAACTTAATGGATAGGCTCTGTCACTCGCCAAGACATCGAAATATCAAGGAGTCATACTGGATCCAAAGCTCAAGTCTATATTGAACTGTGGTGCAAGAAAACTTTCAGATGTACACAACCAAAGTACGTCCCATCCTCACTAATGGCTCTCTAGTATGGTAGCCAGCTACTAGCAAGGGCTATAATCAGACAAAACTAGAGAGGGTGCAAAGGACTGCCTATGTAGGTGAGATCATGCCCTACCGCAGCTCTTAGTGTCATTTTCCACCTGTTGCCTCCTACTTTTTTTATTAAAGCTACTGCTTCTTGTAGCGCATATCAGACTCAGGGAAAATTACTGATGGGGTGCCAAAGCAATATGGTCATTCTTCTGCAAACCGAACTTTCCAGCTAAAAAGATTAAACCTGTCCCATACTCAGCTTTGATAACAACTTTAGGGTATGGCTTCAATGGGAAGATGACACAGTCAATCTTAGCTTTGAAACCACCATATACTACGATGGCTCCAAGCTAGAGTGTGATGTTGGTGTGGGTTTTTTTCTTCCAGAAAATCTGAAATTATCTCAATCCTTTCGCTTGCTAGATTCAGGCAGAAGTTTTTGCATCCTCGAAGCCTGCAAATCTTAAGGAAATATTAATGCCATTTCCAGAAAAGTGGCAATTGCCTCTGACAGTCAGGCCTCTATCAAATTACTGAATTCAGCAATAATAAAGTCTAAATTAGTCTTAGATTGCAAGGAAAAATTAGTCAGACTGGTGCGTCGGTTTTATATTGCTCTCGTTTTTGTTTCAGCCCATACCCCGCTAGGTCTAATAAAGAAGCGGATCTTCGCATATTGCTTAACCCAGGCGAAAACTAATTGGAAAGCAATGACTACATGTAGGCCTAGGCATCCAATTTAAGATGAAGTTAGTCTTCCCATAAAGCGTAACTTTCCTGGGTATTGTTCTTGTTCGCAAACTTAAGTTTAAGTTGAATGTTGAGGATAGAATTAGGAAAGCATTCGTTGCTTTCTATTCATGAAAACGCTTGTTTGGTAAGGGATGGGACCTTAAGCCGAAAATAAGTTTTTGAATGCATAAGACAATCATCAGGCCGATTTTTTTGTACAGAATTTTGGTGTGGTGGAACTCTTTACATAAACAAAGTAATTTGGATATGCTATCCAGGGTTCAAAGAGATGTCTGTCTCAGTGTTACTGGGGTTTTTAAAACTACTGCAACTGCTGCACTGGAAACGCTTTTTCACCTTGAACCACTTGATTTTTTTGCCAGAAGCATGGACGCAAAAAGTGCAATTAGACTTAAAGAATTGGGTTTCTGGAAATCGAAATCTTTTGGTCATAATTTATGGATTGTGACGCAGATATTGGTATTGACTTCCACTTACTACAACTTCTCTTCCCAACGAACTTCCAGGTGGTAATACCTGAAAGAGATATTTGGGCTCCTTTAAACGCATCCTTTGAAATATACATGGATGGGTCAAAATTGGATACAGGTACTGGATCAGGCATTTGTTCTAAGCCTTTAAACTAAGCAAAATCTTACAGACTGCCAAACGATTGTAATGTCTTTCAGGCAAAGGTCATATAGACGTAGAGCTAAGCACGAAAAAAAGGAAAAACTTGGTGTAGTGGAAATTTATATGGGAAATATGGGAGTCGATAGCTTAGGACCGCAAGTCGTGCGATCAAAAATTTTACGACTTTCTATAGGAAATTTTGTGGGCTACGAATTTGCCACTTAACCTTTTTTCAACAGAAAAACTGATTTTTGCACCCATTCCAGGCCGGTCAGCACGGCAGACTGATGGACTCTTAAAAAACATGTCCTAAGCTATCGATTTCCTTATAAATTTTCACATCATTTTTTCGTGTTTGGCTCTTAGTTCAACAGTAATTTCGAGACAAACGAAATTGCTGATGAACCGGCCAAAATAAGATCAAACAAAAATTCGCTTTTGGCTGACTTTTCAATTAAAAAACCCATTAGCGTAATCAAGGGAAAAATCAAAAATATATGTATTCAGCTTCTAGATGGTCAAATCTTCAAACTTGCAAGCATATTAGATCAATTTGGCCATCATAAAGTACAAATCGTACTAAATTTTTAATAGCAATGGATAAACGAAATGTACGAATCTTAATTGGTGCTATTACTGCAAATTGTACCATTTAGGTTCATCAAACGTTGGCGACCTTTGTAGACATTGTAAAAACTCTGATATGGAAGAAATATTCTTTCATTTCTTTTGCGAGTGTCCAGGGCTGGCGCTTACACGCAGATGGAATTTTTTCATTTCAATTTTGAATCGCTTGACTCACTATCTTGAGTGCGTCTTAAATTCATATGGAAGTATGTATGTATAGCTTTTGTCGAGTATACAATGGGCCCATTTTTGAGCCTAACCTAACCTAACCTAACCTAACCTAACCTAACCTAACCTAACCTAACCTAACCTAACCTAACCTAACCTAACCTAACCTAACTTAACCTAACCTAACCTAACCTTACCTAACCTAACCCAACCTAACCGCAATTGAATATGCCTTTCAATAAAAAAAGTATCCAGCATTTAGATTTAGAGGCGATCGTGGAAATACTTTATATCAAGATGGAAGTTATTTAGGGACCATTTACTTAGGATCATAGAAACATACATCCATACATAGAAACGCTTTTCCTGATGCTTCTCATAAGAAGAATTATGTTGGATTGTTTAGCATTCTTACCTTATGTTTATAGTATGCCTTCTTACTTTCGGCGGCGCTCATATTGCAGTCGCCCACTGCGAAGTCCCTTTTCATCCCTCCCTCTTGCTCCTGAGTTACGATACTACTTCTTGGTCATAGTATTTTCTTAAAAAGCTTCACCATTTGAAAGCCACAAGCTCCGGAAAATCGTACCAATCCCCCAAAATTTCTTAATTGTCTTGCAAAAGAACGTATGAGTAATGATTATTTCATGACTTTGCTATGTGCACAAGAATAACAGAGATTGAAAGGACCGCCTCCGCCTCGAAAAAAATATCCTGCCTTCGTCCTTGCAGCCAGGATTTCATTTCGGAGGGAGGTTTCTTGTAAAAATAATATTAATGACCTTTATAATTGAGATTTCTCCTTCCTATTTATTCTCGTTTGGGGTTGGGTGGGCTTGAACCCCCAGAACCCCTTTCCTGGCTACGTCCTTGCTATACTCGTCCTTGATACATTCATATGTGTATGTCATGTACCACAAACTCTTTAGCCTTAATTTTAATTTTTGGAAACACCCTAAGCTAGCAATGGCAACAACAAATTCAACAACAACATGAGCAAATGCGAAACGCGGAAAATGCTGACGTTGGCTGACACCCCGTGAAGACACAAAACTCAACTCGACGCGCGACTCAACTTGGTGCGGCTGACAGATGACAAGCAGCAAGACAAGCAGCCACCGGGCCATGGCAGCCATTTTTATTTTAGCCAATCAAGCGCGCACACACAGTGGAGGAATCGCGCGCGTTGCGTTGTTTTGCAAAGCGGTAGCGTTGCCAGATTCAATGCGCTCTAACGCTTTTGAATTTTTTTGTTTTTGGCCAGCAGCAGTACTAGAGAAACCATCACAAGTCAGAAGAAGACGAGGCAGAAGAAGAAGAAGAAGAGAATGTTGCTTGCACCTTTGGCAGGAACACAACAACAACACAATTGCAATCATTATGGGTTCAGGTGTGCGCATCACCACTATGCCGGTACGTGTGTATTTGTGTTTGTGTTTCGATGTATCGTTGAGCAACCAACTGCGCCAGCAGGGTGCATTTTCATTAAGAATGAAAAATGACGAGCAATCAATCATTGCACGGGAGGGTGTTGCTATTTCTTGTGCCGTCGAAGTCGAGGTAGCATCGGACAAGCGACCGACCAACCAAACAACCAAGCTGTTTAAAATATCTTTTGAATATCTTTTTGTTTTTGTAATTGCACGTACCCAATTCATAGCATTTTTATTTAGATACAACGTGTAGATTGATGTTACCTGCCTCTGGTATTAAAAATCCGGTCCAGTGTGCGGTACGTCCTATTTTTTTTTTTTTTTTTTTTTTTTGAATGTGCGAATGGTTGCCATGAATGCGCGTAATTTACATCTTCATTTTGTTTTATTTTTCATTTACCATTTAAGTGATTCAGTATCTTATGAAACAGTTTATTATTTAGATACAGAGTTTATACATTTTGGTATGGTATGTGAATTTCATTCGCTGGCTTATGCGGTGGCTCAACTTGTCAAGAATTTTTGAAGTAGCAAAATCAATTTTCAGATTAATTTCTTCAGACGTTCCATTTTTTCTGGGTTTTTCCGTAGTTAATCACACCATCTATACTTTACCTTTTCACGAGCCTGGAGACAATAAATTGTCTCTCAATTCATTGCTATCTCTCGGACACAGAGGCTAATGTCCCCCTATGCATTACCTTTTCACCTGTATACAGACAATTGTTCCTTTATGCAATAGCTTTCGCAATTCTTGTAACTATTTCCCTTCAATGCATTAACTTATCACTAATCTAGCGCCAATTGTCCCACATTCCATTACTTTCTGTAGACCTGTAGTGCAGCAATTGTCCCTCTATACACTGCCTTTTCAACAGTTTAATGACAATTGCCTCTCCTACAGTCTAGAGACAATTATCCCTGTATCCATTACCTTTCCACAACTCTAGGTACTATTGAATTTCAAAAAATTTTCAAAAGGGGATATGCGGCCGAAAATGGTTTTCTTTGCCGTTATAGCTATGACACTGGTTGGTATATTTTTTTTCCAAGTTTGCTGATCACTGCTTAATATCAATGTTAGGTAAACCTTTTCACTAAAATTGTATTAAAATAAGATCTACCACACTTAACATAACCTTTTGAAGTTTGAGAACATATGGACACATCTAATATCTCCTCAGTTATTATTTCTAAAAGCTCCTCAAAATATTTTGGGATGACGAAACTTATTTGTCTACTTGCACAAACTCATGTTATAAGATTTTCTTCTTCCCGATTCCCGCTACCTTGGAGTTCTCACCTTAATATTGGGTGTACAACTTAAAAACCGGATTTTTTTAGCGAAATTTGATGCTTTATTGTGGAAAAATGTTACAATATATTTTATTCAAGGTATTGTCCATTGGAAGCTACAACATTTCCCCATCTTTCAAGCAATTTATGAATTCAATCCCAAAAAAATTGCGCCGGCTTGGCGGCCAAAAATGAATCTATCCAATTTTCGATATCTTGAACTTAAGTGAAGCGTATTCCTGATGGGGCATTCTGCATCGATCGGAACAAATGGTAGTCTGATGGTGCAAGGTCTGGGCTATAAAGCGGGTGAGGCAAAATTTCCCATCCGTTGTTTTCCGTTGTTTTCCAGGCAATTTTTGACTGGGGCAGCAATATGTGGCCGAGCGTTATCGTGGTGGAAAATGATTGACTCATGTCTGGTCGCATACGTTGGCGGCTCTACCTGGATTTTCTGCTTCAATTGGATCAATTGTTGACGATAGAATTGAGCATTAATGGTTTGGCCACCTGGCAACAGCTCATAATGGATCACACCTAGCTGGTCCTGACCAGGACGTTCTTTGTCTTCGACATCAAAATAGCCACTTTTAAACCACTCACGACAGCTTGATTCAGCTGGAGCATAGTCCCCATAAACTTCTACAAGAATGCGATGACTTTCGGCAGCTATTTTCTTTGCAAAAAAATAACCCACTAGAACCCCCCCGCAAATGCTATCTTTTTCTCCAATTTTCGAAGTTCTTCATCGTGAAAAATAATAATGATGCACACAAGATAAAATTGTTTTGTTCACTGATTTTGACAGCTGTCAAATGTACCTTCAAAATGACATATATATAAAGTTCGAGCTTTCACGATATTTGTTATTACGGACATCCACCGTCAAATTCCGGTTTTTAAGTTGTACACCCAAGCTAGTTAATATTACTATTTAGTAAGAATCTTGTCAGTATATTGGACATGGTCGAACCACAAAATGTTCAGAATTCACGATGTCGCGACCCTACCCCCCCACCACCCAAAAAAAAAAAAAATTAATCATGTCATCAAAACTCTTTGACGCAGATAAATGAGCTTTTGTAAATATGTAAAAGTCATTGGGACAAAGAAGTTCACTGGAAAGATGGGCTGTGCCACCGGCATAAAAAAAATAAATTCATTGTATCGCTGACAATATTTGGCATAGTTTGATATGATTTGGTGCATACGAAAAACCCATAAGAACAAGTAATTCTCACTAGAAAAATGGGCGGTGCCACACCCTTCTGAAAGCTAATTCATTATTTCTCTGAAACTAAGTACTTGACGCAAATATGCAAAATTTGGTACATATTCAAAAGGCATTTGAGAAATAATTTTCAATGGAAAAGTGGGCGTTATTACGCCCTATATAAATGAAATGCGTCATATATCTTAAGCCATTTGACGAAAATCATAAGCTTTAGTATAATCTGGTGTGTCCAAACAAAGAAAGGGCGATTTCTAAGAGAAATTAAAAGGGATGCCCTCTTTTATACATTTTATCAGCTTCCGTCTCTTTTAGAAAATTATCTTCCGAGTTTTAGCACAATAAGAGCTTGAAATTGATAAAACTATTGTAAAGAAACTTTGGATTTTGATTAAGCATACTTTCCCAATAAGTTTTTGAGAAAACAGCTGGAAAACAACTTTCAAAGGTCAATTTATGCGAATCGGCAAAAAATTTAAAAAATTTTTTTTGTTACACCTAAGCACCCCTTTCATTGACCAGGTCACATATTAAAAAATAACGAAAATTCGCAATAATCTAATTTTTCCACTTTTATAATTTTTTAGTTTAATATTTCAAAAATCGATATAATACATTCTTAAAGGATTTGTCACGCTCTACATGATGGCAATAGTGGAAATAGCCAATTCCGTAAATTTCAGTCAAAAATGGAGTTACGATAATATGTTTTGCATCGCACTACTTCTGACGAAGCTGATAGAAATCAAAAATGCCGTAAAGACAACTTTTTATTAAATTTACTGAGAAGAAAGAGTAAATCCGAAGAAACATTCTTGTCTTTTGGTGACCAAGACCAATACCAATTTTATGTCTACTGGCTTTTTCTTCCTGGCAAGCTCTTTTCCGTTGTTCTGCAGTATCTTTGTAATATTTCCGCTTACGCACAGTTCCTTTTTTTGTAAGAGGGTTTCGATATGATTCGTTGTCCACCATGTGGTTGAATTTTCTTAAGTTGTCATTACCAACTTGAATCACAGATTAATTCATCTGAGCTGCTGCAGTTATCCTCTGTGGAACCATACTCTAAAATAGATCTAAGAGAAAATTTTAGTTGACTGACTTGTCCAGAGGCCACAACCGATACTTTCTACGCGCACGAGATGTTCCATAAAGAAAATTTCTTTGTTTTTGAAATGATTTAGGGAAACCAAATGATTTAAAAAATGTATGTACGTTTAGTATCATGCATTTTTATGGAGTTGCGGTGTTTTTGCTAAGCATGTGGAGATACGGTATTCTTGTTTAGTAAAATGTGTACGGCTGGGAGTTACGACAAAAGTCGTAGTTGATTTTATAGGGAAAATAAAGGTATACTGCAGCCATAAACTAATTTTTTTGGAAAATTGGAGTTACTGCATTCTTGCTTAAGACGGCAGTATAATGGATGGAAAAAAAAATAACTATTTTTAATAAAGCAGCAATAATATATTTTTTGGCAGTGTGCTTCATTAGTGCATTTGTTTTCAAAAATATTTGAAAATTTGATTTTATTTAAGTTTTGACGTAGGACGAATTTTACTGCTACTGAAATGAATAGTGAGCACAACTTGATCCCCAGCTTTCAGTTGAATCCGTCTGTAGTCAACATTTAATATCTTAGTTATCGTTTGATCGTCTGCCAATACATGAGGAGTATTTTGTGGTATAAAGTTTTTCGAAAGTACAATTCGTTATATGGACTTCTTTGGTGTTCCTTATTTTCTACTTAACATAAAATATGCAGAAGAAAATCCTTATAGAAACAGCTACCTGGCATCTATGCAAACCTTTTCATTGACAGGAACCTACCTCCTCCACTTTGCAGCTGATACGTAAAATTCGCCATATTTTATTCATATATGTACCTATAGATTCACTATATCGTCGCTCAATTGCACAACGGCCTTAATTAACATTTTTTTAAAATCCAGTTTATTACATGTTTCTGAAGATCAACCTCAAATACACCTTCGCCCAAAAAATTGGAACGGTAACACAAAAAATATTTATTAGGTGATATTAAAAAGCCTTAAATGCATTCAACCTTTTTTTTATAAGTCAAAAGGCCCTAAATGCATTTTCTTGCGAAGTAAATTTCAATTTGAACAAATTTAAATTACAATAGATATCATAGTAGGTAGCCTTTGAATTTCTTAAAGAAGTTCCAATTTTAAAAAGTAACAATTAGTGCATATCTTATGTTGGAACGCGTATGTAGTCTTCGTTTTAATTTTTCGCAATGAGTGTTACGGAAAATATTTTGTTTGACATCAATGCCTTTTATTCAATCCCGAAACATTTAAAACGTGATCGGATTCTAAATATGAGGAGTTCAATAAAGGCGTTTTTATTGAAAACGGTACAAGTCGATGGGCCAAAAGACAGTTTGGACCACCTTTTACGTCAAAAAATTGCTAGCAAAGACGAAACCGGTACTATTTACTTTTTATTGCAAACACACGGAGAGCAATCTTTGATGCATTTTGGGAAATGACATGGGAGCAAAAAAGTTGCATGTAATAGGCCTTGTTGATCTGTTAAGCAGAAATTAAATTTCGTCCGAAAACTCAGCGCGTACTCAGTCTCTAGAATATTTCTTAAAACACAATTCCCAACGTTTGCAAGTATTTGTTTATCCTAAATTTGAAGATTACTTTTTGGTATCGGTTTCTTCGAAGATAAACGATGCTTCCGTTCCTCAATATACCTGCGGTCGCAGGTGATCCTTATTAATGATTTAGTGTCCTATAATCCATTTTTCGTAATTGGGGGTTCGTACTACGGAGGTTTTTCTTTTGTTGACTGATCCCATCTAATAAGTAAGAACTATGAGGAAGTACTTGGCGAGGCAGATAGAACAGCTCACACCATATGAATACTATAAGGAAGTATTCGATGTGGCGAGTAGCACTGGTTGCCCAGGAACCTATCCAAATACTATAAAGATGTGTTTCGTTTTCACCTAACTGCTCGCACCTTATGAGTAGGTACTGTAAGAATGTATGTACTCAGTGAGGTAGGCAATGCCAGCACACACCGTGTGAACACTACAAGAAAGTATTTTTTTATTGTATTATAGTATATTTTATTTCTTATATAAAGGGGATTACTTTAAACTCGTAAAATCCTCGAAAAGCACGTAAACCTCGAAAACTTTTGAGTCTCGTAAACGAAATTTAAAAATTTGTATGAACAAAAGGTTTACCAGGTTTCGAGGCAAATTTGATGCGTAACTAGCTTCGAAAAAGTACCAGAGCGATTGTTGTCAAATAAATGTATTGAAAAAATATTTTTTGTTTCGAAAATTGAATTTGAATTGAATATTTTTCAAATTATATGACAGCTGATACGTTGCTTACACATTTTGAGAAATGTGTGTTCCTGAGAAAACCTCGTAAACTTTCGAGTTTTTCATGGTTTACGAGCTTACGAGATTAAAGTATACCCTTATTATTTTAAAAAAACTACATTAAATAGTACAATATTTGCAATATTTCTTAAATTTTGTTGTAAATGAATTACATTTTTAGTTTTCAAAGTAACTCACAAAGCCATAATTGAAATAAAATTAATATTAATAAAAAAAATTAACGTTTTTCATTAAAAATAATTATGCTAATGTTTTTGTCACTAAACTGCATCTAAACAAATTTGAATATTCTACATTGTCGGTTTTTATACAGTTTTTTTGTGTCCCTAAACAAAACCAAAAATGTCAATTAGGGCCGTTGTACAAGTGAGCGACGATATATAGTGTGTATGCCAAATCCATGTGAGATGATATGCTATCTAATTTTTTTGTTATATGGCGCTGATCTTGGAAGATTGCAATGAATATTTACCTTTATTGTTTACCGTTATTAAGTTACAATAATATAAATCTGTAAATATTTCCATATATTTCCAAAACTTTTGGATTAAAAAATTATATATGATTAGTAGAGCGCCCACATGTGCAAAATTCTGATTTTGCTTGCTCCCCGTCCATTTTCTGAAATTAGAGGTCAAAAAAATAAGATCACAAAAAAAATTTGGAATCGGTAGTGGAAAAAACCCAACCGGTTTTCGATCAAAGTTCGATAAATTGACTAAAAAAAAGAAGTCGCTTTGACTGCCCGTTTCTTCAAAACTGTTAATTTTTTCCTAATATTTTCAAGACAACTTTTATAGAGCATGACTAGGTCAACATTATCTACTTAAAAAGTTTTGGTCCAAAAATTAAATTTATTGTTGTTTCGGTACAAAAACTTGACTTTTTTTCTATAAATTGGTTTTTTGTAATTTTCAAAGGATGGAATATTTGTTCTGGAATTCTTTTATTGTAGGGAATCAAATGTTGATTAATTTAAAGAAAAAATTACTAAAAAATATTAGTTTTTAAGAAATGGACCGCGTTTCAAAGTTAAGAAAAAAAAATTTATTTTTTTATTTTTTCTTCTTAATTTTTAATTTGGTAAGAAACCATTTTAGTAGTCATACTTCCTAAACTAATTTGGGATCGCTGAACACGAAAATAGCATTTATTTTCGTTTTAGTGCGTTTTTGGGCTGTTCCAGCAGAGGTAATCGAAAATTTCGAATATCGTGCACGCAGCTCAGGAAAAAATTTCAATCAAGTTGTCAAGAAATGCACAAAGATGTGAAATTGCACGTGAGCATTTACTGAATAAGAAAAAAAAGTTTTCAGAATCGGTTCATGGCATGGTTTTTAAAATGAGGTCGAAAAACGGTATTAAACCAAAACCAAAATTGTCATTTTAGATATAGTTATTAATGCTGAATTCGAAATTGGACGCGAAATTGCTGTATCATTTATGGTTTGTGAGATATCTCACCCCTAATGTTCAAAAAACACGATTTTTCAGGTTGTGTAGAACACGCACAAATATTCCTTCCTTAAAAAATTACAAAAAACCAATTTATAGGAAATTTTGTATGTCATGAAAATTTTCTCAAACAATGTAAATTTTTGTACCGACACATCCACAAATTTAATTTTTGGACCAAAACTTTCTGAGAAGATAATATTGACCTAGCCATTCTCTACAAAAATCGGCTTAAAAACATTACGAAAAAATGAATAGTTTTGAAGTAACGGGCAGTCAAAGCGACTTGCCTTTTTTTAGTCAATTTTTCGACCTTTGATCGAAAACCGGCTGGGTTTTTTCCAATACTGATTCCAAATTTTTTATTGAGATCTTATTTTTTTGACCTCTAGTTTCAGGAAATGGACGAGGAGCTAACAATTTCACAACTTTGCACATTTCATATATCTTGTGGGCGCTCTAATCATTAGTCACCTTAACGTTACGTTACCTTTTACTCATTCCATTTATAAAGATCAGTAAAATAAGATCATTATTTTTGATATATTGACATGCCCTATGTATTTTGTTCGATCTTTTGAAACACACAGTATGTCTTTTGTAAAAAATTTAATTCTTCATTTTGATATTGATGTATTGTACCTTAAGAGTCTGTCGTGTATTTAAAATCAGATACACAATCGTTCCATTTGGATTCTTTTTTTTTTTTTTGTTTTTCTCATTCAATTTATAGCCTTCGTTTGGGGCGTTATTCTTATTGATCCAGGTTATAAATTTTAGTATTTTTGACAGATTCGTAAATTAACAAACATCAGCGCTTGATTTGTTATTATTTATATACGTACATACAATTTGATATACATTCGGTTGTGATTGTGTGGGTTAATTTTATTTTTGTTTTTTATCTTTTTATTTCGATTTCGAGTGAAACCCGTTTGAATGTTTTTAGTTTTTTCTTTTGTTTTTGTATTTTTGATGAAAAATTTACATAATGATGAAATATTTCTCGTTGAGTTTAATATCATTAAATTAAAAGAATTTAATTTGTTCATTAGGGAATTACTCATGGTGATTTATTTTATTCGGTTTTTTTTTTTTTGTATAAATAATCATTTTGTGTAGGTTAAATTTTTTGAGAAAAATATCGTAAAAGTTAAGTGAGTGTAACCAATCGGAATTGGATTATAGTTATATATATGTATTTATGTATATTACGGGTATATACAGCTAATGATGACTTATAATATTCAACGCGAAATACCTTAACCATACCTACATATGTGAAATACACGTGCGTCTATAACATGACCACTAGATAGTACCTAGTCACACATCGAATTTTTTGTTTAACCCCTTGAGACCGAAGCCTAGACCCCTGTAGATATCGAAAAATTAACTTCGGATTCAGTTTTCTTGTGCTTAAATTAAGAAAAAAAAAGTAGGTCCGGAAAATCCTCTTATAGCTAGAAAGGATGGATTCATATAACACAGTGCAACAAAAAAAATCCAAACAACTTTTTGAATGCTGTTCCTGAAAGCACATAATGTTACTAGTAAGACCACCCTATCTGTGTTTCGCTTGGTTGGCTCCAGGTCGAATTTTATAGTACTATAAAAATGGCTTCAAAACTGTTTTTTCAAAGCTGTCACGGCTCTAAGTCGTAAACCGTTTGAGATTTTGTTTTCATATCTTCAACGAAGTAGTAAATATGGGCTAAAGAAAAGAAAGTGTTTTAAGAACTAACCCGAAAAATTGGGTTTTTGGCCTCAAAATCACAATAATGTCGAAAAATTGTGCCATTTTTGGTCATAGCTTAAAAACCGTTCCGTATTTTGCCAAAAAGTTAAAACAGAATTGTAGCAAAGACTATACTGAACAACTCTCTAGAGCATGTCAATAGCATTCGAGTACTCCTTGATACTAATTTTAGTTAAAATAGTGATGTATCAAAAAATGCTTGGGGTCCTATATGACCCCATCGGTCTCAAGGGGTTAAAAAATCACTGGAGATCAAATTTTGAGCTATGAGGATCACTTGGGTATCCAAATAGTTTCATTTAAAACACTTATTTTTTAATTTCGATAATAATTTCCAGCTAAGTGAAAACAAAAAAATTCGGTTGAAAAAAATATTTTTTTTTTACATTCAGTTTGAAATACTAAAAAAAACAATTTTTTTTTTTTAATTCTGGACCCCAGAAATATCTTAGAAAATAAATTAGTTATATATGAAAAAAAAAAAAACAATTCTTTAATTCGGATAAAAATGCACTTACCAATGATTTTGTAACTAAAAAATTCCATTTTCGACAACTTTGTGCTACTATATTGAATAACTGTCCAAAACTCTTTGATCTCGGTAAATTGTTTCTAACCTTTTCACTCGAAAGAATGCTTCCAAACGTGTGCTAGTTTTTGCAAAGTATACGTACGTTGAATATAATTGTGCCTTAACATTTATGTTGTAGACAGGTAGACTTGGCCAAACATTATATACCCTACTGCAATGCTTTAAAAGTTTTGCTAAAATGGGAGGTGCCACGCCCTCTTGTTCGAGTTCAACCAGTTTTTGCTCAGAGCTTGTATTTATAGTTCTTAGTGTCTGAGTGAAATTTGGTTGGATTATCTGAAAAAACGTTTTCAGAACACCGTTTTGAAGCATTTGCTTATATGGGAGACGCCACGCCCTCTTGTCCGAGCTTTTCTAATTTTGGCTCAGGGCGTGCATTTGTAGTCTTTAGTATTTGAGTGAAATTGAGTTAGATTATCTCAAAAAACTCTTTCAGTATAGCATTTTGAAACTTTTGCATATGTATGTAGAGGTGCCACGCTCTCTTGCTCGAATTCGCTAATTTTTTCTCAGAGCTTGCGCTTATAATTCCTAGTAGCTATGTATATTTTGGTTACATTGTCGTGGAAAATACTCATAAAGTTGCATTTTGAATAAATTTGCTGCATGGGCGATAGGCATATTTGTTGACCGAGTTCGCTCATTTTCAATCCCTCGAGATAGCTTTTATGGCAAAGCCATTGATAAGTTTTCCTGTAAAAAAATATTTCCACAGCAAGACAGACACCCAGCCAGCCAGAAAGGCTATATCGTTTCAGGAGGTGATGCTGATCAAGAATATAAGTATATACTTTTGTATATCTGCCACGCCTCCTGTTATGCATTACAAACGGAAGGACAAAGTGAATATACCATGGATGTAGGGTATAAAAAAAAAATTTTCGAAATAGCCTTGCAATAATGCTAAGGATTCGAGTAGATTTGGAGTAGATTTTTTTTTTTTTTGTGATACATAACAATAATATGTTGATTTTTATACTGCCATAACTCATTAATGATGAGTCGCACGAAAAAGTAAAAATACATATCTATAGGGATTCGCATGCTCCATAAATAACACGCTTCAACAAAATTTTTTATTTTTTTGGGATGAGTTCTAACCTTGCACTTTCGATTATCATTGATGAGTGACAAAAAAAAACTGTCAATGGACTTTTCGAAGTTCGGTCGTTAAGCGGCGCTATAGCGGTTCAAAGTTCGAAAAATCAAGTACTATGGAAAAACCGTATTTTTAGATTAAAAACTCAAATTTTTTATATGAAATCTTTATTTCTCGTTTATGATGTCTTCCAAACATAAATTACGTATACTGCAATGATTATTTCCTTCTCAGATATTTAAAGCATATCTTTTACCGTTTTGGTGAAATTTACAGAAAACTATGAAAAATTTAAAAATACCCTCAATTTTGCATTTTTTCCCTCACACGATCATTTCAAAATTTGGGACGGGTTCTAGTAGAGCATTTTCGATTGTCATTGATGGGAAGAAAAAAACTATCAAAGGATTTTTGGAACTTCGGTCGTAAAACGCCGCTTTAGCGATTCAAAGTTCGAAAAATTATGTATAAAGAAAAACCATTCTTTTAAAAAATAAAATTTTTTATATGTAATCTTCACACTTCAAAATTGAAGGTTTCTCCAAAACCGTACAAGATATGCTTTGAATATCTAAGAATAAAATAATCATTGGAGTATGCTTTAGTTATGTTTGGAAAACATCATGAACGAGAAATACAGATTTCATACAAAAATTTAATTTTTTAATCAAAAATACGGTTTTTCTATAGTACTTGATTTTGCGAACTTTGAACCGTTATAGCGCTGCTTATTGACCGAAATTCGAAAAATCCTTTGGTAGTACTTTCCCACTCATTAATAACAATCGAAAGTGCTAGGTTAGAACCCATCCCAAATTTTGTGTTGAAGCGTGTAATAAGCCAAATATGTACGCATCTATATACATATTAGTACGCAAGACAAAAATTTGTCCTATCTTTTTTACTATGTTTGAAATGGAGCACTACTTCGAATTATACACCATTAGAAAGGTGTTTGTGTGATAATATGCAAAAAGATAAAATTATTTTAATAATTTGCCATTAAGCCAGTTAAAATTTAATGAAAATTTTTCAATATTAACAACAAAATATGCGCGCACATAAAGCAGAAAAGAGGATACAGCACAAAGAGTTTTCTTTTCGTTTCATTGTATGTAAATGAGCTTTTCTATTCTGTACCAAATATCAATAAAAAGTACTTAAACTGTCAAAAAGTACCAAATTTCGACCCTTGGGCGATTCTAGAATAATTTATTAGTTATAAGTTATTCAATAAAAACCATAAAATTGAAAAATCTGGAGACCCAAAAATTAGGATAGATATTAAAATCAATACAAGTAAGAATACTCCAAAATTTCCGATTTTCAATCAGTTCAAAGCTGTTTTTGAACAATGGAAAGAAAAATTAACTTAATTTTGGACTTTTGAGACCAACATTGAGTCGTATTTTTCCTTACAGGATATTTTGTTCAAGAGCTCTGGTGGAGATCTCAGAAATTTGTGAAATTCAATTCAATCTTTGCAAATTATTTTTCACAAATAAGATTGCATAGAGCGTTTCAACATGGAGTTTAGATTTCTCCTCTGTTCAAATTTTCTTCGCTTTGCGAAAATACGCTCAGCTAGAGCTGATGAGCAAACTTGATAGTGTAAGTAAATTCTTTAAACGGAACGTACTCTCTTATCATGTGACGAACATATTTTCGAACACTTTGCAACGTCTGTTAGCCAACGCTGGGCATTCACAAAGGAAATGAAAAATGGACTCTTTGATATCAGGATCTTTACAGCTTCTACAGAGATCTCCTACGTCGTCAAGCCCTTGAGGCGTGCCTACCAAAAAAGTAGTGCCCTGTAATGACACCAATTAAGGTTCTGAGGGTTTGCCTGTCTAATGAGATAATTTTTCGTGTTTTGCGTCATAAAGTGGCCATATCACCCTCGCCGTAGAACATGTTGTTAAGTGAGGCCATATAAAACTAGCCTATAAAATACATTTTGAGTCAATATTGGCTCTAATGTGGTTTCATAAATATAGGTTTCAGAAATTGTGTCAGTTGAAGACCTTTTCCTGGCAAGTTCGTCAGCATTCTCGTTGCTAATGAAATTGCTGTGTTAGATTACATAGGAGACCTACTTCACATAAGGCTTTCCTGCAATCTAAGATTAAGCTAGACTTAGTGGTGTTGGAACTAAGAGCGATCTTAAATTTTGGGTTTAATAATTTTGCATGCTTTCCAGACAGCTAGAATTTGAGCTTGAAATACACTACAGTAACGAAGTAGAGCAAAAGATTCACTGCTACATGAATCCTTGGAAAAAACCCCAGGACCAGTACCAGATTCCATTTTTAAGCCTCCGGTGTATATTCCCTTGGAATTCAGAATCGGAGTCCAATCACTTCTTTTAGGTGTTTTCACTTGAAATTTGATTGAGAACGTAAGAGTGGGAGTGAATATCAAAAGGCTCCGCTAGCTCCTATACCTGCCATTCTTTGAATTTTTGATACGATTGCCAAAAAGGTTTGCTTGCTTAAGGCTTTCCACCATGCAAGAATTACGTAGGTCAGAATTGGTCTTATGATGGCCTTGTACATCCACAAAACAACTTTTGGCTTAAGGCACCAAGATTTATTTAACATCCTTTTGCATATGTAAAAAGCAACACGTGCCCTTTCTTATATATTCATTTTCCAAGATAATTTTCTATCGAGGATTACGCCCAGATATTTGACACTTTCTTTGGGCAGCAAAGAACGTTATTAAGAGTTGGATGCCGAAAACTTGGTATTTTGTGTTTATTTGTGAACACCACAAGTTTTTTTTTTAACATAATACTCAACCAACACTTGCGTTCCACAATGTAATATTTTTAAGACCTTGAGACATTATGCCACTTAAAATATTTAAGTCACGTCCTGACACAGGCAAAAGAAAATCATCAGCATAAGCTACCACTTTGACGTTTAGTCGACTTATGATTCGTAGCAAATCATCCAGAACAAGAACCCAAAGTAGCGGTGATATAACATCACCTTGTGGTGTACCCATTGATACCGTTTTGATAAGTGAAGATACTCCTATATCAGACGAAATTATCCTGTTTAGGAGCATGTTTTTAACAATAAGTTGAACACATTTTTCCGTACCAATGCGGTCTAGTGCCGTATTAATGGCACTAGGAAAAATATTGTTGAAGGCTGCTTCTATATCAGTAAAAGCAGTAAGAGTGAATTCTTTATAAAAGAGAGATTTTCCAATGACAGTTACGGCCTCGTGTAGAGCCGTATTGATCGATCTACCATTCATATACTCATGTTGATCATTGGATAATCCATAAAATACTGTTTTTCAACAGAAATGAAGATAATGAAAAGGTAATTTTTAACCATTTTCAAGTAAAAGACTAAGAATAAGTGTCAAAATGAATTTCAGCATTATGAATTATTATGTATTTCTATGTGAAAAAATTCGAATTTATGATAATAAAAAGAAAATTATTCGAGAGATAAACTTTAGTATGATACCTCAGTATGTTTTAGTGGAGATCTTAAATCAACGATAGTACAATAAATTGACAAAAAATACCATCCACAACTAATTTAACCAGAAGTAATAAAATTTTCGTACAAAAACAAATTCCAGAAAATTTGTCAAGCTGATCGTTGTTGGATTTCAGTGGACGGACGGACGCCCGATTAATTTAAAAATTTAGAAGCCGCCAAAGAAACACGCATTCATTCAATGTGTGCTGCTGCTGCGCATTTGCATCTGCTGCGCCTGCGCACACACTAATGATGACGAATGCCAACGCCGCCACTCTGTCATTGGTGTGTGGTGTTGTTGATGTTGCTGCTCAACGTCATCGCGCCAACGTCGTCATCTCAACATCATCATGATCAGCAGCGAATACGGCGACATTAATTTCGGGTTAAAATTTTAAATGAAATGACTTGGAAAAAAACGAAAGAAATAAAAAAACCATCGACTAAAAAACATCGAACCAGAGGAGAACTGTCATCGGACAAATGATTTGTTTTTTTATTTTGTTATTTATGTTTCATAAATTATCGGATAAAGTTTTTAAATTAAATAGGTAGCCCCTGTAGCTAAAAGATGTAGCTCCATATTTATTATACGGGTTTTGTCTCGTCGTGGTATTGGTGGTATTTTTTATTGGTATGTGTGACACTTTGATGTTGATGAACAGTTTTTTCTTCTTCTTCTTCTTCTTCTGTCTTTTGTCAAGAGGTTGACTTGTAAATGGGGAAACATCATCGCTGACAATTGGAATTTTTTGACGATTTCTTTTCTTTTTCGACTTTTTCTGGTCTTCTTGATTTCAGCTTCTTCGCTTCTTCATTTATTTTATTGTTGTATTTTATTTATTACATATATATGCATGTATATCTATATATCTACTCGTATTATCCATTGTAGTTTATGGATTTTTTGAGTTTTTTGTTTTTGTTTTAAACTGAGGTTTAATTATTAAGGTCGCCATTTTAAAGTCTCGATTTTATTGTTATCGCTATTGTCACTGTTTTCATCATCGTTATTGTTGTTGATGTCGGTGTTGTTGTTGTTGGTGGATTTGTCTTTAAATTAATGATGATTCGTCGCTTGTTGATTACTTGAAAGCATCCGTGAGTTTCTTTTGCTTCATCTTTTTCGGTATTTTTTTTTTTTGGATTTTTTTGTAAACCCAATAATTAATGATTTTTATTTTGTATTAAACTCATTAGTTTACTTTGGGCATCATTTAAATAAATCATTTTCTTAATTTCGTTTATCATCATTTGAATTTCGCATTAATTCAGGTCTTCTTTAATGGTTCGTATTAATTTTGTTACTTCTGGTTGTTTATTTGACAAAAAACAAATTTTTGTCAGGCAATTAAGTATGTACTACGTTTGTATAGGTAGTAATCTTTAGTTTTAAATCAAAATTCCAACTAATTTAAGTTTTTAAGTAGCGATCTGTCAAGAACTACAAGTATTGAAAATACATTGAATTCATTATTACATTAAAGAAGTATTCAAAGTTATTCAAGGCATTGTGGAGAGTTCTTGACCTCTTCGTTCTTGTTTTAGTTTAGAAATTCGTTTGTTTTCCTACCTGGTCTTACTTTCTACTTTGTCAAAAAGAGTAATTGGTAAAGCCTGGAAAAAAATATTTCTTCACTGCAGAAGCTATTTTTAGTTATGATTGTTTTTATATTTAAAAAATAGAAGGAAGTCACAAATTCAAGTTAGGACTACCAACCACAACTTGGGTTTCGTCTGGAGTTTTGGAGAGCAAAACTCGATTTATCAAAACATTTAAAAAAAAAAAAAAAATAATGAACCATACAAGAACTGTAAAAAAAGAAAAGAAAACAACAAAAAACGATCTGACCGCACTAGAGTTCGAACCATGGTCCGTACGTGTGATAGACACAAGCATATTCTCTGTACTACTGGCCCATATGATGAAGAGATATAAAATTTGTATATTAAGTAAATGCCTGTCCAAAGATAAATATTTCTACTAAAATTCTAAAGTCAAAATGGTTATATTAGGTAAGGTAATTAATGTTTGAAATTTACTGTTAATTACTTTTTACTACCCGAGTGGAGTAAAAATTATGGCGCGTATTTTTCTCCGTGTAGCCTTAACCCATTCCCCGCCAGCACTTATTTTTTTGAATTTGATGGTAAATTTTTGTTTGGGGGGTAAAAGAAGGTTCCTGAGTTCAAATCCGGTTAGCTTTTTCACCGACCACGCCCCGATTTTTCATGGTGCCCTGATGCCATATGGCATCACTGGCGGGAACCTCTTAGCAAAAAATTTACACGTATGCATACATATTTTTTGAATAAGAATGGTAAGTTAGCATGCTAATCCGCGGTAGTGTGATATTTGATTTGATCTATTCGATTAGATCCTTCCATACATTTATTATAGCTATCGATTTTAGATCTCTTCCATGTGAAGTAGAAGCAACTAAAACGCAATTATTATCATTCCTATTTACAATGGCGACGTCAAATTCCTTGTTTTCTGCAAATTTGATATGCCCTCTTAGTCTTTTTTTTTTTTTTTTTTTTCATGATGTCTTTCCAGGAAGTGGGCAGTTGTGTGGAATGCAATTTCCGCTTATGGTTCCCGTTACATTGTAGCATAGGCTCTGCAAATAATTTAAAACTGGGATTCCAGTTAATAAATTATCGAAATAAAAGTGGAATTGGAGGGCACGAACGTCGTCAGGAAGGGCGTTGATCATTTGTAATAGAGCTGCCACAAAGTGAATATTACAATACTTTCCTCGGTAAATACCAAAGGACACCAAATACCCTCGAATAAACTGTTTGCATGAGAGCAGTCTGAAATACGGTGTCATGGACTCATCAAATGATGCTCAGGGTGAAAGGGATCAATGTGTTTTTTCAGTGTAAAGTGAGTAAAACGGCTTATTTGATTGAAACTATTTCGTGACATGCCAGCAAAAATCGTGGCTTTAATGATCCAATAATCTTCACGATTAACTACAAGCATTGTAGCCAAAGATAAGCATAATCCCAATAGTTGGATGCATCCACAATCATTTACAGCACATCTTCATAAAAAAAAGGCTCGAAAAATTCATATGACACCTAGGCCCATTCACACGGGGTGGGTTTTTTAGTGTTCAAACCCCCCCAGGTAGATATTTTCCCCATATAAATTATTTATGAATTGAATTCTTGAAATAAATGGAAATTAATCTACCTCTAAACTTTACATAAGCGGTTCCCGCCAGTGATGCCATATGGCACACTTAAAATATATTCAGGCCTATCACTTAGTAAGGAACAACTTATGGAAAAATATAAATGCACTTTAGAACCTACTGTATTACTCTTCAATTTGGCATAATTACTTTTTTCAATTTCGAAATACAAATAAATAATTGTTTGCAACTCGCCGACGTCTCGACGCCATAATCGATTTTTTTCGAATAACTTTTCAATGATCACTTTCTCTCCACTCACGCTTGAAAAGTTGATGGAATATTTACAAAAACGCAACACTTTCTCTGAGTATGTGCTTTGAACCGATTGTTTTGATAGGCGCGGTTGTTTAGAAGATGATAAAGTATCTTGTAGGGATTCGAGATATACATCAATTTTTCACTAACTTGTATCTGTTACATTAGTGCCTTTGCTGCTTTTCTACTACTAATCATAAACCCAACTTTATCATGAAAAATCTCATTTTGTGCTCTACTGAAGTATAAGAATTTTTCTCCATCAGAGACTATGAAATCAGTGGAGTCATCCCTTTCTCATTCCCTTAGGTTAGGGTGACCAACCGTCCCGAGTTTTTCGGGACACTCCTGGATTTTGCTTTCTTCTTTCGGACTTAAAAATGTCTTGGAAATGTCCCAGATTTTCATGTGTGTCCTGGAACTGTCCCGGATTGTAAATTATTGACCATGGTCCATGGACGATGTACATAAATATGGTGAATAAAACATGAAGAACTAATTTTCGTAATGTTTTGATCGATTTTTCCAAGCAGTAAGTTATGAACTCTATGCCAGATCTGCCAAATGCTGCAGTTGAGTGGCCATATTCACTTTCAGTTCAAGTCGTTTCTTACACAGAATTTTTTCTCCCACGTAGCATGGAGTACAGACGTTTGGTGTTCAAAGGCTTTGCGATTTATTTGGGATTATTTAGGTTATTGAGTTATTTAGGTTTTCATCTTGAGCTATTGCCTTGCCCATGGACAATTCATAGACAACCCTCGCTGCGGAAATATAACTGACTTCAATAATTACAATTTCATCGTGGCGTATGTTAATGTAACATATCCATTGCCTCCAGCTGTAACAGATGTTTATTTATATTTGAATACTTATATTTCAATACGTACATACACTATTTATGTACAAATATGTGTATATCTTTATACATAAATAGAAACAATATGTAAGTCAATAAATCGACAACCAAGCAATCATACACAATTTATTTCCCGTCATAATTATTGAGCCACCAAAATGTCCATATTTTTATGTGAATGCTGGACAGTGTTTCGAAGGAATGGATAATGGGACATTTTTTGAATTAGTAAGGATTTTGTAATAGATCATTTGAAAGTTTCGATAAGCAGCCATGGTATTTTTGTTCAATATTGTTGGACATTTCTTTACGGAAAGACTTAGTCTGAAACCGTTTCACTATTCACTGGCCTCCTGAAAAGCTTGAAGAAGCGACAAACAAGTTTTTCAACCATGAGGCCCATTACTAGCTTATGGCCGAGCTAATAAAATAAAATATCGTATTTGGAATACAACTTGAATAGGTTTCAAAAGCTGCCTTTATATCCAGACATAATTAGTTTTATTTGGTTTATGGCCTCGTGCAATCATCGCTCCATATTTCTTAAAAATTAGCCTGGCTGTAACGTCAGCACTAACTCGCCTTGTTGACGAATAACCCCTAAGGAGGAGGCGTGGCAGGTATGGAAAAGTATATATATTCTTGATTAGCGTCATCTCCTGAGTCGATTTTGCCATGTCTGCCTGTCTGTGGAAATAATTTTCAAGGGAAAACTAAGCAAAATAAATTGATGAAACTTTTCACACTGCATTTGCCGTTAAAGATAATTCGTGGGATTGAAAATGAGCCTTTAATATAAAAAAATAATTTGAAACAAAATTTTATGAAGATTATTTCGTTAACACACAAATACTAGTGATGGTAGGAGCAAGCTTTGAGAAAAAAAAAGTAAATTCGGACAAAAGCGAGGGGTACATCCCATACTTAAAAGGAAAAGTTTTAAAATGCAGTACTGAGAGCCTTTTTTATGATAAACCAACCAACTTTCACTCAGACTCTAATGATAGTAAATGCAAGCTTTTGTTAGAAATTTGGTCGATACGGAATAGGGGCGTGGCACCTCCCATACACATTAAAGTTTTCAAACTGCTGTTGTGATAATGTTATTTGAGAAAATGCAACAATATTTTGCACATATTTTAGGAAAAGGTACATAAAGCTTCATGCAAAAACTAGGCGAACTCGGAAAGAGGGCGTGGCATCGCCCATACAAGCTAATTTTCATAATGCAAGTGTTATTTGATTTAATTAAACGAAATTGTGCATAGACACTTGGACTAGTTAGCAAAAGCTCTGAGCAATATTCAAGTGAATTCGGACAAGAAGGCGTAGCTCATACTTACTATATAAGCACAATTTTCGAATTGTTGCAGTTTAATTTATTTAACTTTTGGTCAGCCGAAAGATACCATTTTGACTAGTTTCCTTTGGGAAAACGTCCAAAGCTTCATAATGGCCCTGGATAGCTAAATGAGTCTCTAGTTATCGCAGAGATTTTGTCCAAATCTCATTGTAAGCGCATAACACTGTACATCACCAATACTTCAAGACTCTCTAGATGTTACCCTTGCACTACTGCCGCTGCTGGAGCCCTCTAGCTTCAAATTTGCCACTGCGTCACTCTCGAACACCAAGCAGTAAACGCTTGACTGTTGATTACTATGAAATTAAATGACGGCCTGGATCAACAGCCACCGCGCATTGAATCCACATTAAAAGCGATTGGTGTTGTTGGCTTTTCATTGTTTTTGTTTTCTTTGTTTTTGCCGTAAGTGTGAGTGCAAGCAGCAGCTAATCTACGTCTCTCTCTCTCTCTTTCTCTCGAGCAGCAGCACCAGCTGCTTGGAGTCGACATTAATTCGGCCATATTAACTCATTTTCGTATTTTGTGGTCAGCAGCAGCAGCAGCAGCAAAATATCAGCTGCAATGGCAGACAGGCAGCGTAGGCATCATGGAGTGTTTGCTGTGTGTTGCTTGAGGCTTCAAAACTTTTGAAATTGACGTTGTATTTTTCTTCTTCTTCCCTTTCACTGCCTCGCGAGCTGTCATAGAGTCGTGGATATCGTTTCAATCTCCCGCGTTTTTATGTGATTTGTTATGTAGAGTTGTTGCAGTTGTTTTTGTAATTTATTTCTACTCTCTTTGGCTGACAGGCTTCTCGATTTGATTTCGCATTTATATCGTGAGTTTATTCGTTCGTTCGTTCGCGAATCTTTTAGTCTGTCCTGATATCTGTCTGTTTACCTCATTCATGTATAATGTCTGGCTGTCTATTCGTTGGCTATATTCAGAAGCGATTGTAGGGTGATGCGAAAAAATTCAAAAATCGAAGAAGGTACTCTTAATGAAGAGGCTGGACTTGGTGGTAAATAATTCCATCACACGGTTGCAGGTAAAAATGTATAGAACTTTGTATTTTATTCAGAAATTGGGGTTAAATTTTCTCTAAAAAACCCATCATTTACATAAATCTCGACACCTGTACATTAGGCTGGGTCAATGAAAAAATAGTTGGAAAACCGCCCCCTACTTCAGAGCTTACTTTGAGAGTATCTAGGAAACAAAGAATTTTTTTTTTTGCCACTCTAAAAACAGCCAAAATCGTCTTTTTTCCACAACTTCGGCAGGTGATGTCCAATGTTTAAACGTTATATATATATCGTTGTAAGGGGCAAAATTGGTCCCTTATTAGCATTTTTAGGGTAAAATGTAAATATATTTATAGACTTAAATTTTATAAAGAAAAAAATTTCATTTAGGGAGATACAAACCACAGGAACTAGGTCGTAATAGTCAAATATGACCACGGCGGTCCAAATAACATGAGGAAAATTAAGCCCTTTTCAACAATGTATAATTTTTAAGTATCAGACATCACCCTTCGAAGGGATGTAAAAAATACTATTATGGCTGTTTTTAGAGTGGTCAAAAGAAAAAATTGTTTTGCTTCCTAGATACTTTCAAGGTAACCTTTCAAATAAGGGGCGGTTTTTCCAAACTTTTTTTTTTCTATGGAGACTGACTCGGCCTAATGTACATCAAGGAGATATTTTTTAAGCAATCCAGATTGTAAAATTGCAAACCTAGACTATATGGTGCCTTGGATGACAGTTCTAATTGTCATATGCTACTGAAACAAAGCTTCCGTATCCGGAGCGCAAATAAAATTTTATTTCTCGGTAAGGGCTGAAGAGTAGGGTAAACTGGGGTACATTTGACACCGGGGCACATTTGACTTTGCCATTTTCGGTGTCAACACGCCGTTCGAACCAAAAACCTGAAATGCAGAAACACAACTAATTAGAGTGGAAGCAACGTAATGAACTTTGGCAGTTTTCTTTCAACTCCTCCCGCGATAATACGCTTTTTTAACTTTTTGTGTATTTTTTTGTAATTTTTGACTTCTTGTTCGTAAGGGTTTTGCAAATAAAGTTGTATTGTTTTTTAAAAGTAAGTATGAAAATTTGGTAGCTCTAACCTTTATAATTAATAGAATAAAAGTGTTTTTTATCAAGGTCAAATAGTTTAAATTTTAAAATATTTTTAATTCTCCAAGAGATTTTGGGGCACATTTGACTTTTGCCGAAGGGGCACATTTGACGTTCGTCCAAACATATGTGTTTGTGTATTTTAGAAGATTTTCTAGTGTTATCTTTTTCAAGATATGGTACACACTATAAAATGAAGACGAACAGACGCGATGGCGATGAAAAAAAGTTAAATACGCTATTTCTGATATCGGAAACCAGATAGAAATTCCGACTTCCGACACAGAATCTATTTCATTTTCATAATTTGTTACCTTTGTTTTATCTACAACACAAGATTTTTGAATAGATGCTTTCCAGGACCTCTACCACTTATTTTAATTTGAAAATCTGGATGGATGAATTCCCGAAGTAAACATATTGACATCAAAGTTCATCATGTATGCGAAGTTTTTAATAATTATCAAATTGATTTGAAGTGCGCCCCATTATGTGAAAGCGCTGCAGATATCTTGACGAAGGTGTTACCCAAAATCCAGACCAATGAAATTTCCACCAAACTGGGTCTTACCTAACATTTTATGTTGATGTTTTCATAAGGGGTGTTGTTGGAAATTGTTCTTTATACTTATATATTGTCCTTGGGAAATTTGGCAAAAAATCCAAAAACCCATTTTTTTATGTTGGAGAAATTGTAGAAGTAATTAGCTATACTTCATACAAGATCAGTTATTTGAGAAGAGTTTCACCACTAAATTGGGTTTTTATAAAACCAGAAGTGGAAGATGTTTGCCTGACTTTAAGGAGTGCAATTGAGTTTAAACTACCAACTCCAACAAATCCAACTTCACGTTCACGCGCTACGTATTTGACATCGACTTCTCACACTTATATATAAAATAAGTCTTCGTTAATACATACATACTTATGATTTGTATTTATATGAAAAAAATATATGTATCAATGTTTTGTTTAATGTTTCTGTGTTATTTTTGTGAGTGTCAAATGTGCCCCTTGCAATGTTAAATGTGCCCCGTACCTGGGGCACATTTGACAAAATGACATTTTTTGAAAAAATTTAGAAAAGGACTTTCAATGCAGTTTTTTTGAAATTTTTTTTTTCTTGGTTTTAACCTTAAATAATCAATCTTTCAGAAACGGTAAAGAGTGTTAAGATCGTGCAATAATTTTCTAAGATACAGGTCTTTGAAAATTTAGTGTCAAATGTGCCCCAGTCTCCCCTACTTGTTCTTTCTTAGCATAACAGTCATGAGTTGTTCAAAACTTATTTTGCAATACTCTCTTAGACATCTCGAATTGCTATCGGATCTCCGTAGTTCCGATCATTTAAGAGCACTTTCTACAGTATCAACTAATCTTTTTCGTGATTGTAAAATAGCAAACCTGAAACTAAGCATATGTACAACGAATTGGATGGCAGTTCTAATCAAGATATGCTACTGAAACCGGGCTACCGTATCGGGAGAAAGGCCTGGAGAGAGCTTGTTCTTTGTTAGCATTATAGTCATGGGATGCTCAAAGCTCCATTTGCAAATATCTGCAGTTCCGATACTTTAAAAATCTCAGGTCCCTTTCTGCAGCATCAACTAATCTTTTCCGTGCTCTTCTATCCCCGTATCAGAAGGATATTGCACCAATATTTTTTTGATTAAGGTATCATACATATCGTCTTCTACTCGAATGATCATCTTTTGAACCGTACGCACTCTAAATAAAACTGTGTGAAATTTCACATATTCTGCTTAAAAAGGAAGCTACACAGTACTGCGTAAAAAATTTCACTCAGCATTGTGTCAAATTATCTCAAAAATGTTTAAAATGTTGAGCGAATAGCTATCTTTCTACACAGAGTGAGTGAAGTTTCACACAGTTTTATTTAGAGTTTAAACTTTTTGGGGCGATTGCAGGTTCAGGTTCAGTTCGGGTTCAATTTGTTTTTGAAAAAAAAAATAAAATGCAGATTAGACGAGTACATGTCGTTACCGCATTCGTGTCTTTGCTGTAACCAACTAACTCTAATCTTTCTGTCCAACTTTCCCGGTTTCTCTCTCTCTAAGTACTCTTGCCCGAGGTATTTTTGTTTATGACGTCCCATAATGCCTTGTAGTCTTCACTCAAGAATTTGCCGGTATAATTCGTTGGCTAGAAAAAGTCTAGAGTCACCTATGATAGCACATGATGAAAGTATTGATGGGCAAATCAAGATCAAGACGAAGACTATAGTGATGGTTTTAATATTGAGTCTTGGTCTTTTGCATTAAGTCTCGGTCTCGAAAAAGATTCTTAATATTGTTGAGTGATCAAAATTTTTAAGATGCCAAATTCCGAATTGATATAAGATCTTTGCTTGAAAGGAGTCTGACACACCTATTACTTTAAATTACCAAGACTGAAAAGCAGCCTTGGTCTTGATGATTACCAGGACCAAGACCATAACAGTCTTGGCCTTGGTCTTCAAATTATATCACCATCTTGGTATCGAAAGACAACCAAGACCAAGACTCAGAATAAGACCACTTCTAATTTTTCTCATCACTAGATGAAAGCCTTTAATTCCCTTGTCCGAAGAGTGACAATAACTGTCGTCGATATTTATGGCTAAGTATCATGGTATGATATCTCAAGAAGATATTAAGATACAACTTAATCTTTTAAAAAGGGGAGGGGGGAGGTAATCAACATCAAGAGTAAGAAACTCTCAATATTAAATGAAGTTTCCAAAATTAACGATTTCCTCACTATTTGGTTCTATGAGGGGTACGGTGGCTAAAATCATTGAAGGTCTACTAATGCGATACTTTTAAGCCCCCTAACTATTATTTAGCACAAATTAAATAATTTTTTTTTTCGTCACACCCTACTGAAGAGTCACTTAACTGGCGGCCAGAGACAGTTTCTCTGTGGTATTTATTAAAAACTCAAAATAATTTCCTGCGCATTTATCATTTTTATTATCCACTTATATGTAGAAGATATATCTCGAATTCGAAGATCGCAACTTTGAATTCACTTTTGCGTTACCACGACGCGGCGTCGACCATCTGCGCGTCAGCTTCCTGGCTCTGCTTCGAACTTTTTGTCATTCATTCATATATGGAATATGGGATGCGTTGCTTAACGAATCCATTTAATTTGACAATTCAGTCTGTCATTTCCTTCTCACTCTTTGTGGCAACCCTACTGTGTTTGTGTGTGTGTGTTTCCTCTTTGGTGTTGTTGTTGCCATCTTGTGTTTTTTCTTCTTCTTAACAGCCTTTTAGTTGTATCTATTAAGGTTGTTGTTGTGGTTTGTTGTATTTTAATCGTTTTTATTAAAAATGTTTTCGTGTTTGTTCGGTTTTTATTCGTTTTGTAGTGATGTTGATGATTTGCGCCTAGGTCGAAGTTGTTGCTGTTGTTGTTATTAGCTTGATGGTTATTGCTGTCACTTTTGTTGTTGTTGTTGCATTTGTCATGGATCGTCCGAAAGATTGGTCAATAAATTCGATTGATTTACAATCGAGATAAATCGAACCGCGTTCAATGGATTTTTTTATTGTCTTTACGGTTGACTATCTCAAAGTTTTACTGTTGTTATGGAAATATGAATCTTAAGCATCACGAATTTATCGTTAAGATAAGCTTTATTTATATCTATCTGATGTGAATGAATCGGGAAATAGCTTAGTGGAAGATAATGAGGTTAGATTTGCAAAATAAATTTTTTAAGAGATTGGTCCTGAATTCTTGAATGCAGAGCTGGACTGGCCATAACGGAGTTCGGGAGATTCCCGAAGGGCCGATGAACATTTTGGGCCGGTAGGCTGTTAATTTTTTTTTTGGCTTAAAAAGTAATTCAAAATTTACAGAAAAATAGAACTGTACAGCAAGAAGTTTTAGATGTTTCAAATTTAATGCAGTTGAATTAAAAAAAAATATCACTAAAACTTTTAAAATTGTTTTAGTTTGGCAGTGGTCGAATTTATTTTTAGACTGTTGTAAAGAAAAATTTTTAACGCTTCCAACAAATGCACCAATAATAAAGATTTGATTAAATTTGGCTAAGTTATACGCTAGCATCGGAAAGTTAATTTTTATAGTAGTTTTTTAAAAATTTTTATATACATATAGAGCCAAATAAAACAAGGTTTTTTGGCAATTAGCTTATATAAATACACTTTTTTATTTTTATCTGTTTGTGTATTTAATTTCAAACATATGGAGCCCAGGCTTACCAAAATCGGTTCAGATTTTAAAAGTTATTAAGGTTTCAGTGAACCAAGGCCATTTAGATTATTTATCGAAAAAATAGACAGGTACAATAAAGTGTTTCGATTTGCATGATGCAAAACAAGTGTATAAGGCATAAAAAGCTTAGAATTGTCCAAAGTATTTCTTAAGCTTTTAAATTTCTTTTTCTTTGACCAATTATTGAAAAGTTATAAAAGATCGCAAAAAATTCTAAAAAAAATTTACACGCATATATCCTTCGAACGATTCTAAGCATTTTAAGCACATTTCATAAACTTTTTTCGTAAGATACCTTCCTGTGCCGATCGCTTAATTGAAATACGTAAAAAAATTGATTTTTGGAACTGAATATTATGTGTACTACACAAAAATGTAAATTTTGTAAACGTCGAAATATTTGCAAGAACATAGACGCATAATCATAGTCAAAATGAAGCACACTTTAAGATCATTAAAATATGTTTTTAAATAGAGTATCACGGCGTGCCTTAACCCGTTTTAAATCGAACGTTGTAGCACATCAAATTTTTTTCCAGATTCTGTTTACTTATCGTTCAAATGATGTATAAAAAAGTTTTCACTCGTGGCTCCACGAATAAATTTTGAGATAATCCTTTTTCCAATTAGGGCATTTTCCCATACAAAAAAAAAAAATAAAAATTTTTTCTAACTACATTAAACAAAAATCAAAATAATCACATTCAATGTGTTCTGCGATGCTAAACGCGAATCCGATCTCAGAATTGCTCTATCGTTTATAGTTTTTGAGATATTCTAACGTAAAAACCAAAAAAAGTCGTTTTTTGCCATTTTTTGAAGCTATGTAACATATCATTTATTCGTTTAATTTGGTTATGGAACTTGAACTTCATGCTTCTAAGAGATATCGTAGACCGAAATATTGGCTAAACGGGTTTTATGCATTTTTGTGTCTTTTTAAGTTAGGATATCTTTGAGGAAAAAAAAGATATCAACATAATTTTAAATAGGTTTTAAAGGCAAAAATTAGGACTTTCAAGTTGCTTACACGTACTAGATTTATCGTAATTTTGACATTTATCAGTTTTTAAACGCTTCCTTCATTTCTATTAAATCTGGCAACACCATCAGAAGAATCGTTATTTTTGTATGATCATTCTAATGTGACCGTTTGAGTGGTGAAATATTGGTATACTTTACAGCAGAATTTGTAGGTGTTAAAGTGTTTTTAATCATATTGTATGTAGTGTGAAATAATTGGTGTCAGGTTAGTAAATTGTTGTTTTATATATTAATTGAACCATTATTTAAGTTAAGTATATTGATAAATCATAAAATTCAAAATGGGACACCGGTGTCCCTATGGTCGTAAAGGGTAACTTTTTAACTCACTTTTGTACTACAATTTCACCAATTTCACAGGCAATCAAAATAAAAAAATTTAATGATCTTGTTAGTAGACATTAGTACTGTAACGTACTTTTTGACACTGAATTTGAATCCGAGGGCAGACTTGCTCATATTCTTCAGGATTTCGAGATATCCGTGCTTGAAGCTGAGAAAGCGCTGTTTTCAATCTTACGGTGTAGTTCCAGGAGATGGTGTAGTTTAATTCTTTTGACGGCATCAAATAGCCCTAATCTTTTTATCATTTATTCCGAGTTATCACCCTTTGAAATTAGTGTATATTTTCCCCTTATAAAAATGTATGGGGAAAAAGTCTCCCTTAACGACCATAGGGACACATATGTCCCAGAAAATTCCAGAAAAACCGTTAAAATTTAATGAATTTTTATTTCAAAATATGTTTTCTGGACGCCCAATAGACTATTATAAATAGCTAACATGGTTGCATAAGCTCCCAATTACCAATACGGTCCTGAAAGGTTTAAAATGTGAAAGAAATTTTAATTTCGTTAAATCTGGTAAGCAACTTGAAAGTCCTAACCTTTGCCTTAAAAACCTAATTTAAATTTTGTTGATATCTTTTTTCTCCTCAAAGATATCTTAACCTAAAAAGACACAAAAGTGCAAAAAACCCGTTTAACCAATATTTCGGTCTACGATATCTCTTAGAAGCATGAAAATAAGGTTTTAAAGGATTTAAAGAAAAAGATCAGGGCTTCCAAGTTCTTAAATCACATTTAACGAATAAATGATGTGTTACATAGTTATATAGCTTCAAAATATGGCAAAAAACGACTTTTTTTGGTTTTTACGTTGGAGTATCTCAAAAATTATACACGATAGAGCGATTCTGAGGTCGGATTTGCGTTTAGCATCGCAAAACACATCGGATGTGATTACATATTTTGATTTTTGTTTAATGTAGTTAAAAAAAATTTTTAGTATGGGAAAATGCCCCAATTAGAAAAGGGATTATCTCAAAATTTAGTCGGGGAGTCACAGGTGAAAATTTTTTATACATCAGTTGAACGATAAGTAAACAGAATCTGGAAAAAAATTTGATGTGCTACGACGTTCGATTTAAAACGGGTTATGGCGCGCCGTGCAAAATTTAACATTTTGTAAGCCCTATTTTCTAAACTAATTTGAAGTCGCTGCGTCCGAAAATCGAATTAATTTTTATACCCTACACCCAGGGTATATTGTCACATAGTCACATTCATAACTATACCTAAACATTCCATTCTACTATTCATTATCCTATTCATTGTCATTATCATTATTACTATCACTACTATTATTATTATCACTTTCATTATCATTACTATTATTTTTATCACTATCAATATCAATATTATAATTATAATGTAATGACTACTTTGCTTAAAAATACTTTGCGTTTTACTTTGTTTGTAAAAATAATTTTTGTAAAAGTAAGATTTTCAAAATACTTCAAATAAATTTTATAGTTTTTAGTTTTAATAAAGATTTTAAACAAAAAACACGACTTTTCACTATATTCACATTGTCCTTCCGTTTGTAACGCAGAGAAGGAGGCGTGGCAGACATAGAAAAGTATATACAGTTTGTCAAGAAAGTCTTTTTACATTGAAAATAAATTCATATTTTCAACTTATTAAGCAAAAAAAAACATACTTCTTACACTTTTGCCAAATTTTTTTTTATGAATAATAGTTGCTTGCTATATTCAAAAAGGATTCATGAAAAAAAAAATTGCAAATTCAATGCAAAATAAAGAAAAAATCAACAAAAACAATAAATACTCGATTTTTGAAGTGTCAAGAAAGTCTTTTTACAAATAAAAAGAATTGTTTTTATATTAAATTTTTAGTATCTTCCTTGTTTACAGTCATCTTTGAATGACCACCATAAGCATCTACCACACATTGTAGATGTTTTTACATAGAAGGAACCAACTTTTTCAGGTTGTAATTACTCGGTCTTTTCCAATATTGTATTTTCAAATGAAGTTCGGTATTTGGTTGCCTTTCAGCGACCTTTTTCTTAAAATAGACCCACAAATTTTCGATAGGATTATAGTCGGAACTTTGGACTAATGCATCCATCACTTTGTCACAGTTAAACTGAAGCCACATTCGCACCATAGTCGTTTATGCTTTCGATCATTACGCTGATAGATTTTGAAATGGGGTTTTCGGTCCCTGATAAACCCAAATTGTCAAGTTTTTTAATGTGAAATGGTTAGATATTCTTTCGAGTTCATGGTTGTGTCTTTAAAGGATAAGTTTCTACTCCTCTGCCACCTCCAAGTCATAATACTAAATTTTTAAATTTTAACGGTAGGAATAATGTTGTGATGTTAAAATTGAAAAATTTAGTATAATGACTTGGAGGTGGCAGAGGGGTAGAAACTTATCTTTTAAAGACACAACCATGAAGTGGAAAGAATGTGTTACCATTTTGCATTAAAAAACTTGACAATTCGGGTTTATTAGGGACTGAAAACCCCATTTCAAATTCTGTCAGCGTAATGATCGAAAGCATAAGCGACTATGGTGCGAATGTGGCTTCAGTTTAACTGTGACAAAGTGATGGATGCATTAGTCCAAAGTCCCGACTATAATCCTATCGAAAATTTGTGGGTCATTTGACGAAAAAGGTCGCTGAAAGGCAACCAAATACCGAACTTCATTTGAAAATACAATATTGGAAAAGACCGAATAATTACAACCTGGAAATTTGATTCCTTCTATGTAAAAACATCTTGAATGTGTGGTAGATGCTTATGGTGGTCATTCAAAGATGGCTGTAAACAAGGAAGATACTAAAAATTTAACATAAAAACATTTCTTTTTATTTGTAAAAAGACTTTCCTGACACTTCAAAAATCGAGTATTATTTGTTTTTGTTGACTTTTTTTTTATTTTGCATTGAATTTGCAAATTTTTTTCACGAATCCTTTTTAAATATAGTAAGCAACTATTATTCATGAAAAAAAGTTTTGGCAAAAATGAAAGAAATACGTTTTTTTTTTGCTTAATAAGTTGAAAATATGAATTTATTTTCAATGTAAAAAGACTTTCTTGACAAACTGTATATTCTTGATCAGCGTCACCTCCTGAGTAGATATAGCCATGTCCGTCTGTCTGGCTGGCTGACTGGCTGTGTGTGTGTGTGTGTGGAAAAAAATTTTTTGGGAAAACTGAGCAACATAATTCAATGAAATTTGGTGCACAGCTTTCGTCGCAAAAGTAAACTCGGGGGATTGAAAATGAGCGAATTCGGTCAACGGACACGCCTACCGCCCATACAAAAAATACATTCAAAATGCAATAATAACAGCATTATTCGCAATAACAGAAGCAAAATACACATAAATACTAGGAAAAGTAAATATAAGCTCTGAGCAAAAACTAGGCGAATTCGGACTAGAGGGCGTGGCACCTCCCATATAAACAAAAGTTTCAAAATGTTATACGGAAAGCGTTTTTTGAGATAACCCAACCAAATTATACTCGAACACTCGGATCTATAAATTCATGCTATACGCAAGATCTAGGTAAACTCGGACCAGTGGGCGTGGCACCTCCCATATAAGCAAATGTTTCAAAATTATATAATAAAACTGTTTTTTGAGATGATCCAACCAAATTTCACTCAAACACGAAGGACATTAACTGTAAACTCTGAGCTTAAAGTACGCGAAGTAGGATTAGAGGGCGTGGCACCTCACATGTAAGCGAAAGCTTCAAAATGCTATGCTGAAAGATTTTTTAAAGAAAATCTAACCGAATTTTACTCAAACACTCAGAACAGTAAATGCAAGCTCTACGTAAAATCAAGGTAAGCTCGGAGGTGAGGGCGTGGCACTTCCCATATAAGCAATTTGTTCTTATACTCTCCTAATAATATACTTGAAATGCAGCGTAGGAAATTTATTTTTTGGCCAGGCCAAAGATACCACCCTTACTAGTTTTTTTTTTAGTGGCTGTTCTTGAGATAATCGAAAATTTAAATTTTTGGGGTAATATCTCAATTTTTCAGAATAAATTTCGAGAAACCGATTCTTGATCGATTTAATTTTTACATTATTGTAAAAACAAATTTACAAGGCTTCCAACAATAAAATAATAATGAAAATTTGTTGAAAATTGGCTAAGTGAAAGCAGCGCAAAAACCATTTTTATAGTAGTTTTTACATCTTTTCATATTAACGCCAAATAGAACATGGCTTTTTTTGGCAATAGTTAAAACAAATATGCTATGTTTGTATCTTTACTGAATTGTATATTTAATTGCAAATAATTTGAGCCAAAGCTTAGCAAAATCGGATCATATTTTAAAGAGTAATTAAGGTTTTACTGAAGTACTTAAGACCATTCGATTTTGTATCGAAAAAATAAACGAATATTATAGCATGTTTATTCCTCATAAAACTTAAGACTATAAGGGGATACCTTTAATCTCGTAAACTCGTAAACCATGAAAAACTCGAAAGTTTACGAGATTGTTTTCAGGAACACACATTTCTAAAAACGTGTAAACAACGTATCAGCTGTCATATAATTTGAAAAATATTCAATTCAAATTCAATTTTCAAAACAAAAAATTATTTTCTATACATTTATTTGACAACAATCGCTCATGTACTTTTTCGAGGCTATTTACGCATCAAATTTGCCTCGTAAGTTTTCGAGGCCTGGTAAACTTTTTTTCATACAAATTTTTAAATTTTTTTTACGAGACTCGAAAGTTTTCGAGGTTTACGTGCTTTTCGAGGCTTTTACGAGTTTAAAGGAATCCCCTTTATGTTTTTACAAAAATTTTGGCGTTAAAAAACTGTATATTTTTTGTGTCGTTTAGATAATATGATATTTGGTACCAAAAATCGATTTTTCCATGATTTTCAATTGCGTGTGCCTCAAGAGGCAGTCAGCTTGAGAAAAATTGCACAAGGACTGAAATGCTTAGAATTATCCAAAGTATACGTGTGAATTTTTTCAGAATTTTTAGAAACCTTTTATAACTTTTCAAAAGTTGCTCAAAAAATAGAATAAAAATAAAAATTCTGAAAAAATTCGCACGTATACTCTGGATAATTCTATTCAATTTTTTTGCTTCATACAAATTGATCCAGTTTCCTGTGTACCTGTTTATTTTTTCGATAAAAAATCTAAATGGTTTTACTTCACTTAAACCTTAATAAGTTTTTAAAATATTGTCCGATTTTGCTAAACTTGAGCTTAAAAAATAAACAAATAAACGTTCTAATGGATAAAATTAAAAATGCTTGTATTTTTAGGGTCAAAAATCATGTTTTATTTGGCTTTGATATGAAAATTTGCAAAAAACTACTATAAAAATTAACTTTGCACAGCTATAACTTACGCAATTTAAATCAGACCTTAACTATAGTTGCATTTGTTGGAAGCATTATGATTTTCTTCCAAATAATGTAAAAATAAATTCGATTGAATTTGGGCTTCTCGAATTATATAATTCAAAATAGAGCCATAACCTTGAAAATCGACATATTCGATTAATTCAAAAACGGCCCCAAGAAAAATAAAAATTTTTTGGATTTTCGGGCTCAGAGACCACAATTTAGTTAATAAAAATATGGTCGCATACAAATTTTAATTATTTGTCATGTAGTGTTATAAAACAAAAACAGCTAAGCGGATTCTCAGGTTCTAAAGTTTAATTCCAAAAAAAAAAACCTTAAAACTTCATATAAAATGCGAACTTTAAACTTTGAGGTGCCATAAAATGAAAAAAATCACTGATACACATATTCGGTAAAATACGAGTCTTTTTATTTTTTATAACCCATCAGAAAAACACTACGAGACCCTAGGGACAAATTTTGCTTCATTTTGTTGCAGTGTGTAATAATAATTTTAGTTTTATTTTCGATGAATTGCAATAATAATTATGTTGCACAGACTTCTTTAAATAATAATGGATTTTATTAATTTTTTATGAATTTGATAATTAGGTACATGAATCAATTTTAATTTTAATTCTGCAAATTAAATGGGACGTATTGCCATATGGGCATACTTAAGTAAATCGTAACCATCACTGTAAGATTTCCAAATCATACCTTGATTGAGTCTAGTGCCGTATACGCCATTTAAATTGCTAAAAAAATTCATATGTTTATGTCAGTATAAAAAAAGCAAAAAACTATGAATTACCTTTCATGGCAACTGTTGTACCACCACCCCCCTGTATACGTCTTTGCACAATAATTATCCTTTGAGTCCTGTGTGCTAAAATTTTTACCTGCGTGATATACTAAAGAGTTTCTAGCAGTACCTTTATAACCACCAAGAGTTTTCAATAAATATGAATCATCTTCATCACCAAAGCTCTTGCTCTGATGACCTAGTAAGTGCGTAAAGTTTATCTAATCCAATCCAAAAATTTCGCTTTAAGTCCCCAAATCCACGTTTGTACATATCCCAGTTCTGATGAAAATCGGTGGTGCTATCTTGTCTTCGTTGGAATATCAACCATGTACCATTAATAGGTTCTTCCTCCAAAGACTTAGCAATATTCTGCATGCAATATACATCAAACGGAGCGATGTCAGCATTTGTAATATTAACTTTGTAGATGCCGTCTGAGCCACTTTTTCCCATAGCCTCAGCGCAGTTGCTCGGCAATGATTTCAAAGGTGTAGTTGTTGTAGTATCTGGTTTTTCAGTATCAGGTTGTACAGGATCAGATGTATTTTGATAATTAGAGCAACATAAAGGAAGAGTTTGTGAAACCGTAAAAATTTCTGCGGTGATCACCATCTGTTGCTCTATCCTAAAAAAAAAGGCCATTTTAAAGATATATTAATTTTCAATATCTTGTTTTAATTTTTAGTCCAAGCCTAACTAAGCTTTGAAATCTACAAAATATTAAAAGGAAAACAAACAAATTTCCTCTTCATACTAAGAACCATTTTTATAAATTTGAATACCAATGAAAAGGTGTTCTACAACACACAAAATAAAGAACTTAACGGTAATCAAACGAAATTTCAAAAGCCCAAAGGTAGCATACACTGTTGTAAAGCAGAAACTATAAAAATCCGTTATTAAAAATGTTCTTACTTAAATGGAATTCTTCAGCAAAACAAACCATAGACTCTTCTCTCTTTCAAAATATATTAAAAATCAAGTTCATAATCTGAAAAAGGTCCTTCTAAGCTACTATACAGGTGGTTCTTCAAATCCCCACGCACGGAGTATACAATAAACTAATATCGACTCTCTTTATTTTTTAAGTGATTTCAGTTTGTTAAATCGAAGACTTCAACTTAAAATGCCTACGTTGAAGCTACGTTGTCTCTCACTTTCTCTCCCCCTTTCTGTAGTAATTCTACCCATAGTTGTTGATGTTTGGATGTTCGGTTACAAAGATGTTAAGACCTTTCTGGAATAAAATCAACTTGTACAAGAAATAAATGTCAAGAATTATCTATATTAGAATATATAACAGGTCATTCATTAAGTCCGTAGGATGACACATAGATGGCATTACTAGAATTTTTTCCATATAATTTTTATTTAGTACTAACCTTCAAACGATACGTATATAAAATTGACAGCAATCGGACTATTGATTCGTGAGTTATAGCATTTTGTGTAAAGCAACTTTTGTTAGTAAAAAAAAAAATGGAAAAAAATGAGTTTCGAGTTTTGAGAAAGCATTGCTTTTTGATGAAAAAAAAAAAAAAATACAGTGGAAACCAAACAATGGATTGATAAACAATATCCGAACTCTCCTCCATCAATACAAATGAATTGCTGAATTTAAATGTGGTCGTACCAGCACAAATGATGCAGATCGCAGTGGACGCACAAATGAGGCTGTTATTCCAGAAAACATAAAAAAAATCCACAAATTGGTTATGAACGATTGCAAATTGAAGGTGCACGAGCTAGCTGAGATTGTAAAGATATCTGATGGTAGTATTTTTACCAATTTACACGAACATTTGGGTATGCAAAAGCTCTGTGCAAAGTGGGTGCCGCGTGAGCTCACAGTCGACCAAAAACAACATTGAATAGATGCTTCAGAGTAGTGTCTGGCGCTGTTAAACCGCAATAAAATCGAATTGTATCGTCGATATGTGACAATGGATGAAACATGGCTTCACTATTACACACTAGAATCCAAAAGACAGTCATCTGAGGCCTATTTTGACGAAAAAGAGAAATCGTACTATAAAAGTGGAATCGAAATGTTGGAAAATCGCTATACTCGTTGTATCGCCCTCGAAGACAACTATGTTGAATAATTAAATCGGGTTTGGTCGAAATTTTGTTTTCCTCCTACTTATCCTACGGACTTTCTGAATGATCTGTTAAATATATGAACGATTTTCTTCAACCAGGTAATTATTTAACCGATGAAAGGCGCTGTCATATAGAATAGTATAAAATTAAACTTAAGACTCATAAGTTTCCATTAAGGCATTTAAAAACACAATCAAAGGTTTCCATGTAATTATAACAATAGCAAGAGCCACAGTATCGTCTGAGACACCAGTTTTTTATGACTGACTTACTGCGTTTCCAAAAGAATGCTTATGTTTTTGCTGTTGACATCATTCTGAACTGAAAGTATATTGATATTTTTTTCCAGAAGATCAAAGCGCATGTTATTTTTTTGATCCATTTGATTCATGTGTGTTTGCATTCGATCAATGCGTTGAAGTATTTCCTTTAATATATCATTATCATAGTCACTTCTTACTGCATTCTAAAAAAAAAAAAAAAAAAAAAAAATAAAAATTATGTTTGTCCGTAAGGATTTTTACGATTTAGGGCTTTCATACTTTGTTGTTTGTAGAAGTGCTTATATTTTGTATTAAAATAATGTAGATAATTGCAAAAACTGCTGCGACTTCCGGAAACATCTTGGTGATAGTGTTTATATTTTTTTACTAACTTAAAATGTTAGGAACGGTTTATTTATATCTAATATTCATGTACAAAACAAAAAATCATTCATGCAAGAGTGCATTTCTAACTGCTTTTAAAACTTCAACACATGCGACTATATGTTGAAAGGGATACACCGACTAGTAGTATTTTTTACCCTTGTTCGGTACTTCTAAAGAAACCCAACGTATTTTCACAGTTTTTAGTCCCGCTCTATGTTGCCGTCATTTTCTTTTCTTCTCATAAAAGTAGCCGTAACATATATAAAAGCATATAGGGGATAGGCCGGGTCAAAATTTTTTGCGGCAAAGAGTATAGCAACAAAAAAATCTATGAAAAATTTTAAAAAACTTTGCGCAAGAAACCATGTTTCTAAAATCAATATCGAGCCGCCGCACACTGGCGACATTTCTCAAAAGTGGTTGCAAAAATTAATTTTTGGTGTGGTGGAAATTCGAAAATCTAATGATGCAGTTCGATAAAGAAATACCCAATACTCAAGAATCTATATCTATGTATATTAGGGTGACCCTTATTTGGGAAAAGTCAAAATTTTATGTCGCGCTCCCCCAGAATCGAAAGACTTTGAGAAAAAAATGAGATCCGCCAAAGGACAGGGTTTTTTAAACGAATTAACCTGTGTCACGAAGACATTCAAATTTATATGAAAATTAACATAGATTTTATATACTTCGTGTTTTAACTTGCTGGGAATCGCGTTGCCTGAAATATTTTTCGCCATCAAATGTGTATCTTATTGTTTTTCGGGTCGCTGAACACGATACAAGTGTCAAAATTAAATTTTGACAGCTGTCAACGGCTACAGAGCTGTTAAAACTCTTTAATTTTGAAGTTTTGTGTCAACGGCTACAGAGCTGTCAAAACTCTTTAATTTTGAAGTTTTGTGAGTTTTGACAGCTCTGTAGCCGTTGACAGCTGTCAAAATTTAATTTTGACACTTGCATCGTGTTCAGCGACCCGAAAAACAATAAGATACACATTTAATGTCGAAAAATATTTCAGGCAACGCGATTCCCAGCAAGTTTAAACACGAAGTATATAAAATCTATGTTAATTTTCATATAAATTTGAATGTCTTCGTGACACAGGTTAATTCGTTTAAAAAAACCTGTCCTTTGGGGGATCTAATTTTTTTCTCAAAGTCTTTCGATTCTGGGGGAGCGCGACATAATTATCATAATTATCCTCATAAGTTGCCATTAAGGCATTTAAAAACAGGATCAAAGTTTCCCACATAATTACAACAACACCAGCATCCACAATGTTATGCTGTGTTTTTAAGAAAGTGAATGAGTCAGTGGAGTGAGAGAAATTTTGTTGTTGTTTTTCTCTTGGTTGCAAAAACCTGTTTCGTTTTGGAGCTTTGCCGATATTTTAGATGTTTTTGTATACTGTTGGTCTTTTATCGATATTTTCGATGTTTCTCGATACTTTGAGACTTTTATCGATATTTTGGATGTTTTTCGATACTTTTAGACTTTTACCGATATTTTGGATGGTTTTCGATACTCGGACTTTTACCGATTTTTTGGATGTTTTTCGATACTTTAGAACTTTTACTGATATTTTGGATGTTTCTCGATACTTTTGTACCTTTACCTATATTTTGGATGTTTTTCGATACTTATGGACTTTTACCGATATTTTAGATGTTTTTCGGCACTTTTGAATTTATATCGATATTTTACATGTTTCTCGATACTTTTGGACTTTTACCGATATTCTGGATGATTTTCGATACTTTTGTACTTTTACCGATATTTTGGATGTTTTTCGATACTCGGGACTTTTACCGATATTTTGGATGATTTTTGATATTTTTGAACTTTTACCGATATTTTGGATGTTTCTCGATACTTTTGGACTTTTACTGATATTTTGGATGTTTTTCGATAATTTTGGACTTTCATCATTTTCTTCGAATTGTTTAATATTCTCGATACTTACGGACTGCAGTTCTGCAATGGCGTGGGTACACTCTCGCTTATGTAATGGTTTTTGGTTTTGTTTGGATAAGGGCTTAGTGCCATTTTTGCAGTGAGATGCGGTTTGATAATACTCTGTCAGGGCTGAAATTCAACACAGGTTCTTATGCCTGAATATGCTAAGCGTTGAGGAAGAAAGCTTAAGAAAAATTTATATGCGAGTGGTGTCATGCGCCTAAAGAGAAAATAGTATATATCGGCTTATTTGGAATGGAGATAAACGGATTTTTGAGAAAGAATATTAATCATTTTTTTTTAGTAGAAGGTGCCTCTCTCAAAAAATGAAATACGTTAGTTACGACGGCTAAACCACTACACCAATTTTTATGTAACTCGATTTTCAGATACCTTAAGCCTTCTGCATCCAAAAAAGGTTACTACGAGTATTGAACTCTGTCAGTACTTAATATTCTGGCTTTCTTTCATACAAAATAGTACTCAAAAAAATTGTATCTATCTTTAGGAGAATGGCCAAAATTTGGCCATCGGCGATACTAGTATAAAATATTAATTCATCTGAAAAAATGGTTCGTTTTGTAGAGCTGGTTAATGGTTTTTTAGAGTTTTTCCTTTTTTTTTTTCAAGATGAGGTTCTAATTTTTCTGCAACTTATGAAAGAAAAGTTAATTTTTTTCTATTAATGCTATAAACTATCTTTATACTACCAATTAACAATCAAAATAAAGGATTTTTTTTTAAATGCCTGAGATGACTGTACTTCTCTGAAACACTATTTTTCCCCTTTTTTTCAACTTCGAATGGAGTTTCAAAAAAATGTTCGAAAAAGATATCTTACGGACTACTAAAACTGAATAGACTACTGTGTCTACATGAGTTATTATGATTTTCATCGTGAAACATGTGGTTCATGACGTCATTTCACGAAAAGGCATTGCAAAAATAAATTTCGAGTGGGTCCTTTTTACAAATCTGATATTGCCATCAGATAGAAAAATGTTAGGAGCTAAAGGAGTTGAAAATTTAAACCAATTCAAGCCAGTGGTTTGGTTTTTACAGCCTCTCAAAGTTGAGTAAATTTTGAAGTTAGCGAAAAAATTTAATTTTAGAGAAAAATTTATCATATTTAGGTTGAATACTTTGGCAAATGGTTAAAGAAAAGTGATGTTTTCTTTCACTTTAAGCATTTATGGTCTTGTTTGATAAAAGTGATTAGCAAAAAACCAAGTTTTTTAAATATGTAGTTTTTATTTTTTATGAATTTTTTTTGAAGACATTGCTTTTGGCGTAGTTTTTAAGCTTTGGGTTGAGTTTCAAAAAAACTTCGCTTTTTGTGAAGCTACACAACTAATTGGTGTTTATTTCTAAGCTTGTGCTCCAAAAACTGTTTGCTTTAACTTACAACCCTATGTGCAAGAGCAACTTTTATGACGAACCCTATGGATAAAAAGGCTAATTTCACGAAGTTTTAAGTACAAAACTTTATATTTTTAATTTTGTTTTTGTCGATTACAGCGCCATCTAGGCAGGATAAGAAAAAAATTTTCTGACAAAATTTTCGTATTTTTTTACGTAGGTGATATTTTAATCAGTTTGGTTTGATTTTCCTTCTTAAATAAGAATGATCTGAAAGTATTAAGCAAATGATAGATTTCTATCTAGAAAACGAGGCATGTACCTCGACTACTTGCAATTTTTTATTTTGATTTGTAGACTTTAATATCTTTGCCTATTTCACAGCGGTTATTTAATAAATTTCTGTTTTTATAAGTTTTTTTTTCTTTCTTCAAATCATGTATGTATGTATGTATTCTCCTTTAACTCCTAGGAGGAGCATAGGGCCAATATGAAATCTCTCCATTTGTCACGATCCCTTGCGATGACTTTGATCTCTTGCCACGATTTTCCCGATTCTTGGATCTCCTTTTCCAACGACCTTTTCCAGTTGGTTTTGGGTCTACCACGTCCTCTACTGCCTTGTGGATTCCACTCAAGGGCCTGGCGACAAACTTCGCTGTGTGGTTTCCGGAGAGTGTGACCAATCCATCCCCATTTGCGCAGCTTGATCTCGTTTGCTATAGCCTTCTGTTTGCATTTTTGATGTAGCTCGGCATTTGATATAGTGCGAGGCCACCAAACCTTTAGTATACGCCTTAAGCATTTGTTGACGTATACTTGCAGCTTGTTCGCATTTCTTCAAATCATACTAATATTATAAATTTTAATCCTGCCAGTTTATCATTCACAACCTGTTCAATGTGAAAAATTAACAAATTCCTAGCACAAAATTAAAAAATCAATCAACATTCCGAAATGGTGGTGCCTAAACAACGAAATGGCACCATTATCAATAGGAAATACAAATACACACCACACGACGACGATCAGCAAAAAAATAAGAAACTTCATCGAAATCGAAAAAAATCTTCACGCAGCTTCAATGATGGCAGTTAATGGAGCCAATGGCTATGGATATGGATATGCAATGCAGCAGGCAGGCAACATCAGCAGCAACAGCAGTCACATTGAGGCTCTCATTGGATCCTAATTCCCAACAACGAATAACCAATTTACTCAAATGCTAATTTATTGGCGATTGATCCCCAGGTAGCTCACATGGCAGCAGCAGCGGTGCACAACTTGTGGCAGGCGGGCACACAAGCGAACAACAACGTGCACAGCTCACTAAACAGTGTTGTGTTGAATGTGAAGTCTACTTGTATACTCATATGTTCATAATGTAAACAATGAGGTACATATGTAAGTATGTAAATAGAAAACATGTCCTTTGAAAGATTGAAAAAGCAATGTCCGCAGCTATTTTTTGTTTGTTTTTAAGGATTTTAAAGCAGTGATCGGCACTGCATAACTCAATTTAGGTCTCTATTTTCTATTTATCTCAGACTTTCTTTTTCTATCTCCTATCTATCTTCTCTTGCACACAAACACTATCTCTTAATTTTGCCGACCACTGTTCTAAGGCCTTCAAGCCTTCATTAAACAATGATGCTTCCTGATTTAAGCAGGATACTCCTGCTTTTTTATGTTTTTTATGTAAAGAGAGCCGTTTTTTTTTCTGTGTATTTTAAATGCTTTTCTTATTAAATAATTTTCTGGTAAAATATGCTGTTTTTTTTTAATGCGAAAGAAACCTGTTAAATGGTAATTTTCTCTCAATTTCGTCCAGCTTTTAAGTCAAAGAAAGCTTTTTCTTATTAAAAAACTTTCCTGTCAAAATTCCAGTTTTGAATATGAAAACCTTTTAAACAGAAATTTTTCTAAAATTAACCTATTTTTCGGGAAAAAAGAACCCATTAGACAACATTTACCATATATTTTAAATACCCTTTCCCATTAAAAAACATTCCTGTTTTGTCTGATTTTAATAAGACAACCTGTCAAATGCTAGTGTTCACTAAATTTTTTCAGTTTTTCGGCTAAAACAAGCACTTCTTAGTAAAAAACTAACCTGTAAAAAAACCTATTTTTTTGTATACGAAATCCTGTCATCTGGTAATTTTTGCTCAAGTTTGTATGTTTTTCGATCAATACGATGTTAGTTAAACAACATTTTCCATGTAATTTAAATACTCTTTCTTAATACATAACATTTCAGTTAAAATCCTGTTTTTCCCGATTTTAACAAGAAAACCTGTCAGATGGTAATTATCTTCCAATTTTTTGACCACAGAAGCCCTTTCTCATTAAAAAACTTACCTGTCGAAAATCCTGTTTTTAATAGGTACGAAAATCTGTCATCTGGTAAATTATGATAAAAATTTCCCTGTTTTTTCACCAAATCGGCATGTTAGACAACATTTTCTATACATTTTAAATGCTATTTCTTTCCAGTTTTTCCGCAAAAAACTTTCCTTTCAAAAAACCTGATTTTAATACGAAAATCTAGTATATGGTATTTTTGCTCAAATTTTCCTGTTTTTTTTTTTTGCCAAAACGACATTTTAGATATCATTTTTCATATATTTCAAATGTTCTTTTTTAATAAATAACTTACCCTGAAAGTCCTGTTTTTCTACGAAAACCTGTGAAATAATAATTTTCCTACTTTTTCATCCAAAAAGATGCGTCAGACATGTATTTTAAATGCCATTTCCTACCTTTCTTGTCAAAAATCCTGTCTTTCTTATTTTAATATGTAAACCAGTCAAATGGTAATATTTGCTTAAATTTTCCTCTTTTCGGCCAAAAACACAAGTAAGATACCATTTTCCATATATTTTGAAAGCTTTTTTTTGTTTGTTTTTAGTAGGAAAATCCAGGTATTTTTTTTAATAAGGAAATCCTGTGAAATGATAATTTTTGATAAAATTTTCCTGTTTTTTCACAAAACATACACTTAAAACATAATTCTTCATGTGTTTTAAATGCTTTTATATATTAAAAAACTATTCTTTGAAAAACCGGTTTTTTTTTAATAGGGGAAGTGGGGTTAAGTGGGAAATTTTTTTTCGAGGCTCCATTAAATGAACAAAACTTCTTATTTTTTCATGTTTCAACTTCCTATAATAATGAAAATTAAATAAGCTATATTTTTGCCGAAGAAACGAACCGAAAATATGGATTTTCTGTTGAGTACGACGCTTTGATCGAGGATGCCCAAAATGGCAAAAATTAAAAATCGTGGGTTAAAGTGGGAAACTTTCAAAACTCATAAAAACTACTACAAATGTTGGAAAAAAGTTCTAATATCTTTATTGTAAGTCAAAAAAGGTTCAAGGAACACACCCATAGGAGTAAATGTGAAAAGAAATAATGATTTTGCTGGAAAGAAATATATGAAAAAATGTGTTTAAAAAAATTTGTGAAATAGTAACTTATTCGTCGTTCTCTGATGAAACATCAAAGTCCGAGTCACAGTGTAAGTAATAAAAGTAGCTTGTAGTGAGATTAACGCATTTCAAGTGAAATGGGCGTTGACAATCCTTTAGGTTGCATTTGATGGTATTGTGTCTGGTCATGATTTCGGGCATGAGTTCCATGCAAATGGTGCAAAAATCACGATCTTCATTTGAGCTAGAACTTCTTTGTTTCTTCTTTGACGCTTTCTTTGCTGGTGATGCTTTTTTACTCCTGGTACTCTATTTTTTGTGATTCGTTTCCCTCTTTCTTCCGTTTATTTGCTAAACGTTTTTTCTCAGCTGTTTTTTGCAACTCGCTTAGCTTTTCCGGAGTGTTTACTCACAATATAAATGTACAACACACATTTGGATCATGAAATAGTATAATAGGTTGACAAGTGGGGATTAGCAATCGTGAAATAACATTTCCCACTTTACCCCATAAAAAATTTCCCACTTTACCCCAATACCACATTTTGCAAAAAATGTGAGCTTCATTCTTTCACTCTATGAATTACACGGAATCCTTTTGCGTTATCAAAATTAAGACTACAAAGAATATTTTTGTGTACTTACAATCGGTTTATCTCCAGAAACAGTAAAAATATCGATGCTTAAAAATTTCAAAATGAAATTTCAAAATCACTTAAAAACTTTACATGATTCCAGAGATCACAAAAATACGTATGCTCTCATCGCTATACCATAAAGATTTTCGTACGGTCATTACAAGTACATGTCAGAAGCGCATGACAGCTATACTTTGCTAGTTTGCCCGAAAAGGGGCATTTCCCACTTTACCCCACTTCCCACTTTACCCCACTTTCCCCTACGTAAAACTTATCAAATTTTTGATTGCTAAATAATCCCCTTTTATCCAGCTAAAACAACACGTAAGACGTAATTTTTCATGTATTTGAAATAATCCTTCTAATTAAATTCTTTTGCTTCCAAAATCCTGTTTTTTTTTAGTAAGAAAACCTGTTAAATGATAATTTTTGTTCAATTGTTCCTGCTTTTTGACCAAAACTATGCATTCAACATAATTTTCCGCGTATTTTAAATGCTTTGCTTATACAATAGCTTTCCTGTCAAAAATCCTGTTTTTTTAACACAAAAACCTGTCATATGGTATGTCTTGCCCAATTTTCAGTTCTTTTTTTTTTTTTGCCATAATTAGACAATAACGCCATCGATGCACAAAATCTTCCCCAACACTGCATGCAATCAAGTGAAGCCCGACAGTGACAAGACAACACGAATCGAACCTGTATAAAAGTCATAAATGTGCAGTCAAATCGTCGATCGATGGACGACGTGGATCTACGATCAGCACACACTCGCTAGCAGAGTGCGGCGCGCGGTGGAGTGTGCAGGCTGAAAATTGTAAGTTAGGAGTTTGTGCGTTGTTATTCATGGCATCACAGAGTTGACAGATGAGAAACTGCTGCCATATTGAAGTCACTTCGTTCGTTGCAGTAGTGGCAGCAGGCAGTGCGCACAACATGCGGAGCGAAGAAACAGTAAAGCTGCTAAATTTTTTTTTTTTTTTTTTTTTGAATCACAAAAAGAGTGGTGGAGGGTTCGGCGGCGAGCGGTAATGCTGCTGCGTGCAAATGAGCTGTTAAAGTTGTTCGACCACTGGTGCCAAACGATCCGTCGATCGGTGGCTACAGTAGTAGTGCGAGTAGTAGCAGCAGCTTTCACAGAGTAGGTGCAGCAGAGAATAAAGCATCGAAGGCGCGCGATCGACCCGCCATAAGTGGCCGCGCCGCTGCATGTGTTTTTTTGAGTTTTATCAGTGTGCGCGCACTTTACTCGTCGTAGTGTGCATTGCCGATGATTTGCAACATACACATAATTACAACATTGGTTATATGATTAAGGAAACTTGGAAGTAAAATGTGTGTATCACAATTTAATTAATTGTGGAATTAAAGAGATATCATGTGTCTTTTGTCAAGGCGTTAAAAGTTTTCAAGTAATTTTTCGTAGCAAAAATTAAACTTTTGCTGTTAGAACCTGAAAACTATAATTTCAAGGTCTTCTTAGCTTTGCGATATTATCGCTTTCACTGGATGATTTCTCTGAAGTAAAATAATCGAGAATTTTTCCATTGAACTTACTTCTTCATATGACTAATTTTGCTAAAGGAACGGCTTACAAAATTATACTTACGCTTGAAGAATCGGGGGGCTTCAGATTATGACCTTACGGGCACAGAAACGTATGTATTGCTACTGATAACATGGTTCCCAAGCTTTTTATGGAGACAAGATTCTTGGGCTCATTCCCATGTATAAAATTTTGCTACTTAAAATAATAAACGTTTACACAGATGGTTTTAAATGAGAAAATGGTTATTGACTAGGTTTCTATGTCTCCAACTCCCACAGAGAAGACTAATTTAAGTCAGCAGATGAATGCAGCATTTTCAAAGCGAAAATTTTTACTGTTTATAAAGCGGTCGATTATCTTAAAGAAAAATTAGTAAGGGTGTTACCTTTGACCTGGCCAAAATTAAATACCATACTCCACAGCAATTTGAAAATTTAAATTTTTGTCAGAGTTTGGTTAGATTTTGCTCAGAGCTTTCACTAACTATTGCTTTTACTTGTGCAAAATCTTATTATATTACCTCAAATAACGCTTGCACTACAGCATTTTGAAAACTTGGAGTGTATGGGAGTGTCAGCGCCTTCTTGTTCGAATAAACCAAGATTCCTATCAGAGCTTGCATTTCCCATCCTTAAAGACTGAGTGAAATTTGGTTAGATTATCTCAAAAAACGAATTCAGTGAAGCATATTGAAACTTTTGTTTATATGGGGGTAAACCGCCATTTCGCCCGAATTCACCTTGTTTTTGTTCGGAGCCTGTCATTACCATCTCTTGTATTTTTGTGTTTTTTGGTTGCATTATCGCGAATAATGCTCTTAATTTTGCGTTTTGAATATTTTTTGTGTGGGTGGTAGGCGTGTTCGTTGACCGAATTTGCTCATTTTCAAACTCACAAGTTAAATTTAATAAAGTAGGCAGAGTACCAAATTATATTGAATTATCTTGCTCTCAAAATATATTAAAATGATTTCAACGGACAGACAGACAAACGGACATGGCTATATTATCTCGGAGATGACGCTGATCAAGATGACACATATATACTTTTCCAAGTCTGCCACTCCTCCTTCTCTGCGTTAAAAACGGAAGGACAAAGTGAATATACCCTGGGTGTAGAATATAATTAAGTGAGAAGGAAATCGCTTTGTAAGTCAATTGTCAAGCTGTTTTAAAATCAAACTGTATTAAATCAAAGAAAGGCTTTGAATATTTTACCGGTATAACTTCTCCTAGAGAAAAAACCACATGAGTGCCATTACATTGCGAAATTTTAGGAAATAAAAAGGCAGATCTATGAGCAAAAACTCTGGAGCTCTTTTAGAAGCTCAGCCCGTTAAAATTTCACCACCGCTTTTATATTTCTTCCCTTTAAAGAACTCTCAAATGTTCACAGTAGCAAATAGAGGCTGTGAACAATCATCAACAAGCGATATAATAAATTACTTTACGCAACGAGTTGTCACTGGCCATTATCAAATTGGCCATCAATCCTTTGGATTGGGCATAGCCTCCAAGAACTGGTGCAGAAACTGTCACGGGGTTGAAGAAAAGGAAACAATTGAACATCCCCAGTGTGCCAGACGGTTCATATATTCGCTTTTTTATCCGTTGCGGATCCGTTACGGATCCGTTACTGATCCGTTGGCGGGAGAGATTCCCAAAAAAAAAGCGAATCGTTTTTTTTTTGGAATTTTTGGTCTTTTATGTCTGCCATACTTTGGCAAGAACAATACTATAATGTTTGGTCAGCCGTTTTTCAATTTCTTAAAGGAACTCATAAAAGTCCACCTAAATGGCATTAAAAGATTTGCTGTGCTAACAACATCCTTCAGTTTTGACAAACACCATATTGACTAAAGTTTAAGACAAGGGATTTTGTGGTATCAGTATAGATCCTAGCGGTTTAAGTATGGCATTCTTTCCGACACTCTTACAGTTTTTTAAATTATGTACCGTGTAGTAGGTTCAAGTAAACGCTTTTTCAATATCTTTGATTTAAAAAAACCGTTTTAAAATATGTAAAGCTTATAAATATTGATATGTTACTTCATTTTGGACCAATTTCACTTTACAAGTAGTAATCCAATTTTTTTCCTTAGTGGTAAAAGGCTTTAAAAATAAATTTCAACGACAAAGTGTCGACCAATGAAGCATAGGTTTTACTCGGAATGAAGAAAATAATGATGCAAATATCTTTCTTAAGAGTCCTTTTAACTTTTATATCGATTTCGGGATAATTTTTTTTTTGCTTTATGCAAAATCGAACCGGTCTATTCCATATCCATAACATCGTAAGGATGTCTACCATTCTTTTTACAACCTCTAGATTTCCATATGTCCATAAGCCCTAAGATTACTTTTGATCCACAATGATAATGTCATTTAAACAAAGTTTTATGAAAAAAAAATTTATGAAATCAACTGTACAGAATCCCGTGGAATGTTAAATTTTATATTTGCACCTTTTCATTTAATTCAAATAATAAAATCCCAACTCAACAATTTATTGCACAAATGTCAAATTTCAGTCAACCTGTTGCTCAACAATTTATTTCAGCACAAATGAATGCTCACTCACTCGCTGCTGTCGCCATGAAGCATGTGATATCCAACACTCAGCAACACAGCAACAGTCGTTGCAGCCACAACACCACCTGCAACATGAAATCATGAATACTCGAACATTTCTTGTATCCTCCATTGTCCACGATTCAATTGTTGTCCAGAAACCAGGCAAACGGCTTGAAAGAACCAAATAATCCAAAAAAGACCAGAGCGGACCGACGAACAACCAACTTCGATATGAGTGGGTGGGTTGGTTACTTGATGGTGGCAATAGCAGCAGCAGCAGCAACAACAGCACCGATGATGACGTTGATGTTAGTGTCAATTAAATTGGCCGTGCTGCAACAAAGTGTCTGCGAATTCAAACTAAGCTGGTTTTCGATAGCGCACGTTGTAAGAGTCCACGACGACCTTTGGAGTCGCTAACGCATTTCCTTACTTTTGCTATAGGCAAATCACAAAGACAATTGTAATGGTTGTGTTGGTGCTGGTAGCAACAAGTGTGCATTTGCATTACAATATGGAAAAATGTCTCCAAGCAGTGCAATATAATCAAAATAAAAATCCATATAAGATTTGACCATTATAAATTTCATCTGTTTACTCCACTGTACTGTCTTCTTCAGTTAACTTGCAAGTTATCTATATGAAAAATCCCTTGGTGATAAACAATTTGGAATCACTTTACTATATTGGACTTAAAATTTTTTCAGGAAGCCCAGATTAGAGTAAATAAAAGGTATTGTCCAATGACAATAAAGGAAGATATTCGATTTATTATTCTTAAAGGTTTTCGACATCAACTGAAAGCAATATGAGGTAAGTTCCTTATCCTCTTGGAATGTTTGCAATTGCTTCTTAAAATTTTAGACCAATATTACTATATGGAGAAGCAAGCTCACGAAAGACGACCGAAATTTTTGGCTAAAGATAGAAATGTGGCCCGATGAAAGCTGAAACCGGGACGATCCATATTGACTCAAGCAGTTTATGCTCAAAGCCGTGGTTTAAATCGCTTTAATCGTTGCGTTTCTTCAACTTTTGTCTTTTCTTTCATTACAGCACAAAAATTAATTCTCTTCAACATTTTCTCGATCTAAGTATTTCTTGCTCCAGCGATGATCTCCATGATTTTACACAATCATATTTGCAGCCAAATTTCAGCAAGTGAGTTTCGCTTTGTGTGACGCTTCCATTTCTATTTTCGCCGCCTGAGTTTTATGGCGACAGTTAGCTTGGTCTTGTGATTACCAATTTAGCATTGGAGATTATCCAGAACTATCAAAGATTCAAATTTCGTCGAATAAATTTCTTAAATTGTGACTGACAGGAATAAAGATTGTCTTACATTGCATAGCTGAGCTACAGTATCCTTTGTTAAGTAAATTTCACCTTATGCTCCTTTATTATAGAACTCTCCACGGTTCACCATGCCATAGCTCAGACAAGAAAACCTTTCTGGAAGGTCCCAAGTGAACTGAGAATGGACAGCTTTCCGCACAATTTCATCACGTGAAATGTTGAAGAAGTCGAAAAATGTTGAAGATGTCGAAAAATGTTGTAGAAGTCGAAAAATGTTGAAGAGGTCGAAAAATGTTGAAGGAGTCGATAAATATTGAAGAAGTCGAAAAATGTTGAAGAAATCGAAAAATGTTGAAAAGGTCGAAAAATATTGAAGAAGTCGAAAATTTATTAAGAAGTCGAAAATTTTTGAAGATGTCGAAAAATGTTGAAGAAGTCGAAAAATGTGGAAAAGGTCGAAAAATGTTGAAGGAGTCGATAAATATTGAAGAAGTCGAAAAATGTCGAAAATGTCGAAAAATGTTGTAGAAGTCGAAAAATGTTGAAGGGGTCGAAAAATATTGAAGAAATCGAAAAATGTTAAAGAGGTCGAAAAATGTTGAAGGAGTCAAAAAATAATGAAGAAGTTGAAAAATGTTGAAGACGTCGAAAAATGTTGTAGAAGTCGAAAAATGTTGAAGACTTCGAAAAATGTTGTAGAAGTCGAAAAATGTTGGAGAGGTCGAAAAATTTTGTAGAAGTGGAAAAATAATGAAGAAGTCGAAAAATGTTGAAGAGGTTGAAAAATGTAGAAGAAGTCGAAAAATGTTGAAGACATCGAAAAATATTGAAGAAGTCGAAAAATGTTGAAGAAGTCGAAAAATGTTGAAGCGGTCGAAAAATGTTGAAGGAGTCAAAAAATAATGAAGAAGTTGAAAAATGTTGAAGACGTCGAAAAATGTTGTAGAAGTCGAAAAATGTTGAAGACTTCGAAAAATGTTGTAGAAGTCGAAAAATGTTGGAGAGGTCGAAAAATGTTGTAGAAGTGGAAAAATAATGAAGAAGTCGAGAAATGTTGAAGAGGTTGAAAAATGTTGAAGGAGTCGATGAATATTGAAGAAGTCGAAAAATGTCGAAAAATGTTGTAGAAGTCGAAAAATGTTGAAGACATCGAAAAATATTGAAGAAGTCGAAAAATGTTGAAGAAGTCGAAAAATGTTGAAGCGGTCGAAAAATGTTGAAGGAGTCGATGAATATTGAAGAAGTCGAAAAATGTTGTAGAAGTCGAAAAATGTTGAAGAGGTCGAAAAATATTGAAGAAATCGAAAAATGTTGAAGAGTTCAAAAAATGTTGAAGGATTCGAAAAATGTTGAAGATGTTGAAAAATGTTGTAGAAGTCGAAAAATGTTGAAGAAGTCGAAAAATATTGAAGAAGTCGAAAATTTTATAATGAGTCGAAAAATGTTGAAGACGTCGAAAAATGTTGAAAAAGTCGAAAAATATTGAAGAAGTCGAAAAATACTGAAGAAGTAGAAAAATGTTGAAGAAGTCCAAAAATGTTGAAGAAGTCAAAAATTTTTGAAGAAATCGAAAAATGCTGAAGAACCGAAAAGTGTTGAAGAGAACGAAAAATTACAATGAAGGCTTTTGAGTAAACGACGTACAATGCACGCCTCAATCAGTGATATGCCTACGATGGTTACCATTTTTAGATTCATACGTTTAGGCACGACTTCACTATAATTGTGGGGAGTTTGGGACTATGTGAACCCCTGAACCCCTTGTGTCATTGCACCCGGTTGAAATGCAGCTCCACATCAAGTTCTTTCACTATTCCTGCGGTAATTAGACACCACCTTACCCCTGGTGGCCTCAACCCTCGATAGACATTAAAATGATATTCATTGATGCTTGCATTATACTGTGATAGTCCTATCTAGTGATGAGCAAACCAATACCGAGCCATGATCATAACATTAAATCTTGATCTTGGTTTTGTTAATGGTCTTGGTCTTAACCTCAAAGAATGATTTCTTAGGGTTGATGGAACTTAGTCTGAGTTGTGTCACGGGTGAATCAAGATTTTGGTAAAGAAATGTTGTGAAAATATTATCGCCAGTTCTAACCAGATTCGGTAATCTTCTGCGCCACTGTGCGCTGCTCCGTTTGTCATTTAGTTGTCCGCATATGTGAGATTTTCACAAAATGTGTCAAAGATAAGTGGCGATTTTTCGCGCACTCTTCCATTATTCTGCGCACACTAAAGTTGGCCGCAGTTGATGTTAACGCTTACGTTTTTATGTGTGTGTGTGTGCTAGTATGGATTAGTTTTATATGTGTGTGTGTAAATAATAAATGCGAAACGTCAAATGTTGAATGAATGTGAATTGCTTGCGATTACCAAGTCGCGCTGGTGTTTTTGTGTTGTTGTGGTTGCTGCAACATGTTGTTGTTGCTGTTGATGTTGCTGTTGTTTTCGGTGCCATACTCGTATCTGCAGCAGGTTGTGTTGATTGTTTTTACACTTTCATTGTTTTTGTTGTTGTACGTTCTTTATCCTCGATTTGGCTATAAATTATGGTACACATTGGTGTTTATTCTCAGCGAGTTGCGAATTGACTTTTGTCCATGCTGCCAAATGTTTATGATACTTTTATGCAATTAAATCAATTGTTGTGCGTTTTGAGGCATAGATTTAAATATATTTTCAACATAAAAGCGAGTCAAAAGTGCTGGAATCTCTAAAAAGTTGCATTCCTTGCACAAGACAGACAGACAGATATGAACTTCTTCGCCGCGCATAAGTGTTTTGAGTGTCAGTGTCTCGTATGCAACTACAAATGGCCCAATAAATCTTTCATAATTGAAATTCATTACAAATTCAAGAGATACTCTTAAGTATATTTTACAATATCAGTGCAAATGAGTTGAAACAATGGACCAATGCCATTAACAAAGGGACCACCACTAAAAGATGAAAAACCCAAAGATGAAAATCAACCCAAATTTCAAGAAAAGGGCTGAAAACTGCAGCAGGAAAATGTACATGAAATGGAAATCTAATAGTCAAAAGACCCGAAAACAATAAAATAATCTTTAAGATATGTTGAATGTTCGATGTGAAGAAGAAGAAAGCATTTCCTTCTTTTCATGGAAAATGCTGTGCGCATTTCCAACTCAGTTGGTTGGTTTGCACTCTGCTGCTGCTGCGTTTTTCGTCTATTTCGATGGCAATAATTCAAAAAATGAAGACGGCTCGATAGTCATAAATCTGTCAAAAATCCATTTCTTTCATTTCTTCCATTACTCTCTGTTCGTTTAGTGTTTCCTTTCTTCGTAGCCGCGCTACTGAGCTGTACAAGAACTGGCATGGCTGGCTGACTGGCTGGCATTATCTTAGCGGCGTAGCGGTTGTGTATATTGTTACCATTGTTGTACTTGTAGTGCAGCAGCGGTAGCATCGCGAGCAGCATAGGTTGGGTGCCTTCCTAGACATGCTCGCTGCTGCTTCGGATGCAATGGGTTTGGTTCGCTTTTGTTGTTATCACTTTGAGAGTGCAACAACTGCCATGCGGAGACACACTTCGCTTGAAAACGTATTGGGTTTTGCCTTCTTTTCTTTGGGCAATTCCATTTAATTTGAGAAAAATTATTCATTTAGCAACTGATTTGATCTAAGGCTTAAGCCCAGCCACAGCCCTCCTGTAAAGATCCGACAAATATAAATGTATGGAATTATTGTGCATGATAGTTTTTAATTTCTTACGTAGATTGCAAAGTCTAGAAACGACTGAGGTGATTATAACCGAACCATCATTCCTCTCAGAAAGTCTCTTATTCAAGCTCACTGTCTTTGGAACCCTTACTTGGAAGATACGTCTTAAGCCTCTCTTTCCGGAATTAGTGATGAGCAATACCATAGCAGTCTTGGTCTTGGACGTTGAATCTTTTGTAGTCTTTCTTTTGATATTGAGTCTTGGTCATGGTCTTGGTATTGGGCAATAACGACTACAGCGATAATAACGAATCATCTGTCCTATCAAAAAGTCTCTTAATCAAGCTCACTACCTTTGGAATCCTTAATTGGAAGATAAGTCATTAGACCTCACTATCCGGAATTAGTAATGAGCAATACTAAAGTAGTCTTGGTCTTGGACGTTGAATTTTTGATAGTCTTTGTTTTGATATTAAGTCTTGGTCATGGTCTTTGTATTGGACAATAAGCCTTGGTTTTGGTCATAATCTCTGTCTTGATCTTGGTGATGGTTTTATTGTTGTACTTGATCTTGACTTAAGAGAAAAAAAATTACTGATAAAATTGCTCAAGGGTGTTGAGTATGCAAAACTACCGAGCTTCATTTTTTAAACTGTTGTTCATTCCGCAGAAGGGTTCTGACTCTATGAAAGTATTAAGTGCGTCTCTCTTCGCCAAGAAATATGCCCTCTCATTGTCTTCATGCCCTGGTATATCATTCCACTTGGATAGAACTTGAAGAAGTTCAAAACACTACCAGACAAGCTTTGAGTGTATTGAGAAAGCCATTAATGGTTTTAAAGTCGCACAGCTCTAAAGCGTGAAAAATGGAAACTGTTTTTCCCATTGTGACAGCTTCTTGGAATCTTGGTCCCACGACTCTAGCTCCTACGTTGTCATATTCCATTTTAGTCCTATCAGTGAACCAAAGCTATAAGCCCTGTTTTACATTTATATCCTTTTCCCTACATTCGGCGCGGTCATTGTTGACCATTTTGAAATTTCTAGAGAAAACAAACTTTTTACATAATTTATCGGAGACTGTATCCCAGAGCACATCCAGGATTTTGACATGTCCTGTTAGATTGCCTTCTTTAAGTTGTTGTAAATGAGGTAGTCAGAAGACCGCACAGGCTGCATCTTTCTTAATCATAAGGTAAAGAGGAGAGAGTCCCGTAAGTGTTCCTAGAGCTACTGTCGGGCACGTCCTTAGTTCCTTCCGAGCCTTTGCTTGGTCTACTTTTGGCCACCATGCTAAGTGATAATTGGTACAGTGATAGTTTTATAAGACCATGCCATAATTTTTGGCCGTAGTCCCCATGTTTCACCTTTACAGCCTTTGGCAAGCATATGTTATTCTTAAGGCTTTATTTGCTATGTATGATAGATGACTGTTCCAAGTTAGACTTTTGTCTAGTATTACTCCTAAATATTTCATTTCCTCGAAAACCGTTAGCACCGTTATGCCAAGTATAAAGCTTCCACGATTACCTTCCTCCTCCGGGTAAAGGGCAGCAGTGTGGTTTTACTAGGGTTAATTTCGAGACTCTTCTCTAGGCACCAGCCTAGAACTAAGTTGAGAGCTAGTTGCATTCGTTCAGTTACGGTAGAGTAAAACTTGCCTCCAACCATAATAATCAAATTTTTAGTAAAGCCTTGGACCTCGAATTTGTGATCATCGAGAATTTCTAGTAATTCGTCAATGACAAGTTTCTATAGGAGCGGTGCCAGTACGCCTCCTTGAGGGCATCCTTTAGTTGTCCAGACTGTATCCTCTTCATAGATGACTGTCCTGTTTTTAAGCATGTTGAGGATCCAATCAATGATCATTTCGGCTATTTCCTTTATGATCAATGCTTGCTGAATTGTCGTATTGTCAAAGGCTCCCTGTGTCAATAGATCAACAGAGGGCTACTTCTTTGTCCGCCAAATCCTTCTCGATTTTGGTCGTGAGGCTTTTTTGATTCGTTGCGGAAATTCAGAATATACGTGACCACAAAATTTCAACTGTTGTTTACTTTTACGATGGCTAATCCGCGCTTAAACAAAACTTTTGGATATTCTAGTGCAATCTTGGAATTTGCAGATCCCCTGTCTCTATCCCTTCATTTCAACATAATTGCTTGATTATTTATTGTTTTTTTCAAAAATGGGCGGTGCCACGCCCTTCGATGGAAAAAAAGTTCTCACAGCTAAGCTGCTAGAACAATAATTATGAAATATTGTACAGTGATCGGGATAACACTAAGAAATGATAACATACCTTTATGTTTTTATGTGGGCGGTTCCACGCCTCTAAATGGGTAAAACGCTCTCATGGCTTAACTGCTGGATCATTTTTTTATAAAATTTGGGTGGTCTTTTTAATGTTTAATTGAAATGGTCGAATTTCGGCAACAAGTCAAACTCTAGAAAAATAAAATAAAGTGTTCCCTACAACGCACAGATGATTTATTCAGCACTATTTTACTTGTAAACATCCATTACGATAACAATTTTATGAGTCATACGTGGAATAGCCATATACAGTTTGGACCCGTTGGTCATGTTGACAATGCGGCTGCGGCGTCGACGTCAATGCCAACGTCAAAAACTAACACCAGCGCGCTGCAGCGGCAGTAAAGTTTTATTGTTTGGTGACGCTGGTGAGTGTTAAATGTTAAAATAAGGATTCTTCGGATACTTTTTGCTTTATGTCTTTGCCACACCACAATCACATTGCACATTCTTTCAAATGTATAGTAACTAGAAAAACAATAACAACCAAGTGTTTTCTTTGTATATTCGTGTATCTGTGTGTGTGTTTGTACAGAAAACCAAAACTAAACCGAATGTGATGTGAAGTATCTGTATATCGTCGTATCTGGTTGTACGTTGTATCCCCCTTTCGAAAGAGCAAACCGTATGAACGAACGTACCGAACGAACGCATGCAGTGATGGAAAGCAGCCAGCAGCAGATACATATTTCAGTCAATTAGAACCGTCATAATTCATTCTTCGAAGTTATTTAGTTTCATTTTTTTCATAATTTATTGCCTCGCATATGATGAGTTCCAGAAAATTAAACAATTTTCCAACAATGTGTAAAAGCAAATACACATATGACTGCAGTTGTATATGTGTTATGTGGAAAAATATATACAATGTATCTTGCTTTTTATATACATACATATATGGCGGGCACACAATTACACAATTTTTCTAATGTATCTTTCAGAATAAATGCATACATTTGTGTAAATCATTTTTATGACTTTCTGCTTTCTTTTTATGTCATTGACTTTGGGTTGAATTCGTCAACAAAAGGAAGGAAATCGACAGCGGTAGTAAAACATACTTATTTTCTGTCGAACCACAATTCGCATTGCCTGCCTGACTGTGGTATTGTTTATCAGATGTAATAAAAGAAAATTATATCGTTTGTAGCTGAACAAAATACTTGCTCAGCATCTTTTCACGCAAATCTAAATCATTTGATTTGTTGCAGTATTAAGAAAATGGCAAACTTTTGCTGAAAATTTGGAAAACTAGCCTCCTTGACGTGCAAGGTTAGAGTAGCGCCGATAATGGCTCAGTCCACCATCCCCTTGTCGCATCTATCCAGCTTTAAAAAGTCAAAATAGTCTGCAGAAAACAGATCAAGACCGTAAAAGAATCATAGCTTTATAACCTCAAGGACTTTTTTCTTCTGGAACAGTTTATGAAGTAACTACTTCGTTGCGCGAGAGTGACTTCGTTCGCCCGTTCCCGATGCCCTTTAAATATGTATGCACCTAATCTCATCCATGTCTGCCAAACAATCTCAGAAGTTCTTTTATACAACGCTTATTGAACATTTTTCCAGCGGATGTTATTTGTCCCGGTGCCAGAATGCCGAGGGTATTTCAAATTAGAGTTTGTCCTGGAATCTCATCTGATAGCTTGACTTTGAAAGCAAAAAAACATGCAAATGGTATAACTGATTTTTCACTTATGGGATTTTCCAAGAACACAGATGAAGCCGAAGGAATTTTGAACAAAATGTATGTACCTTGCCATGCAAAATATCTATAAAGAAAAAATCATTCAAATCGGACGACTGGTTCCCGTGTTATGAAGACACAGACAGACAGACAGTGTCTGTCCAAAATTTGCTTGCATGGGTCGTACCACGCCCTATTTTTCGAGTTCAGTTTTTCTCCAGAGCCTGCCGTAATTGTTTCTAGTATTGATATGTATTTTGGTTGTATTATCCTAAATAGTACTTAGAACATTGCGTTTTACATGTTTGTTTTTTGTATGTGCCAGTGAGAAAGGTCCGTTATCTGGTATCGCTTATTTTCAAGGCCCCGAACTAACTTTAACGATTCTTCCCAATGACATTTTACGAAAACCTCCATCAGTTAGCACTCGTTATAGGTCATTTCAACAAGCAAGACTTCGGCGGTTGGGTTCATAAGCATTTGCTTTAAAACTTGTCGGCTACAATCGATACCGGTATGTTTCGCGTGTGGAATTTTGCCCGATAAGATCGGATGGCTCTACTCGCCCCTTTAATACAGCGATTCAAACACATAATACAAACTACAAAGGGTGCATGAATTTAATCGATTCATTCTCATGCCCGATGCCTTGATTTTCTGACTTTAAGCGACATAACAATCATTCAAAAAGAATCCACTATCATATAAGAACCACTACCGAGATGCGTCCACGAATTACAAGCAAATCTTTTTTAGCCCAGAACCAGTTCCCCAGAAAAGCAATCGTCGAAGCAAGAGTAATGAATAACACCTAAAACAGACCCGGTAGCAGGAAATCCTATCGAAACCTCAACGGAATGCTCAGCAACGACACTGACGAAATATCCAACCAATTTACGAACAGGCTAATCCGAGACAAGAACTGGCTTAGTGGCAGCTAAACATTCAACAGCGTGCCGTTCAACTAGTGATGAGCAAAATTGGTATTGGCCTGTAAAAGGTCGTCCATAAAAGATGTCCGCAACTGAGAAGAGGGAGAGTCATAAACTCTAACGAAAGTGGTCAGCATTCGGGAATTCTCATTAAGGGGAGGTTCGATCAGTCAAGGAGAGTCCGAAATTCCTGAATTTTTGCGGATAAATGTATTTCATTCGAAACCCCATTTTTCAAATCTTAATAAGGGAATATCCCAATATCTAAGAACATTTATCGTAAAGTGTGGTCAACCAGACCTTATAATTTTTTGATTGGACTTCAACTTCTTAGTCAAATTACTGTTTCTTTTCGGCTTATCTTCTGTTAAATGATATACATGGGGGCAAATAAAAAGAGTAATCCGGAATCCATTGATCACTCGGAACTCACGTTGTTTCATCAATACAATGCAATTTTAAGTGGTAAAACTTGGTATTGTATGAGCTACGCTTCTACTTAGCATTGTTTTGATAAGACGTAAGTAGTAAGTCTGTCTACTATCTGCTTTCTTTGTCTATGGATATGTAGACAGTAGGTAGATATGCTAGCAACCTAGTAACAAGCATGGACCAGATGACATTGTTGTTTTGAGCTAAATGTTCAATTTGTTTATTTTAATTACCAACAAAATTAAAAAAACGAGAAAAAAGAAAAACAAAAAATTGTTTAGAATGCTGCGTTTTGCGTTTCGGGAGCCACGTTGTCAACCTCATCAGACGCATTTGCCGGCATCCAGAAGAACTTACAAGCAAACTGTATTAAACATTTAACGTAGATATGTTAAGAATCATGGCAAAATGAAAATAAAGCACATGCTTGTACTTCACAAACATATGCTTGTCAAAGGCTAAATGGTAAAACATGGGGACTGCAGTCAAAAATGATCGCATGGTCCTATAAAACTATCACCGTACCAATGATCACTTATGCTGCATTAGCATGGTGGCCAAAAGTAGACCAAGTAGGTGCTCAGAATGAACTAAACAGGATCTTCAGAATAGCCTGCTTGGGTATTACACGGGCACTAAAGACGTGCCCGACAGTAGCTCTAGGCATGCTTACGGGTCTCACCCCTCTTCACCTTATGGTTAAGAAAAACAGCTTATATTTTTCAGGCGGAGGTCCACGCTTTAAAGTTGTGCGATAGAGAATGTCTAAGAAGGGGCACTTCCGGCACCGACATATACATTTACTCGGACAGCCAAGCAACTCTAAAATCACTAATGGCTTTATCAATGCACTCCAAGCTTGTCTGGGAGTGTTTTGAACTTCTTCAAGCCCTATCCAGGAGGAATGAAGTTACTCTAGTTTGAATACCAAGGCACGAGGGGCATGAAGGCAACGAAAGGGCAGACTGCTTGGCCAAGAGGGGCGCACTCATTACTTTCATAGGCCCAGAACCCTTCTGCGGAGTAAACAACAGTTTTAAAAATAACTTAATACGGGAATGGGAAAAGGAAAGCCTCTCCGATGACTGGAGAGCCAAAGAAGGTATGCGACAGGTGAAGAGGCTGATCGATCCAAAACATATTAATGAAGAAGCTAATCTAAATCTCAGCAGGAAAGATATAAACACGTACAGTGAGATAATGACAGGTCACTGTAAACTTAATTATCACCTAAAAAAGATGGGTCTGGTAGACGATGATTCCTGCAGACTCTGCTTAGAGGACTTGGAAACAGCAGAGCATGTGCTATGTGCATGCCCTGCTGCGTTTAGACGCAGAAGTAAGTACCTAGGAGCTGAGATTTTAGATCCAGGTGACATAGGTAAAATTAATCCCATGGCAGTAACAAGATTTATAGATAGTCTGGAAGTGTTTAGATTAGGGGAAGAGGCTGTACAAAAGATCTTTTAGGTCGCAGTACAATCTAGAGCCTTTTAAATAATAATAAAAATAATGTACTTTACACTTTGTTTGTAGCTGTAGGCATCTTGTCAAGTCATGCAATCTCTCTGTAAGATCAATGTTGTTAGCAGTGGATCTGTCATTTGTGTGTTGACAAAGTGTTCGTTCTAAAGAGTAGTGCCTAAAGTTGTCTTCAACCAAAGAGTGTAACTGCTGATGGAAATTGTTATTTTTCCTATTGGGTTGAATTGAATAAATTTTGCCATAAGAAACAAAACAATAAAATAGACCTTGAAATTCTTATACTTTTAAAAATTTTATGTATTTCAAAAAGTTTCACCATTTGCAAAAAGCAAAAACCTGGCCACCTTATAATCTGAATAGTACCACTTATTAATAAAGCAAATCACAAAAACACATTGTCAAATTTGCAAAGGTGACAACTAAAGAAATTTAAAGTTCAAGTTTCCGTGTTCAATATTTTTTCTTTATTTTTTTTTGCCTGAATTTCAATACCAAATTCCGTATCGAATTCAATTTATTACATCAATGCGTAACGTGTGTAACGTAATAAATACAAAAACAAAAAAAGTAAAACAGAATAAACACGTAACATGACCAACAGGTTAATTTCTAGCTCTAAGGTTGCTGCATGTTCCATTATTTGCTTGTTGCCACAATTCATAAAATCACAACAACAAGAGGCATAGAACAAAAACAAAAGCAACAAAAAAAAAAGCGGCAGCTAACATGCAACTTCGCACATTTGCACCATTCAAATGTCGAAATGGGTGGCAGCACCAACAAATGCTGAAAGCAAAGAGAAAAAAAGCAAAATCGCTGCTGGTGTGACGCGGTTTTTAAAGGTTTGGGGCAAACGTCGTTGAAGCATGGAAATGAGCCCAGCACAACAACAGCGGTTATACAGCGCAAAGGTGGCAACACCACCAAGTGGCAAACGCACAACACAACGGCAACAACGCGCGTTGCACCCGCGGTTTACAGTGAACGCGCGCGCAAAAATAGAAACAATACGCGAGAAAAGATAAAAAAAAAATGAAATAAAAATGTAAAGAAAATAGAAAAAAGATAGAAAATTCATAGAATGGAGAGACAAATAAAAGAAACTCATGTGCAGACAGACAGACAAACAGACGGACGCGTCATTTGTAGCGAACATGAGTTTTCCGACTGGCGAACAAATCGATGCAGCTGACCGAACGGCCGGCCGTTTAGGCAGAATTGTCAAGATGATAGGTTTTGTGGTAGGGGGGAGGGAAGCGGGCTCCCGCGGCCTAGCTGCTCCTGTTGCTGCAGGTGGGGCCGCTGCTGCTGCAGGCGTGCGTTTATCCTACTTACTACGCTTTGAGTGTCTAGAGTTGCCATTTCATTCATATGAAAAATAACGTTAAATTTATACAAATATCGCAACCTTACAACAACAGGGTTCTATCTATACTCACATCACTTTCGAGGAATCTATGTTTTAATATTCCGTGTCGTTTAAATTTTATAAATTGATTTTAATCACAATGTTATTTATATTACAAGCATTTGATTTTCGCAAGGATTTCATTGATACTAAAATAATGAAAATACATTGTCTAGTCAAGAAGGAATTTTAGTTTAAAAAAATCGATAGAACTTTGTTGCTAAATTGCTAATTGGGAAACAAAGTTCTAACTGCCAGATAGAACTTTGTGTTTCTGTATACATGTAAGAGATCATGCAAATTAGATAAAATCATGTAATTTTGTTAAACAAGCACCGATTTTAAGCCGACATGGCTCATTTTGTTAGTAATTGGACTTAAAAAAAACCAACACTTAAGATTTATGCAGTTTTTGAGAAAAGGTCAAAAAAACGGTTTTTGAAAAATTGACATACTTTTATGTATCATTTAAATCGAGTATAACTTTTTAAAGAAAAATCACACGAAACCAGTTTGTAGCTCATTTTGGAGACAAAGAACAATATTATTTTGTACGTCTTCTAAACAACCTCAAAAATCATGTTTTTGATAAATTTTTTAATATTTCGGATACGATATCTCGGAAACCATATAAGATATAGCAACTCTGATGTCAGATTCGGATTCAGCATTGGCAAGTTTATCGAAAACGACTATCTTCGATTCGAATTCTTCAATTTTCCAAAACCGTTTTTCGACCTTTTTTCAAAAACTGCATAAATCTTAAGTGTTGGTTTCTTCTAAGTAAATCCCATTACATTATGAGCCATGTCGTCTCAAAATCGGGGGTTGTTTAACAAAATTACATGGTTTTGTCTAATTTGCCAGCTCTCTTACAGAAACACAAAGTTCTATCTGCAAGTTAGAACTTTATGAAATTAATTATACCCTACACCCAGGGTATATTCACTTTGTCCTTCCGTTTGTAACGCAGTGAAGGAGGCGTGGCAGATATAGAAAAGTATATATCGATAGCTTAGAGCGCTATAGTCCTATCTCCATTTTTCCAATTGTTGGAAAATGCAAAAAGAAGATTTCAAACAGTGGTTATTTAGGATTGGCTGTTATTTTGATATAACGATATATGCAATATTTTTACCTATAGTATATTTTAACATAATTTAATGTTTTTAACGAATTTAATTAACTTCTAACGAAATCCCAGCCAATTTATAGTATGTAATTTCTTTTGCCCTTATATAGAATTCCACTACTATTGAAAAAAACGACGTATTTAGTATATTTTTTGAATTTCTTCCACTAAAATGTCGTAAAAAGTCATGAAACGCGTGGAAAACACGAAAAAACGATCTTTTTTTTTGTTTTTAATTTTTAAATTTTTGGCTCCGACAAACAAGAGTGGAGCCTTGGGTGTAACCAAATTTGTTCACTAAAATGTCGCAAAAAGTCATGAAACGCGAAAAACGAAGAATTTTTTTTAAAAATGTGACTTATTTGAATTTTCAGTGGAGATAGGATAGTAGCGCTCTTGAAAAAATTACAGTTTGCAGATAGGATTTTTTTTAATTTTCGAATATTTTGGTGTTTTAGTGGTATTTTGACATCACACAGTTTTTCACACGGTAAAGAAGCCTACAATGTTGCCATAACTGCAAAAATCTCAAAATCGCAAAAAGTGGAGATAGGACTATAGCGCTCTAAGGTATCGATATATTCTTGATCAGCATCACCTCCTGAGTCGATATAGCCATGTCCGTCTGTCTGGCTGGCTGGCTGGCTGTGTGTTGAAATACACTTTTTGGGAAAACTGAGTAAGATAATTCGATGAAATTTGGTGCGCTGCCTCCGTCGTAAAAGATAGCTCGGGGGATTGAAAATGAGCGAAATCGGTCAACGGACACGCCTACCGCCCATACAAAAAATATATTCAAAATGCAATTTTAGGAGTATTTTTCACGACAATGCAACCAAAATACGCATAAATACTAAGAATTGTAAGCGCAAGCTCTGAGAAAAAATTTAACGAATTCGGACGAGAGGGCGTGGCACCTCCCATATAAGCAAAAGCTTCAAAACGCTATACTGGAAGCGTTTTTTGAGATATTCAAACCAAATTCGACTCAGACACTAAGTATCATAAATGAAAGCTCTCGACAAAAATTGGGTGAAATCGGACAAGGGGGCGTGGCACCTTCCATATAAGCAGAAGTTTCAAAATGCTATACTGAAAGAGTTTTTTGAGATAATCTAACCAAACTTCACTCAAATACTAAAGACTATAAATGTCCGCTCTAAGCTAAAACTAGACGATTTCGGACAAGAGGGCGTGGCACCTCGTATATAAGCAAAAGCTTCAGACACTAAAAACTATAAATCCAATCTCTGGACAAAAACTGGGTGAACTCCCATATGAGCAAAATTTTAAAAATACTGCAGTGTAGGGTATTTAATGTTTGGCCAGGCCAAATTTTACACCCTTACTAGTTTTAATTTGAATATGTGTAGATAGAACCTTGTGCATTTTAATTACATTGATCATCTCAGAAACTATACGAGATAGAAATATTTGAGTAGCGGTAATCGAAAGAGCGTGGTCTGTTTAGTACGAAGCAATATATAACTCAACTAGCTGGCCCGGAAGCGACTTTGTTCGCCCATTCCCGATGCCCTTTACATATGTTCCAAGTCTCATCCATCTCCGTCATCCTTGCCTTCTAACCCTTCAGGTTTTTCAAGGTGAATAAAATATATACATATTTATGTACCAACTTTTATAATGATAGCTACTATAGGCGTAGAAATATAGCATTTTGAGTATTTTTACTGTACGGGGGGTGCAAATCCCTTTCGTTCAATCGCTCTTAAGCTTTGCATGCTGAATAGTAGACGCAATAAACATCCATGTACCAAGTTTCATAATGATAACTGATATAGGAACCCTGATATAGCATTTTGTGTGTTTTTTTTTTTGATATGAGGAGTGCAACGTCCCCTAGTTCAATCCCCCTCGAATTTTGCATGGTGAATGGTACATAAAGGGTCCGCCAAATAACTTTTTTTTTTGAAATAACTTTTTTTTTTTGAGTGTAGCTTCGGTTGTGTGGCACGTAGCGCCGTCCTGTTGAAACCAAATGTTGCCAATATCCTCCTCTTCAATTTTTGTGAACAAAAATTCGTTCAACATGGCCCGATAACGATCGCCATTGACTGGAACGGCCACTCCTTGCTCATTTTCGAAGAAAAATGGCCCAATTATGCCTCTTCGCAGTCCCACTTAGCGAAGCAAAAACGCAACCATATTCGTTTTGCGGAAGGATAAAACTAATTATCTGTCAAATCAGACATGAGCTAAGTGTTACCATTCATGAAATAAGCACTAGTTAAAAAAAAAACGTTAGATGGCGGACCCTTTATATTATGCATAAGCTCACCAACTTTCATAATCAAAGCTTGTATAACTGTAGAGATATAGCTTTTTTTGTATTTTTTTAGTATGGGGGTGCAACCCCCGTTCCCCGCAGTGGCATCTCAACCACTTAAGAACCTTCTACAGACCACAACAAACAATTTAAAAAAAAAAATTATGTAAATCGGCGGTGTAGTTTCCGCGTTCATAAGCTAGATACGGACACCATTTAATTTGTATATACATAGATTTCACATAAAATGTCAGTAGCTCTAAGGTCGCGATATGTATTCTTAATAGTGAACAAACTTCTGTGAACAACAGCCTTTAACTTTTGTTTTAATTTTGATAAAATGACGTCTTTTGTTGCACGCTGTCGGATATATTCATTTTGAGCTTCCATTCGTAACGCAGAGAAAGTGGCGAGGAAGCTATTCTGGATACGCCACTACAAATCCACTTAGTTTTTGGCTTGTTTCACAAAAAAAAAATAAAAAATAAATAAATATCTTGGGTCACCCTAGATTTTTAAAGTAAACTTTTTTATGATGACTTTTAGCTAATTGCATGAGCTTCTAAGAATGTATTTAGCTTACAGGGTTTAAAAGGATTTCGCAAAGTTCTGGACCTTTTAAGTTGGTATTTTTCACTCAGGCGATCATTTTAGTATGAAAGACGTCTTATTAACATACCTCTTCATAATTTTTTTGAAGTCTTCATTCAATTTCCTCTAATTTGGTAGTACATTCATTATATCAATTTTTTAATTTGAGATCAGAAAAAATACTTTTCTGGAACAATTCGTTTGAAGGCTCCGGCTAGATAAAATCAAAAAATTGGTATAACAAATGTACTATCGAATTAAAGGAAATTTAACGCGAATTGCAAAAAAAAAATTATAAAATATTATGTCAATGGGATCTTTTTCACACTAAAATGGCTCGAATGGTATGAATAATCTGGCCTGAAAGCTAACCTCCAAAAGACCAATACAGCCATATTCACCATAAAAATATGAAATCTTTCTTAGCCCTATTCTCAATGGAATATTAATACCATTTTCTAATAAAATCAAATATCTAAGTGTCGTTTTAGATGAAATGATCACCTGGAACCCACATCTAGAAAAGACAATTGGGAGGTCAAGAGCAGCGCTGTAGGTCAATAGAAATCTTCTTGGTAAAAAACAGGAGATTTAGCCTAAAACTAAGCCTCTGAATATATACAGCAATTGTAAGACCGATTGTTAACTATGGATCACCTGTATTGTATAAAAAGCTGAACAAAAACCGATACAAGTCAAGCTCTGTAAATTACAAAGAAAAGAGCCATGAAAACTGCTTCAACTGCTGCCTTCGAAGTAGCGCTTGATAAATAAAGAAGCGTTAGGTTCGTAGCAAAAATTATGTTACTGTATTAAGGGAGAAACATCAAACTTTCCGCTCTGGGGAAGTTGATCAGCTACTTCTCCTTGCCAACACTATCAGTGATTACTACATATCCAAATATAGTTTTCTGTATAACTTCCAACTTAAATTCTTCAGCAACACCTGGAAAAAGAAAGATCCCGATTTGTTGAGGAAGTTAACACTGGGGTTCAGACCACATAAAAACATATTTGCATGACTGAACCAAAAAAACTCAGTATTTTAGGCGGAAGTATGCGCAATCGATCTTTGACTAAGAAAATGTGAAAGAAGGCTTCCTCAAGCTCCTTCAAAATTACATTGACGTACGTTTAGGAGTGCTATCAACTACGAATCAAACTTGCAATTCTAAATAAGGTTCACCTCATTTGGTTAGATGGGCTTAGTGAAATTGAAGGCAATGAAATTAGAAATGAGCTTTATAGAAAAGAAAAAGCTACATAAATTGATGAGCCTACTCAGTACTTTGGCCTGCCATGGAGTATTATAAAATTCAACCTAAGCAATTAGCTGTAAAGAAAAGTACAAGAAAGCTGGTGCGAAATCCTGGGCAACAGACAATAGAAATCCTTCATGTCAAAAGTTTTCAAGTAAATAACAAAACAGTTACTTATGCTAAACTGGAAATGTATATGAATCCAACTTTGGGATAAGTCGAGGATGAATTCTGTAGATTCCGTAGCAAAGAAGAGTAAACAGCGGAACGACAGTCTAGCAAGGCACAGACTTCGTTACTTCTCCATCGCATGCCCCTTAGCTTCTGAGGTGGGCGCCTTACCTTCAACGGGCGTAATGACATTCGTTAATGTACTGACTTTTAATTCAGTTATATCAGAGTTTCAACAATAGGCCTTATAGGCCGCAGTGACATTTGGATACTGGTTCCAAAAAACTTTTCTAAATCTGCAGTTGTTCATTTTTGTATTTCCCACGCTGATAACTTTAATTTAAGGACCAAATTTCGATACAATATTTTTAAGGACACCAGCAGAACTTTTTTTTTTTTGTTAAGGCTCGTATTTGGTAGACAAATTGAAAAACTTTTTCTTTAAATAAGTTAAGAATCGACGATTATTTTACTAAAACAATTAATACATAATCCATTATAACTAATAAAGTTATTAAAACACTACCGCGCGTTCCTCACGCTTGCCAGTAACGCATTCAATGCTTTCAATACCAAGGCCATTGTTAAGTTGATGATAGTACGATAGACCCAGCCAGAAAAGAAATACACGTGCAGCTGTAAAAAAAAAGTTGTATGTAATAATATAACTAAAAATTCAACCAACTTTCTTACCAAGTACAATGGCATTAAATATAAGAACACCCATGTTGACATCACTTAATGTAATAAGGAATCCAAACGCATAAAATAGGCAAGCTATTACGAAGCTGACATAATAAAACACTTGAATTATAATCCAAAGAAGTACGAGCATCTGCTTCTCCTAAAAATTAAAGTTTATGCATTTATATTTTAAGGAAATTTCGGACCTTTGAAACAAAAACTTGCCAGCAATGCACCAAGAAAAAGTAATAAATATTGAACTAAATCAATTATTACACCCATAGATGTATTTTTTGCAGCCGGATCACGCAGAAATACTCCATAAATCACAAGCGATGAGACATACAATACAAACACTCCAATCATGATGCACTTTCTCAAAGGATAATTGAATGTTTCGTCATCTGCTAAGCAATTTTCCATTGCTGATTTCAAAATTTATTTTTATTTTATTTTGACTTTTTGTGTCATTTGTAATATTTATTTTTAAAAAATTCGTTGGAAGATGAATGATCTAAAGTAAAAAGAGTCAGGGAATTCCATATGTCCCAGTTAGCGTTAGGAAATAACTCCCAACCTATTTTCATATTAATTTGGGCGATAATCACAATCACTTTTGTTTTTGGGCGTTATTTAATATTTATAAAGTGAAATAGCGCCAAAATTAAAAACAAAATAACGCCCAACTTTTTAACGAAATAAAGCCCAAATTTCCCAAATGATTATAGCCCAAATTTGTATGAAAAGGCTCCCGGAAATAACGCCATAGGAAATAACGCCTGAAAATTTTTTGGAAATAACGCCAGAAATTTTATGGCACTAATTTTTGGAAATAAAGCCAAAAACTGATTAGAATTTACTAGGAAATAACGCCAGAAAAGTTTTTGGCTTTGTTTCCAAAACAAAATGGAAATAGCGCCAGAATTTTGTATGCCGATTTTTCTGGCGTTATTTCCAAACAATTTTTTAGCGTTATTTCCTATGGTGTTATTTCCTTTTTCTAAACTACATTATTTTTGGAAATAACTCCAGAAAAGTTATTGGCTTTATATCCAAAAAAAAAAAAATAACGCCAGAGGAGGAACGTTATAGTGTAATTTCCAAAACTCGCCTTATAGCAGTCTAACAATTTTCTATTCTCTATGGTTTTCTTCTGAAATCTCAGAAAGAAAAAATAATGCTCTTGGCAACTCTAGACTTTTCCACGCTATCGACATCTGTCATGCAAATTAAACGCACATGTCAAACCGTGCGGCAATGCGTTGCTTTACGCGACTCATGGCTTCAAAACTTGGAAGGGGAGTTTTTCTCTAACAATAAATAGAGGTGAGTGAGGTCTATGCAAGAAGGGGGGCGGGGGGGTTGGAGTGGGGATAGTGCCACGATTTAACACTGGCATTGTGTGCTCGTTAACATTTCTGCATTTGTTGAGCTATCAAATGCTTTGGATATTTTTTTATAAGCAGATTTTTTTTTCGCTTTTTTTTGTCCTTTTCCTTACGGAAATGTACATTTTGCAGTTGCAGTGACACCCTGTTTTTTTTTCTTTTTATTATTCATTTTGTTGCTGTTGTTGTAGACTTTTGCAAATTCCTTTAATTGTCATTTCTGCGCGTCATTTTACTTACATAGTTAGGTTTTGCTTTGACACTTTTTAACAATTTATGACAGTTGGTTTGACAACTAAATTCAACGCAATTGTCATGTCAATAATGTGCGTTATGAGTGCGTTCGTGCGTATGCATTTCTGTATAGCCTCGCTATTGAATCCGGAGTGCGTGTGATTTGACATTTGCATTCGGCAGGTAATTTGACATTCGGATGTGTTATGTAACATTTATAATAAGTTTCTTTATTTCATTGCTAAAATTTTAATTAAAGAATACGCTCTGATTTAAATAAGACTTAGGGCATTTTGTATGAAACAGTACACTTGTTCTCATTCTGAAGAATTTTGAAATTCTGTAATTGCTCCTGAAAATCTGAAAGAGGGGTTGAGATTTTTACAGATTTTTTGAAGGTCATTTAGAGGACTCGCACAGAAGTTTGATAACAAATGACCTGAAAATTACGTTAAAAAATATTAAAAATTTTCAGCTCACTTTCAGGATTTTCAAAGGAAATAACAGAATTTACAACCAAAAACATTTTGAATCAGTGCAATATTTATACAAACATGGTAAAAGTAATGACATATTGCAAATATGCCATAATATTTCCAACTGACTTCGAATGTCATTGTCCTTCAACATTTAGGCATATTGCAGCCAGATAGAGAATTACGCATTGAAAAGATGACAAATGTGCATCAACTCAGCATGTGGTCATTTTACCGATATAATTTTTGAGCTTCATGTCAACAATTTCATATATTCAGTTAGACTTTCCGTGAAAGCGGAGCCGAAGATTTTTTATGTCTTACAAAATGCAGCCAATTTATATTATGACATTATTTTTTCGTTGTACAAAAAACATATATTGAAAAATTTACATTTAATTCGCAGTTTCCATACTTAACTATGACTGCGATTTTCCTTATTCATGTTGAATTTTAATTGAAAATTTTTAAATATTTTTGGTAAATTAATTTGTTTACAAGTTAATTTAAATATGCGCATGTGCATGAGCATTTGCACGAACACATGAATGCTGCAAAATCACATATGGTCTTGCAAAATAGTGTTTCTGTTGAGCTAAAAGCTACAGCATTCGAGCTACAGACCGACATATGGATGCAATTTAACTTGCTACTTAGAGGCCATTCATGTATTATGAAAGCATGTTTAGGGGCCAGATGGTTTCAAGATTAGCTTATTTTTGCTTATACAGGGCGAGAGAGGGGTCAATAAAAACCCTAAGAAAGACTAAAGGGTATATTCAGTAGAGTGGTCCAAAATCCGAAAGTGTTAAAAAGTCAAGGTGCGCGCGACTTTTCTGAATCCTTGGATCCTGCTGATTACAAAAAGTGCTTTGGAACCAAAAAAAAATTGCGTTTAGATATTCCGCAACGAGCTTGAAAGTACTTTTTTGGAATTTTTGAGTTTTTGAGTCCTTTTTTTAATTTAAACGCTATATCTTTTTAACCAGATAAGATATTTGCAAAAATGAAATTACATTTTTGTAAGGATATTTTGAGTCAAATTCTGCATTAATAATAATAAATCTAGTCTTTCAAGAACCGATTTTTTTCTTATTTTGCTCTAGTAAATTTTTTTTTTTTAATTTTATATTATTGTGCATTAATTTATCTTTAAACTAATTTCAACAACTAAGCTATTATTAATACTTTTACTCACTAAAAACAATTAAGTATAATTAAATTGGACTTAAAAAAAAAAATTAATTTTAATGTTTCCGAGGCATTGAAATAAGATATCTTAATGGGATGAGGTAAGGTACCACTTTTTTCTTATAAAATCATTAGATCCTAATCTTCTGAGTAAAGACAACATTCTTCGCAATATCAAAACCTTGACACTTCATGTTATTTTTGGCAAAATAAGTTAACATATAGTTTTCATAGATTTTCTAAGGAAACTAAAAAAATAAATAAATCAAAAAGAAACTAAAATAGCCATTTTGGATGTATTTGTTGATGCTGATTCCGAATTTGCTGTATCTTGTACGGTTAAGGAGATATTTTTACATACAAGTATAAGAAACACCGTTTTTGCTCTTTTTAAAGTGATATTACAAGTCAAGGTTACTTTCAGCCACAAAAAATGGCATAGTGGTTGAAAGCGCCAGTTTGATTCTTTAAAATTCAATTTAAATTATACCGATATCTTTTTTATCCTCTGAGTTATCCTAACCTAAAAAGTTGAAAAAGTGCAAAAAGCACGTTTTTTTGTTATTTCTGCTTACGATATTTCGGAGGAACAAAGAAATATCGATACAATTTAAATTGGGTTTTGAAGAAAAAGGCTGTCACTTTTACCTTTCATACCAGGTTGAAAGTTACCATGTTGTGATATAACAGCTTCAAAAATAGCAAAAACTGTATTTTTTGCATATTTAGGTTAGGATATCTCTAAAACCGTATGAGATAGAGCAATTCTGAGACCGGATTTAGAATTTTCATGAACACTTTCATCGCAAATGCCCATTGTTAATTCTGTTTCACCATGAAAATTTTAAGCTCAAAGTTTTTTTTTGGCCAAATTTGATTATATTTTACGGTTTTTAGTAAGTAAAGTGAAGCTTATAGCTTAGTTGTTGGAGTCAGTTGATAGATAAATTAATGCATAAAAAATAATAATATAAAAAAAAATTTCCTAGCGCAAAATAAGAAAAAGATCGGTTTTTGAATGTGCAAACACCTCAAAAAATTAACAAATTTTGAAGTTTAAAGTGCCGCTAAAAAAAATTGGGAAAGACTAGATTTAATATTATTAAATTATTGATTAAAAAACGAGCTACAGGTCAGTATTTAATGTCAAATTATCTATATTTTATTGTCGATATTTCGTTTTTCTTTGAAAAACATCATCAGGAACAACTAAAAATACAAAAATAGAAAAACTTACAATATAATCACTCAACATAAAAATCGAATAACAGAAACTTACAAAAAAATTACATAAATAATTGACTGGAAAATTTTTTGATTTTAAACATTATTTGAAAAAAATAATAAACGAAAAACATAAAACACAACATCTAACATATAATATTTTTCAAACAACACTTGACCACTGGACGTCGATGATTAATTTTTGTCAATTTTGTTTTGTTATGTCTTGTTCGTTTCGCGCTCTTTGTTTATTAGATGTCTGTATATGTGAGCGCAGTTGTCTGTGTCCGTTTTAAAATTTAGTCTCAAGTGTTTAGGTACGCTAATAATGTGCAGCATTTCAAGCATGTATCGTCTCCTATAATTTGTCTCTTGTTGTAAAACTTTTACTTTTGCAAAATCTGGAGAGTGTCCAGATTTCGTACAGTGGGCCGCTAACGCTGTTTTTTGCTCAATTGGCTTGTCAACTGCTTTATGGTCTGATTTGTGTCCTGCCATTCTCGTCCGTAATTTTGTTTTCGTTGTTCCAACATATACCTTTTGGCATAAATTAGATCCGTCCCCTTTGCACGGTATTTGATATATCAAATCCGATTTGTCCTGTTTGTCAAGTTTACATTTAGTATTTGTGAAAAGTGTTTGTAAAGTGTTCAATGTCTTAAAAGCTATTCGAAATTTTTCTTTATTGAAAATGTTGGACTTTTTGAATTTCTCGGAAAAACCAGGGATGTAGGTCATGCTTTTATAAATTTTTGGGTCATTTTTTGTCAAGTTTTCATTTGGTGTTTTGTCTTTATATTTAACTAATTTATTAATTAAATATTCGGGGAAACAGTTTTTCTTTAAAATGTCCTTAATTATTACAGAATTGTCCTTGTGGAATTTTTCGTCACTTATATCAAAAACACGATTTGCAAAATTTTTGGCCGTGTTAATTATAACATTCTTTGGATGTTTCGAATGGAAGTTTATGATTCGTCCTGTCGCTGTTGGTTTTTGATACCAATTTACTTCAATTTTATTGTCTTTTCTTATTAGTAATGTGTCAAGGTAAGGTAGTCTTTTGTCAGTTTCATTTTCTAAAGTGAATTTTATTCTCCTATGGTAAGAATTAAGTGCGTCCAATGTATTTTGTATCTGGTCATATTTAACTATCGCAAATAGGTCATCAACATATTTTGTCACTAATTTTGGTTTCACTAAGAGATCGTCTAAACATTTGTCTAAAAGGTCTTCCATTACTACGTCCGCTACAATTGGTGACGCAGGTGATCCCATCGCCGTGCCTCGTAATTGTAAATAAATTTTATTGTCATATTTCAAATATCTAGCGTCTTTTGTACAAAGTCTTAAAATGTCTGAAAATAGTTTTTTGGTCATATTTGTGTATTTTTCTATGATCGTCCATTTTCTTTCTATTATGTTGATCGCGAAGTCAACTGGGATGCTTGGGAAAAGCGATACTACGTCAAAGGATACTAGTCTTTCATCGTCCGAAATGTGTATGTTCTTAAGTTTTTCTTTTAGGTCCAGTGCGTCTTTTATATTATATTTGGATGTTACCGTTATATTATTTAATATTTTAACTAGATATTTGCTGAGTTCATGAGTCGGAGAGTTGATTGACGAACAAATTGGTCTTAATGGCATATTTGGTTTATGTAGATAATTTGACATTAAATACTGACCTGTAGCTCGTTTTTTAATCAATAATTTATCAATAAAAAAGGTCAAAAACTTAAAAATATTAATTTAATATTATTGATGCAGAACTTGGCTCAAAATATTCTTACAAAAATGCAATTTAATTTTTGCAAATACCTTATCTGGTTAAAAAAATATAGCGTTTAAATTAAAAAAAGTACTCAAAAACTCAAAAATTCCTAAAAAAGTACCTTCAAGCTCGTTGCGGAATATTTAAACGCAATTTTTTTTTTTTGGTTCCAAAGCACTCTTTGTAATCAGCATGATCCAAGGATTCAGAAAAGTCGCGCGCACCTTGTCTTTTGAACACTTTAGGTTTTTCCATACAAAATTTGGACCACTCTAATATTCAGGTTGTCCTTCCGTTTGTAACGCAGAGAAGGAGGCGTGGCAGGTATAGAAAAGTATATATATTCTTGATCAGCGTCACCTCCTGAGTCGATATAGCCATGTCCGTCTGTATGGCTGGCTGGCAGGCTGGGTGTCTGTCTGTCTTTGGAAATATTTTTCACGGAAAAACTGAGCAAGATAATTTGATAAAATTTAGTACAGTAGCTTTGCAGTTAAAGTTAATTCGAGGAAATGAAAATGAACGAAATCGGTTAACGGACACGCCTATCGCCCATGCAAAATGCAACTTTAGGAGTACATATTTTTCACGAGAATACAACCAAAGTACACACAAATACGAAGGAATCATTGGTAAAGGCGAGATTTTACTTAACACCATTTCTGAGGTGTTACGCTTGAATTCAAAGTTTTCACAAGTTTTTCTAAAATATTAGAGAAAACCTCAAATTTATCAGTTCAAAATTAAATGAAGGTCCTACCTGACTAAAATTCTTTCAAGCGCTTCATATTTGTAATTTCGAATACCTTATAACATGTAAATTGAGAAATGCCTCCAAAACCATATCACCCGCAGTAACGCGGTGTCATTTCTCTCTTTCGGTATGCACCGAGTAAAAATGCCACGTACTTTCCGCTCTGCTGCATCTCGAAATATATGCAAAACGAAAGTCAGTCGTTTAAATTCCCAAAATTTTTTAAAAATCCCACCAATAACCAATTATTGCAACTACAGCTAAACGAACTACTCACTACGAAGTCTCTCGTGCATCTAAATTAAACTACGTTCATGTTTGAATGATATGTAAACTGCAAATATTGAAATTGAAAGGGGAGCCATATCATCTGGAGATGCCACATCTCCCGAGTTTACCCCAGTACTTCACAATATTGATACTTTTATTATAAGCATAATATAAAGAATTGATTTTACCAGACACATGATTGATTTAATTTCGGAGTATTTTTGGTGCCAAAACTTCAGCTCACCTCCTGTGACACAAAACTTTCATATTAAAGGAATATAAACGATTTCCAACAGAGCCGTTTTTCTTTTCAGAAAAGTTTAATTTTACTGGACTGCAGACTACGGATGTTACGGAAGTAGTTTTACCGGAACCAGAGTTGGACCCGAATATTTTACGTACTGCTACTTAGGCCCTCCGTATTTACTTCCTATTCAAAACTTTCGGAACCAAAGACAGCGGTGAAAATCTATCAGAAGTTTTGACCTATCGGAACCGGAAACAAAGCTCCATAACAGAAGAAAAGTTTTTAAAATTTACTTAAATCATTCAAATTTTGAGAAGAGGCTATGAAAACACTTATCTCAGTGACTCCGTTTTAAAAATATACCTATAAACTATAAGATCGATTTACATATAAATCTATCAATGCATTTTTCTAACACATAATTATGACAAATCAAGGAACGGATTAAAAACACGGCTATAGTGACATATGTTTCGTCTTTCGCCACAAAGACTCATCAGACTATTTTTGTTGTAATTATAATTATATTTATTTTACCAGCCGGGCAAGGCTGGTGCAGTGGTAACGACTTCTGCTACCAACCTGGAGATCCTTGGTTCGTCTCCCGCCCAGACCAAAAACACAAAAAGTTTTCAAACTTGCAATTTTTCAATTATAATTAATTTAGTAAAATAAATATGATTATAATTACAACAAAAATAGTCTGATGAGTCTTTGTGGCGAAAGACGAAACATATGTCACTATAGCCGTGTTTTTAATCCGTTCCTTGATTTGTCATAATTATGTGTTAGAAAATGCATTGATAGATTTATATGTAAATCGATCTTTGCAAATATATTACTAAAAAGTTCAATTAAAATAAAATCAATTTTCAATATAAAATGTCATTAAGTAACACACTTAAAAAATTATTGAATTTATTAAATAATAGCCGTGTTTCTTTTGACGCGTATATACAATTGTGGTAATTTTCAATTGCGATAACTTATGAACGGTGAGTCGTACGATAAAAAGTCTAAGTGTCTTTTTCATTGAGAACCACCATAATTTTAATCTTTTGTAAAAAAAAAATAGTTATTTAGAAGTTATTAAAAAAAACTAATTTTTTGCCCTTTATCGGCGCTTAACCAGTTTTTATAGAATAACTCCTAAAAGATAAATTTGTTAAAGAATAAAATGAAAAAGTTTTGTAGAGAACGTAATTCTCCATAAAAAAAGTTCCTTAGAGTTTTATTGTGCGACTCACTGTTCATGAGTTATCGCAATTTAAAAATATCCACAATTGTATATACGCGTCAAAAGAAACACGGCTAATATTATTATTAATGCAGCAAATTCCCCAAATTTTGGTTTAACTGCATATTATTGAGCAGGTGTAGGTTTTAAAAAGCTTAAGATCCATACGCGATGCTTAAAGCACAAAACATTCAAAAAGCCATATAAAGGTTCCATACGGGTCTCTGGTATTTTTTGCCATTAAAAACGCCTTCATACGTTTTAATTAACTTCATTTTTAATTAAAATCAAAAGATTTTTATCTCTAAATCGCTTGAATTGATCAGCCAGCAAAAAATTAAATGAAACGAAAAAGAAAAAAATCGCCCTCACTGCACCTGTCACATTTACATTTTTGCACCTGACAGCTTGACATTTTGACAGTTTAGCGGCATGTCATGACTTCAAATTGTGACAATTTTTGTTGCAAAATAATGCTTTTTTCTTTAATTTTTGATTTGTTGCTGTACCGCTCATAAATTGCATATGTTTTATATTTGCTGGTCTTGAAACAATAATTTAACAATCTGGCTATGTATCTACAAAATAATCGCCATTATGGATATCTACAAGTACTATGGCTTAGATACCAAAATGAATTATTATGCTATGGGCGTGGCTATTGGTCTGTCTGTCCGTCTGTCTCTCTATTACGGCGCATATAATTTGTATTCATTACATCGGTGTTCACCTGAAATTTTTATTGGTAATAAATGTGAATCGTTAAAAATACAAAAAAAAAAAAAAAAACATATAACTTGTTTCCCAGTGACTGGCCGCATTCTACATGTGCAACAACCGACCGACCGACGATTGAGTGGATTAATGGCCAATGAAGCAATTTAAAGTTGACATTAAGTTGTTTGAGCCAAAGGAAATCCAATTTGTGTAACCAAGTTGTTTAGTTGATATGAGAGCGCGATTTGATCGTTATTTCATATGTTTCTTCTGTTTTTTTGCAGAGACCAAAAAACACATGATTTCATAGCACGTGAAAAAATAGTACAAGCTTCCGGTAGGACCGACGAAGTATGTTGTCTCAATAGTCCAATCTTTGGTCTAGTTTTTTTGTAAGTAGTCCATAATGGACTATACCTAAAACTAGAATAAATTCACTTAAATTACACAGGTTTACAAAAAAAAAATGCCGTTTTGACCAGACTATGTGTTTCCTAGGGACTTTGACATCCTGAATCCGGGGTCCTTTTTTTTCAGAACGTCTGAGAAAAAAGATTTCAAGGTCATATGGAGGTCAAAATAGGGTTCATGCGTCATTTAGTGATAAATTCGCTAAAACTTTGAAACTAATTTTTTATCATTGAGTTCTTTGTCCTTAAAAAGAACAAGTAATCAAAAAGAGTATCTCGGACCTAGTTTCGGAGATGTGGCCATCGGAAGACCCGGATATATTTTCTATGAAAACCCCTGGATGGATTTGAAAAATACTGGTGTCATATGAAAGGTAATTTGACAACCTATAAAAATATTTTCAATTGGATTCACAGTTTTGGAGATATGAACTTTTTGAAATTTTGAGAAATTTTTCAATTACAACAACAAATACATCAACAAAACCAACAACAACAACAAAATAACTTTCATATGACACCAATATTTTCCAAATTCATCCAGTGGTTCTCAACTTATAGCGGTTTTCATAGAAGATATATCCGGATCTTCCGATGGCTATATCTCAAAACAAAGCCCGAGAGACTCTTTCTGATCAAATATTCTTTTTTAGAACTAAGAATTCAATGATATAAAATTAGTTTCAGAATTGTAGCGAATTTATCAATAAACGACACATGACCATTTTGACCACCATATGACCTTGAAATCTTTTTTCACAGACGTTCTGGAAAAAAATGGTCCTCGGATTCGGATTCAGGAAGTCAAAGTCCCTAGGACACACTTAGTCTGGTAAAACCGCCATGACATTTTTTTATTTTGTAAACCTGTGTTATCATTTGTATCAAAAATGGTCGTAATGTAATGCATAATCTGTCATTAGTACCAAAAGTGGTCCAATTGTATATCAGTGAAATTGTAACGTTACTGACTACGTACTGTTTGGCAGTTCGTCAATTGAGAAGAAGAGCAAACGATTGTTTATCGGTCATGTGACTTGCGCTGCGTGGAGAAGCCCGGGTTCAAATCCTCCACTCGGTAATTTTCAATTCCAATTTTTAAATTACTATTTATTTGTACAAAATTTATCTGAAGAGTTTCTTTAGCACATTCGACCATGAAACCTTTTGACATTTTTGTATAAAATTAGAATTTCAAATCCAATTTGTTGAAATTTATAAATAAAATAAAACAAAAAGTTGGCCTTTTTATGGTCCGAATGTAATGCATAAGAAGACAATTGATTACGCCCAATGACAAACAAGGTAAAACGTAAATAGAATTTACATGTTTTGGGACCAGAATTTGGACTAGTCGGTTTCTCCCATGGAGTAGTTTGCAAACTAGTTTTGGAATAGTCCGTGGTCCTGCAGGGCTTACCCCAATAACAAACACTACTTTACAAAAAATTTTTAAAAAAATGCCACTATTTTTTTCTGATGCACCCTGTTCTCCCTAACTCAAAAATTATAAAAAAAAAAAATTTTATGGATAGGTTTTCGAGATATAAATATTTGAAGTTTTTTTTTTTCGATTTTTCGAAGGCGGGTTCACATTCTAAGTCATATCTCAGCCATAAGCGTCTAATTTGGTAGCACTTGACACCAGACTAAAGGTAATTCAGCCGCCTTTAAACGTTTTTTAAATAATTTTACAAGCGGATTAGTGACTTTAGTGTAATGGATAAAAATATATGAGAAAATTCCATTTTTTGGTTAAAATAAAAATTTAAAATTCACTCAATAAATACGGAAAAATTTAAAAAATTAATCAGTTTTTATTTGGACCAAAAAAATCGACTTTTCTCATATATTTTCACCCATTTCATTTAAAACACTTCGAAATTCCGAAATTACGATTTTTTTCCAAAAAAGTTTGAAATTTATTCCAGAAAAGTATAAAATTTATTCCAAAAAATTTTAAAATTAATACTTTTTTTGGCATTTGTTTTGTATAAATACTTACATTTTGGTTTTAAAATTAAACTAAAATTTTTGCTGTGTAATATACACATTTATTTTCATCTTGATTCTTTCTTACCTTCCCTTTGTATATTTATCAGATCTGGTAACTCTATTCGCAACTTTTTTTAGTCTGATGGCCATCATTTCGCTGATGTGATGGAAATCTCATCAAATTAAATGAAACGAAATGAAAAGAAATGAAATGGAAGATGTCATAAATTGTGCGTTCGTGCCCAAGGAGTGAGCAGCAATGAGAATGAGTCGGAAGAAAAACCACCACCGAAGAACAACACGAGCAGTCGAGCAGTGTCTGTCCACATCACTGACATTCAGTCAGCCAGTCATTCAAGGAGACTGTGCTGCTGACGAAATCGTAGGTACAACAACAACAAAAGTCCTTTCGCACAAAAAGGACTCATGAACTCATTAAATGTTGATGGTCGTTTGGCTCGTTTGCCAAACGATTTTTCTCTACTCTTTATTTCTTGTGTCCTTTATTTCATTTCATTTGGTTTGATTTTGATTCGTTTTTCGACCCTTATTTTCTTTCTGTTTTTGTTGCTTTTTTTGGAACTTAAACTCACCCATAATTCTTCTATTTTGTGACACGAATAAATCACTCAATTTCACATTAAATGGCACAGCAAACGAAAGGACGAAGAGGAATGAACGAGTGAACGGAGTCGTCGTCGTCGTCGTTTGCTGAATAAAATACTCGTAATTCTGATTCGTGCAAAGGAATAAATCATCAGATTGGACACAGATATCATAAAAATAATATCCTGTTTTTCGTTCTTGTCGTCTTCGTCGTCCTTTTTGCATGGGTCTTATGGGGTGTTGCGGTGGCATGCGGCGTAGTTGTCTACTCTCGATGCTTTTGACACTTTCTTTATTTGTTTCCTTCATTTTTTTACACTTTTTTGGTTTTTGGCAGAGGAGCTGTAAATGAGCATTAGACACACACACGTACATACATATATAAACACATATAAATGGCATTTATATGTATGTGTGTGAGTGCGTATTGCATTATAATAATCACCATCACATGACATAATTTGATTTGTGATTTTTGATATGAAAATGAAATATTCGACACGCGGAGTTGGATCAAAAGACTGACTGGGTGTTGGTTGGGTTGGTTGGACTTGGTTTCCCTGATTTTTGCTTGCGTTGACAGTCACTGCTGCTGCGCTGCGCTTCTGCTATGCAACCCTTAACGAACATAAATTATTTTTATTACCTGTCAGGGTGTACTTTTTTTTTTGCTTATTTTCACCATTGGCATATTTTAATTGTGTTCGCGTTGTGATAATCACAGCAGATCCTGAAAATTTATTGACATTAGAAAAATTGGCAAAAAAAGCTGCGTGAAATTAAGTTTTTTCCATTTTGTTGTATTGCCTTATCTACGTGATTAAAATTAAACTTTTTTGTTATTTATTATGAGTACGTCGACATTAAAATGTCAGAAAATAGGATGAAAAGGAATGATATATGTTTTTTCTGTACGAAAAGTTTATGAAAAAAGATTTAGTGATCATCATTAGAATCTAATGGTAAGGAGCTCCTTTCTGTTGAAATTTTTTAAGATCAAGATACAACTTTCTTTAAAGATTTCAGACCTGAAGTTATTCTGTGACTAACGAAATTAATGCAAGTTGCCAGAAATCTCTGAATGACAATAAAATTTGTCAATATTTTTCTCTAAAAGTGTAAAAATAAATTTGATCCGAATTGAGTTCCTCGAAATATATTCTTCAAAATGGATGTATAACCTCAAATTAGTTTAAAAAATATGGTTTCCAAAATGTTACAAACACAATTTGTAATTGTAATGTATTCAACACAGCGCAACATACACTTATAATTGTGAACATAGCAACAAAACAAGAAAGCATTTTTCTCAGTGTTTGCGGGTTGCTATGATGTTTGAAATTTGTTTTTAGCGAAAATCAAATAATTTTATAAGGTTTAGGACCAATTTCACAGTGTGAGCTTAAGCGTATTTCATCTGTTGAGTAGTTTAAGCAAAAATTTCATTTTCACAGCCATCTTAATTTGAGGGCCGCTTACGTTTCAGTCATTCGACACTCAAAATAGTTAGGTCGGTTTAAGCGACGTTTATGTCACTATTGACATTTTCAAAAAAAAAAAAAAAAAATAAATAAACAAACAAAAAATTATTTCAAAAATATATTTTATGAAGCGTTGTGGGATTTTAAACGAAAATTTTATAAAAAGTTTATACGATCGAGTATAAAATGAGTTCATTGGTTAATGATAACAAAATTCAGGTGAAAAATAATTTGCAAATGCTAAAGAAGAGCCTTAAGCAGCAACAATAATTGAGGAGTGGCCGTACCAAAGGGCCTAAGTACCATTTCGAGGCAAAAGTAGTGTCATAAGATGAAACGGGTGGCATTTTGTTAGAAATTAATAAAATTGTTTTCTGTCTTCACTAAAAATTTTCTTGATACTGTAAAATTGATGTCATTATGTTGAAAAAAGTATAACAGTTAAATAACAGACTATTAGGCACATAAAAAGTATGACAGTACTTAGGCCCTTTGGTACGGCCACTCCTCAATTGTAAATTGTTAAAAAATTAAAGTGTGAAACAAATGTATCGAATGAAAGATTACAAATAAAGATTATATTTAACCGGGTTTTGGACTGACGTAACGTTTTCTTTTAAGACAAGATATCTGTTTTGCGTCAAACCAGGGCGTGATTGACGAAATAAAGACAAAAGGTCTGCGTCCGTCATGTGATCCATGACCCATTGACTCCAAGTTAAATCGTATTTACCATTTTCAGGAACTAACTTCTGCAAGCCCACGTTGTAAATAGTGCTTAGTCGTTTGGAAAAATTCAATGTGTTTTCATTATTATACAGTTGCTCACAAAAGTATTCGGAATTTTAAATTTTTTTAAAGATTCATAAAATTTTTTAATAACGAATTAATTTTTTTTGAATCACTCATAATAACAAGTACCTGGAGACCGATCCCAGCTCAGCAGACAATCTGATCTTATTATTTTAGTCGATATTTTTTATTCTTAGCTTTTTTTCGTGATTAAAATTCGTACATTTTTACCTTACATTTTCATGCATTCAAAATGATAAATTTGCCTATGAGAATACTAATAAGAAAAGACTAAGAAAGTGTCAAATCGGTATCGGAAACTAAAAAAATATCAAAATTGATGGTTTTTGGTGAAATAGAAAAACTTAACAATAACCGATAAAAAGGAAACCTAACAAAGCAGCACTCTTGATACTATATTTCAACAAAATTTAATAATTGGTTCTGTATAAATAATAAGGTGGAGCGAAATTTGTTTTTTGCGATTTTCGAAATGGCTCATATGCGAAAAGATGCTCCATAATATTTATAATAAAAAATGTTATATGGTACTTTTTGATATTTTAATGTTTTGTACTACCACAAAGACATTGAAGTTTTGAAAAAAAAAAAAAAAATATTACGTTGAGTTTATTTGTATGGGATAAAGTCAGTAAAAGAGCTTAAACGTGTCCAAATTGTGATTTTTACTTGAATATTAATATATTTTAAGCAAATTTGAACTGATTTTATGTATTAAAACAGGCATTGTCCTTCGTGATTCCAGCCTTGTTTTGATGAGACCATATCTTCTTTCTGAACCACATACAGCAGCAGCAGCTTCACTTACAATTTGATTTGAGTATAACCTTTTATTCCCTGGCCCATTTAGAATATGTAAAAATTAAAAATCTCCATAGAGCCGCGCTCCTCCACATTGTGTACAATAGCAAGTATATTTATGAATTTCATATGAAAAACATAAAAAGTGTTCTGACAGAAAATAATATTTGCGGTGATTTATCAATCAACAAAGCAATGGTTTTCTAAAATGTTTAGTCAAAATACAAATATGTATGATATGTTCCATGAACACTTCTCTATATACTAACCCGAAAATAAATAACTGTGAGCTTAGTTATTGCGAGTTGAAAGTTGTATGTTTTATTCAAACTTTTAGAGAAAAAAAGGGGCTTAAAGCCGGTTTATTGGCAAGAAGAAGTTGTTTTGATTCACTTCTTCAACTTATCTCACTCACAAGAAGCTAACAAACAAAACCTCATCAAAAATTTTCAGTGGCAACATTTGGAGGTCGATTTAATATTAATAATTTAAAAATACCAAGAAAAAAGGCGCTTAAGCTCGGTTTATTTGCAATACGGAACTGTTCCGATTAAAGTTTCTTATTTTCCAATTCTGGACAAATTAACGAACAGGCCTGATCAAAACATTTTAATTTCCAAGACTTCGAGGTAACTATAATATAGGTAATAAGCCCAGTTTATTCGCAAGAAGGAAGAGTCTGGACTTTAATTTTCATATTTTCCAACTCAGGAGGAGTGGACGAACAAAACCTCATTAAAAAAACTTCAGTGTTCCAACTTTGAGTTTTCCCTATATTCCCAGGATGTGTTTAAGGTTTGATTGACTTGTGGCAGTACTAAAACTCGAAATTTTGAAAAAATATTTATACACCTCCAAAAAGTGATTGACGGAGCAACTTTTCCACACTGAGACGTTTAGAATATGTAAAAATTCAAATTCTCCATAGAGCAGCGCTCCACCCTAATAAATAAGTTAAACTGGTAAGGGTGTTACCTTTGGCCTGGCCAAACATTACACAGCAGTATTTTGAAAATTTTGCTAATGTGGGAGGTGCCACGCCCTCCAAATTCACCCAGTTTTTTCTCAGAGTTTGCATTTATAGTTCTTAATATTTAAGTGAAATTTGGTTGGATTATCTGAAAAAATTTTCAGAATAGCGTTTTGAAGCTTTTGCTTATATGGGAGGAGCCACGCCCTCTTGTCCGATTTTATCCAGTTTTTGCTTAAAGCATGCATTTATAGTTTTTAGACTCGGTCCAATCTAGTTTGATTATCTCAAAAAACGCTTTCAGAACAGCGTTTTGAAGCATTTGCTTATATGAGAGGTGCCACGCCCTCTTGTCAGAATTTGACCAGCTTTTTCTTAGAGCTTGCACTGACAATTCGTTGTATTTATGTGTATTTTGGTTGCATTGTTATGAAATATACTCCAAAATTTGCATTTTGAAGATATTTTTTGGATCGGCGGTAGGCGTATCCGTTGACCGATTTCGCTTATGGAGCGATCGCCCCCTCTTTCAAACATAAATTATATGTAAAGATTTTGAAAACATTCTGTTATTATCTAGAAATGTAGTCAATCGGCCCCCCCTCTTGACAATGCTGGATCCGCCACTGTATCTTCATAGGATCATAGCTCAGAAAGTAAGAGTGCTATTGAAAAATTCGAAAGGATATTTCAATAAGGAAGAGTGTGTCTATTCGATGCTATTAATAAAAAAGAAATTCACCTTTTCTTGTAGCTACGCTGTAAGACTGAGCACAGCGTTGTCTTCAACATCAAGCAAGGATATTTCAAAATCCTGCGGGTATAATGACAGTTCTGCTGATGAAGATGGATTCCGCATCAAAAAGTATATAAGACTGCATATAAGAATTAAAATGTTCTCTCCTTTTTTTTTTTGTGCCTGAGTTATTAACCAAAATTTTTATTTTGATAAAAAGTTGGCGTGGAAATTATTGAACAAAGCCTACTTTTCGTTATGCTTTAGACACTCATGATCCGATCCGCACACCAAATTTCATCAAAATATGTTATGCCATTTTAAACCATTTGCGGCGTTATTTTGCCGACTTTCAGGTCGTAGGTTGCCTAATAGCAAGTAGACTTCCTACAGTTAAATTCAGAAAATTTGCTTTAGTAGTTTTCTTTTTATAGCGTATTATGTTTTTGTGGGCGGGGCCACGCTCTTCAATGAATTTTCCCAACACAACGACATATCACATATTAATTCTTGTTCGAAGTGGTAACATCTCCTAAATTTTTATTAAAATTGTTGGAGGCGTTTTCGAGTAATATTGAATAAAAATTTTCAATGGTTAAAAAGGGGGCGTGGTACTTCTTCGATTTCCTAAAATGTAACTTAAAAATGTAAAAAAGAGCTTATAAGCAAAATCCTACTTAAATTCAATACACAAAAGTATTCGGAATTCCAAAAAATATGTCAATGCCTTAAACACGAAATCAAAGAATAATCCAAAAGTATTGGCGGCACTCTTAACATTCAACTTACAGTTAGTTTGGGGTAGCTCAGTTCTGTTTTGTCAGTTTTTTTTTTAAAGCGAAGGACTTTGTTTCTTAGAAAAGTAAGATGGTAAGAAAATCAGAAGAAATCACTCTTGAATGAAAAAAGTTTTAACGCTTGAGGATATAAAAACCCTTAAGGAGATCGCAAGGTGTGTTGGAAGAAGTATTTAGACTGTGCACATCATTATATGTAGAAAGAAAAAAGTTCCATAATTCACAACGCTTTGGTAGATTATCGAAACTAGGCGTTCGAGACAGGTCGGATATCATACGAAAAACTAAATATCAACAACATACTTCAGCAAATATAATGAAGTAAACATAAGTGATGCAACTGATCGCAGGACAATCAGAAATGCTAGTTATAATAGAAGAACTCAACGTCTCAAATAATTTTAATGTTAGGCCAACCGGTTTCTTCTCAAAGTTTGTAACTATTAATGTAAATATTGTACTTATGATAGTAAATAAACAAGAACAACAACAACAAATCCATTTTTTTTTTTTTTTTTTCAAAATGTCACTGTTTACAAATGAAGTGAATTAACCCTTTTGTTAAATAACATCGAAGAATAAAAATCAAAAACTACTTGTTCTCATGATTTTTAATCACCTGTCAAAGTGTTTTCCCTACAACTCTTCTGTTTTTTTTTCTTGTCTTCTTATCACACAAAAGTAAGAAAAAAAGAGTAAGTGCATACAAAAGGTTTGATAAATTCCCTGACAAATACGAAACTGTCAAACATAATTTTTCAAAAAACTAATTGAATTATCACAGATCTTGAATTTACGAGTAGCAGAGTGGTATGAAAATTCTCTCATAACAACGCCATGATGCCTCTCTATGTAACAATTGCAGCATTAATCAAATGTCAGTGGTAGAGATGTTAATGCTGCTGCTGTTGGTGATGATGATGATGGGTTCATCGAAAACTGTAGAGGTACAAAATGTTAAACCAACAAACTGTTGATGATGATGCAAGCGTGTTGCGGGAGGAGCATGAAATTTGTTAGACAAAAAAAAAAAAGGATTCTTAAATAGCGAGAAAATAATGGAAATGTCAAAGTGATACGAAATTAATATGAAGACGCAGGAAAGCAGAAGAAGATAAAGGATGGAAAACTTCACCAGCAGGTACCCACATTTAAATGATCGTGGAAAGACAACCATGTTTGAAGTATGTATTATGTAAAGGAGAAATATGCTACGTAAGGTTCTTCAAGTAGTGCCTTTAAGAGTCAAGATTAATTACTCGAAGATAATCGTAATTAAATTATAAATCCATGAAATCCCAAAAAAAAAAAACATGAGAAAAAATAACGTTTCAACTATTGAGTCAAGTGGGTTTTCAAACGATTTAAGGATACAGTTTGAGTAATTGCTTGGAATAAAGAAAGACTTTGAATGTACAGTGGTATATTCTTGATGTTCTGTGGTCATATTTTGTTTTTTAAATTTTTGGTTGTTTTATTTCTTTTTTTGGAAAATAATGGCTGATAATAATTTACAAAATTTGAATTCATAATTCAGAAGATGAACTAATTTGGTGTTTTAAGTTTTCATATAATTTCTAGGCGATAACATTGTGTGAAGATTGCCTTAATAACCAGGCATGTTCTGAAATCCGATTCACTTCGGAAATGGAATGAAAGCAATCTTTAAGAGCTCCGCATTTCGATAATTAATACCATATCGGATTTTTCTTTGGGTTAATCGGAAAGGAATCATTATCATATTTTATTTGTTAAAATAGAAATCCGATTCCATCTTATTTGTCGCAATGCAGAGCTCTTGAAGATTGCTTTCATTCCGTTTCCGAAGAAAATCGGATTTCAGAACATGCCTGAATACAAAGATATTTCCTACATTTTCCTATACGTAGAGTAAATAATGTTTTCAGCCAGAAAAATGTGTAACCATTTTTACTTTATAATTTTAGTAAAAATATTTATATTTCAACAGACAATGTCAGACATTTGCTTAATATACAAATTTTATATCTCTTCATAATATATATCAGTGGTATAGAGGTCGAAGAAGTTTGTAATAGTATGTAATAATTACATATATATTTCTATCTGTCACACGGACGGACCTCGTTCTTACTTTACAGTAAGGTAAATATCGCTTCTTTTTTTTGCTATACTGTCAGGTCGATCAAAAATTCTGAATTTACTAAAACATTAAAGTAAAATTTATTGTATTGGGGACTTGTATTTTACACTTGTATTGTACACTATATTGCTTTGAAGTTCTAGTTAAATTTACTATACATAATGTAGATCGAACTATTTTTTTTTTTCGCCGTACAGAACTATCTTTTTCACTGCTCTTTTTAGATTTTGCAGCATGATAACTCCCAAAGAACACTTCCGAATGATACGTACTCTTAACCCACTGTCCATTATAATTACAATCATTCATCCTTTGGATTGCAAAGTATCTCTCAACTTAATTTGAAAGTGAAAAATTTCTTCATTTTCTACACTAAGCGTTTTGTTCACATCTTAAGTGAGCAAGCATGCAGGTATCTCGAAGATACCCACTTAAAGAAGAAGATACTTGCTCACTCTTGCTCGCGACGGATGCGCGCGTATATCTGCAAGTGTGCATCTTTTAACTGAGATGGATGTCTTCCATTTTGAATTTGTTCCGCACCGAGACAGCAGCAGCAACGGAGGGATTGTATGGAAAACTAAATCCTTTTATGTTATTTCCACTATATCATTAGCCGTCAGTTGCGTTGTTGCTATTGGTTGGTCGGTCGTTAAAGTTGCTGCTGCTGCCATCATCATTGCGATTCCATCATCACGAATTGAGCCAACTCTTGACAGCTCAATGCTGCAGCGCACTACTAAACAACAACAACAACAACACAAAGAACAATAACAACAACAATAATAAGAATACCAACATCATCAACAACAACAACAGAAGTTGCTGCTCAGTGAGACGTTCAGCATGGTACAATAACAAAAGCAGCAACAACAACGACAAAGAATCCATCAATTTTTATGTCGTTCTTTATTTTCATGCTCTTTATACTCCTAATCTTTTAAGGGGTTACATGCTTTTGTTCGTCACAAAAAAAGAACACAGTTAAGTCTTTACAGAGTAGCCTTTATGTATAGCTACAGATTCTGGTTGGTTGCAGACGCCCTGCTTTGTCACACTGGCCTTGCAAGATTGAATAACTAACTGGACCCACGCAGTCCATTTAGTATATTTTTTCATTTGCTTTCAACTAACCGCTGCACAGTGTAAGATTTTGCCAATCTAAGACGTCAAAATTCAATTTTAGTCGTAGTTTCAAAGATATCGAGTTAAAATTTTGTATACGAACTTTAATTCTTTATGCGAAAGTTTGGTTCAGAGATGAAAAAAATCGGAAAAAATCTACTTGCAGCTCCCATATAAATGTGCCTTTTTTTCGTAAAAAATATTTTAAAAAAATTGGTTGCAATGAAGATATCAACTTGAAAATGTGTATTTACTATTTCAGTGGTACTACTGTCAAAAAATGGGAGTGATTAAAAAATAAATAACATAAAATTCTTTTTCCTGATTTCAGTGCAATTGTGCATTATAATACTTGAGTCATTGTAAAAAAGTAGCCTTTGGGCAAAAAATGGGCAAGATTTCATTTTTTAAGTCTATTTTGTGAGTATGTATGCTCATCCTGTATGCTTTGTTATAGCTGAACTACGCCCAAATTGTAAGTTATAATCTATGAAAGATTCAAGATTTTTGAAATTTGTCTTACCTTTTAGCTGATTATAAAATAATTTGATCAAAATACTTGAGTGCAAATGTAAAGGTTGTGTATGCAAAAATTTTTAGTGAAAGTATTGACCTTTAATGCAAAAAACTTTTTGCCAAAAACAAAAGCGCACAACTTCAACTTGATCACTCAAAGTTTTGTTACCGATGCAAGCTTGAAAATGACGTCCTAGATTGGCAAAATCTCACACTGTGCGCTGAGGAGACTTAAAACTTTCTTCTGCCTTTTAACGACGGAAACTCACAGGGAAAATGAGTAAGTGTTTCTTTCCACATATCTTTCATTAGTGGAGTATTAAGAAAACGCGCAATTTCTCCGAGTGAGGTCTCTTGCACCAGTAACCTGTGAAGAAAATCGTAGTGTTATATTATTGAACGTTCTCTGTTCATAAGCTCCCAAGGCTTAAATTAACACACATACTTATGATTACGATGACCATGCCTGTGTGAGCAAAATCGGGGACAAAACAATATTTGTGCAAAAAAAAAAAATCGGGGACAGTCGTGGGAAAATCGGAGACAAATCGGGGATAAATAAATTTTGGAGCAAACCATGACTGATGAGCAAAAACAAAAGATTTTCACTTCTAATTGTAAGCTGCTCCAAAGCATAAGAGTATATATATGTGCAAGGTCCCCAACAGTAAAATTTTCTTATAAGAACCAATATATTGGTTCAAAAGTTATTAGCAATATAGTAAGGCCGTGCATGCCGTTCTTCAGTAGTAGGTAGAGAAAAACAAACAATATTAGTGATGAACAAACCAAGACCAAGACCATAGCAGTCTTTGTATTGGTCTTGGTCTTGGTTTTGATATTGAGTCTTGGTCTTGCTCTTGGCCGTGGTCTTGAAAAAATTTCTAAAGATTATTGAGTATTCAAAATTTTTAAACCTTATTTTTACAAGTCAGTTAGGTTTTTAAGATGCCAAATTTCGATTTGCGAAATGATTTTATGCTTGAAAGGGGCGTGACACACCTATTAACTACAAATTCACAAGACTAAAAAGCGGTCTTGGTCTTGATGATCATCGCGAGCAGGACCAAGACCAAGGCCATAGCAGTCTTAGTCTTGGTCTCGCAATGATATCAGCGTCTTGGTCTTGCGAAATTACCAAAACCAAGACCAATTTTGCTCATCACTAAACAATATCGAATACCCAAATTTTTTCTGGGATGTACAGGGTCCGCCAAATAACTTTTTTTTTTGAAAATTCTTTAAAAAAAAAACTACTGGATATTTTCTCAAATTTCTTTTTTTATTTGAAATTACAATCCTTCCGGTTAATAATGGAAAATAATTTCATTCAAATGGCTGCCTCGGCTGGCCATGCTGTAGCCTACACGATCGGTCCAATTGTTAAGCACATTATCGATTGTGTGCAGCTGTATTTCGCCAATGGCTTCACGAATATTGTCCTTTAAAGCGTCAATTGTCTCTAGCTTGTCGGCGTAACACTTATCTTTGAGGGCACCCCACAAATAATAGTCCAACGGTGTAATGTCGCAGCTCCGAGGTGGCCAAACGACATCAGCTCTGCGGCAGATAATGCGATCTTCAAAAACAGGGCGCAAAACATCGAATGTAGCTTCGGCTGTGTGGCACGTAGCGCCGTCCTGTTGAAACCAAATGTTGCCAATATCCTCCCCTTCAATTTTTGTGAACAAAAGTTCGTTCAACATGGCCCGATAACGATCGCCATTGACTGTAACGGCCACTCCTTGCTCATTTTCGAAGAAAAATGGCCCAATTATACCTCTGGATCAAAATCCGCTCCAAACAGTGACTCGTTTTGGGTGTAGCGGCTTTTCAATATATGCGTGCGGGTTTTCTGTGCCCCAAATGCAACAATTTTGCTTGTTTACAATTTTGCTTGTTGTAAATAGTTTCTAGATATGTGGAAATTTTTTGTAATTTCCTCGGAGGCGGAAAAGTTGCTTCAATTTTTATTTATTTATATGAAAAATTTTGGTCCAAAAAAAGCATTCAATTTTATTTTCTAAAAATCTTTTTTTTTTCGAAAGCCTTTCAAGTTCTTAGGGTGCTCACTTCAGAAATTTTTAGTCAGTTACTAGTATAAGAAAAAAAAGGAATTACAGCCCAAATACAGAACTGTCCCCGAAAATACAGGTTGGTCACCGTACACGTCTGGAGAATCGCCATGTCAAGTCAACGTATCTGACTTGTGACACCTTCCAACTGGAAACTCAGCTACACGAAATGTCAGCAAGCTCTTTTAATAAATTCAGTTTCCACTTGCATTTTCTGTCCTTATATAATTTAATAATAATGTACTGAAGAGTGTTCACTGCAGTCTGTCTCTCAACGAATATGGAAATAGGGTCTCCAACCGTCTAATTTTGGACCGGAATGTTCTTGATTTTTCTGGACATTTGAAAAAATAAACATGGTTTTCTCTGAACTAAGAAAATATAGTTTATTAAAGAAAAACCGTATACATAATTGGGCAGTCTCAGGCAAGTGGTACCCCCTTAAAGCAAAAAACATAAAGAATGAGAAAAAAAAAGATTCTACTGTCAAGACGGCAGCAGGCTCCTCCGTTGAGGGATCGAAGCGTTAAGAAAAAGTCATTGTAAAAGTCGTTGAATTCAAAAAGTTCGTAAGAAAAAAATGCAAATCGAATTTGGTTGCTTCCATACAACAACAATAATTCCATTGCTTCTTATTGTTATTGTTGCTGCTGCTGCTGCTGCTATTGTAAAGTAAGTTTTGCCTGGTTCGTTCATTTCATCCATCCTTTCTTCATTCATTCGTTGGTTCGTTGTTTTAATCCTCCCCTTTTTTCATTGTTCTGTCCATCAAAAAATCTACCAACATCGAAATTGAACTGAACCCGAAATAAAAACCATCGAGAGCTGCACTGCGCTGAAATGAATTGTAAGTTCAGGTGAATTGGCGGTACCAATATCAATACACAGGGCGACGACGACGAGTAGCATTTGGTTGAGTTTGATCTGGACATGAAGTTGGAAGCATTTTTTCCACTTTGTTTTTATTTCTGGTTTAAGGTTTTTTTTTTTCGTTTGTTATTGTCCATTGTTTTTGCTGTTGTTGTAAATATGTGTGCAGGCTGTGCTTATTTCGCCGTATTTACCTGCTCAATTGGCTTATTTGTTGCTATCCTCTTTTTTGGTTCATAATCTTATATAGTTTTGAAGAGATATACATATCGCTTACTTGCTACAACAACGTCACAGCTCAAAAAACTTATTTTGCAGAAGCTAAAGTTTTCAATTGAAAAAGCTATATCGTTCAAGCATTCTTTTTGGACCCAAAATGTGTCTTAATATCCATTTTGTTTGATTATTTACTCCAAACTATGTAATTATTATGTACTTTGATGTTCTTAGTCTGAATCCGGTAGCGGAATTGCTTATCCTAAACAGCAGTAATAACACCGGTTTTTGATTATTTTAATGTTATATACGGACGAACGTAATTTTTTTGCTCTACTCTATTATTTACACTAGTTTAATTTTTAGTCCGTTAAGCTAAGGGTGTTTCAATAGTAGAGTGCGGAATGCACGCAGTGCTGAGAATATTGCTGCCGTAAATGATAGTTTCGTCTAGTCTCACGAAATGTCTATTCGCCATCGTTCGCAACAATTGGCCATTTCCGCGACCTCCATTTATCGAATTTTGCACTTGGACTTGAAGTTACACCCATATAAAGTCCAACTGACGCAGCAGCTGTTGCCGCGTGATCATGCACAACGCCGTACATTCGCTTATTGGGCCCTGTAATGGTTGCTGAAGATGATGATTTTTTACAAAAAAATTATCTTTTCGGACGAGGCTCATTTCATCTTCTGCGGCTATGTTAACAAGCAAAACTGTGATCGTGGAGAAGCGAAAGCATCCATCGCAAGTCACTGTTTGGTGCGGTTTATGAGTTGGAGGCATGATCGGCTCGTTTTTTTTCGAAGATGAGAACGGAAACACCGAAAATGTCAACTCTGAGCGGACTTTTTTGTGACGGAGGTTGAAGCTCAGGGTCTGGACGATATGTGGTTTCAACAGGACGGCACTACACCACACACAACTCGCCCCAATTTGGACTTTTTGCGTCGCAAATTCCCGAACCGTGCAATTTCTCGTCGCTGTGATGAGAGTTGGCCGCCCAGATCATGCGATTTGATGCAGTTAAACTTTTTTCTGGGAGGTTACGCGAAGGATAAAGTCTGTCTGAATGATCCGAAGACGATTCCAGACTTGAAATGCAATATTACATTGGTGATTCGGGCCATTCCGGAGGCCATACTGCGAAATGTCATCGAAAATATGACCGGAAGAGTGAGATATCAACGGAATAATCGCGGTGAACATATCCGCGGAATAATTTTCCACACAAAATCCTATTGTGTGACCTTTCGAACGAAAGGTCGTGTTGTGTTCCTCATTTCATGATTGAATTTCATGATGTCATCTTAAAATGGTCATAGCTTTGTAAGAAAAAATTGTAGATGACCACTCAATAGCGATTATTGTAGTTAGGGAATAGTACTATATAATGCAATTTATAGAAAAGACATAAAAGTTTTGCTCGTTCTGTAATAACCTGAAAAGCCAAAAATAATGTATTTTACCTTGCTAAGATTTAGCTAGCAGTTGGTTTTTTTAAATGCCAAATTCCGAATTGAAAGATGATTTTCTGCTCGAAAAGGGCATGACACAGCTGTTGACTATAAATCACTAGTTCCGAAGAGCAGACTTGGTCTTGTTCTTAAAATTATATGTATCAGCGTCTTGGTCTGGGTTTCGAAAAACTTCCAAGGCGAAGAGTCAAGACCGTGACTTCGTGTCATAGTGTGGATAAGTCGAGTTTTTCAACGAAATGACTCATTTGTTCTCTGCTTCCATTTGGCTGTTTACATTAATTGCAAAAAATCTTCAAAATCTTCTTCCTATGACACAAAAACCAAAACTTTTAAAAAGCTTTTATACTTACTAGCCCAATACCTAAATGTAAAAGTTTTTAAAATTTCTTATGTTCGAGACGTGACAGAAAAATAGATAAAATCAGACAAAGCATCTTTTTGAAATATTCACACGCACATAATTCAATTTGATACAAACAATGGGCGCATTTAATTTTATTTATTATCACTTACATTTTTTTTTTTTTCCGAAAAGAACGATTTATCCTTTTTTTATCCTTATAAAACCTAAAATAATGCGCGCGCATTCAAACAAAAATAAAAGATACAAAAATGTCATGTTGCCGAGATACTTTTACTCAAACGAATGGAAAAGTTGACATTTTTTTATCTACTGGATTGACGCACGAACGATGAGGGTAACTAAATTACAAAAACGAAATTGCAAAAAAGAAAAAAACAACACACAAAATGTCACATTAAATAAAATAGAAAAATTTCCAAAGAAAATGACAAAAAACAGATGAGAAAATGAAAAGTGAAGAGAAAGGAAAAAAAGCACAATGACAGACTACCAAACAGATGAATGAGCGTTCACGAAAAAGGTGGACGAATATTGCGATACACCGATGTACTGTACAAAAGATACATATACGAATTCAAAAGATGTGGCTAATTCAAGTATCTTACGAGTGCATGCAAGAAATGTACATAATTTCCTAGTTGGCTGTTTCTTTTTTGTTTTGTAACTTTCACATGATGCGACATAAATCAAGGATAAATCAAGGATAATCTACTCGTTTCAGTATCATAATTTTTGTGTGAATTGACAGCGAATGCGTCGTTGTAGCGCAAGAAACAAAGAAACAAAAAACTACAGAGCCAAAAAAATTCAACAAAATGCAAAGTGACAGATTTATGAGCACATGCGTATAGACCTAGTAGGAAAAAAACGAGAAGGTGTTGTTGGCAATGAAAAAACTGCTGTGGGTGTTACTTTTGGCCTGGCAAAACATTAAATACCCTACACTGCAGTATTTTGAAAATTTTGCTTATACGGGAGGTTCCACGACCTTTTGTCCGAATTCACATAAATTTTGCTCAGATCTTGCGCTTACCGCTCTCAGTGTTTGAGTGAAATTTGGTTGGTTTATCTTATAAAACGCTTTGCTTATATGGGAGGTGCCACACCCTCTAGTCCGAGTTAGTCTAGTTTTTGCCCAGACCTTGCATTTATAGTCCTTAGTGTCTGAGCGAAATTTTATTGGATTTTCTCAAAAAAGTTTTCATTATAGCATTTCAAAGCTTTTGCTTTTATGGAAGGTTCCACGCCCTCTTGTCTGAGTTCACTTATTATTTGCTTAGAGCTTGCGCTTACCGTCCTTAGTATTAATGTGTATTTTGGTTGAATTGTCGTGAAAGATACTACTAAAACGGCAATTTGAAAATATTTCTTGTATGCACGGTAGGCGTGTCCGTCAACCGATTTCGCTCATTTTCATTTAGCTAACATTGACGACGGACAAAGTGTACCAAATTTCATCAAATTATCTTGCTCCCATAATATGTAAAAATGATTTCAACGGACAGACAGACATCCAGATAGACAGACAAACATCCATACAGACAGACAGACGGACGAGACTATGTCGACTCTGAAGGTGACGCTGATCAAGAATATACAGGATGGTTGGTAATCGGTAGAACACCGGAAAATGCAAGATCCTGGGACTCTTCTGAAGAACTTTTCCAAGTCTCGTTTTTCGAAATTCGTAAAACTAATGGAGACATAGTCATCGGAAGATCGGGATATAGCTTTGTAAAAACCGAACTGGAAAATTTGAACCCCTTGATGGATTTTAATAACATTTAATAACATTGGTATACAAAAGATTTAAGTCCGAGTCATGGTTTTCGAGATATGGCAAATTTTCAAAAATTTTGACCAGTTTTTTTTTAAGGCACTATTTTTCCAAAAACTATATCACTAATAGCTTGTTTTATAACAAATTATTAAAGCCGAATTTCTTTCCTTTCATTTGATAAGTAATTTGTAACTGATTTCCTGAATTAGCATATTTTTTATAGGAAAACTAAAAATAAACAATCGAAATTTTCATGCAATTTACCAAAACATTACAATAACACCGAAAATTCACCATATCTGGAAAATCATGACTCGGATTTTAAACTTTTGTGAGCCAATGTTGTAGTCAGTAAAGGTACCTTTCATATGACACCAATATTATTAAAATACATCCAGGGATTTGAACCAATACCGGTTGTTATAAAACTATATCCCGATCTTCCGATGCCTTTACTATACTGATACTGTTTTAGAGATATGACGAATTATAAGACAAAGAAAACCCCACCACCAAATGCAATTAAACTCAGCTTACTTACGAGATATTTCGAAAAAACCACATAATTAAAGGTGCAAAATTCAAACGGCCTTTTCTCGAAAACTAGATCTAACTTGAACAAACTGAGCCAAATGGTCTTCTATTTTGGCCTATATTTTCACCACGCAGCGTCAGATCTGAGTAAACTTGTCTATTGTTCCAGTGAATGTCACTTGTTATAGCTAGTTCTACATATGTGTAAAATTGCATACAAATCGGTCAAATAGTTGCAGTAATATGCCAAATTTTGTTATCGATGGGCGTCACAGCGCCAATTTCTACATTAAATGTTATTTCTTACAGTTTTCTCTATATACACAGTAAAATTTTAGTTTAATTTTAAAACCAAACACGATTTATGTACAACAATTCCAAAATAAGTATAAATTTTAAACTACTTTGGAATAAATTTCATACTTTTTTGGAATAAATTTCAAACTTTTTTGAAAAAATTTCGAAATTTAATACCAAAAAAGTTTAAAATAAAAACTAAAGGGAATCAAAAGTAAGAAAAGTAAAATATCATTTTTTAGTGTGTATTTGCGTCGAACAGTTTCGGAGATATGACAAATTATGTTGTGTAAAGCGTGGCACCACCCATTTCTCCACTTTTACATCTTTTCAGATCGAAACTTACACCCTGTGAAAATCAAAATCACTTTCCATGTACATAAAGAACAGACAGACAAATATTTTATATAATTTTTCCCTACTGGGTGGCATTATGCGTGCATTTAATTTATAGAAAACCTTAACATATCAGATACACGTTCGACCGGATATCAATTTCACATAAAAATGAAATGAAATGATATAAAAATTCAGCAAAAAGAGAAGAATCCAAAAATGGGGGCGGAGAAAAAAGACGACGACCAAACTAAAGCCATGACAAAAACTATAAAGAAACCCTTAATTTGACATATGAAATGTCATCTGGACATGCAAGCGACATCGTCGTCGGCGGCGGCCATCTTGGTGATATCTCTACGACTCATATGTACGTAAGAAATAATGAATATCTTTGTTGTGAATCTTTTCAAATGACATCTCTTATTCGAAGGCAACAAAATCCATCACTTCGCTGCCATACGAAATCCCCGCATCATCCCTATCCGTATGTTGTGTTTATTGAAGACATTAAATCATGGCTGTCAAACCCATAGCCAGTCATTTGAGCTTCATTTCTTAGATTCTTTGACACTTTTGTTTCTTGCATTCATTTACACACACATATATATTTAACTATATATGTATATATAGATATTTGGTTGTATATGTGTATGATGTGCTGAAAAATAAAAAGATATCACTTTTACTGTGCTGAAATTGTGTCGTACATTCGCACATAAAATTTGATCGCCTTTTGATGGAGATTCAATGCATGCAAGGAATCCATTATTTGACGCCATTATTGGATTCACAGGATTCACAATGTGAATACATTTTCGTTAATGTTGACATTTCGTAAGCGAGTGGTAGTTACATAAATACGAACATACAGTTTGTTGTGTTTTGAGTAGAAAATATGTGCAGTTTATAAATTGACATCAGCATCACAGGAGTTTCAATTGAACAAAGAAACGACCGACATGTGAATAAATGTGTTCATTTATTCTTTATATTCAAATAAATTTTCAACAAACATTTTGTATATCTTTTCGAAGATGGAATGTTTTGCTCAAGATTTCACTTTTTACACATAAAAGGGGCGTGGCAGATTTCGAAAATCGCATATATTCCCTTTATTTAAGTAACAAATTTGACAAATGAACCTGCATGAAAAAGTTTCAAAGATATGGTTAAATTTGTTTTTGAGAGATATGTCATTGGTAGTGATGAGCAAACCAAACTTGTTCGTGCATATTGAGCCTTGGTCTTAGTCTTAGTTTTGATATTGAGTCTTGATCTTGGTATTGATTCTGGTTACTAAGACTTGGTCTTGGTCTTGGTCTTGAAAAAATTTCTAAAGATTGTTGAGCATTCAAAATTTCGAGACGTTATTTTTTCAAAGCAGTTTGGTTTTTAATAACCCAAATTTCCAATTGACGGATGATTTTATCTTTAAAATTCTATTAAAAATGGACAGACATTTGGTTTTTAACAAATTGTATACCTTTTCATCATATGCACCAGTAGCGCAGAGGGCTAAGTTTCTACTTATCAAACGGATGGACCTTGGTTCCAAACCAAGTGCGGTTAGTTTTTTTTCTTTTTTAATTTTGCAGTAATGTAAATATCACATAAATTTTTCCAAAATAAATTACTAGTTTCGAAAATTCTAAATTGACTAAAACAGTGTGGTAAAATTTACTTCAATGAGAGTTGTCACTATTCTGACTTGAAATTCTGGTAAAATTTATGAGAAGTAAAATTGCAAGTACTATTTTTTTTCTCCTTGTAGTATTTTCATTGGGTATTATTTGTCTTGCTTTTCTTTACATGTGATCCTTTTTTCATCTATTTACATCAAATAGTTTCAGAGATATGAGGAATTTTATTTTGCATGTTAGTATTTGTACCTTCTTTTTACTTACATATGTACCAAATCTAAACTATTTCAGTTGTATATTTTTAGAAATATGACAAATTCTGTTAGGTATTGTCCTCCTACGAGTAATTTTACTGAGATTATGAAGAGCCTTGGACAATGGATAAGCTATACGATCAGAAAAGAGGCTAGAAAATGTGCTTATTTGCGCGTTGGTGGAACCCACAGTGAAACAAATACGGAAGGAGACCCAGAATATCGCCGAATGGTAAAAAATGACTTGTCACAAATCGAAACAAACTAGCACAACATAACACAATGATTATTTGCTACTAACAACCATGGATCGGATGACATTTGTTCATTATCGTTAATATTATATGTAAGGTCTGAAGAAAGAAATATATCGCGTATAAGGTATTACCCAAAACCAACTAAGGGGTGCCCCTGCTCTGTTTGGTTAGTCCTTTTTAATAAATTTTAGCGATGATCCAAACTAGTCTTGGTCTTGAGGTTGGTCTTGGTAATTTTTCGAGACCAAGACGCTGATATAATTTCAAGACCAACACCAAGACTGCTATACGTCATGTCAAACTTAAATAAATCCTTTCAATAAATTAATTTACGTACTAAATAATTCTCAGAAGAAAAATGTTTCCAAAGCATAGGAAATAGAAAAGTTACAAAGTCTAAAAGCTAAATATCAAGTTTGACATTAAAAATCCAACGTTAAGAAATATTTCAAAGGTTTTCGAAAATCTTTTGACAAGAGGAAAATTAATGGAGTGAAATAAAGAAAGAAGAAAACCAACCTCTAATGGTGGGTAACATACATAATAAAACTGCCCTTCATTTTTAAAAATTAACGCTCGATTTCATAGGCAAAATGACACACGGAGCAAAAAAGGAGATGAAATGTGGAAAACAACAACAACAACAAAACTACACTAAAATACACGTAATAAAACAATGTCACGCAATTTAAAAATGTCAAAAATTGAGTGATTTACAATCAAGAGACAAACAAAAGGACAGATAGGCCAACATATACAATGAACACATGTACATATGTTTGTATGTGTATAAGGAAGGGCTGACAGACGTATAGGCATGTAAAATTATCTTTTTAGATACTTTGCCAATGGATCTTGAAATTTATATTTTTCTTTTGAAAAAGAGTTCATAATTTCGGCTGTTAAAATGACAATATGTCATAAACTGAAATTGAATGACATTTTGTGCTTTAGTTTATAATTATCAAGATTTTGGTAGAAAATTTACAAAGAAAAAAATACCATTGTGGTTATATTTAAAACTTGTGAACATATGGTTTTTGACCGATTTAAAATTGCTTCGAAATATTTGAAAAATGTTAGCCTCCTTCGAGTCATTAGTGAATACCTAAATGAATTAATATTGATGTTCAAGAGATGGAGTCGGTTTCCTCCTCGCAAAAAGCGAAAAAATTGCCCCTTAAAGCAAGAAGATTAGGCTATGAATTCCGATTAGAAGTAGTAATCAATATGCATTTTTCATCAAAAAATCTCTATAACTTTACATAGAAAATCTTTTTAAAAATTCATGATGTCTCAAAAGAAAGTTTATATTTAGGGAAACAATTAAAAAAAGTTAGTAATCTATCGCAAATGTTTTAATTTTTTATTAAAATGCACAATTTGGGAATTTATTTCTTATAAACAATATCGTTCAAATATAAGCCTTCGTGGTGGAAGCCAATTTATATTGAAAAGCGCTCAATTGATTAAAGTCAAACCGTTGACAAGCATCCTGCGGCTTTAATTCTTGCTCCTATTACATTTTATGGTGGTGCAGCTTAAGGTCTTTGTGCATAATATGGTATAATGATGATCTAGGCACATTTAGTTATTGTAAAAGGTTCGGACGAACAGACTGGTTAAGACTGTACACGTTTTCTGCCGTTCTTGATGATCTTGGTCGCCCCGTTTTTGGTTTTTCCAATGTTGCACCTGTCTACTCAAACTTCTTCACCAATTTTTGACGCCTTAATAAAGAGGCGAAAGCCTCGAATATTGCGAAATCTTTGCCGAATCAGTCTACGTACCACCGTTTTTGTGAAACTCTCGAACGCACAAAGCGCGGTCCGCTCTCCAGTCACGCGCCATAGATCTTTTTAAACTACGTTTTCATCGAAGATTTTGTTGTGATGAGACTTATATATGTATGTATCTCGTTGTTTAATACTACCCGTTGCCATAGGCTGAAAGGGATTTATTCCCGAAAGTGAATGTCATAAGCGGGAAAGTTGTTTTTATACCATACATCCAGGGTATATGCACTTTGTAATTCCGTTTGTAACGCAGCGAAGGAGGCGTGGCAGGTATGGAAAAGTATCTATATTCTTGATCATCGTCACCTCTTGAATCGATATAGCCATGTCCGTCTGTCTGGCTGGCTGGCTGTCTGTGCGTGGAAATAAATTTTTTGGGAAAACTGAGCAAGATAATTCAATGAAATTTGATACCCTGCCTCCGTCGTCAAAGCTTGCTCGAGGGATTGAACATGAGTGAAATTGAGTATTTTTTACGACAATGCAACCAAAACACACATAAATCTTAGGAATAGTTAGCACAAGCTCTGATCGAAAACTAGGAGAATTCGGAGAAGAGTCACTTCCATATAAGCAAATGTTAAAAAATGCTATACTAAAAGTTTTTTTTTTTTTGAGATAATCCAACCAAATTTCACTCAGTTACTAAGAAAAGTAAATACAGGCTCCCAGTAAAAAAAAAAAGACCGACATCGGACAGAAGGGCGTGGTACCCTTCATATAACCCGAAGATTCAAAATGCTATACTGAAAAAGTTTTTTGAGATAATCCAAATAAATTTCACAAAAAAACAATAAGGGCTATAAATGTAAGCTCTCAGCAAAAACTAGGTGAACTCGGAGAAAAGGGCGTGGCTCTACTCATGTAAGAAAATTTTCTTGTCACAATTTAATGCCAATTGTAAAAGTTAAAGGGTGCCACTTGATGGAAAATAGCCCAATTCGGTAACCCTGCTGAGATTTATACGCAGATATAAAATATAACTTTTCCGTCCGTTTGTAACGCAGAGAAAGAGGCGTGGCAGATATAGAAAAGTGTATATATTCTTGATCAGCGTCACCTCCTGAGTCGATATAGCAATGTCCGTCTGTCTGTGAAAATACATTTTTTTGGAAAACTGAGGAAGATAATTCAATGAAATTTGGTACACTGCCTCCGTTGTCAAAGTTAACTCGTAGGACTGAAAATGAGCAAAATCGATCAACAGACACTCCTACCACCCATACAAAATATATATTCAAAATGCAACTCGACATTGTACGAATTGTAAGCACAAGCTCTGAGCTAAAACTATACCAACTCGGAAAAGAGGGCGTGACACCTTCCATACAAGCAAAAGCTGTAAAACGCTATACTGAAAACATTTTTTGAGATAACCCAACCAAATTTCCCTCAGACACTAAGAACTATAAATGCAAGCTCTGAGAAAAAACTAGGTGAACTAGAACAAGAAGTCGTGGCACCTCCCATACGAGCAAAATTTTCAAAATACTGCAGTTAAAGGTATTTAATGTTTGGCCAGGCCAAAGGTTACACCCTTCCTATTTTTTTTAAAGAATGGTGAAAAATTGGTTAATATTCAATATCTCCTGAAGGATATCAGTAAGGAATTTCCGGTTTGTCTAGAAGCATGTGCCCATTTATTTTGAATATATTTTTTTTATATTTAGAAACGTATAGGGCCCACTATTCTGGGTCATAAAACGCGCACTGAAATTATAATAAGAACAACGACATTTTGCCCTACTCGGCTAAGTTAAGACTGATTTTAAAAAGATTTTCTAGAGTTATTTCCTATAGGGTTTTTCCCTTTTTATAAACCAGGGACATAATTTTGAAAACAAATGCATAACTTTTGGAAAAAACGCCAGAGAAGTTTTTGACTTTATATCCAAAACAAAATGTAAATAAGATAAGTGTACCGAATCACGGGCTAGTACCTAATTCCGTCTGTTTTTTAGTTTTGTTGAAAAAGAAGAAAACTAAGCACGGTTTCGAATATTTTTAAATCAAATATTCTCCATACTTATCATTGATGTCAAAAAGTAAAAATTTAATTTTTTACATTCAATAATTACTTTATCAGTTGACGTCGAGCCCACATTTTGTTTTCGAAATTTAATTATTAATTGGTGTTAAATTAACTAAATATTCATTTAATTACGGCCTAATGTTTTCTCTTTGAAAACCCTAAATAATTGCGAATAATGTGAACAAATATACAAAAATTCTTATGTATTATTTGTGTATAAGGGAGACATATATCGAAGTTTATGAAGTAAATAACAGTGTTTAGTTATAAATTTGTGAAATTATTAATTGATATTGACCTAAGGAAACAATTTCTGATAAGTTTAAGACAAAACGAATAACATTTTACCAAAAACGGCTATTTTTTTGACGTAATTATGTGAAAAAAATTTGTATCAGTGAACGTAATTCCGTTCCCCCTGCCGAAAAAAAAAATAAAGAATGCTAAGTTTTTAGTAAAAAACAAGATTTTTGACGATATGCGAAATTTAGCGTATTTCGCTTTCTACTCGGCATGGGGGGCTTAAATTACAAAAACGTCGTGAACAAAGTCGATTTATTTTTCATCAAGGAATTTGCTTGAATTTTTTCAGAATTTTAGGAACTGTTAGAGGCCTTAATGAGCGATTTAAGTTTTTAACCCATTCTGTCGCCACGATCCACATACGATTTTCCTGAATTTTACTCCAGAATTTTGTTAGATATCCCGCTATCTTGCCGTATGTGTCGCCAATGTGTGCTCAACCGCATATTACCAAAAATCGCGTTATTCGTTTTTTAATTAAAAAACATCATAAGCAAAGATGATTTATTTTTTATCAAGGAATTTCTTTAAATTTTTTTCAGAATTTTATGACCTGTCATGTGGCCGTTATGAGCGATTTAAACATTTTAACCCATTCTGTCGCCACGAACCACTTACGATTTTTTTGAATTTTACTTCAGAATATTTGGAAAGATGCTACGTAACATATCTACTTACTACTTCTGAAATATGTCGGAAATTTAGATTTTCCCAAAATTTTCAGATAAAACGACCTCCTGACACCCCCTCAGGTCGAAGTTTGGATATTTGGATATTGAACATGAAAAAAAATTTTCTTAAAACCTGGATTATATAAGAGAAGATTATTTTCGTATATGCCCATATATGTTTCTTGAAGAAAAAAAAGTATATTTGAACATAATTAAAGTCAAATAAATGTTAACATGTATAAAATGAAGAAACTTGATATTTTGGATAGTTTTTTAAAGAAAATTCATCAAATTTAAAGTTAGCATGGAGTTAGGTGCACGCGAATAATAGTTTTATACTTAAAGTCATTTAAAAAAAATAAATTTATTCTTGCTAGTTACAATTAATAATAATCTTAAAACTAAAAATACAAGTATTTATAGTCGTTGAATCGACCTAAAAGAAAGTGCTTATTCAATAGTTTAATAATAAAGTAATATAAGTGCTAACTTGACGAATTGATATGAAGTTGATCTAAAAGAAAGTGCTTAATTGATAATTTAATAATAAAATAAATATAATTGCTAAATTAACTAGATAATGTTGTTGCTGTCGTTCTTGTTGCTGCGTGATGGCTTTGTTGGAGGTTGTTGTTGTTGTAGGGGCTGGGTGTAATATGTAACTCGCGCGTACGGATTTAGGCTCAACGCAAAACCGGAAGACCGGAATTAGGGACAAATAAAGTGTTACTATTAGTACAAAGGATTATCACATTGTAGTATAGGGGTTATGATGCTCAAATTAAGCAATAATCGACTCCGGATAAATCAATCCTTATAAAAAATCATTTACCCGATCTAAAACTTGAGTTGTAAGACTTGGAGTCGTTCTAGAAGTAGAGTGTACCTTAACATGCCGTAGTTCGGTACACTTACCTTAAAGATAGAATTTCGTATGGAGATTTTTCTGGCTGTATTTCGAAAAAAAAATTCTGGCGTTATTTCCTATGGCGCTATTTTAGGGAGCCTGTTCAGACACTCTCGTATACAGAAATCTTCTACAATTTCATCGAACTCGCTTGGGGTCGGTGTGGGATGTTAAAAAACAAATTTGTCAATCAATATCAGGAATGGAGAGGAAAACAATTTTTAAAAAACCAAAACACTATATATATTTTCACCAAATTTTTTTTTTTTTTTTAAGAAAGCTTTAAGGAAGCAAAATGCACCAGTTGAAGGTCAAGCCCAATTAAAATCATCGGCTTTGAGAAATAAAATTTAGTTACTGAGAATTTCTAAAAATGGCTTTTTATTTCACAACGCCTTATGCAGATCGCTTAGCACTTGATGTTCTCAACAAATTCATATTAAAGTAATAAAGTAAAAATAAATTCCAGGCTAAAATTTTTTTTTTCCCTCAACTCAAACGTAAGTCATGCATATAAATTCATTAAAATGTTCTATTAATTTGTAACGCTTAATAAAAAGATTTTTATTATAGAATTTAATAATCAAATCCAGTGAATTATGTGAAATATTTTATGATTAGAGATGAAGAAAATAAAAAAAAAAAATTTCGAAATAAATTGCCACAAAAAGAATTTAAATTTTTCATAATTGTGGGAAACAAAAGAACCAAGGAGAAAAACTATAGAAAAAGAAAAAAAAAAAAACAAAATTGAAAGAAAAATGTTTTAAAAAGGCAATAAATTTGATTATTGACTACATTTCTTCAAAGAAAAGCAGAGAAAAACTCATCAAAAATATTGAAAATAATGGAGCAAAAGGCATAAATCTTGAATAGAAGAAAGAAAAAAAAAGCCAGTAATTATATGGAACAAGCGATCGAACAGATGCGCTCTCTTTCATTTCCACTTGGCGCATTGTTCGCGCACTCTCTCTCTCTCTCTGTCTAACACTTGCCCCGGAAATGTGCATCATAAAAATATTAAATGGAAAAATGAATTGATTTTCAAAAGTGTTTCTGCTGCACAGTACGAAATCGAGATAAAAGAAAAAAGGCCGTTCCACTGCATTAGAGAGCCCGCTGCATCATGCCCATCAGATGCCATTCGAGAAAATGTCATAAATCTGATCATTTCAAAGATATACACATTATAAATTTAAACATGAGAGACAGACGTACATGGCTGGTGAAACGAGTTTTACACAAATTCGAATTCTCGATTGTCGAGATTTTGTCATAATTTTTGTAAGTCGTCGATCGATCTTTTTGTTGTAAATTTTCAAAAAAAATAAAATTCATATTTCCACATGTTGCCAGTCTCATATTGTTGTTGCACAACAACAGCGAAGGAAAAAGTATCCCACAGTTGCATTTGAAATAACTGCAGACAGTGACTCTGAACTCTGTTGTTGAACGCGCGCGTTCTGGCAAATTAAAAGCCATTCGATACTCTCTCTCTGGTGAAAATTTATGAGCACCCCCTGTTTGTTACGGGATTTTTCCTTAAATTTTCATTATTGTTGTTATTGCCGCACTTACTTTGCTTATGTCACATTTGACATTTGTAAGCATCACTTCCAACGCAAAGTTGCAAATGTCAATTGTTTTCGACGCCGACTGTGTCTGCCCTCGGCGCTGTTTGACTTTCGTTTAAAGTCAGATCCTGCTTTATTCGTATCCTTAAAATTTGTTTAATTTGTATATCCTGCCTACCGTGCGCATTTTTATTTGTTTTGTGACAATATTCCGTTGTGCTGCAACTTTAGGCAAGCGTATGCGAACGATTTTATTCTAAAAACTCTAAGACGGACTTAAACCTTTTTTGAAATGCAAGAGAAGGTAGAAATTTTCATAAGTAGAACATACAGCAGGGCCTTCAGGAGAATCAAAAACAATCGATTGGATTTTCTTGGATCGAAAAATAAGTAATGCAGATATCGTTTTTAAGATGAATGTACTTAACCCTCTAACAGTCAAGTTCGCCTGTAGACGGGTTATAATGTAGTTACTCTTAGATTTTATACTGAATGTTTTTTGCTTAAGCTCTTTAAGTTGTCTTTTAAAAAATGTTCGGTACACATAATAAAAATTTTGGTTATCGGGATGGCTATAATTGTAATGCAGCGATAATCCAAAACGGGCTTAAAAATTATTTGTGAAAATTGATGATTTCTAAAAATATCGTCGGCTTAATGAGATAAGGAGCTAAGTTTACCAAAATGTAAATGCCAAAAGTAATACCATACTCATTATTTGCATAATAATCAGTTATTAGACAAATATGATCTTTTAAACTAAATGTCATTAATTCTACACCATCAAGTAAACTTTCAGTGAAAACAAAACCCAATTTTTAAGAAAATGGCAGCCAATTAATTTTAAGACATTACTTTTGCCACAAAATGGACATAGCAGAAAAATTCCATATCAAATCAACCAAGGAGTCAACCCTCACCATCTCCGAACTTAATAAAAATTTAGGAGAACAATGTCCAATATCAGACTTAGAATTGAGCAACATTCCATCAGTTGTTTGATAAGTGCAGTCAAAATCTGCAATTTTAAATATTTATATAAACAAAATTTTATTGAAGAAGAAAAATTTCTAGAAAAACGCTTTTATAGCTTACGTCCTATGCCTAAGACTCAAAAATTCTAGAAAATTTTTTTTTGTTGGGTCCTAGATAAGATTTCAAATCGGGGAGGGGGTGAATTTTAAAACTTTTTTTTTGTATAGAGACTGACCTGGCCTAATGGGCGACTCCCTTTCAACTGGCATCGAAGATATTTACCGTCCGGCTGACGGACTATGCGGTATTCACCACCCACGCTATGTCGTAGATGTATGGGATTTACTGGTATGGGTCAACGTATTTTCCAACCACCTCCCACAAACCACTGGAGGGGGCTGGAGAAGTGGTAAATAATATATTCGAATAGCCAAAAAACCAAAGTAATAAACACTAACGATCTTTCTGATATCGTATAAAAAATTATTGAAAATGGTCGATTTTACTATTCGATTAGTCGAACAGGAGTTGGAAATGATTTAGGGTCAACCATCACCGATTGCGCTGAAATTTCAGCACTGGGTACTTTATTCAATTTGACTAGACACATTTTTTTGTATTTTGCTCATAACTTCGGTTCATGTAGGCCAAAAGCGACATTTTTCAATTTGCGGTAATTTTTCATATTTTTCATATAGTCAACAAATGCTTAAGGCGTATACTAAATATTTGGTGGCCTCGCACTATATCACATGCCGAGCTACATCAAAAATGCAATCAGAGGGCTATAGCAAACGAGACCACACAGCAATGTTTATCGCCAGGCTCTTGAGTGGAATCCACAAGGCAGTAGAGCACGTAGTAGACCCAAAACCAACTGGAAAAGGTCGCTGGAAAAGGAAATTCAAGAATCGGGAAAGTCGTGGCAAGGAATCGAAGTGATCGCAAGGGATCGCGACGAATGGAGATGTTTCATATTGGCCCTATGCTCCTCCTAGGAGTTAAAGGAGAATACAATACAAATACAATTTTTCATATAACCAAATTGTGCACTGAGAAAAGAGTATGTTTCCCTCAATATGTTTTTAGAAAATATTTGTTAATAATTAACAAATTTTGGTAAATAATTATATGCCTTTAATTGGACCTTGAAATATTGTTGATTGGGCCAAAAATTGTATCTGTTTGATGGTAGGTATATTAATGTGCGGATCAAATATATGATATAACTTAAAAAAAGCCTTGTCTAGGATTCGAATGCACTCTCCAGAAAAACTTTCTTGCCTAGGATTTAAACATACTCCCTCATGTTACACTGTTCAACGAATCTCAGACTTTTGATTTATCTGAGCTCGAGCTATGTAATTATTATTCCTCGCTTTTGACATAAAAGGACTACATTTACAAAATTTTTCCATAACGTCTCAGTTTTCAGATAAAATTACCAATCCAAATCCACGATTTATATTCACACAAAAATGAATTAAAATATTTTAAGCCGTCAGAATTCCAAAAAAGAAATGTCAAACGATGCAGAAAATAACCAGACATACTTTTTTATATCCGTTGTACTGAAAAAAAAAAAAAAATACCACTAACATTAAATAACATATATTTTGCTTAAAACAATATTAAATTAAAAAAAACTCTTCATGATTTGGTGCGCAATTGTCACAGCTTTATTTTGGCACCAACAACTTAAAGATTGGATTATACATAACAAAGTTAGTTCCTAATTAATTAAAAGATTAATAATAATAAAGGTCTAAATAAAAAATAATAAAAGTCTTAATAAAAAATAATAAAGGTCTTTAGATTCAAACATATATTTGGTAACTCTTAACATATATACGATAGAACCATTAAAACTGCTCATATGTGCCGCTTATTAAATATATCATATTTTCTTTTTGCCTGTATCAAATATATTATTTGTTAATTATTACCAAATTTTGATGTTTATAATCATACTGTTTTCTCGGTGAAGTCCTTTGTGCTCTGTAAAACTTTAAACCTATGTACGTTTTTCGGGATATGTATCTAATTTTGATTTTTTCGACATTTTTCAGAATTTAAAAAAAATTTCCATTGATATACCTACATGTTGATGAGATATAAAGGCTGTACGGCATTTTAAACCTGACTGAATTCCGAACTATCTTTCTGAACCCGTTTTTTTTTTAAGATCGATTACACGAAAATCCCAATATGTGTGTAAAAAGATCAGGGCAAAATAAATAATACTTAGGTATTTACTCAAATCGAAAAGAGTACATACTAAAATTTTTTGGCCCGCATGGATATGTCTGATATATATGCTGAATTCGGCACTGCATACACGTCTACTTCTATATACGTATGTATGCATGTATTCTCCTTTAACTCGTAGGAGGAGCATAGGGCCAATATGAAACATCTTCATTCGTCGCGATCTCTTGCGATGACTTTGATATCTTGCCACGACTTTCCTGATTCTTGGATTTCCTTTTCCAGCGACCTTTTCCAGTTGGTTTTGGGTCTACCACGTGCTCTACTGCCTTGTGGATTCCACTCAAGAGCCTGGCGACAAATTTCGCTGTGTGGTTTCCGGAGAATGTGACCAATCCATCCCCATTTGCGCAGCTTGACCTCGTTTGCTATAGCCCTCTGATTGCGAGGCCACCAAATCTTTAGTATACGCCTTAAGCATTTGTTGACGAATACTTGCAGCTTATTGGTTAGTTGTTCAGTAACAAGCCATGTTTTGCACCCATATAACAAAACCAAGTAACATACTCCATTGAAAATAATTTTTTATTTTAAATAAAATATGTCTCAATTGATTTTGAACCTTTTAAGTACTGTATCAATAAAATACACTTCGAAAAAGTGAACTCATAACACAGGGTTTACATACAAACATAGGTTATTGCTTAATGATAAAAACATCTCTTTACAAATGTCAGTGCCCAATTAGTGCTTTCCCCCTCCGACTGCTGAACAATTCTCACATCGTAATCAGCAGATCGTAATTGCTTACATGCATTAAATTTCCTTCCAAAAAAAAAACTCTGATTCCGATCTTTAAAGTGATCTTTTTCTCATTTATTGTTGTTGTCTGTTTCTTCATCGTCTCTTTTCTGCTTATTAATACCCCATTTATTGTTTTAAAAAATTTAATTTTTTTAAGACGCGACAAACACGAAAAAAATCAAAATCGAAATACCAACACCAAAATAGGGATGTCGTCGATCGACTGCTCAAAATGACGTAGTCTTCGTAGCGTTAGCGTTTCTTGTCTCGTAATCTGAAGTGGTTACGCTGGGATCAAAGCGGTTTTTCAGCAACGCGTAGCCCAGCGCTTTAAAACAGGCAACGAGGAGCCAAACAGCAAATAAATAACGATGTCAAAATGAAGAGTTTTGTTGTGTGATTAAAGAAAAATTTCAAGAGGGAAGAGATACTCCCAACTAAATAAATAAAATATGGATTTTTATTAACTCTGTAATGGTGGATATAAAAATCTCATTAATTTTCCATAAGAATTTACGCAATTGTTTACATGCCAGCTATACGAACGGTACGTGTAAATAATGCTTAATGAAAATGCTCTCGCCACCCCACGTTGGGGTGCCACACGCGCTTAGCTGATCGTATGTATGCTCTTATCAATTTTATCTGATGCTCAATTCGTGTTATCTGCGTCCGTTTAATGACACAAATTGTTTGTACTTTTGCGACATCATTGGCGTATCTACATCTTAATTTGTTCGCTGGCGGTTTCGATTTGTCTGGAGGATGTTTTATTACCTAATTAGGTGTAAATATTTACATAACATCAATTGTATTTGCAGTGATCAAACAGCGAAATTTCTTATTTCCGTTAACGAATCTGGAAAGTGGAAACCTTTAGAGTTTTTGAGAAAATTTTAATTTTCTTATGCAAATATTTAAAATGAGCTTTGGGTAATGTCGGAAAATTTATAGTTGTGGCATCAATTCGATTGCGGCACTGCTAATTAACTTGATGTTTAATTGGGGTTTGTTTGATTTTTAAATTAATTAAAGTTTAATGATTATTTTTATACGAAGCAATTTTCAATTTAATTGCGCATTAGAAATATAATTCGAATGAATAGTATAAAAAACTAATAATTTTAATGGGGTAGGAATGCGTTCTATCAATATACTTATTAACACAACAATTGATTTTTCTAAGGAAAATTTTTTTTTAAGAGATAAACGGCCCGCTTGAAAACATTTAACTGAAAGGTTTGAGGACGACGGAGTTTTTTGTTTGGTTCTTTTCAGGACATCATCCGAAGTCAATCCTGACAAAAATTCAAATCGTAACACGTGCCGATTTTAAAAAAGGGATAGTTTTTGCTATTTTTAAACGAATATTTTCAAATGTTTGCACTAAATACCGTTTATTTGTGCATATATCGACCTCGGCTACCCCCCTACGTAAAAGCTCATTCAATTCTATGAATATTTGCCAAAAAACTCCGTCGTCCTCGAACCTTTCAGTTAAATTTTTTCAAGCGGGCCGAGGATAGCGTCCAATTGCTGAAATTGATGTACGTTACAGGTTCGAAACGGTTCCATAAAAGAAGAAAAAACGATTCGTTTTTTTTTTAGGAATCCTTCCCGCAAACGGATCAGTAACGGATACATAACGGATTCCGTAACGGATAAAAAGAACGAAAATATGAACCCGTTACGGATCCGAAACGAGTCCGTTTGGCACACTGGGAATGGGAAAATCAAAAGTTGCATCGAAGATTATCTTAGAAGCAGGCCTTATAACAATGACTGCATACTTGGTTTGGATCAAAACTTCTGAAAAGTTCGCCCGCCAGAGGCTTGAATGAAGGTCTAAACAAGAAAAACCTATGTTTTTTTGCAGTTTTTTTAATTTATCTAAAAAACCACGAAATTGTTAGTAGTAAATCAACAAATCAACAACAATCACACAAATTTTTTAGAACCCAATAAATATAGGAAATCTATTTTGCTATAGTCGAGTATAGAGCCGAGTCGATTACGTACAATTTTTGGGGTATAATTGAGTACATTTCCTTCGGTTTTTAGGTTCATAGTCTCTCGTACTCAAAAAAAGGCTTTTTTGACTAAAACTGAAAAAAAAAAATCGTAAAAAAAACTTCGCTGTATGGTCCGGATTAAGCACTAAGAAAATCAACTAGCATCGTAAATTAAAAGGTGGTCATACAAGCACTTATAATGCTAAACGCTCCGTTTGCCCAAAACTGGCAGTTGTTCCTGAAAACATAAAACAGTCCACAAAATACTTTTATAAGTGAAATTGTGTGAGATAACTGATATCAAAAGATGGTATGTTTATAATTTTATATGAAAATTTGTTCATGCGAAAGTTACTTTAGAAAAGGGTACCGCGTTTACTGTTTTTCCAAAACAATGCACCGTATCTCAAGTCGACGAAAACGATACAGGAATTCCGTTCTGAATTGTTTTCCGACCCACCCTATAGAAAAAGATTTAGCTCAAAACAGGAGGTGATCGCCAAAAAAACGCCTATTTTGACGCCAAATTTAAATCGTTCCACAAGAAAGGTATCGAAATGTTAGAGAAACACTGGGATGACTGTTTAGCTTTCCAATGAGCTAAAGTCGATTTTATCCAAAACAATTGTTTTTTCTTCATTAGACCATGAACTTATCAATACATGTATTATAATTTGGTGAATTTTTATGCGGATTGATATCTCTTAAACTAGAATCCTTAAGAAAACAATACCAACATTTTTTTGTAGGAAATTTTCTCATCTACAAAATTGTCTCGAAGTGTTTTTCAGTAAAATCCTGGGGTCGTATCGATGACTTTATGTCACGAGATGTACGTTCGCTGATGCGCCTACTTTTTTTTTGTTTGTTGTTATTTTTGATTGTTCCCTAGAAATAAAATCTCTATCTATATAAATAAAGTTTACCCTTCGATTTTCATTGCAGTAATTTCAAGAATATCGCAGTGATCGTAACTTTTCGCACAATATGAAGAAATATTTTGCATTGGTTGTACTGCCCGTACTTGTTGCCGCGGTTACATCTTTTAATCTACAAACTACCATTTCTACTGGTGAATAAAATAAAAATATTAAAAAAGAAAAATATATTCAAAACAAATTACTTTTAACTGTTTATTAAAAGGCAGCGGAAATTCTAATGCTGAGTTAGCAGCACCTTTCGAAAAAATTGGCAAGAACTACTATATAATTGAACCAAATATAACGGTAATCGAATTTCAAATTAAAATATATGTCTTACTTATGCTAATTATTAAATAATTTATTATTTATAGACAACCTGGCTCGGTGCTGTAAATTTTTGTCGCACCCAAGGCGCTCATTTGGCCAGCATTGAAACAGCTGAAGAATGGCAAACAATTTCCGGGCATTTAATGTCAAAAGGCTACCGCGATTGGTTTTGGATCGGTGGCAATGATATTGATCGACCCTTTATATTTTTCTGGATAAGTTCTGGACTGCCAATTTACTACACAAAATGGTCAGTAGGGCAGCCAGATAATAAGGGAGGCATTGAAAGATGTGTACTTCTATGGTGTAGAGGCAATGAATATCCAATGAACGATGCCGATTGTCAATTGACAGGACGTTTCATTTGTAAAGCTGATAATCCAAATACAATTTCAATAACTGTGTGGTAAATTTTAGTGAAAATCAACCTTTTTTTCGTAGTATGTATTTGCAGAAAAATCATTTGGTTAACTCAAAAGAGTACATGTTATATTCAGTCGAACAAATACTCCAACTTATGATTTAAATTTAGTTAGCCGCATGTTTTACAAAAAAGTAATTATTTAGAATAAGGCTGAATGAATTTCATTATGTATTTAATAAATTTACAAAATATATACATATATAAACTGATTTGAATATACCTAATTTTATATAGTTCTCGCACTTTTCTTAGTATTAAAATTGTCTTTTGTGAATAGAAAGATCTTTTGTACAGGCTTTTTCTCCATCAGAACAGCTTCAGACTATTTATAAGGGTCGTAACTGGTGTGGAAATAATCTTATTTAAGTCATTGGGATCTATAGCCCCGCCCTTGGTACTTAGTTGTTATTTCGAAGCTCCAAGCACAGAATCTACTTTAGGTGTTGTAGTTTGCCAAACCCATTTAATTGGTAATGAAGTCTAGAGTGCGCTGATATTATTTCAGTGAAGGTTTTTATTGAACGCTGAACATACTTACGTCCGCAGCTCCTGGCGCATACATACACTTAAATTCACGTACGTAGTCTTTGCTTAGAGCCATAGTTAGTGAAATTTAAGAACTGCCCCAGAAAAATTTGATACTTTGTTTTTCAACAATAAAAAAATATGAAATGGATTTTTTTTAAATATTGTTTTTTTTAATTATTAATGAGTAGAATAACAAATATTTATTTTATATAAAAATATTTTACTTTTTTCTTAAGACCCTTCATTAAATTTTGTACAGATGTTTCGTCGACAGTACCATACGACCTTCGTCACTTATTTTTCAAATCTTTTAAATTTTTTTCAGTACTTTTACTCTTTCGAATATCTGATTTCATTAGAGCACAATATCTCTCAATAGGTCGAAGCTCTGGGCAGTTAGGTGGATTCGCATTTTTGGATACAAAATTTACATTATTGCTATTGTACCATTCCATGGTGGCTCTAGAGTAGTGAGAGGTTGCTAAATCAGCCCAGAACATGACAGTACCCCCGTGCTCACGAATAAATGGCAAAAGACGTTTTTGAAGCCATTCATCAATATAAATTTTCGAGTTAATTGTACCCTGTGTTATAAAAAACTGCTTCTCAGACTGCAAGTGCATATGGCCTGCAAAATCATATACTGCTTGGGAAATTTTGTAATTTTCTTCTCTTTAAATTTGCTCTGTATCTGCCTTAACGTATGTTTCATCGTCCATTATGCAGCAGTCAAATTTAGTCAGGTAATCGACACATAGCTTTCGAGCTCGCTTTTGAGCCTCTAACTGCTTTTCATGGGAACGGTCTGGTACTTTTTGAACTCTGTAGGTCTTTGGCTTAAGTTTTTTCTTTGGTCTGTTTATAGAAGATTTTGTGGTTCCTGCTCTGGCAGCCATATCTCGTTCTGAAGTGTTAGGATTCTGCTTAAAAAGGCGCTTCACCTTTTTCACCAACTGTGGGTCTATACTGGCTGTTCTAGCCGAACCCTTTTTCCGCGTAATAAGTTGACCCTTTCTATAATTCGAAATAACCCTTTGGACAGTGATTTTTGATGCACCTGTTTTTTTAGCTATGGCTGAATATTTGAATCCTGGTTTTTGCAGGTAAGTGTACAAAATGAGTATGCGCTTTTTTTCTTGATTGCTAGACATCTTTATCGTTTGAAGTTCGTTTACCAAGTGTTATATATTTTTGTAAACGTCATGTTATATAGAAAAAATAGCACTCATATTTCGACCTGCACGATCATCAGGTAAATCAAAATCTTACGGAATAAAAGTATCAAATTTTTCTGGGGCAGTCCTTACTTAACTAACTTAACCTAACATAACTCAACCTATCATTGGAAATACCTCAAGTAACTGAAACTCTCAAGGGATACAATCTGCAAACTCTGGCGTCAAGACAACCAAACCTGTGCACACATTCTTACAGATTGTTCGCAATAGCAGTGGTGTCGACATCCTTCATATGGATACAATTTGTTGCTATTATTACTCTAAAAAATGGACAGAAGTGGTGTTGAGAAAATATCACTACCAAAAGCGGCAAATTTACCCAGGTAGCCCTGCTTTTTTTTTTCTTGAAAATATATCGGATTTTTTTATATATCATGTATGGTCCAAGTGTCATGACTACCCTACAGCCTAATCAAATTGTAGAGCACTTATTCGTTAAGATGCAACCGCATTGGTTGATGATTCACCAGTGAAAATTTGTACCCATACCTAATTTTCCTCGTGTGAACTGTTCGGTTCTAAGAATTTCGAAGCGCTATAAGCCTGAAACTGCTTTCTGCAACTTCAAGCCAGAATATCTCGAAATTCAAAGTTAAATTCATTTCTAACATATACGTAGTAAAAATGGTTGGACAAATTTCTGTCTTGCGTATTAATATATACATAAATTTAGATTTTTAGATCCCGAGTCTTGTCCATAATTCTACCTTTTTATTGTAGTAAGTCTCAACTCTTCATTTGAAAATGTGAAATAAAATGAAATATCTATTTCCCAAAAGGCAGTCTCTATTTCAATTTCGAAAGTGCGCCTAATTTATTGCTCAAAAGAAGACTAATTTTTGCGACAGAATAACCAAAATTGGTAAATAAACAAATGGGCATTTGGAGTGCATTTAATGAGGGTTTTCACATTGAGGTTTTAATTTAAGAAGTTCAACAACAACTCGTACCATAAAAAGATTTTACTCTTAAATAACTGACCAACGACAATGAACTGTCGTCGTAATGCAGAGTTTTGTTATGGAAATAACTCAGTTCGTGCGTTCACTATGGTCACATGGAATTACTGCGAATGCACCAATAAGCGTATTGAGACTACATCAACGAAAATGTGCCCTATGAATCACCAGCTCCAAATATGGCCATAATGGTATTTAAAGCAGGTTCAAATACGCTCAAACAATGGATCATTATCCAGATGCAGAGATACCATCGACCATGCATACTCATAGGTTACGAACATACCAAAATAGACAGACAGACAAATGCCATTACTGCTACCAGAAAGCGAGGAGTAGATCCCGATCAAATTGTACCTTACTATTGATTGCATCGTTTCGCAAACGGCGAACGAACGAATCGTTTCGCTTCTGTCATTTCAAAGTTTTTTCAGCAACAAAACGAACTTTGGGTGAAGGGCCGCTTGTTATATGTAATTCACGGTCACATTTATCACATGATCCAGAAAACGATTTTCCATACAGCAACAACAACAACAACAACAAAAGAAAATCTAGCATAAATTTCACATTTAAATACATGGAAAAAATATCAAAATTAGCATTCTTAACAATGGCGAATTGGAAATCAACATCAGCAGAGCGCCCGTTTTGATCAACAGCAGCAGTAAATGTCCGCTGATGAGCACGAGCGAGCGATCTCTAGCAGTTTAGTAGATATTGCAATTGCTCTGCTTCCTATTCGTCGTATCGTCGTTGTTAAAAATGGGCCGTTTTTAATCCTGCATATACGATGGTTCTCTTGTTCGATTGTTGACAATAATTCTCATTGGCAACAATGTTGCGCGACATCTAAGTATGTACGAGCGAAGGAATGATGACTATGGGGACGACACGACGGACAACAACTACCAAGTTACAGCGTATGATTACATACGCCATATTTGTTTTCGTCTCTTTTTTTTTTTTTTTTTTGTCTCATTGGTCTCGTAAGAATGTTCTTCTCGGTTCGCTCGATTTTATAACACAAAGTTTGAAGTTTTATGTGAGCGCGTGCTTTTCTTGATCTCTGGACTTGGCCAACTAGAAGGTTGAAAATATATAGTGCATACAGCAATGGGCAATACATGTACTGAGTGCCGAACGAATGTTATTTGAAATTCTTTCTATCCATGCCATCTTTTTTGTTCTTCCTAAATTCTAAAACATACATAGAGACAAAATAAATCAATTGCAACCTTTAGACTTTCCCAATTTTAGAATTTCCTTCTCCAGTGACCTTTTCCAGAATACTTTCGCTATGCTTAGTTCTATACTGGCGTTACAAGATATAGTTCAGAGTATTTTAAAGTTTTATGGTTAAAAATTACCTTGTCTTGTTATATATTTTTAAAAATAGCGAAGCACGATATTTTTTTAAATTTTTTAGTTTATGATATCTCAGAAACCACTAGCAACAGAGCTTCTGAATTCGGATTACATTTTGGAACTTTTATTTTTCCTTGTGTTCTATTCTTCCCAACGAACTTCCAGTTGGTAATATCTGAAAAAGAAAATGGGACTCCTTTAAACGCATCCTTTGATATATACACGGATGGGTCAAAATTGGACACAGGCACTGGATCAGGCCTTTATTTTAAGTCTGTAGACTTAGCAAAATCTTCCATGCATCTCTCTTAGGTTTCTCAAACATTGGCGACCTTTGTAGAAGTTGTAAAGACCCTGGCATGGAAGAAACCGTCTTTCATTTCTTTTGCGAATGTCCAGCGCTTGCGCTTAGACGTAGATGGAATTTTGGTCATTTCAATTTGGTATCGCTTGACTCACTTTCTGGAGTGTGTCTTAAATCCATATGGAAGTATATATGTACATCCAAGTGGTTCTCTTAGACTTTCTCTGCTAAAGCTCTTAGTATCGGGTATACAATGGGCCCATTCTAGAGGCCTTAGTTAATGATGACAAAATGTTCATCTCCCGGATCTAACCTTACCTCTATTAAAATAAGTAACAAAGAGCTCTAGTGGTATTGAAATTTTTTCCTGAAAACATGTCCAAATAGCATGTTGAAAAACATCCCGCAAAAAAAATTTGAAAACATATCCAAATACCAAGTTGAAAAAGATCCCTTAAAAAAATGTGGGGTACTCGAAACTTTTTTTTAAATCGCCAAAAGACTGGCTTGATGGATAATGTTGTCTTTATATGATATATGATATGATGGTAAGCCACTGTGTCTAAGTGACTATTCAGGGTTATTATATTTCTTCCGAAACATTAATACAGGTGGTTCGAGATCGCAATCGTGATCCCTCTATACTATTTTAACAAAGAGTGAAGAGACCTTTCAAAACACCGTAATCAATTAGTCCTCGAACCATTCGTCCGCGGGTCCGAAGGAAAAAGCTGCGTCATCAAGTGAGATAAACTCTTGATCTTTTGATTGAGACAATGCTGTAGCTTGGTGCTTTATTTAACTTATGGTCTTAGATGACCAGTGTCATATCTTACAGAATATGGTATCAATAAGTGGTGCATTTCTAAAGGTATTTGTTGGTAATCAGTATTTACACTATTTTAAAGTGCAATTTTTTTTAGCCATAATTTTCGACGTTAAAACGCAATAAAAACACTTTTTTTGACATTAACTGAAATTCCAGGTTTTCATCCTTTCCAGTGATGATCCACTCTTCCACTTCTATTCTTCCAAAATGAACTGAATGACAGAATTGCACGCGAGAAGCCGTTTACTATCGTAAAGAATAAAAAAGTTCGATTATAATTTGCTCACAGCTACGCCGGGAAAGATTTTTCCTTCTGGAAGAACGTCGTTTTCGCGCATGACAGCAAATTTAACATTTTTGGGTCAGATGGCAGAGTAAACGTTTGGAGAAAACCCAATCAGGAAATGGATCCAAAGTATTTGCGTCCGACAGTTAAACATGGTGGCGGGCATGTAATGGTCTGTGGTCAGTGGCGGATTAACCCTAAGGCACCAGTAGGCACCTGCCTAGGGCGGCAGATTTTGGGGGGGCGGCAAATTTTCGGAGTGATAAAAAAAAATTTTTATAATTTAAGTATTGAACTTGATTTTATTTTACCTAAATGTTACTTTAAAAACATTTAAATTTGGTACTATTTATGCAATAAGAATGGACGATTTAACCAATTAAAAACAACCATGTGGTGTACCATACGGTTAAATTAAGACGATTATAAAAGATATTGAAGAAAAGTTTACTCAATGCCCAGGGCGGCTCGCTTAACGGGCGGCAAAATGGACTTTAGGGGGCGGCAAAATGAGTGATTGATATAGATATTGTTCTATAAGACCAAAGGACTATGAGCTCAAGAACTCTTATCAAATGCAAAATGGACTGTAGGGGGTGGCAAAATGGACTTTAGGGGGCGGCAAAATGAGTGACTGATATAGAGATTGTTCTATAAGACCAAAGGACTGTAAGCTCAAGAACTCTTATCAAATGCAAAATGAACTTTAGGGGGCGGCAAAATATGTGATTGAAATGGATATTGTTCTATAAGACCAAAGGACTATAAGCTCAAGAACTCTTATCAAATGCATAATGAACTATAGGAGGAGGCAAAATATGTGATTGAAATGGATATTGTTCTATAAGACCAAAGGACTATAAGTTTAAGAACTCTTATGAAATGCAAAATGGACTGTAGGGGGTGGCAAAATGGACTTTAGGGGGCGGCAAAATGAGTGATTGATATAGATATTGTTCTATAAGACCAAAGGACTATATATAGTGGAGCTAAGTGATAGATTTGTGCAGAGAAATGTTAACTAACTATTTGTCAAAGACTGTGTGCGAGTTTATAGAACTTCCGGCAGACAAAGTTCGTTTAGTAATTATTGACGAAATCAAAGCGGCAGTCTCCTTTTTTGCAGTAGTTCAAAAGCTGTACAACTTTTTTTCATCATCTCCTCATCGGTGGAATATATTGCAGTCATGTGCACAATCAACAATATCATTAAAAACTCTTTCCAAAACAAGATGGTCGGCTCATGGTGATGCGGTTCGTGTTGTCTGTGAACATTTACCCAACATATGCAAAGCTCTTGAAGCCATTGAAAATGATTCAAAGGATATAGGTGAAGTACGATGTGAAGCTCAAGGTATAAGAAAAAAAACGGCAGGTGGCACTCGGGGAGTGGCCGATGATATTGGAAGCTAATGCTTATTATAAGCTAATAAAATAAGTGAGAGAGAGAGAGAGAGAGAGAGAGAGAGAGCATGAGCTGGTGCGCGCAATGTTTATAAACATATATATATGTATACATACATATATACTGTATACTGTACTTTGTATACAGTACGTCTCTATTTTTATATGTGTGACGCATTTTCGTTGCAAACATCCGTTACACTTTTTCGTTGCATGTTTTCGCTGTTCAGACTCTGCCTCTCAAAACGTCCGATAAGGAAGCATTAGCTTCCAATAAATTAGAAACATAAGTGCCTAGGGCGGCAAATTGCTTAGATCCGCCACAGACTGTGGTGCTTGTTCGGCTGCTGGTGAACATTATTGAAAATTTGTGGCAGAAATTAGAAATTGAAATTCGAAAACATCAGATTTCTAACAGAGATGAGTTGAAAAGGGCTTTTTGAAGCAATGGAATAAAAAAGTCCAGAATACACCAAAACGCTAGTGGAATCTATCCCAAATCGCATAAAATCATTCATTCCAAATCTCATAAAATCATTTATTCGTCAGAAAGGAAATCCAACAAAATATTAAGAATGGATTTCCCTATGCTTTACTGTGACATGAAATTTTCTTTTAATTTGTTTAGTGTTTATTTTTGTGGAGACTGTAAATGAATTAATGAACTTTATTTTGTTTTTATTATTTAAATAAAATGTAGGTACTGTTGTAATTGATAAAATTTTTTGATACTTTTATTAATTTCTATGATATTTCGGACTTCAAAGTTTTTGGTCATAGGTGAACCATTTTCACTGTGAGCCACTGTACATGAGGTCCAAGGTTTAAAAAATTTAACAAAACCTCCCAAGTTTATAAAAAATTTACAAAAGTTTGAGGATTCGAGCATGCAGCGCAAGTTCCAAAAATTAGAATTTTTTACCGAAATATGTACCAATTTTCTTCTAAAGAATATATATTTTCAAAATTTTGGCGATCCCAAAAAATTTTCCTAAATTTTTAACCGCTTTAGTGTTCTTAACATCTGACTTGTTGCGCGGAATGGGATATAACCCGATTTGAAATTGATCCCGCTTAGATTTTAATTAAAAGACTCTTTTGCTGTTTCAGCTACAACTGTATTTAACGTAAGGACAACGGATTCTTCCATATTTTGGTTAATATTATTAGTTTGTGTTAGAGTTGCCCACACCAGCAATGCAACTACAAGTAGCTGGAAGTAAATACACCGCAGATTTTATTGTCTCCAAAAGTAAAACAGAAAAAAAAAATTTAAAAAAAAAAACTGAACGAGTAAATACAAAATTTACGATCGATCGATTTGAAGTTAACAATATGCGAAAATGCCAGAATATTGGAAAAAGTAAAAAAAAAAAAGAAAAAAAGCTGTAAAGAAAAAGAAAAGAAAACAAAAACAGTTGCAAAAGTCATACATTTTCTACAATGAAAATGGCAGAGCCCTACAATGAAACACTATGGAAATTCAGCAGATACAAAATTGCAAGTAAAAGTAACTCAATGTAGTCCAGGCGTAAGCGCACACACACACACATACAACACTACAGCGTTGCAATGCGATTCGTTCGTTTATCCTCTGTACGTCGTTGTCCGTTAAGTTGCATTGTGTTGCCACGCTGCCGTTGAAGGGAGGATGAAACGTGAAATTCGAGATGAGCACGAGTTACAAATTGTAATAGATGTGATTGCAGCTTGTTTTTGTTGTTGTTGTCGATATTATTGTATCTATTGTTTTTGTGTTGATCGTTATTGTTGCTGTTTTTTGTTGTTTCTGTTGTTGTTGTTATTATTATTAAATTGCAATACGTCTCCGTATTGATTGAAATTAAGTTCAACATTTTGATGTACAAATTTAATTTTCATAATGAAAGATGAACGAAATTATGGTGTGGTTTCATGTTCATTCCATCTCAATATCTTTAAAACAATCACAAATACATTAAGAGCATATTATTGTGCATACATATGTATGCACATAAATATATGTTGTTTAACCTCCTGCCACCCTTAATTGTTAATTTGATTAACACTGACGACCTGTGCTTATAGTCAGCGCTGTAAAAGTCTAGAATTGAGAGAAAGTTTTTTAGTGAAATATTAGAAAAAAAAGTTTTTATTTAAGTCCTCTTATGCTTTGATCAATTGGGCCAATTTGATCAACGGTGCTTTCCCCGATTAACGTATTTGTTGTTCGATACCTTTGAGTTTATTTTAGAGTTTAGTTTATTTTATTCAGACACTACTGCACTTACTCAAGTGCACATCAGAACTGTTCAATTTTGTATGAAGCAAAACAAAATCATCGCAAAACCGACTCAATATCTCAAAAAGCCCTCTTGAAGCTCTCTTGTCCAAGTGCACCCAGTTTTTGCTCAGAGCTTTTATTTATAATTCGTAGTGTCTGAGTGAAATTTGGTTGGATTATGTCAGTAAACGTTTTCAGAATAGCGTTTTAAGCTTTTGCTTAAATCGGAGGTGACACGCCCTCTTGCCCGAGTTCTTCTAGCTTTAGCTCAGAGCGTGCAATTATAGTACTTAGTATTTGAGTGAAATTTAGATGCACTATCTCAAAAAACTCTTTCAGGATAGCATTTTGAAACTTTTGCTTAGTGTTTGGGTGAAATTCAGTTCGATTATCTCAAAAAACTCTTTCAGCATAACATTTAGAAACTTTTGGTTATATGAGAGGGATCACGCCCTCTTGTTTTATTTCGTTCTGCTTTTGCTCGCAGCCAGTATTTACAGTTTTTATTATCTGAGTGAAATTTGGTTGGATTATCTCAAAAAACACTTTCTGTATAGCATTTTGAAACTCTTGCTTATATGGGAGGTGTCACGCCCTCTTTTCCGAGCTTATCCGGTTTTTGCTCAGAGCGTGCATTTATAGTTTTTAGTATTTCGGTGAAATTTAGTTGCATTATCTCAAAAAAATCTTTCAGTATGGCATTTTGAAGCTTTTGCTGATATGGGAAGTGCCACGCCCTCTTGTCCGATTTCGCCCTGTTTTTTCTGCAAGCTTGTATTTTCTGTTTCTAGTATCTTGGTGAAATTTAATTGGATTATCTCAAAAAACCTCTTTTAGAATAGCATTTTGAAACGTTTACTTGTATGGGAGGTGCCACGCCCTCTTGTCCGAATTCGCTTAGCTTTTGCCTAGATCTTGCGCTTACAATTCGTGTATTTTGGTTGCATTTTTATTAAAAATACTCCTAAAGTTGCATTTTGAATATATTTTTTGTATGGGCGGTAGGCGTGGCCGTTGACCGATTTCGCTCATTTTCAATCCCTTGATCTAGCTTTGACGACGGAGGTAGAGTACCAAATTTCATTGAATTATCATGCTCAGTTTTCTCAAAAAATGTATTTCCGCACACAGACAGCCAGCCAGCCAGACAGACGGACATGGCTATATCGACTCAGGAGGTGACGCTGATCAAGAATATATATACTTTTCCATATCTGCCACGCCTCCTTCTCTGCGTTACAAACGGAATGACAAAGTGAATATACCCTGGGTGTAGGGTATAAAAACTCTTTCAGTATAGCATTTTGAAACTTTTGCTTTTATGGGAGGTGCTGCGCCCTCTTGTCCGATTTTACCCGTTGAAATCATTTTTGTATTTTTAAAAGCAAGATAAATTGATTAAATTTGGTGCACTGCCTCCGTCGTCAAAGTAAGTAAGCTCGATTTATTGAAAATGAGCCTAAGCGATCAACGGACACGCCTACCACCCATACAAAAAATATATTCAAAACGCAACAGTTAGAGCATTATTCTCGATAAAGCAACCAAAATACACACATATACTAGGTATAGTAAGATAAAGATCTTAGCAAAATGAGGGTGAATTCGAATAAGGACACAGTAGAAAAAACCACTTGACACGTGATTTGTTGGTAGTTAGTTAACAAATTTTAGTTAAATTTTAAAACCAAAAAGTATTTATATAGATCAATGCCTAAAAAAGTATTAATTTTAAACTATTTTAGAATAAATTTTATACTTTTTGGAATAACTTTCAAACTTTTTTAGGAAAAAATCGGAATTTAGTACCAAAATAGTTTAAAATCAATCAAAAGTAAGAAAAGTAAACTATCATTTTTTAGTGTGAAGGCATGGAACCTCCCATATAAGCAAAAGTTTCAAAATGCTTCACTGAGAGCGTTTTTTTGAGATTATTCAACCAAACTTCACTCAAATACTAAGGATAGTAAATACAATCGCTGAGTAATAATAAGGTTAGCTCGAACAAAAAGGCGTGGCACCACCCATATAAGCAAAAGTTTGTAAATGCTATACTTAAAGCATTTTTGGAGACAACCCAACCAAATTCCACGCACCTGGAATAATTAGTACAAGATCTGAGCAAAAACTACTTAAGTGAATTTGGGAAATAGGTCATTGCAACTGCCGTACAAGTCCAGACAAAAGGTTACACCCTTGCAACTTTTTTTTTTCAAATAAGAAATCGTTTACAGTCTACAGTTTGCGATCATATAACGAGAAAAAAAGCAGCCACGACTTTAAGATCAACGATATTTTGCCATATTCAACTTATTTAAAACAAACTTATTTTCAGAATTCTCCTACATTTTTATCAAACTTAAAAGTTATGAATCTCAGCCAAACCTTAACAATAATTTTCAAAATTCCAATAATTATCCCTCATGAAGTTACGGGAAAGAAGGAAGGACAAACCCTTTCATCTGGAATATTAATATACTATACTTTTACAGCGCTGCCATTAACCCTCAGCTGCATGTTACTTGCTGCACCGGACAATAGTGCGGCAGTTAAGAAACGGCGTTCCTCAATTTGCTCTCCATATCAGTTTCATGCAACTATGGTCACGATTCGGTAATAATGTTTTTTTCTTTTATTTTTAGTTTTTTTTTTTTTTCATTCTAAATACGTTTTTATAAGCTTATTGTTGTTGTTGTTGCTTTAGTTTCTGGCCGCGCTGCTTAGCTTAACTCAGTCAGCTTAGAGCTCAGCGTAGATTTGTTTACGGGATAAACATTAAATTGTTCATTTAGTAGCTGCTTCTGTTGATTGCAAACTTGCGATTTGTTTGGAAATTTTCGCATCCATCGCCCCTTTTGTTTCTTTTCCAAGCCAGCAAGCCGCCTGGCCAGAGCCATAGCGCGCAGACCAACCCATGATAACACCGAATGCAATGCCAAATTGTGCTCTTAAGGACCCTCGGGTTAATTTTTTAGTGCTACTTAAATATTTTTATGACAAAGCGAGTGCAAAGAGATCAATAATACGAATTTAATAATATGGCAATGGTGTATTCGCGTTACATTTAAATGGGGGTAAATTTTTCATCTCTATTAAACAACACGTAAAATGATAAAAATCACTAAAAACTTTTAGAAATTTCTTAAAATTATTATTAGCATGTTGTATGATTATAATAAAAATTATTAACACTTTTCTTAGTTTAAAATCAATGGCCAAAAATCAATAAACGTAACCATATTTCTATTTATCTCTTGAGAGTTGCCGACGCTAGAGTTATTGGTTGCTACTTAGCATATCAATTGTACAGTTTGACAATAAAGATATCGATGTTCTGCCCACTTTTATAACGGAAAAACCAAATAACTCAAAACTAAAGGGTAATACCATAAGAGCTTCCTACTTTGTTGTCTAAATAAAATACATAAAAATCAATGTATTGATGCAAACCTTTATTTGGAATGATAGCTCGGTTCCTAAGGCTCAATGTTTAAAAATTATCTCGTTCAAATGTTGCCCACGACTAGCTCTAAAATGGTTCATTTTGTGGGTCCAATTTTCGACAACTCTTTCGAGCATCGGCCGGTATTTCTTGAATAACACGAGTTATGTTGGTTTCCAAAGCGTCAATAGTTTCGGGTTTGTCGACATAAACAAGTGATTTAACATATCCCCAAAGAAAATAATTCAATGGCGACAAATCACATGATCTTGATGGCCAATTAACAGGAGCATTTCTTGAAATGATGTTTTCATCGAACGTTTTCCTCAATAAAGCGATTGTTTCTCCCGCTGTATGGTATGTTGCTCCGAACCAGAGCTCGGCTACACTAAATCCTGAATTTTTGGCAAAAAATTCATTGATCGGGCTCCATTCACATTTTTGAAAAAATACGGTACGATGATGCCTCCTGCCCATACACCACACCAAACAGTATATTTATCGGGATACATTGGAAGCTCTTGGATTGCTTCGGGTTGTTCATTGGCCCAAATATGGCAATTTTGCATGTTAACGTAGCCGTGCAACCAGAAATGCGCTCCGTCGCTAAACACAATTTTTCTATAAAATAATGGATCAATTTGAAGTTGTTGTAATTCCCATAAGCCGAAATTAAAACGTACGCCAAGATCAGCCAGCTTCAATTCTTATACGAGCTGTATTTTATAGGCCTTCAGACCAAGATCACGCCTCAAGATACGCCACAATGATCCATAAGAGATGCCCAAAGCCTGAGATCGGCGACGAATGGATTTTTCACGGTTTTCACGGACACTCTCTGCTACTTCAGCAATATTTTCTTAATTACGGGCTCTATGCACTCTGGTTAAATGATGAATGTTCAATAGTGAAAAATTGTTTCGAAATCTAGTGATGGTATCACGAATAGTGCGCTCATAACGACCAAAATGATGTTGAAGAACTCTATAACATTCTCTAACTGATGACTGATTTTAGTATTAAGTTTCCACAACTAATAAACGTTGTTCAGGAGTAAGTCTAAACACAAACGTCATGTGGACAAGCCATTTGACACATAACAGCTGTCAAAACAACCCAGTTGGAAAAGGGACCTTGTATTGGATCACCCTTTATATTATGCAGACAGAATCAATGAAAAGCTAGAAACCTTAGCTAACTACTGGTGTAGAAAGTAAATTGATTTCGTCATTTGGAAAAATTATATCAAAAAATTAGTGAAGTGATAATTTTTGTGAAAAAAAAATTTTTGGTTTGGGCACCCTTAGAAAATCGGCTAAAAATGAGAAAATATGAAGTCAAACGCAAACAAATGGCGAAGAAAGCAAAACTAATTCATTTTGAAAATATTGACTCACACAATTTCAGAATTCTATTCAACGGCTTCAACAAAATCAGCGTCAGTGAAAACGTCTGGATCGAATGGCATCATGCCTGTTGGCCTGAAACTAGACTTGATTGTCTTCGGCGTTAATGCCAGATCAATTGATTTGCAGACTAAGCCGGCTAGGTGACATAATTTCCAGCCCTTGTTGACATTACTCTTTTGCCAAGCATGCATTTTTTATACCAATTAATGCCCGCCATCTGCTCCACGGTCCTTTTGTATGGAAACTCAATACCGAGATTTTTTGCAAAGTGGTATGCCACCTTACCACCCACACTTAATGTAAATAACTTTTTTCTGCGATATCTTTAAAGGGCTTATAGGTTCTTTCCATTCCACTAAAAAAGCGTAAAAAAGCATAATAATACCATTTAAATTAGTAGGTAATGTTGGCATCCGTGATGATATTTCAGTAAAACATACGCTTTAAATAAAAAAAGGGGTGCCCACACCCGAACCAATTCGGGGCCCACACTCGACTTTGACGGTCACTTTGAAAAGCAATAAGCACATTGTGTTGTGTGAACATTTTGGTTGCATTCGGTTTTGAATTACAAAATATAATAAATTTACTGCATAAATATAGATTGCATTCAGCTTTTTGATTGATTCACTTTGATTTATCGCACTTGGAAAATGATAGAAAAATACTTTTGTGTTTCTATTTCAACTGAGCACGCACTTTTATGTCGAGTGATCCATTTCACCGCCGTGAATACAAATCAAGGACAAAATCTATTGAACGAGTCTTAGATCAAAAAGTGGCGATGGGACAAAAGAGAACTCAAGCGACAATACATCAGGAGTTTTGAATAAATTGTGATTTGATTGCATGACAAACCAGTGATCGAACCTTTAAAAAGTAATAACGATAACACAGGCCCACAAATAAAAAAAGTACCCTGCGCGAAAGATCAGACCACTGGAACTCTATGTTTTCGGAGTCGCTGAACCCGAATATAGTGTCAGATTAGCGAAGTTGGTTCACATTTTTTCAGAAACCAGGAAAAATCTCAAATTTTCAGCATTTTTGATTTCTGAAAAAACCCGAACCAACTTCGCTATTCTGGCTCCATATTCGGATTCAGCGACCCCGAAAACATAAAGTTCAGGTGGTCTGATCTTTCGCGCATGGTACTTTTTTTTTTTGTGGGCCTGTGTTATTTATATACTAACCTTCGTAACAATACTTTTTGTCATACTTAAAAGCTCTAATACTCCATTAAATTTACTCAATATTTTGCCTAGACCCATAATTTTAAAGACTCAACTTATATGAACAGTCAATGGGAGACACATTTTTTTTTTTTTTTTTTTCAAAAAATTAAAATGACGAGGATCACCCAAAGATCAACTGTTAGCACTTTTTGGAATTCGTTCATCACATTTGTAGTATTTACGAACGATTTTCTTGCTCTTGTCATTTGCATATAAAATCGAGAACAAACTTAATAAATCTTTTGCTCCGAAAGAATCGTGCAATACTTGTCTTTTGTCAACGAAAGAATGATGCGCCTCATGTATAGGCACACAGGCTACAAGATCGTTGCGAATCTTTGGTTATGTTGTTGTAGGGCATCAATAGTCAATTGTATTTTATCGTTATCCTTTTTGCGATGCCAAATCGATTGTGTTTTTTGAAGATCAACGAAAAAAGCTAAAAAAAAAACAAAAAAAATAAATCTACCAGTATGAGAAATATGAATAAACAAACGTCCAACGTTTAGTCAAGAAATTCCAAGGAAGGAGGATAAATTTCACGTTTAAGCCAAAAGCAAAAAAAAAAAAAAAAACTTTCAATTTAAGATGAACACACTAAAAAGGATTTCTTCTACTGTGGGTTATTTATGCATTTGTGCAGATTTGTTAACGAAACATTTCCACTATGAGATGTATCAAGGCATACGCTTCGCACTCAGATTTCGCGAAAGAAATAACGACTCACGACAGATTGATTAATGGAAATCAATTTCTGATCGAAAAATTTCAATTCTACGCCTTCTCTGCGTTGCAACTGTGCTTATTGCGTTCTTAGGAATATTTTTGTTAGGGAGATACTTAAAATTTATATCATTCCAATGCTAAACAGACAGATGGTCAGATCGATATCGAAAGTGGAGAAAATTTAGAAAAAAAAAAAAAAAAAAAATTGCAAATGTTGCAACTACTTGTCAAATGAATTCAACAACTTTGTTTTATGGTATGTATATCATTGTAATGTTGAGAAGCTCAGGAATTTTGCAATGATCCACTGCACAAGTACGAATGTTTGCTAATGATATCGCTCATGAAATTCTTTACCATATCCTTTGGGCTGTATGCGATTGGTAAGCTGTTTGTGTTAAACGTTTGGTGCTGTAAAAAGAATGTTCACGGTACAGCAGTAAATAATTTCTGAATTTGGAATGCATTGCATCTGGACACCATAGCGCAATAAATCGCGAAGAGAAAGGGCAACAAAAATGACATAACGTCTAGTTACTTAGCAATTTACCCGCCTATAAACGATAAAAAGAAATTGCCATTATCATTACAAAGTAATCAGCAAATTATCCCTTTTAGAATATCAACTGTGTACAAACATGGTATTGAATACTTTTACTTGCAATGCAAACTTTCTGCTTGATGTAGAAGTGCTAACTTATTTGATGTTCTGGTCTTGCTTCAGGCGTACTATTCTTTTGATTAACTAATGACAAGAGTTTTACCACCAACATTTGATTTTCTGTTATTTATTGGTAAACCGTTAGTTAAGCCTTCAATTTTCATTGGTTAACCATTAGCTAATGCTGAAGAAATAGAATTAACATTAGTTTTGGTGAAAATTCTAAAAATGTTTCCAGAATTTTTTTTTTTTTTTAAGTGTGTTACTTAATGACATTTATGTATAGAAAATTGATTTTTTAATTGAACTTTTAGTCATATATTTGCAAAGATCGACGTAAAAAATTTTGTGTCTAAGTTGACAACAAGTTTTTAGAAATCGCTCGCAATTTTTCGATAACTTCGACGCGTTGCCAAGCAATTCTTGATAGATTTCGCTTCAGGCAGGAAGGAGGGCTGGAATGCATATGGTTGTAAATTCAGAATAAAGCGACATGGTAAATATGTTCAAGTTACATAGACCATCTTGTGGTGCTGCTAGAAAATCAAATGACTTGGTTGTGAATTTTGCCATCTGAAAACTACACCTAGATGCTTAGATATAAATAATCTAAGAGCTTTGGTGCAAATTGGAAACTAGTCATTAAGATGCCATGTTAACCCTCTAACTGGTAAGAGGTCCCTGAGGACCTCATCAATAATTTCACATCTGCATCGTGGATAATATAATAATTGCTCGAAACCGTAATGGGTTCCCATGGTAATGCTTTTTGTGCCATGGTAAGCCCAGTAAAAATGCGTTCTGATGCATTGTTTTGTTTTCGTAATCAGTTGTGTCTGCCAAGTCAGAATAAAATCTCAAAAAATGTCTTCTCTGCAAAAATTTTTTTCCGAAGTAATTTAGAAATATGTATGGTAGAAAACAGTTCCTATTTTGAATATAAATTGAAGTGATTGAGAAAAAAGTTTCACAGTATGTTTTAGAAACGTAAATAGGAAGGGATCCCTGAGGACCACTTGCCTGTTTATGGGAACGAAATCGCTTCAGTTGGAATGATTTCGACCTGGCTCAGAGCACTGCATACAGGTAACACAAGTGATTACTTCATCCAAGACCATATTATGAGTGATATTATAGCTCAAGAAACCGTCGAAACTTTAGTAGAAGAAGAAACCCCGATGTTTTCTTCCATATCATCAGCATCTTTTGGTCCTATTTTCGAGCCACTTAAGTGACCCCACCCCGTTCACTGTAGCGTTCCGAAAAACAATTCGAGCAATCTGGTCTTTTAATATTGCCTTTGGCTGGCAATTTGGCTAGAAAAATAAGGCGGCAGAAGAAAATGCAAGATTTGCAATTTCTTGAAAATATAGTGCATTTGCAGCGAGTGCATTCTTCATTAGTGTTGTTCGAAGGCCAAAAACTGTTTCTATGACCATTATTATCAAAAATAATATATTTACCCTTATAATTATCTACTTTTTCCAATAAAAACTATTCAAACCTCAAAAAAGAACTAATGTTTTTTTAGACTCAAACCGGCAAGGGGTCCCTGAGGACCTCTTTACCTTTTTTCACCTGGTGGTCGACCTAAGGTAGGTCTTAATATTTTTATGACTATTTTATCCTTTTTTAGCCAATAATTAATAGAAAAAAAATTCCCGACACTATTCGTTGAAATTTACAACTTTGCCAGTTAGAAGGTTAAGGTTTTGCGTCAAGACGACGACACACGGTACACATCTCTGCCATAGCATAAGTAAGGGAAGAGGTCTGAAAACAGTCTGGCAGCTATGAACTCTATATCAAACGGTGATGCAATACGAGGTCCCTTTTCCAACTGGGTTGTTTTGGCAGTTGTTATGTGTCAAAAGGCTTGTCCATATGACGTTTGTGTTCAGTATTCAAAACGACTCAATCATGAATTGACTTACTCGTGAACAACGTTTATTAATTGCGGAAACTTACTACCAAAATCAGTCATCAGTTAGAGAATATTATAGAGTTCTTCAACATCATTTTGGTCATTATGAGCGTCCAACTGAGCGTACGATTCGTAACACCATCACCAGATTTCGAAGCAATATTTTACTATTGGACATTCATCATTCAACCAAAGTGCATAGAGCTCATAATTTTGAGAATATTGCTGCAGTAGCAGAGAGTGTTCGTGAAAACCGGGAACAATCCATTCGTCGCCGATCTCAGGCTTTGGACATCCATTAAGGATCGTTGTGGCGTATCTTGAGGCGTGATCTTGGTCTGAAGGCCTATAAAATACAGCTCGTACAAGAATTGAAGCCGAATGATCTTGGTGTACGTTTTAATTTCGGTTTATGGGCCTAACAACAACTTCAAATTGATCCATTATTTTATCGAAAAATTCTGTTTAGCGACGAAGCTTATTTCTGGTTGAACGGCTACGTTAACAGGCAAAATTGTCGTATTTGGGCCGATGAACAACCAGAAGCAATCCAAGAGCTTCCAACGTATCCCGCTAAATGTACTGTTTGGTGTTGTTTATGGGAAGGAGGCATCATCGGACCGTATTTCTTCAAAAATGCGGTTGGAGCCCGCGTTATGGTCAATGAATCAATGAATTTTTGTTGCCAAAAATTCAGGATATTAGTGAAGCCGACCTCTGGTTTCAATAGGATGGCGAAACATGCCATACAGCTGGAGAAACAATCGCTTTATTGAGAGAAACGTTCGAAACATCGAAACGTGAAAACATCATCTCAAGAAATGCTCCTATTAATTGGTCACCAAGATCATGTGATTTGACGCCATTGAATTACTTTCTTTGGGTATATGTAAAATCTCTTGTTTATGTCGACAAACCCGAAACTATTGACGCGTTGGAAAACAACATAACTCGTGTTATTCAAGGAGTATTGGCCGATATGCTCGAAAGAGTTGTTGAAAATTGGACCCACAGAATGAACCATTTAAGAGCTAGTCGTAGCAACCGAACTATCATTCCAAATAAAGATTTGCATCAATACATTGATTTTTAAATATTTTATTTAGAAAACAAAGTAGGAAGCTCTTCCGTTATAATGTTTCGGAACTGCTCTAGAGTTTTAGAACTACTCTAGAACTTAAAAAGCAAACTAGAGTTCCAACTGAGATAGAAGCAATTCAGTATTGGAAATTTTCATATTTCAATTCCTTCTGTGAAATTCTCAATTTCTCATTATACATATGAGGTATTATTCGTCAGACTTACACTTTAAAAATTGATTTTAATTTTATAATTTTTTTAATTATTCTCTATCCAAAATGGTCGAGTAGGTATTTTTTAATTTTTCGTTTTGTTGAAAATTAACAAAGTTAAAAAAAATTTTATGGTTTGAGAAAAAACTTTTTTTTGGAATTTATTTTTATCAGAAACTATTGTATATATATACTATATCTATAATATCTACATACTGTAAGGTTATTCAAATTTACTGAAACAGTAAGATAAAATTTATTTTATTGGGGAGTTGTCACTATATTAACTTGAAATTCTGGTAAAATTTACTACAAATAAAATAAAGCAAACTATTTTGTTTCTCCGTGTATGTTTCAGTTCAATGGTGTTGGTTCATTATGCCCAAACAATGATATAAGAAATTCGGCTCGATATATCAATCTTCTGAAACAATATGCGGCTCTAAAATTAAAAATTATGAAAATCCAGTTTACGCAATCTTTAAACAAGATTTGGCTCCTTTTCACAAATAAGTACAACACTATGAAAATTATTTTGCTGAAAATTTTATTACCATACTGGCACATCAAAAATTAAGAATAAAACCATCTGGCACTCGAAAAATCTCAGTCCATTTTTATTAATTTTTATTAAATTTATTTATTTTATTTTTGATTTTAAACTAAAGACTGTGAAAAATGTAAAATTTGCTTATATATGTTCATACCTTTAGCCGTAGGTAAGCACTTGTACAACCCAACATGATCTATTTCAACCATAAATGCAAACGACAGCCACATCTCATTTAAAAAAAATTTATTGCTTTCATTAAATTCTATTGTTGGGCTACTTACTAGATATTTTCTATTACAAAGAATTCTTATACTTTGCGTTTACATGTTCGCATATTCGAAGATCAACTCCATTTTGACCATGCACCATACAGTGGCTTCTATGCGCCATTACATTTTCCGATACGCCCGATGTGCGCGCTTACCACCACCATTATTCATTGATCAGTTGCTACCATTTGAAATTGGAAACAAAAGCAAACCCAGTCACGATTTTTGCCCAGCCTCATCACCATCATCATCATCATCGACAGCGGCAGCCGTTGCAGCATCATCAAAAGCATCAGAAGCTTCTACAATAAAGTTGGCCATTGCTGTTTGCAACAACAATAACAGCGCCATGCTGTAATTTCCGCACAATTGTGCAGAGTTAATGTTGCACTGTGTTGTTACACGGGAGCAACTGCCTGCTGCACTGCACATACCGCAACAGCATACCACGGGGCAACATGATGGCGGCGAGTGTTGAGGGGCAATGCGGATTTGTTAGCACTGCAATAACGCGCAATCATGCAAGGCTGTAGAGCAAGTTTTTTGCAAGTGTTTGTCCATGAAGCAGTCTTTGTGCGGTGTTACTTGTTGGTTTTTGTAGCGTTAAAGTTTTGCCGACGGCATTTGGAAATTGATCGTTCAGTTGTATGTACTTTAGAAGCTTTGAATTGAAATTAAAAAGGTTAAGAATAAAAAGGGAACAAAAAACAATATTCCGAAAATAAGTCTATTAATAATAGGTTTAAACTATTAAAAACAAATGTATATAGATATATTTTGGAAAGAAGGATCTTATATAGTCTCTGCCAACAATGCGAAAACTTAACGCGAAGTTATCTTCAATTTTCGACATTAAAAAATCAAAGTTCCGTCTTACGTTCTACACTTCTGCCTTGTGTACTCTTACCACAAAATAAGAAGAGATTATCTATCTGTGAACATAGATTTTCTATCTGTGATCTGGGATATTGTAGCAATCATTCCTTTGCGAATTTCGAAATGCATTTTCTATAAGTTTTTTGAAGTTCGACTCAACCTTTTCAATCCCAGACTATGAGTTCAACCATCTGTCCGCTCAATTCTAGAAGTCAACCTTTTCTAATCAGAAATTCCAATCGGATTTAATATTTTCTACCGAGTTCGTCACCAAATTTTAGACGAAAATGCATCCGATTTTCAAACGTTTTACTGTGAAGAACAAATCTCGTGAAAGTAGCTAGAAATCTTGAACTTTCTAAACTTATGTTGCCACGATGAAGCTCCAATTTGACAAAGATCAAAGAAATAAGTGCTGATGATTTGAGTGAATTACATTGCTGATTTACAGAAACTAACAAAAACCAAAGTATTGTACTCTACTTAAACTGCTAGGGAGCTCCGTCACATGTGATTGCTTCTTGATACCTTCCCAACGATATTTCCCAAACTTGGAATTCGTCTCCAAGGACCTTCCTCATTTAACTTTTGATCTATTGAATTTCACAAGAGAGTTTTGCGGCAATATTATGTACGTCATTAACTGGTCTCATATCCATACAACCAAGCTAATTTTTGACTTGAAAAATTGGAAACATCCTTATGTTCATCTGGGTTACAAAAGAATAAAAAAAATCAATGGGTTGGACAAATTTTGTATGAATGTTAACCTAATATCACCAAAATTCATCGGTTTACTTCCATAGGCTTCTGCAGTGGTTAACGTTGTCGTAGATCACATGTTTTAAGCTTGGGTATACAGGTTTCAGCTCCCTAAGTCCCTTCAGTCGCACCTTTCTTTTGGTAACCTGACTCTTGAGCATCGTACTCAGATCAATGAAACGCAGACACTATCAGAATGAAAGCGGATGTATCATAGATCCCGCTGCGTCCAAGACACTTACATAATCTATCGGTGGTTGGCAAATTAAAGACAGAAGATAGGAAAGGATAGGCAGAGATATATAGATTTTTGAGTGCTCAATTGTGCTATGGAATGCTGATCACTGAGTGGTCGGCAAATTTAAGAAAGAGAATTTATGTTTGAGGGAAGATAGATAGAATATAGAAAAGGAAAGACACCGACAGATAGATTTTTAAGTGCACAATTGTCCTATGGAATGGCGATCACTGTACTAGATATAGCAATAGAAAGACATTTGAGCAGTAATGCTCTAGAGTCAAACGGCCTAGGCCTGAGCTTATAAATTGGCACATCCTTCAGATCTGTCATTAATACTGACTTTTTTTTTTTTTCTGACAAGGTAAGATACCAACCGATATACATATCTGCAAGCGTTTGAAAGAGAGAAATATATTTTCGATTTAGAAAATCGACTATTTATGTATTTGATACTAAATATGATGAAAACTATGCTTGCAGCACGAGCTGAAGAAATAGAAGAGAAGAAGACAAGTAACACTGCGCGGTGGTATCACTTACAAACTTCATTAACACACGAGCGTTTTCAATTCCGGCCACAAAATATAGGAGCACTTCGGATTATAAATGCGTTAAATAAAACCAGTTTATTTTAATAACAGGCTACTTTTCTATAACACCGACGGCCTCTTGATGGTGCCCGATACTCGGTACCACTTTATAAAACTTTATGTATTGTAAATACAATAGTATCCTGACAAAAAAACTGAGCGTCTTTTTTTACTATGTTAGAAGTGGAGTACGACTTTAAATTATACATCATTAGAAAGGTATTTTTGTGTGTAGATGTGCTGATGACTTCAAGCCATAAAAAAATTAAATATGAATTTTTCAATATTAACAATAACAAAATAAGCGCTCACAAAGAGCTGATAGAGCACATGTTTTTTGTTTTGTTCATATTTCGCTTGAATTATACCAGGGATGATAAATTAACTTTTCTATTTCATATCAAACGGCAAAAAAAAGTACCAAAAGTGTCCAAAAAGTACCAAAATACATTTGTGGTCGAATTTTGACCACTTGGCGAATCTAGTTTAGTCAAATTCTTCCGAGTACTCATTAAATGGGTGAAGATTTTTTTTTTTAGAGTGTAAGAAAGTATCATTTCTGTATTGATTGTTCTGTCAACGATTCATTGCGAAGTAGTGCTGCGAAGTTCGGCGTTCGAATGATCTGGAGAAAACCATTTTGCCACGCTACCGACTGCTATTTTTTCCTGAGCAAACTTACTAGCTTTGGAAAAAATATGCGATGGAAGTATGCAAATGTTCAATCTGTAACTTTTCCAGTTCCACATATTCCTAAGTGCCCTTCTTCATTTGACTACAACCTTAGGTCTACTTCACCAGATGAAATGGCAAAGACAATGATTATGAAGCCACATAAGAATCTCGTCTCCTATCCCAATCTGAGCTGAATGATTGGATGAGAGACTTAGAGCTCTCTAAAGAAAAATCAGATTTGCACGCATCTCGGATGAAACAATTCAACTTTTTGGCACCGAATATCAAAAAACATACTTCAGAGAACGGTACCAACCTTTTTCAAAGTATTTCCATTTCAATTCCAATTTGACATGCTGTCAATACAAAGGAATCGTACGAGACAATGACCGAACTATTGAATCTTATAAAGTATGAAGATCACGAGAGGAAAGTTTGTTCCGATTTAAAAGTGGCGGGCATGTTAAGAGGAATGCAGGGAGGATTTACCAAGTACTGCTATATTTTATGTCTCTGGGACAGCCACGATCGCACTCATCACTACACACGAAAGATCTGGCCAGAAAAAGAAAACATACAAAATATTTTCAAATTAAAATAAAATAATAATTTTATATCTCTTTTTTAAAAAAATTGCAGCCCTTAAAAGGGCTTTATTTTTTTGTTTTATTTTTTAGCTGTTGTTTTAAGTTTTCATTTCGTTTTCCTCGGTTATAAATGGTTCCAAAATCCGGTTTATGTCGAGATTTCAAAAAATCACGTTTCTGAATTTTGTGCATATGTGCGCAGGTGGTCTCAGAGATAATTTTGCTCCAATAGCGTTTTTAATATGAGTCCAGGAATATCTTCAAAAGTTAGATCTATAAAGAAAAGATAAAAAGTAGGAACTTAATAAAAATATTTTGTGCATGAGCGTCATTTGTTTCTAAAACAGTTATGATAAATATTTTGTCTTAGTACGAAGGTTGCTCTATAATTTCGACAGTTGAAAAGGTTGACATTTTTTATTCTAAGTTTCTTCAATCCTCATCTTTCGGTTTGTAGTGAAATAATGAGATGTTTTTTTACAATTCTCGAGAAGATTAATCTTAACAATCTAAGACTAAAGAAAAGGGTTTTGGCGATGAAGCGCAATCCAAGACCAGAGTGTATAAGAGGTCAAAAGAGTCCAAGCACGGACGGACTTATAGATGACCCACTCAATGGTCATCCAAAAACAGTTAATGTGTCAGAAAACGTCGATGCTTTGTAAAAACTAATTGAAGTAGAATGTCCTGTGATTCATCGAGAAATTGACTACCAAATAAACAATCTTGCATGAACATTAAGCTACGCTCAAAAAAAGAGCCATGTCAAATGGTGCCGTCAAACGCTTAAAAAATTCGTCGGATGCACTTCCACAAAACGTCTACAATATTGTCACAGGTGATGAATCTTGGATTTTTGCATATGAACCCGAAACGAACAATCAATTGACTGTTTGAGTCCTTCCATTCGGAGAAAATCAAACAAATAGTGGCAAAAGCAAATAGTGGCATGATTATTTGCGAAAACCGGTCATGTGGATACTATCTTTCTTGGAAACCAAAGGACCATTAAAGCAGATTGGTGCACGACCATATCTTTGCCACAAACTTTCGATAAAATAAAAGAAATAAGCACAAAGCGACAAAGACCAAGTTCTCACACATCGTCTGAAATAAGCGAGTATTTAAGCTCCCAAAAAGTTTAATTGATTGGTTATCTGCCTTACAGTCCCGATTTGGCACCTAATGACTTCTTTTTGTTTTCAAAAATCAAAGATTAGATGCGTGGATAACGATTTACATCACCCAAAGAGACGGTTGAGGCCTTGAAAACTCATCTTCAGACTGGTCAAAGTGCTTGGACAAATAGTTATAGCACATGACATATGAAGTAACATATCCTTAAAAATTTCAAACTTTTCAACTTTCATAAAAATTTGGATCGGAAAACAATAGGGGTACGAAGTATATTATCGAAACTTAAGAAGCAACCTCCATAGCATTCTCTATATCAAGAACTGATTCATGGCTTTTAAAAATAATTGATTAACTCACCTTATGAAACCTGCGCAGCCTGCTTCAGTTAGTTCCGATCATTTGTGTATGTGGTGAATTTTCTCAAATTTTTTCATTTTTTTAATTTGTCGCAACGGCAAGTGCTTATAATTCGTAAGAAGTTTATTTTTTTTTTTTTTTGCCGTTGCGTTTAGTCACAGGTAGTTTTTCTTCTATCTCAAAATTGAGTGCTCGAAGTTTTATTTTCTTCTGGAAAATCACAGGGCTTGACGCGTGCTCAATGGTCTTAGCCCTTAGCCCTCCACGTTATGTTGACAGTGACATGAAATGCTTTCACATTTCTTGTCGGCCATTAAAGCGTTTTGAATGTGCTGCTTCTGCAGCAGCTACTCTGTTTTGTTCTGCGGCTGAACGGTTCGGCGGACGAGCGGACGACTGCTATATAATGTATGACAGCGGCACGCTCGTGTGCTAAGCGACAGCTTTGAATAAACAGCGACTTCGGTAGCATCGCCGAAGACACATAAGGGCAAACAAAAAAAGTTGTATCGTTTGTTTCTAAACAAAATAAAAATTTGGATTTCTTAAGCGGTTTTCTCTTTCTTGACGCAGAATTGACGTAAAGCGGCTAAAGAATTGGAGGTGCTAAGATTTTCGGGTGAATCAATTTTGTTGGAGTTATGTAACGGTGGCTGTGGCCGATTGCTAGGTGTGCTCGAGGCTGAGCTGCCCAGTGAATCGAACATGGATGAGAGCGCATTGAGTGAATCACTGGGATATTTCTTTTCTCCATCATATGACTTGATGCTCGAAGCGGGTGACTTTGGTGTAGCCGAACGTAGACTCTCGGTTGGACTGCGTGGTCCGAGCAAAGGGCTTGATTTGGTTTGTGCCGCATCGGTTTGATGATCTTTGTTACTATTGTTGTTATTGTTATTATTGTTGTTGTTAGCCATGGAGTAGTCAGTGCCATTTGGTGTTTTTCGCAGCTGACCCTCCACATTGTTTTCGTTGTTGGTATTGCTGCTTGTAGTTCGGGGACTTTTGGCTTCTTCATCTTCTATTTCAGACTTAATCTCCATTTTTATTTGGGTTGTCCGTGGAACGTCCATAGTCAAATTGGCACCAATGTTATCAGAATTCTCATGCCTCTGTTCGATCTCGACTTCTCTTTTAATTGCAATCTCTGTCTCTGGTGCCTTGGTAGCTGGAATTTCCATTTGATTTGGAGTCCTATCGGGCGTTGGTGCATCCATTTTGCGTGTCTCCATGTGATTATCGATGCTACACTCACTGCCACTACGCTCACTGCTGGTATAGCGATAATGTTGATAGTATGGATCGGATGTATCCATAAGCGGTTTATTGTAATCAACAGTTTCATCAATACCCAAACGTTTCAGTATGCTGGATGCAACAGGTGAAGTATTCTTATTCGAAGAGTTGGAAGGGCTTGCTGCTGGCACGCTGGCATGACGCGGTGGCGTATCGAAACTCGTAGTGAACATTTGCTCAATAGCACTTAGCACTGAGGATGAACCCGCCGTGGTTGACTTGGTGGCACCGTTCTTTGGCTCCAATTCAGGTGATTTAGTTTTGGCTAACAAGTTTGCGGTACTTAAATTGTTTTTGGCAGTTTCTTCGGCTGACTTAACGCCCGAAATGTACTGACGCATACGTTCGGCGAACATAGCGGCTTCCATTTTCTCATTACCGCTTACTATAGGCCCTCCACTGCCAGTGCCCTCAAGCGACATGCGTTTAGCATTCTCAAAAGTGCGCTGCATCTTTGCTTCCATGCTATCAGCTTCGTTTTGTGCACCTTTCATTTCAAGCAGCTTACGTACTGGTAAAGATTTCTCGCGTTTTTTTGGTGCGGGACGTTTGCGATTACCGGCAGCTCCACTCATCGATTGCATTAACGGCTCGGCGTAATGGTTATTCTTGGCCATGTGGTTACTGAGATCACCAAGCGAATTAAATGCTTTGTCGCAGACTTTGCACGTTAGCACAGCGCTTAATGTGCGACTCTCTTCGGAACTCATGCTATTGTGTCCCTCTTTGGATTCATTCGAAGACTTCATGGATATGGTCTGCTCCTGTGAGAGTATATTGGTGTAGTGCTGTGTCTCCTGCATGTGCTTGGTCATCTCACCAAGCGATCGGAAGCTTTCTCCGCAACGCATACACTTGAGAATCTGCATTGCTTGTTCAACACCCTTACCAAGCCAAACATTTTGTCCACGCACGAGCTTACGTGGTAGTGGTGTTGGTGCATCACCACGATATTGGAATGCATTCTTAGCAGCCTGTGTTGGAGAATTCGATTGATGTCCCCCGCTATTGCCACCAGCTTTGCGTAAATTGTGCGAATGTGGACCAGTATTTTGATGCGGTGGAGGAGGTTGTTGATGACGATCAGTATTGGGCAAATTACCAAAAGGTGGTACATTGACGCCACAATGTTTACTATCTTTCATATGAGTGGTTAGCGCTTCCAACGTTGCGAAACTTTGCTTGCACCATACACAGCGAAATACAGAGCTGGCGACACCTTTATTCTGCCAGTGCGACTGCCAAATGTTATGACGTGCCTTGGACATGCCTTCAGTAGAAGCTGGTAATGTATTCGATGCACTTGATGTAGGTGGTGCTGCTGGAGGTTGTGCTGGAATTGGCGCCGCCGTTATGGATGATGCAGAAGAAGAGGAACGAGACGACTTCTCTTTGCGGCCACCCTTTACAATATCCGACATCTTTTCAAGTGGATCGACCACCAAATCACTTTTACCATTCCAATCAGGAAACTGACCAGTACGGAAAATATTTGCAGCTGCCACAGCAGCTAAATATGGATTAACCGTTGGCATTAAAGATGCAGTTGATACAGCTGGCGGTGTGGCCAAGGGGGGACTATCAGTCTTGAAGATCTTTTTCATTTGAATTTGGTTCATTGTGGAATCACGGCCGCCGCTGTCAGTATCTGCTGAACGTTTGCGTGTACCCGTAGATAAATCTAAGGGATTATTGGAATCGGCGGGTTCTTCTTCATCCTCTTCTTCTTCTGATGCTGGTGGCTCAGCAGATGCGGCACGACCGAAGAGATGTGTTCGAAAGTCTAATGCCTCGGAATTGTTGCTTGAAGCTGTTGGTGATGCTTGAGGAGGTAACTTAAAAGAAGGAGCTGCTTCTGTTGGCAATGCCAATGGCATTCGTTGACCACCTGCAGAAGATGGGCCACCCATTGGGAAGCCATATTGTTGTGCTGCAGCAGCAACCATATGTAGGTATGCCTCCATTGAATGTGGATGCCCAGCCAAATTTTGCGGAATGGAAGGGAATGATGTGTTGTGGGTGTTTGGCATAGCTAAGACGCCCGTTGAGTTACCATTTCCACCACCACCGCCATTGGTGCCATTTTCGGAGGAGTTTGATTCATGCGATGGACACCGCTCACTGGAGTTGGCAGATTCTGTGGAACGTGGGCGGGCATTAGGTAAGGCGCTGCAAAGAAAAAGAAAGAGCAATTAGTGAACATATTAAAATATGAGGTGAAATTTTAAATCAATAAAATTATACGAAAATAACAACTTATTTGCCGTCGGTATTTAAATGATTGCGTAATTGGCTCACAACAACTTCGATTGTTGGCACAAATTAACGATCGTTCATAATGTGGTTATAAGTAAATCCCATTGATTTCAGCTTTTGAACATTGATTCCGATTAATTGAAGTTTTGTCAGTTCGAGGTTAATGCAATAAATCTTTCAATTTTGCATTAGTCATTTTCAATCAGTGTTGCAAAAAAAGTTGTAGATTAGATGAATTATAATGTAGGTAGCAAAGAAGGTTATTCAGCTTAATAGAAATTCGCTTCAATTTAATTAACGTGTTGTTAGAAAGCACTCAACACGAGTTATCAGAGTTTGCTAATGTTATGTTCTAAATTAACTTAAAAACCCAAAATTTTAAAGAAAGCTTGATATTAGTTATCACACTAAAGCGACAAGAAAAGCTTAACCAATAAGCCAGTAGATTCAATAACTTTTTCTTAAAAGAATAATAAGTTCTTCTAGGTGTGAATATATCAAATAGAGCTTCTTAGTAGACCAAAAAGCATTACTTTAAGTTAAATAAGTACCTAACGAACTTGGTATCAATTTATGCAATTATATCGATACTTTTATTAATGATACAAGTTGCAAAATTAGTTTACTTAGAAGTGCGATTAATTTAATTGCAATACGACAATGAATGCAACATAAGTATATACAAGGGGGAAAATTTTAAACGTTTATTCCGATAGAAATTAACAAGTGCTTACACAATGATTTTTTTTTGCAGTTAGTGATCGAATATCAAATTTTGCTTGGAAAGACATGTTTGTTTTAATATTTGAGTAGTATTTTTTTAAAAAAAGAGAGAGGAAGAGAAAGAAGAATAAATATACAAAAACAAAAAAAATTTGTTAATTATAGAAATCTTACAAATCCCAAGCATCATATGGGACAGTGGTCTAATTGTAATATAATAATAAGTATAATACATTTCTATCTATCGCACGGACTCAGGTTCGAATCCAAGCACTGTCAGTTCTTTTTTATACCCTACACCCAGGGTATATTCACTTTGCCCTTCCGTTTGTAACGCAGAGAAGGAGGCGTGGCAGATATAGAAAAGTATATATATTCATGATCAGCGTCACCTCCTGAGTCGATATAGCCATGTCCGTCTGTCTGGCTGGCTGGCTGGCTGTGTGTTGAAATACACTTTTTGGGAAAACTGAGCAAGATAATTCAATGAAATTTGGTACACTGCCTCCGTCGTCAAAGTTAGCTCGGGGGATTGAAAATGAGCAAAATCGGTCAACAGACACGCCTACCGCCCATACAAAAATTATATTCAAAATGCAATTTTAGGAGTATTTTTCACGACAATGCAACCACAATACACATAAGTACTACAAACTGTAAGCGCAAGCTCTGATAAAAAACTGAGCGAATTCGGACAAGAGGGCGTGGCACCTCCCATACAAGCAAAAGCTTCAAAACGCTATACTGAAAGCGTTTTTTGAGATATTCGAACCAACTTCGACTCAGACACTAAAAATTATAAATGAAAGCTCTCAGCAAAAATTGTTTGAAATCGTACAAGGGGGCGTGGCACCTCCCATATAAGCAAAAGTTTCAAAATGCTATACTGAAAAAGTTTTTTGAGATAATCCAACTAAATTTTACTCTGACACTAAAAACTATAGATGCAAGCTCTGTACAAAAACTGGTTGTACTCGGACAAGAGGGCGTGGCACCTCTCATATAAGCAAAATTTTCAAAATACTGCAGTGTAGGGTATTTATTTTTTGGCCAGGCCAAAATTTACACCCTTACTAGTTTTTTTTGCAATTAAACAACGCTTTGCGCCGTGTTACAAATAAGAGCTGCAAAAGATATTTTTCGGATGGCTTCGGTAAGCTTCAAAACCCCAACGCTCTACGGCTGCACTGTTAATAAGGAAAAACCCTATTCTACAAATTTATCTCCCAGTGTCCCAGTGATTTTTACTTGTTTGTAGACCTAAAAAAATGCTTACTGGAAAGAGATCGCCAAAAAAAAAACCTATTTTGAGGCCAAAGATAAATCGTTCTACAAGAGATGTATCGAAATGTAAGAAAAGCGCTGGAATGATTTTTTCGCTCTTGAATGACCCAATGTTTACGAATAAAATCGATTTTGACCAAAAAACTTGCTTTTCTATATCAGACCACGGACTTTACAACCGATTTGTTACATTCATTTTAATTCCCAGACAATAACAAAATTAACAAAAAAAAAAAAAAAACTCTAAAAAAATTTCTTCGCAGATGGCCTGTTTTAGCTAGAGTCGGACTCAGGGCTATATCTAAACCCTTTTCCATGAAATAATAGAATTCGATGGAATTGTGATTGATTAGTTGTTTTATTATCTTAGTTAAACACAATTGATGCAAATATCATAAGAGGCGTGAATTTATTCTGAGAAAAATCACTACCTTCGATAATTCCAATACAGAAGAACAAAAGAGAGTCTTACGTAAATATTAACATTCAATAATAACAATTTAAAACTAGTATGGGTGTAATCTTTGGCCTGGCCAAACATTGTCCGAATTGACCCAGTTTTTATAGTTCTTAGTGTCTGAATGAAACTTAGTTGGATTATCTCAAAAAAATATTTCAGTATAGCATTTTTAAACTTTTGCTTATATGGCAGGTACCACGCCCTCTTATCCGATTTCACCCAGTTTATGCTCAGAGCTTGAATTTATAGTTCTTAGTGTCTGTATGAAATTAAGTTGGATTATCTCAAAAAACGATTTCAGTATAGCGTTTTGAAGCTTATGCGTGTATGGGAGGTGCCACACCCTACTGTCCAAATTCGCCTCGTTTTTTTATAGAGCTTGTGCTAACAATTTGTAGTGTTTGTATGTATTTTGCTTGCATTGTCGTGAAAAATACTCTTAAAGCTGCATTTTGAAAATATTTTTTGTATGGGTAGTAGGCGTGTTCGTTGACCGATTTCGCTCATTTTCATAAAGTCGATCTAACTTTGATGACGGAGGCAGTCTAGTAAATTTCAATAAATTATCTTGTTCAGTTTTCCCAAAAAAATGTATTTCTACGCACAGACAGCCAACCAACCAGACATACAGATGGACAAGACTATATTGACTCAAGAGGTCACGCTGATCAAGAATATATATATTTTTCTATAGATGCCACGCCTCCTTCTCTGCGTTAGAAACGGAAGGACAACGTGAATATAGCCTGGGTGTAGGGAATAAAAATAAGATTGTTACCTTATACAAAAATCAATATTAGCTTTGTTTTTGTGAGCGCTTTGCCTGGGGTTCTTTTAAGCTCATTTGTTTATCCAAGTACATTTTTTGTTGCTTTGCCATTCGTTTGTCAGATTGTTCTTAAACAAGCCCAGATAAAGTGTCCTTAAAAAAACAGCTATTGTTATTCGTTTATTGATTCGCATTACGTTTAAGTGAAATATTGTTTAAAAAGTAGTATCGAAAGCTCATCTCGTTTAATAATGAAGCTACTGTGATAAGTAATTTGTGATCACATTCGCACCATAGTCGCTTATGCTTTCGATCATGGGTTTTCCGTCTGTGAGTTTATTTATTGTAAAATGGGTTAATATTGTTCAGAGTTCATGGTTGTGTCTTTCTTTTATAGACACAACCATGAACTCTTACTTTCTTTTACAGACACAACCATGGACTCGGAACAATATTCACCCATTTCACATTAATAAAAATTGACAATTCGGGTTTATCAGGGACGAAAAACCGCATTTCAGATTCTGTCAGCATAATTATCGAAAGCATTAGCGACTGTGCTGTGAATGTAGCTTTAGTATAACTGTGGCAAAGTGATGAATGCGTTAGCCCAAGTGCCGACTATAATCCTATCGAAAACTTGTGGGTCAAATTAAGAAAAAAGACGCTTAAGGGCAACCAAAAACTACATTTAAAACTATAAAAGTTACTGGAAGAAACCGAGAATTACAACCTGAAAAAGTTTATTCTTTCTACAAAAAAATGTCTACAATGTGTGATAGAATGCTAATGGTTGATATTTTAACTTATTAATACAAATACTTAACAAGAACTTGTATACGAAAAGCTTAAAAACTAATAATTCTTAAAATTTTACTATGAAAATATAGGAGTAAGTGTTAAAAAGTCATTCTCCTTCCTGTCCCCAACAGCTTATTAGTGCAATTAATTTGTCCGTTTCGCATACATATTTAAGTTAACGTTTTTCTGCTTTAACTCTTCGGAAAATTTTTTTATATAGGATTGACTTATTTATAAAAATTGTTCCCTCATTAAAGACTATCTCCGCTCAGTTTATCTCATTCTAACTAAATTTTTTGAGTATTGAGTAAAAATAGCACTGAAAATGAAGAGAAAGAGGAGATTCAGTGTGTTTTCAGCTCAGTTAGTTTTGGTTTTTCGATAGTGAGTGTTCGTGTGCTTTTAAAAAGTTTAAAAATTTTGTTAAGAACCTAAGTGTGTGTTATTCTCCGCGTAAGTTTTTATTATACTAAACATAATATTTTATAATTATAATTAAACCAATAAACGATTAGAGCGACTATCTATCAATTTCAACTTTTTTAAGAATAATTACTATTTTCATTGTTTTTGTAACATTTTGTCATTCTCCGTTTCATAATTCTCCAGCTGGTTGAAGAAAAATTTATTTAAATTTAGTCTTAAAACACTTAAATAAACTTTTCAAAACTCCAACATAAATTTTCAGGGCTGTCATCTGGTTATTTTTGAAAATCTTATTTAATTCTTATGTTTATTGATTAAACTGAAATTTTTGGTATGAGAACCACTCAAATAAATTTTTCTGAAATTGTACAAAAATTTTCAGGGTTGCCTCCCGGTTCTGAAAACAAACATCAGGCAACCCTAAAAATGTATGTTGGATTTTTCTTAAGTTCATTTATTTCAATTTCTTAAATACATTGTTCAAGCCGAACTTTCAAAAAAAAAAAAAACATATGGAAACCCTGAAAGTCTATATTAATTTTTTGAAAATGTTCCAGAAGTTTACGTCATCGCATTCTATACCTTTAATTAATAAAAAATAAAATTGGTGAAAACGAAAAAAGTCATATCTTGGTACATTTTTCGGAGATATACCCATGTATAGTATGTTTAAAAATCACTATGTCCTGCATTTCTTGCAACGTCAAACGGTAATATTTCAACCCACCTACATATGTGCCTAAGTTGTGACTTGATTAGCTTAATAAGGGAAAAGTATATTCAGTTCGTTTTTGGTCTACCATAAAGGGCTAAGCATATTTGGTACAAATAAAGTCAAAAATGGAAAAATGTTTTAAAAATTCAATTAATGAAAGATGATGAAACTTTCACATAAAAAAAGCATAATTTAAAAGAAAAATTAATTAAAAAAAAAAACATATTTAATAAATAAATCTTTAAATCAAACCAAATTTGTTAAGAGACCTCAGTTGATAACAGCAAAAGAAAGCGCCCACAAATGTCACAGCGGCTTATTCGCAATTCATATACAGATACGAAAAAGGAACAACAAAATCAAAACGATGCGATGCTAATAAACGTTAAATTAAATATTTTGTATTTTTTTTTTTTTTTTCTTATTCATTTAGTCTTTTATTGCTTTTTATATATATAGTTTTTTTTTTTTAATTTTATTATATTTTTTAAGAAATCGCTCAAAACATGTCAACATTTTGTTTGTTATTTAAATATTTGTTGTATATTTCTCATTGTAATATTTAATATGGCATCCGCCGCCATTCGTTCAACACTAACACCATGTGGTGCCGAAATTTAAATTTTTTTTTTTCGTTTCACAGAGTCACTGAATTTAACAGAATCTGCTTTAAAGCAAAAAGCAGAAAATTAGAGATAAAAAAAACTGGATATAAAAAAAAAAAATAAAAAAAAACACTTTAATTTATTACGAGTATCTAAAAGATTTGCGACGACATATTGTCGTTTAGTTGCACAGACTAAACATCGATCGGTTGTTAAGTAGCACTGTTATCTGTCTATGTGTGTGTCTGTCTGTCTGTCTGTCTGTCTGTCTGTATTTCTATTTATTTTTTTTATGGATTTTTAAATTTGCACCAATTATCCGGTGAATACATATATTAGCATTTACATCTTTGAATGTAAACGTATGTTAATACGTACATCAAATATATGTACAGATACTTGCATACATACATATGCATATGCGTATCTTGGTATCTACGCATACCATATTAACAGTTTTGCATAAATTATGGTATATTCGTACATCTGTCGCTATAATAAAACTTTAGTTATGCAAAATAACTCAATTTGTTAAATATTTTTCAAATACTTGTTTGTACAGGGTGTTTATATCTTGATGATATGTCATTATGAAATATTTGTTGTTAAAAAAAATAAAATTTTTATAAAGAAATTGAAAATAAAACTACACGTTTTTAACAGTTTTTTATGAAACCAAAATAAACATTTCATGTATAATGAAGATTCCGAAATCCAAAATAGAACTGTGTGATTGATAACTCAATACTTTTTTTCGCTGATGAGAGGTGAAAGAGCATTTGCGCGCTTAGGCCCGCTCTTAGGACTCTTCTTAACGTAATACCGACATCGGGAACACCCCCCTGGGAAAACCTTTTTGGTATTGCATCAGACGGAATCCCTTTAAGGCATTTAATGCCATCTCTTCATTCGCCAACGTTGGTTTCCGCTATATTTCTCGTAAAAGATATAGGCTAAGTAGTGCTTAAGCAGCCCTTGCCAACATCTATGTTTTCTACTTTAGTAAAAGAGGAAACCGGGACGAAAGTTGTACTGTTCTGGAACCCTCTTAGTCTCTGCCAAGGCGAACGAGTCTAGTGTCGAAGCAGCTAAGCAAGATGATACATAGCTGCGGCGTTTTTGATGTTGAAAAATTTTTGACTTCTGGCAGCTTGATAAGGACCAAAACCTTTCTTCCTTAAGCGAAGTACGCTCTCTACATATCGTCCAATCAATAACCAATTCTCTTCGTTTACCAGCATAGTTGATATGATGTTTCCAACTGCAAGTGAACCAACGCGATCTTGTAACTCCCGTCTTCTCTCCGCCCAATTACTGCAGTTCATTGCCGAGCTCTGCGTTGCCGTATACTCGTATGCAGTCTGGTCTATATGTTTTTGCTTTCTTGTTTAGGAGTTTCTGAAAATATCCATGTCCTGATAGCAGCTGTTTAACCTTCCTGTTTAACCAGTTGTTCAACCGGGGTGTTAGCCGTGTTGTCCAGCGTTCGACGCTTTCATATTGCCATCCCTCTTGCCAGCTTTGTAAGGTACAAAGACTGACATCTTGTGCTGTTCACTGGTTTACCAATTGATTCTTTTGCGTCCACAGTCTTTTACGCTCTAGAACCAGCAGGTCTATTGATATAGATCCTCTTATTATCAGCACTGCAGCCTGTGATACGTACGACGACGCTACGAGTAGTGCTGCTGTTTTTGGCATCAAACTCGAGGCTTTTCGAAAATTGTTCTTTTTAACTGAATCTGCCCATACTTCACAGCCGTATAAGAATACTGATTGGATAGCAACTATCAAAAGCTTTCGTTTGCTAGCAGTTGGTCCACCTTTGTTTGCCATTCATTTTGACAGTGATGCCATCGCTTGACCTGCTTTAGTAGCCGTACGCTGTATCTGCGCCCAGTAGGTCATCCTGACACCCAGATATTTTACCACTTTTTTCGTTATGTACGTTACCGACAGCATACTCGTTAGAGTTTCCAAGGGTATGTGCTTTTTGGTAAAGAAAAGAAACTCTGTTTTTTAAGTGGCTAGCTTGAGATCGTGGTCAAATTGTTACAATCTATTATTTTATTGGAATAGCGCATTTCAGCAATAATTCAGTATTATTTCATGCATTATTGTTGGAGTGGATGTCAATTTTGATAGGCACTGTGCACAAGTAAATTTGAATCAAGCCTGCTGATCCGCATTATCGCTGTCGTTTGTCTAACCTATTAATCGCCAGTAATATAGTTAGTAGGATTGTTTGCGATCATTATCTGCATAGTCTAATGACTCCAAGTACTTACTGGGGATAAGAGGTTTTCCAAACAATACCTCGAGGTTTATTTTGAATTCAGCGCTAAGAAGCCTCATCAATAACGAGTAAAATGCATCCTTGCCTTTTACCACATATGGTTTTTGACTTTTTTCCGCAGTAAAACACAGCATAGGTTTATTCGCTTAACCGAAGTTATTGTTCTCGAACGAATGACCACGCTTCAATGTTATTGACAAAATGTTGTTGAAAGCCGATATAGAAAGAAAAGTCTACTTAAGATGGGTCCATACATTAAAGGCAACGCACTCTGTCTAACTAACTTGTGAAAACTTAAAGCATATTTAAATTTAAATTTTAGGATTGAAATCTAGTCACTAAAAGTTACTGCGGCCTATCAGACCTATTGTGATCGCCTTGGACTCTGACCTCAGAAGTAGATGGATATACGGTACAAAATTAACGAAGTCTTACGAGACTATCACAGTGATATAAGACATGTTATATTTAATAAAACTTCGTTACGACCTGCAGAATGGAGTAGGTCCAACAAGTTGTATTGATGATCATTTCCTAGCAAACTTATCTACAAACCAAAACCGAGGTAACTTTGCAGATGCTTAGGACTAATTTTGCCGCTTTGCTATCTGCTAGAGTATATGATATAATGCATCATATTCTCAAAAGCAAAAAGGGTTTTCCAATAAAGACTTTTGAACTTCAACAGTTGATATCGGCTATATTGTTGAAGCCACATCTATTAAATAGGCTGTTATTTACTCAGTTTGTTTTGCCAAATAACCATGGAGGTCATAGTGTTCAACAACACGTTCAAATGATAAAATTGTTTTATCAAAATGGGTGTTCTGTTCATTTTGCGCGCTTTATTTATTTAACGGTCGCCATAATTGTCCTACCGACAGAACTATTCGCAGTGTGATATATAAATTGGAGTCCACTGGTTCCGTAAACAATCAGCAAACACCCGTGCGTCAGCGCAAAGTAAAATCACAGACGAAAACATCGCCGTTGTCCGTGAAAGTGTGCAGAATAATCCGAGGCAGTCAATTTCTCGTTGCTCACAAGAACTCGGCCTTTCGCAGACCACAACTTGGCACATTTTTCATCGTGACTTAGGCCTGCACCCGTACAAAATTCAGTTAACCATGCAGATCAAAGAAAACAACCATAAACAACGAGGTGTGTTCGCTGAGTTCGCAAATTGGCCCTAGTTTTCATCAAAAAGTCATCTTCAACAAAGAGGCCCATTCCTGGATGAATGGGTATGTCAACAAACAAAATTGTCGAATATGGGACGATACCGATCCACATAAGATCTTTGAAAATTGCTTTGGTCAGGCCATCACGGTCAACGGCGACCGTTATAGGTCGATGATTACCAACTTCTTTTGGCCTGAGTTGGATGATATGGACGCCAACAACATGTAGTTTCAACAGGACGGTGCTACATACCACACAGCTCATGCCACATTGGACATTCTGTACGAGCGATTTGAGAACATGGTCATCTCACGTGGAGGTAATGTGCACTGGCCAGTAAGATCGTGCTATTTGACCCCGTTAGACTTTTTCTTGTAAGATTTCCTAAGGTCGCAGTTCTATGCGAGTAAGCCACAAGACGGCCTTCAAAGCCAACATAATCCATGCCATCGGTTCAATTCTGAGTGATTTATGCGCCAGAGAACACTTCAGATGCGCGCCACCAGAGAAGCCGAGGAATGATGTAATATTTCATACCTAATGGCATCGTTAGGCCATTGAAACGAATAAAAAATTTAGACATATCTCACGCACACTTTGTGGTATTTAAATCTTAAGGTAGGAAGTGCCTAATGAAAGACCCTTTACTTTCGACTGGAATACTGAGTTTTCTTGCGTCATGCATTCAGATATATTTTTATGATGCAGTCAGATCCCATATACTCTAGCGCCAACTGGCTCGTTTGTCTTGAGAAATTTGCATACCAAAGATGGAAAACGCCAAAGAATTGCGGTCATTAAATTTGTTAAGCATTTCTGCTGGGAATTTGTAGTATTCACTAATTGTGAGGGTAACGTTCTCGTTGGTAATCAGCTTTTTCACCAGAGCAGCTGCTGCTGTTTTCGTAGCTCTTCTTACTGATGTACAAGCCATTTATGTTGGACTTTTTTATACCATACGAGTGCTCGAAGGCAACAATACATTTAACGATTGCTCAGTTCGTACAGAGGCAAAGTTTTAGAAACAGTCCCCTGTTTTTGCCTGGAAAGTTTCTACAGGTCCAAGCCGCTGCTTCCGGATTGTGTTTTGTAGACGAGAGTTCCAGGCGAGTTTTCATCTAGATTCTAGAATGACATCAAGATATTTAACTTAACTAGAAAATGATATAACCATTTCATTAATGTATAAATCTGGCCCATCGCAATGGTAATATTGTACACCCTGTATAATTTTCCTTTTGCTATAAATTAATTTTGTCACATTGATTAAAAGCCATACTCGCTATGACATATGTATGTACATATAGACACTTCAAACATTTGAGCAACCTACTTAAATTGTTGTTGTTGTTCTTGTTGTTATTGTATTTAATACTGTTGATGTTGTTGTTGTTGCTCTGTGGCTTAGTCGCTTTGTTTCAAATACAAAAAGTAACATAACTTTGCATTCACTTTTATTTAGTTATTAATTTCTCGTTGCTTTTGTTGTCGTTGTTGTTGTTGTTATTGTTGTCATCGACTAATAGATACAATACAACACTAATAGATAGTTTTGTATCTATTTGTGCTCGTTAACCAGAGCGATTAGATTAAAACGCTTCGCTTTTAAACTTTGCGTTTAATTTTTGCACAACAAAACGTTTTGTGTTTTTTTCTTTTTTTCTTTTTCACTTCTGATTTTTCCCTTTAGTCGTCCCCTCTTCCGACCATTTCATAGCGTACCTTTCGTAGAACAACAACTATAATTTTGACATTTTTATTTTCTTAGTTGGTTTTTGTATCTGTCAGTTTGTCATAATCGATTATCGGCTGTTTTTCACTCATTTGCAAATCACATACACAGTGGAAGTTGTGTGTTGATTCCAGATACTCTCCCTCATAAATATGGGGCCACCAACCAAACAAAATATCACAGCGGCGCGCACGGAGCGTGGGCTGATTTATTATTTATTTCAAGTTCACACATAATTGATATTTTTAGCATTAAAATACCAGAACAGAACCGAAAAGAATGTGTTGTGGTGATTTTTTTGTGTTAAATACTCTCGTTTATGTTTAATCTTTAATATTGAAGAACTTTTTTTTTCATACTTATGTATTTGTGTATGTAAGTATGTATGTATCTGAATTGTTACTAAATGGAGGAGTCATTTATTAGCTATAAAACAAACTTGTCTCATAATTATTTGTTTGAACTGATAAAAGAATATCATCAAAATGTGTGAACATTAGGTTGGGTCGAATGTTTTTACCGGTCTGACTAAGCGAAAATCATAAAGTTTGAATAATTACAAAGAAGAATTTTTATAAAGTCTAGGAAAATAAGGAATTTTCCGCTAAACGCTTCCAAGTTAATTTTTTTACCGGAATAATCTTTTTTAATGTGTGAAATTGTGTTTGCATTAAAAGTTATTCAAGGGCAAAAGTTGCAAAAATCAGTTTTTTTGCAAATATCTCGCTAACGGTTACTTCTGCAGGAAAAAATTAGGCGACAATTTGCAGTTCAGAAAGCTACCTCATAAAAAAATACAAGTGTATTCGTGCAGCTTGTAGTTTAGGAGATAAGGGAGTAAACTGCACTGAAAATATATACTTTTTTCGGCAAAGTTTCTCCAAATTATGCAAAATTAACGATTAACGCTGAGCCAGACCGGTAAAAAATCCTTCTATACGAATTGACCCATCTTATTGTACATTTGAGTATAAATAGGACATTTTGCGTTAAAAGGAACACCAGTGATCCCGAAATTTGTGTTGACTGATCAAGACGAGTGACATCTTGAAATGTTAGTCTAAACAAGAAATTTTAAGAAAAAGTCAATCCTCGGAAAATACCGATCAACATCTGCAAAATTACGGTATCCATCATATACCACGGCGTTCGAATGGATCGTTCGACCTAAAAGTGCGTCCTCAGTTGAAATTCTTATAGAAAGTTTTTCTTTGAAGTTTTCTGAGCACTGCACAGTGCGAAATTTGGGAGGTTTAGCGGAACATTATTTAATATTTGAAATACATAAAATGCATTGCAAATGAATAACCCTGCGAAACAACTGCAAAATGCACCAGAAACTTGCATTACTTATTCATTCATACTTTTTGACTATAGAAAGCTTTTCGATTTGTTTTAGTTTATAGATTGGTACATAAAAACGGTAAGTCGGTAGGACGCGAAAATTTTTTCATTTATTTTTTAATAAAATTGTCACTTATTGGCATTCAAATAATTGCAGAATCTTTTTTTAACTCGTCTGTGATTTGTTTGTGAAAATTGTGCTTTTTAAGAAGTTCATAAGATGTACATTTTCAACTTCATTGGATACTTTAAAAAGTGTTACCACAAATCGCCATTTTGAAACGTACAAAATTTGAAAGGTAGGTTTATCCTCCACTGGAAACACAAAACATCTTCCGCGATATTTGCGATCCTCTTTTTAACTAAACCTTTTCCAGAATGTCTTTGGAAATTTCATATAACAACGAAATTTCATGAAAAACCGACATCGGACACCATCGTGGGTTTTGTTTTGGAAAAAATAGGCTCACCAACACTAACATCTGACACTCCCCATAGTTTAAAGGTAACTATTCGTACGCTAGTTTATAATATACAAAAAAGGTAAGGGAAATCCTCTCGAAATTTAAAAGCATTCCTGAATAAAAATGCAAGAAACAGCAATTACCCTTTGTCTTACCACCTTCATTTTTTATGGTGTTTTGATAAGAAAATGGTTATATCCATCAAGTATCATAGCGATATCTGGTATGGCAGCAGAAATACAACGTTTTAAGCATTTCCATATATGGGGGGTATAATAACCCCTTGTGTCTGATCCCCCTTAATTTTTGCATAGTGTTTTGCCAATTAAATATATATCCAAGTATTAAGTTTCATAACTATAACTGCTACATGTGCTGAGGTATGAATTAAGTTCCGCAGGATTCTGAAATTTTCGCACTGTGCACTGTGGAAAAAAAAAACTAAAAAGTTCCATCCGGCCGTTTTTAAGAAATTTAATTTTGAAAATTGTAGTAAAATTTTTATATAAATCGAAAAAATCGTAAAAAAATAAAACCAACAAATAAATACCGAAATAGTCATTTTAGATTTATTTTTTGATGCTGAATCCGAATTTGGCACCAAAAATGCGCTAACTTCTCAGAACTTTCAAAACCCAATTTGAATTATATTAATATCGACTTAGTTCTTTCAAATACCATATCAACATTTATGGGCAAAAACTATAATAACTTGTTACAAAACTTCAAAAATAGCCAAAAATTGTGTTTTTTGCACTTTTACGTTAGGATATCTCAATATTCTGACAAGTTAGCGCAATTTTGGTGCTGCATTCGGATTCAGCATAGCTAATTAAATACAAGCATTATGCACATTTGATCAAAAATTATCTTTTCGTATATATATTGAATTTGAAAGGAGTTATACAAAATATAAATATGTAATATGTATGCGTTATTTTATTCTAAAAGTATATTTAGGGTTTTAGTTTTAAAATGGTGTTGAGAGGTTCAACTCAACAAAATATTTACAAAACTAATATACACTTAGGCTTAACGTGCCATGTAGCTAATGTAAATGAGCGGTTAGTACAATATAAATAAAATTTATTTTTTCATGTTAACGAAATATTACTCATACGACATTTGGTACGTTATAACATGAGAAAAAATTTGTAAATTGCTGTAACTTTTGCAAATAGTACCTACACATCGAGAGCCCTTACCGCCAAAAGACTTAACCGGCAAAATGCAAATTTTACAGTAGAAGGTTTTTTTGCTACAATTCCACAATGTTACTTTTTACAGCTATGAAATTTGAAAGAAAGATGCGATAACGCGAATTATCGATTTCTATCAAAAAACAAGTATCCGAATTCGGGTCGATAAGTGTTTTTGGCGGTTAGAGATCGATTTATATTGTGGTTGGAGAATAGTTCCAATTAAGTTTCGATTGATCTGTATAATATTTGTTTCCTGTTTCATACAGAACGTCCCAAGTTAAACGCTACTGTACAATCACCAACTACACAAGTCGATATAGTGACAATTCCCCAATAAAATAAAATTTACCTTACTGTATTTGTAAATAGTTTTCGAATAACCTCGCAGGGTACTACTCCAGTGGTCTAAAAATTACGAATTATAGTTTCTCCGAATAGGCGATAAAAATCTAAATACAGCGTATTGAAACACTGCTACTCGTATTGAATTTTTACGGACTTACATGAAACTTTGGATTTGATTTCAATGTAGATTTACCTTTTAAATATATACATTCGGTCAAAAGAACAGAACTTTGGCAAAAACAACTTAGTTTTCTCAAAATGAATAATTTATTTTTTTTTAATTAAATTGATGATATTAATCCTGATTCGCTATTTTATTTTGCGAATTATATAAGGTAATTTAGTTTTACGTAAAGCATATTCGTTATGAGTATTCCCTAGACGAAATTTGCTAAGAGTTTGCTTAAAGATATTGTTGTTAGTTGGATCAGATTAGAGCACTCTAAATATATAAGTTTGTGCCAAATTTCACACAATCGTTGAGTATAAAGTGAACCACATACTACTTTGAAAATTTGCAAACAAAAACTGTGTAAATTTTACATAATATAATATCGACTTGTCAAAAAACCGATATATCAAAATATCAGTGGTATGCACATACTTAGTTCTTTTACCAAAAATTCTGAATATATCTTGAAATATGCTTTTAATAGCTAAGCCCTTTAAAATCCCAGTAATTTCTACTGATTTTTTCAATAATTGTGCGCCCGTAAAGAGAAACCGTAATTTTAACGGATTAGAGTAACTTAGGGTAATGTGGTTACCTTTTTTCTTTTTCGCCAATTTCTACCAAAGTAATGGTAGTAGGTTAGTTTGCTCAATTAATAAGTATTAGGTATTCTATTGTTTTTACTATTATATAATTTATAAATTAAAATATTAACTTCTTCAAGCGTGAGGCCAGATAAATTGACAGTACCTAAAAATAGTTGAAAAAGAAAAGTGTTGGGTAATGTGGATCAACCTGTCCATTTCCTAAAGTAGTACCGTTATTCGCAACTTTTGTTAGCTAAAAGTCGAGTTGTATTATTTTAGATAATAATTGCTATGAAATAGCTGTAAAGGGATATTAAAGAATATTTTTTAGTAAGATAAACCAAATTCATACTAACAAATGAATAAGTCATAAGGAATACCGAATCATACTTAAAATAGTGCACCATATTACTCAAACTCGGGTATCCCACACATGTAATTAGCTTTTTAAGGTGTAATAGTAATCAGCGTTAAATTATATGGGGTAGGCCACATTACCCGAAAACATGACTTTTTTGAAATAATATTTAATATATAAAAGCAATGTAAAATCAGACGTTCTTATGCATTTTTTCGTTGAATAATAGCTCCACAAATGCATTAAAGTTATTTGAATTTTAGAAAACAGAGTTCTCAGGAAATTATTTAGCTATTCAGTACGTACTATAAAAGTCAATTTGACCTCACAGCTTATATTAAGAAATTGCACACGTGTAAGGAGCATGACAGAAAAGCCAAAAAGCGTAAAAAATATGTTTTTCGAGCTTTAATATGCACAAATAACAAGAATTGTTATATATGGGAAATAAAAGGGTGCACCACATTATCCACATAGTCCACATTACCCTAACTTACTATACGTTCAGTGAAATTTATTAAAATAAAAAAAATTTCGTGCGGCGCTAGTATTAAACTTACGACCTTTGTGTTTGTAGGCGACGCTTTTACCAATCAGCTACTGTAGCACTTTCATTTCTATCGCTTAATGTTTAATTTAAATTATTTTTCAATAAAATTTTTTACAATCTCAATCAGTTATAATTGAAATGTATTCTAGGTAAAAATTGCAAAGCTCACTGGTATTTATTCATGCGTCAATTTTTTACTTCTCTATTCAATATTTTTTACTGTTTTTCTCTGTACTTTTGGAAGTTTAAACTGTATATTTTACTTTTGTGCTTTTACTTTTTCTTGAGAATTCAGTAAAGTAATTGAATTACTGGAACAAACCGTAATTTTTGATGAGATCATTTTCACTTTGTGCTACTTGAAAATCACCTTTCCATCTGCCTTGAAGAGATTTTAAACCATATTTCACATTTTAGTTTTTTGTCTCTTCGGATTTGAATAGTCGAAGGACGCCTTTTTCACTTTGGTTAGGATCTAGTCAATATGACTATTGAGTAAGTATTTGCTATGCAGAAAAACCACACCTAAGTATGTATGTACGTACATATTAAATACATATATGTTTATATATATTTATATATATCTAGGGTAAATTGTCTGGAGATTGTTAGTTTTACATGATTCTATTTGCTATTTGCTTCTGCTTGAACTCAGTAGAATATCATCTGCATGAACTAGAGTCATAATCTTTGGCCAAGAGTCTGGTATACTTGCTACCTATCTGTGAGATATTCTAAGATTATTTTACAAAGATACCTATCGAAATTTTTTAGTGCGCTGTATGTATGTGTAAGATACTTATGTAGAACAGTTGTTTTAGAGTATGTATTGTTCGTCTCGAAGGTAAATAATCTTATTAATTTTTTTAATTTAAAGTTGTTATCATGAATTTGTTACTGAGGATGCCTTCGAAATATTGGACGAAATTAAAAATAAATATCAGGAAAAAAACTCTTCGGATTTTTATTCTCCATAAGCTTAACCCTTCCGACCCGGCTGGGACAATATATCCCAAAAAAATTTTAATAAGCAAAATTGTTTAAAATGATATATATACAAATAAACTCATTTTAAACAATTTTTCTTATAAAAATATACATATAAACTCATTTTAAACAATTTTTCTTATTAAAATATACAAATAAGCTCATTTTAAACAATTTTTCTTATTAAAATTTTTTTTGGATTAAATAAGTTTTTAAAAATAGACGTTTGTAAGTATGTAAAACATTTTGACGTATTGGTATCAAAATCCAGACTCTTATTAATTTTTTAGTGACCCAGAATATTTTTAACTTTATCTTTATTTACTGTACAGAGGATTTTTGAACCAAAATTTGTCTGTTGATGTTTTAGAAGTGGTTTTTAAATATTTCAGTTTTCTTGCTATTTGTTGACCGATGATCATTATTTTCATTTAACAAGTTCAATGAACTAAAAGTTTTTCTTCTAGTTGTTTATTAAAATAAAAGCTCAGGTTTTTCTCAAGTGACTACTATAAAACCTTTCATACTACGTATTTATGATTTTGCTACAGTAACCAGGAGTGACTTTGAAACAAAAGGAAAGAAGATTAAAGTCGAAATAATATCATCGCAAATAAGGAGAAAAAGGGCAGAAAATAGAAACAGAAGAAAAATAATTTGAGATGAAAAAGGAAGGGAAAAAGAACGAAAAGGAAATAATAATATGTTTAAGAAAAGAGATGGAAAGTTTATTACATTAAAAGGGTTATTTTTTACTTTAATTAGAAGAAAAATATTCAAGAGCCTAAATCTTTTTGTTACAACAGTTGGCCTTAGATGAACTAGCAGTGAATTCCAGAGTCTGATAGCATCGACAAAAAAAGTCTTATTGAATTTAGATAATTTAATCTTTGTAAGATCAAAGCATTCCAGATAAAGAAAATTTTTCTTATAACATTAACATCAGTACAAGACAATATGGAATTTATATGGAAGTCAAAACTTACAGCATGGTTGATTAAATGGATTTTTTTCTCACCTATAAAAAGAGAAGAAATGTCTTCAGAATCTAATTCATCTTCATAAATTGGAAAAACGTTTGCATATAATATGGTATTGTTTTTTTTAAAACTGTGTTATTTCGCATTTTTTAACTCACAGAGAATTTCTACTTATTACCTAGGAGGAAAATTGCTGGCGTAAAGTCCTTTATATCACTGGAACTATTTTTTTAATTTTCTTTTTCAATCAAATGACTTTGATGAATACAGATATTATACTCTAAGTGTTTTTAATGCATTTTTATATAGGAGTATGTTTGAAAATAAAGTTTTTGTTGTCAGATTAGACCAGACCAAAGTCACCTGAGAAAGACTTTATGTTGTTAGATTGGTTCAAAAGAAATCACAAATAGGGAAAGAATGACGACCAACACATTGGGAACCGTGATCTGTAGTCACCATTTCAGAAATATGACATAAGCATACAGCGATGATACTCAACAAAAATTCCTGACAGTAGGGGAACTGATGCTATTGTGGTATATTTAATGTTTAAGTGGAATTTGAAAGAGAACCGTTAAATCAAATTCAGCCAAATTTGTTTATGCTGATCATTGAAGTTTTGGCTACAGAATATATTTCAATAAAATGTGTGCAATTTCATTAAAAAAAGTTATTGAGAAAACTCTGAAAAAGGTCAAAAAGGCTGTTTACAAAAAGTTCGCAGGTAATGTGGTATATATGGTGGAGCAATGTGGTTTATTTACTGATCAGTACTTGTAAAGTGGGCAGGTAATGTGGTACATATAAGTAGGGTAATGTGATATGCACAACCATACAACCAAACATAAAGTTTAAAAGGCATGAAATAAGTTCACAATAACATTTACATTGGTTCTCAAACTCATAGTTCTTATTAAAAAATAAACAGCCATCAAATAATGTTAAAAATGTTCATATATCACATTAGCGAAGCCCGACTTTAACACACTGGCCAATTTTTTGGAAATTACTAAATTGCAAAAATTAAATTGGAAACTTTGTGAATTTACATAGTTGAACACTTACTTCGCAATATTTTTCACTTACTTTAATTGAATATAAATTGAACTCCACCAAAAAGCAACTTTTCCTTTACAAAATTTTTTTGCAAAAAATGCGTAAAAATACATCGACCACATGCGATTTACATTTCGTTCAACTGACATCGGAAAATTTTGGTTTGGTCCACGACAGCAACACATCCCTGGTTTTTCATGTTTTCTGACTGGATAAAAGCAGCGACGTTCGCAGGTCCTTTCCCAAATCGAAGATATGCGACCATACCACATTGAAAACCTATACCACAATAGCATCAGTTCCCCTAATATAGAATAATAAAATATACCAATAATGTAAGGCAGCCAAATTGTCCAATATCTGCCATTGTTGTACAATTTTCGGTTTTCTTTTAAGACTTTTTTATTGTTTGACGTTAAGGAATTTAATACAAATAGTTACAATATACCCAAGATTGAGACCGATTTATCAAAAATTTATATATTTCTTTTAATATCTTTTCTCTTTTTGGTATAAAGTTACCCCTACCATGAGGTGTGATTGGACCACTTACTGTAAATGCTTTGAAAAATTTTATTATATTACATTAAAACCAAGACCCCCACGTAAAATTTAAAGCCATGAAACCATGAGATTTTTTTTAAATTGTTGGAAGCTCATGAACTTGAGTCTTCAGTTTTTTGGTACGAAATCACCCATGTTTATGGTACTAATTATTTTGAATAGTTTTGGAATTGTTTTGGTTTCTGTCGCTCCTTGCCTTTCATAGCTTGGTTTTATAATCACAAGACACAATAATTACACAGAACCATAAAAAAAAAAATCCTGTAGCAGAAAGTTGAGGAACCATACGGTATGGTTTTCAATGTGCTAAAAACGAATCTGAGGTCAGAATTAAGCCATCACCCTCAGATTTTGAGATATCCCTGCTTTAAGTTGCAGAAAGCGCTGTTTTCAGCCTTATGGTACAGTTCCAGGAAATATGGTAGTTCCATTTTTTCAATGACATTAAAAAGCCACAATCTTCCTTATAAAACTATGCCTTGAAATTTTTTCGATTGGACTCTTACTTTCAGAGTTATCTAACTTTGAAGTAAAGGGTTATCATTTTTATATGTTAAATGGATTTTAAGCTACAAATATAATGTTGTGCTTTATATGGGGATTGAGATACGTTTACTTCAAAGGGTGATATCTCGGGAAGTAAAATTCCAATCGAAAAAATTAGATTGTATAGTTTTATAAGGAAGATTATGGCTATTCGATTCCATTGAAAATATGGAACTACACCATAAGCTTGAAAACAGAGCATTCTGCAACTTCAAACAAGGATATCTCAAAATCTGAGGGTGATGGCTAAATTCTGACCTCTGATTCGTGTTAAGCACATTGAAAACCATACCGTATGGTACCTCAACTTTCTGCTACAGAACTTTTTTTTTTTGTGGTCCTGTGTTATCAGGTGGGTTAATTTTATCTCTAATACTGACTTCTTTTATGCTAAACTTGGTAAAAATAATTATTACAGAATAAAATTCAACTTACCCGGCATTAAGCGCCTGTCTGTAGATTTCAAGCATCAAAGCTTCGTGCAACATTTTAAAGTTTTGCTGAATTTTGACGGTTTTTTGGGATTGTACGGAGTGAGTAATTCAACCAATCGATTTCTTTATTTTGTTGTTTTGTTCAATTTGGAATCTACTGGTACGTAGATTTTTATTTTTATTTGTAAATTTGACACAATTTCGTATAACTATGAATTAAATAATTTTTAAAGAATTTTTAAAGAATTTTTTTATACTGAAATTCTTTTATTTAAAATTTTTTTCTATTAATATTTTGCACTGCGTACTCGTATTTTTTTATTTTTTTTTTTTTTTTTGTTTGTAACTCTTCGTATAACTTGTGAATTATTATTATTATTTTTAGTTTTTTTAAATTTTGACTTATATTTTAAATTTTATAAATATAATTTTAAAATTTAGTTTTTTTTATTTTGTTTTATTCAAATTTTCTAAATGAATTTAAATTTAGAAAATATTTTTCATAAATTTATTTTTTTTTTTTTTTTGTTTTTTAAGTTTTCTATTGTTGTTGCTTTCAATTTGATTAATAATTGCAATGAATCGTATACATTTATTTAATTATTTATTGTTACTGTATTTGTTTGTATGTGTTTATTTTTTGTAGTTGTTTGTGTATTTTTGTAATTTTCATAAATTATTTAGTTTAGATTAAAATTTTAATGCTGAGCAATGGAAATATTTTAAATTTATTAATTGTTAGTAATTAATTATTTTTTTTTTTTTTTTTGTTGTGGCTGTTTTACGTATACTTTGTTAACATTTTTTGTAATATTTTGTGAGGTTAGGATAACTGGTTGTTTTTTTTTTTTATATCATTAAATTTATGAAATTGTTTAAATAATCAGTCTTCTTTTTGTTTTTTTTTTTTTTTTTTCAAATTTATTCGCTCACTTTCACAAAAATATTTAAAAAAAACCAATTTTTTTTTAAGTTTTTTTTTTTTTTTTTTGAAATTAAAAATTGTGACTAGATATGATTGAGTTTTTTGTTTTTCTTCGCGATTATTTCACTTCAATGAAAAATGAGAATTATAATTCTTAACTGATTTTTCGATTTTTTGTTTTTATCACACATTTCGAATTTTTTTTTTTTTCTTAAAATTCCTTGCAAGTTGTTTTGCTTTTAATTTCAGCTTCAATATTTTTTTTCCATTTATTTTTTATCTAAATATCTCAGAAGCGCCTACTATGCTGATCCCGTCGTTTCCCGTTTGAGAGTCGAACAGCGAATGTTTTTGAATCCGCGTGTCGTCACTTTTCACGTTGTTTTTCTGTCCGACGACGACGCGCGCGTTACGATTCAACTTGTTGTTGTTGTTGTTGGTGTTGTCAAAGAACGAATGACTGTCAGAATCGGAACAAACCAGACAACAAAACGTTTGGGGTTCTACTACTGGTTCTGATTGATTCCCGTATGATGTTGACGACGACGACGTCGACGGCGGTGGTGGTGACTGCGACGCGTCGTAACTGAAACTCGTCGTATCTTTGCTTCTTTTTCTGTTCTTCTTCTTTGATATCCGCACATCCGTACGGGCGAGCGTGCGAAACCGTTGTGTTGGCGTCGTATGGCGCCCAGCGATTCAAATGCGTTGAGTTGTATGTTGTCGGCTACGTTGTGCGCGCACTCGTACTGCTGCTGCTACTGCTGCTGCTGCTGCTCCAACAAATTCAACGTATCTATGAGATACTCTTTAACTAGAGATACGCGCGCCGCGTGGTGTCTCGCGTGTACTACTCGTCGTAGACGCGCTCTGCTGAACCAATTAATTATTACAACAACAATAAAAACAACACCACCACCATCACTACTAACAATCGTACGGGTGGAAAAATTCCGTCGGCGTTTTTATAAACTACAACTTGGCTTGGATGGAGTACCTATCCGTATCTCACCCTCTTTATAATTCTGACGACGACGACGACGATGTCAACGCGACAACAAAAAATTTTGACATAATCGCACGCTTTAACGGTCTGTTATTGACTGAAACTCAACGCAAGTGAGAACGTATGTCTGACAATTTCTTTACGTCGTTTTGTGTTGCCTCTGTGTAGATGTGTTGTCGTCGGTAGCGCGTATTTGTGAGCATGCGCCAATAATGCGAATGCATCAGTGTATGTGTTGCTATGATCATTGTTACTGCTGCCTGCTGCAGCAATTTTTTTGATTTAAGAGTCTCACACAGCGGTGAACATGCTCTCAGTTCGAATTCCAATTGATTCCACAGAGGCCGTTACTCTGTGAACGCACATATTGCAAAGTAATGTGTACACTCTTCTCTAGTGCTCGGTGTGCATTGCACTCAGTATACTGCAATTGCTGTGCTCTCACAATACACATTTTCTTGTGTTAGTGTTTAATATTACCACGGCCAAAGAGTTAAAGAGTCTCATCGGATTCTTGCCCATGAGATGGAATTGCTTTATTCTCTGCAGTAAATGAATGCCGATGTATATGTGAGCTACAAATCTAATTGTTAACTTCAACTAATGACTATGAGAATCAAGTGTTCAATTCAAGTTACAAGCCCAGTTGGAATTTTTATCATTGATGACCAAATCTGCTTCAGTATCCCAGAGAATGAAACCAAACACGACCTCAAACGGTTCACTATTTTTATAAACTCTGAACCGGAAACGAATACAAAATCTCACCCAGGTTCGGATAGATAGATAGTCTTATTTAAGGATTCATTAAGCATAGAAAGGTATTCTTCAAGCAGATCTCGGAAAGTATTTGCTAACGGCAAACTAAAATATGCCTCTTCCTTCCCCCTGGCAAGCTATTTTCTATTTAACTTTCGAATTTGTGTCGGAATTTAAGACTTAAGTACTCCTTTGAAGAGGACAATTCTATAGCTTAAGTTCTATGTTTATATGCAAAGTATTTAGAAAGAATTAACTGTACTGAAACAATTTTCCGTATTGCGCTCGATTCTATGAAGGGATTTTGGCACAGCTTTAACGCGCTTTGAGGCATAAGTTAGGTTATGTTATGAGGGCATCGTCAGCATATAAGCCGACTTCCACTTAGACCATTCTGTGGGTCCATTGTGATCCCTCTTTTTTATGGCTGCACAGATCTTAACTCTAAACATATACTTTTAGCCATACTGGTATACATTATTTTTCTTCAAGCATATGGTACACAGCAAAAATCCTCCATCGAACACGTTGACTTGTCATCGACTCTTAAATTTTCCAATATTTCTTCAATTCACGCATTTTTTCTTCTATTGATTGATTTCATGATGCCTATGAACGGTCATGATATCCACTACCTTGAGTGATCGATTCCAATGCTTCACAGTTTTCTTCTGTTAATACATAGTTTTCTTCTGTTGATGGTTTCCATATTGTTTGACTTGACCGTTTTCATTCTCGTTTTCTGATTTATGTGGAGATAGGATCTCGGGAGATTGATCCCTTCTAAAGAAGCACATCTCAGAGCCTAGAATAGAACTGGAGGAACATTCTACTTAAAGGTTTCGTTGTCATTGACAGAAATAAGAATTGCAAGACACTCCTAAAGTAAACGGAAATGCTTTTCCTTCTATTAATTCTACCATGGATGTTTTTATTGGGACTTCAGCTAAGTAAGGTGTTCTCCATAAGCTTTGTGAAGCTCTGAGGGAGGGAGAGGTCTGCGCAATCTGAGCGATGTATATTTTTGGTGTTTTACTTCAACCAACCGTAACATAGAGAGGAGGGGTTAAATTTTTGGCAAACTTTAGCATCACAATACTTATGAACATCATCTTAGTGAAGATATGGACCTATTTTATACTGGATTCACCTTGAACGTTATGTCTAGGTCTTGAAATAATTGTGGTGCTATGTTCTTGCTTAAAATCAAGGCTCAAGTCCACCATTTATATTGCTCATCACTAGGTCTATCTCTTCCAAAATAGATTTAACGAGGTCTTGAAGCTGATCGTATTGAAGTCCAAGGAGATTATAGGGCCAAAATGGAACTTCTCCATCTTATGCGATCCTTTGCAATGACTTAAATCTCTTCATAAGCTTCCCAATTCTCGGATATCTTTCCCCAATCACCTTTTACAAGAGACTTTTGGTCTCCTAGTACTTGAAGGTAAATGTCGCTGTGTGATTTTCGAAGAGTATGGTCAATCCATCTCCATTTGTGTAGCTTGATTTCTTCGAAGCGTTGAACCTATTCTATGATGGATTCGCCTATAACGTTATGTCTAGGTCTTGAAATCATTGCGGCGCTATGTTCTTGCTTAAGATCAAGACTCTCATCACTAGGTCTATCTCTTTCAAAATTAAATTCACGAGGTCTTGAAGCTGATCGCTTTGAACTCCGAAGGGATTATAAGGCCAATATGTAACTTATCCATCTATTGCGATCCTTTACAATGACTTAAATCTTTCCATAAGCCTTCCAATTCTAGGATATCCATCCCCAATCTCCTTTTACAATAGATTTTTGGTCTCCTAGTATTTGTAGGTAAATGTCGCTGTGTGATTTTCGAAGAGTATGGTCAATCCATCTCTTGATTTCTTCGAAGCATTGAACTAGCTTATTTTACGGAACCCACTGTGACTTATTTCCGGTTGTTCCCAAAAAAATTGCGGAGATAGTTAATGTCAAATTTCAAAAGCTCAAAAAGTAAATCCTAAGGAATCTTTTGGTTATATCAACCTACCGACTTTACGGATTTATTGAATTGTTTGATGGAAAAGAGATATGACGTGAAATGAAAATTTTTAAATCGTCAACATTTTGGTAAATTTTTCAAAACAAATCACGACCCAAATGGGTATGAATTTTGTAAAGAGCCAGTTTGTCATAGTGAAACTTCCAGTCATATTTAATGTACTCTTGGAGACATAGTCCATACAGTGTAAAAAAAGAGCTACGAGCAGCCAATGTATCAGTGAGATGTTGCTGCATTTTGACAGCAATAAATCTCTTCTCCTTCAAATTGAGCTCCAACTGAGACAGCAAGTGTAAATGCTTGGGGGAACATTTCGGAAAAGAAATTCAAGAGCAGAGCTTCACATAATAAAACGAGCGAAGAAAAAAAGTGAAAAACCATTGGAGGGCCTGAAAGAGCACGCGTACAAAATCAAAGAGTCAAAAAACTTGACGTACGTCAGAGCTCCGTACGTTCGCTCATCTACCACAGTGGAGTCGTGGTTTTGATTTTGAATTGATGAAATGTGCTCGTGTGTCAGTAGAGTGGAGTGACGGAAATGGAGAACAGAGAGTATGAAGCTAACTGCCACTGGGGCTCTCTAGAGTAGTGATGCAATGCCAATGCGTGTAAAAGGGATGGCAATACATTATTCGTTTGTTCAATTGGGTTGAGTGGGTACGCGGCTTATTTCATTTTTTTTTTTTTTTTCTTTTTGTTGTCTTCAGCATTTTCATCTCATTTCGTCAACACCGGGCTCAGTTCGTCGTCTCGTCTTGTAACTTTTTTTTTATGCTTTTGACTTTTTTCCGTTGTTGTTGCTTCTTCTTGTCGTTTGTTGATTTCTGCTGTTCAGAGTTTTCTTCTTATTGTTGTTGCTGAGTATCATTCCCATTTCCATCATCCAACAAAACGTCAAGAGCGCGTACGGAAGCGCACCAACTCTGACTGACTGAATGCTATGGTACTTTTGTGGAAAAAAAAGAGCAGTTTGCAAGGTGGTGGTGTGTGGAATGACAACGAAGACGCGGCGGAAGAGTGGGAAGAAGATTTATGACAGTTTCAAAACAAAGTTTTGCGCTCTCGCTTCCACACATTGATTCGGGTTGGGGTTGTTCGTTGTTGATACGTTTGGTTGATTCGCTCGTTGCTTGTTGGTAAACGTCGCACCGCGCGTCGCACGAATGTCGTTGTATCCCAGAGAAGGTTGACATTTTGTCTCTCTGTCTGTCAGTTTTTTGTTTTTTTCTTTTTGTTGTGCACCCGTTGTTGTTGTTTTTTGGAGCTTGAGTAAACAATTCGCTGCTGCTGTTGTTGTTGTTGTTTTTGCAATTTAAAATTCTTTTTGTCAATTTGATTCCCGTCGGTCGGTTGTTTGCTTCTTTTTTTGTTTTTGTTTTTTTTCGCTCGTTGAGTTGAGTTCGTTTTCGTTTCGCTCATTCGTTAGTTGATTCGTTTGTTTGTTGAGCTTCTTTGCATTTCGTCCTTGTTGTTGGTTTTGTTGTTGTCCTTGCTGCTGCTGTTGTTTCTTTGATGAGTGTTGAGGTGTTTTGTTTTTTTTTTCGTTTTCTCATCCCTTCTGCTGCTATTTTTGTCTTATCCTTTTTGATTTGTTCTTGTTGTTGCTGCTATTTTGTCATTGTATTGCCATGTGTATTTCCTAGAGGGTGGGTTTATTTTTTGTTTGTTGCAGACGTCTGTTTTTCTGCCAGTTGTGGATTTTTTTTTTTTGAAAAATTGCCATTTCTTCTTCGCGACCTGCTCTCAGAAATTCTGTAAACTTCCAATTAAATTCGAAGTGTGAAGCGCGACTGGGAGACAATTTTTTTTTTTTTTTTTTTTTGTGGAATTTCTTGGAGTTTTTGCTGCTGAATGTTTGGCATTTTCAGACGTTTCTTCTTAATCGATGCTTTATCTTAAATCGATAATTTAAAATCTCAGCGAATATTAGACTGAGTATTTTACATAAAAATTAAGTTGCAAAAATCCAAGTAATGAGGTCAAAAAACTTTCGAATTCCATTTTGAATCAAGTTCAGCTGCGCTTTATAAGATACGCATCATAATTATATGGCCCAAGACAGTACCCAATGACCTGAAGTGACTTCTTGCGAATTGTGAAATTCGATATCGTATGTTAACAGCCTTCAGCTTCCTATCCCCAGTCATTGCTCGAAGCTATTCTAATCGAACGGATTGCCCAAATGGATAAAACGATAAATAAACCCACCATAAAGGTGTTACATCACAACGTCTTTGAGTATCCCCCAAAAAGACATAAGGGGTTTTTCAATAGGGACGTTATAAAAGTAGACCGATAGGGACAGCAATCGACGCCATATTTTTTCCCGCTCTCTTGACATTTCTCGTCAGTAAGGTTTGCCATTTCATCATGAAAAGATATACGAGCCAACAACGGGTAGAAATTATTTAAATTTACTACCGAAATTCGGAGTCAGAGGCCTCAACTTTAAGAGAGCTACGTCCAATTTATGATCGTCATAATCGTCCTAGCAGATCAACAATTGAGCGTTTAGTGGAAAAATTTGAATCCACAGGCACAGTACAAAATTTTCCCGTGCCAGTGAGACAAAGAAGTGCCCATAGTGTCGAGAATATTGCTGCCGCTGAGGCTTCAGTTCAAGAAAGCCCAAATGTGTCTCTCACACGTCGTTCACAAGCGTTGGGCATCTCTGTGACGTCGTTGTGGCGAATTTTGCGAAAAGATCTTGGCCTACATCCTTACAAGATCAAATTGACGCAAGAACTGAAGCCGCTTGACCACCAGAAGCGTCGTATGTTCGTGAATTGGGCTGAGCAACAACTTGAAAATGATTCGGATTTTCATCGAAAAATCATCTTCAGCGATGAGGCTCATTTCTGGCTGAATGGCTTCGTCAATAAGCAAAATATGAGTTATTGGTCACGCAGCAATCCACACGTACTCCATGAGTCACCATTGCATCATGAAAAAATTACGGTTTGGTGCGGTTTACGGGCCGGCGGCGTCATTCGGCCGTACTTCTTCCGTGATGATCAAGTCCGGCACGTTACTGTGAATGGGAATCGCTACCGTTCAATGATAACCGAATATTTTTGGCCCGAATTAGATGATATGGACTTGGACAATATGTGGTTTCAACAGGACGGCGCCACAAGCCGCATAGCAAATGTCACAATCAATTTATTGAAAACCAAAATTGGTGAACGTGTTATCTCACGAAATGGCCCAGTCGATAGACCGCCTCGGTCGTGCGATTTGACTCCGTTAGACTATTTCCTGTGGGTCTACGTCAAGTCTATGGTCTGTGCAAACAAGCCAGCTATGATTGATGAACTTGGTACGAATATTGATCGTGAAATTGCAGCAATATCGGCCGATTTATGCTTGAAAACCGTCTAAAATTGGGTTCAGCGTCAGGACTACTGCAAGCATGCCCGTGGTGGCCATGCAAAAGAAATTAAGTTCCATACATAATTCATTGATATCCAAAACCGTTTTTGTTATATTTAAAAAAACTTTTGTAGCGCTCTTATGGAAAAACCCTTTATAAACAACGAACCCAAGTTTCTAGTCCACAACAATTCTTTTCCATTTAGATGTTTAATTTCACTGTACTAATAAAATGAACAAAAATCAAAACAATAAAGTAGTTTTTATCAAACGTGAGCAAATGCGGGACAATCAGGACTTAATGAAGTGATTTCGGGACTTTTGCATCGATAAAACCTGCAGGAAAAAAGCAGCAAGTGCGGGAGTGTCCCGCAGAATCCAGGAAAGTAGGTCAGCCTGGTCTATAGTCGACTTTGGTTTTAACCCTATCCAGATTGAGCTTATTTAATTCACATAAGAAAATAATACAAACTCGCACTCGACCCTCATTTGCAATTCTCTAAGCAAGCAGGCTAGTGTATGTATGTATGTATGTATTTTCCTTTAACTCCTAGGAGGAGCATAGGGCCAATATGAAATCTCTCCATTTGTCACGATCCCTTGCGATGACTTTGATCTCTTGCCACGATTTTCCCGATTCTTGGATTTCCTTTTCCAACGACCTTTTCCAGTTGGTTTTGGGTCTACCACGTCCTCTACTGCCTTGTGGATTCCACTCAAGGGCCTGGCGGCAAACTTCGCTGTGTGGTTTCCGGAGAGTGTGACCAATCCATCCCCATTTGCGCAGCTTGATCTCGTTTGCTATAGCCTTCTGTTTGCATTTTTGATGTAGCTCGGCATTTGATATAGTGCGAGGCCACCAAACCTTTAGTATACGCCTTAAGCATTTGTTGACGAATACTTGCAGCTTGTTCGTAAGTTGTTCAGTAACAAGCCATGTTTCGCACCCATATAATAAAACCGATTTCACATTCGAATCAAAAATGCGCACTCTCGTTTTGGTGGATATAACGGATGAAGACCATATTTTGTTCAGTTGAGCAAACGCGCCTTTTGCTTTTGCCATTCTTGAGTTGATATCCTCTTTTGCTCCACCATCCATGGAGATAATGCTGCCTAGATACGTGAAGCTATCGACGTTTCCGATGTCATCACTGCCAGCTTTAAACGTGATGTCATTGCTTGCGTTTAGCTTCATGGTTTTAGTCTTGGATACGTTGATTTTTGAGCCGGCCTTTTGTGATTCCAAGACAAGGTCTTCAATTTTGCTTTGCATATCTGAATGTTTGGACGATAAGAGGCAGATGTCGTCAGCGTAGTCGAGATCTTCCAGATATTCGGTAAAGTTCCATTGAATACCCCTTTTGGCCTTATTAAGAGCTTTATCTAGGATATCATCAAGAACGATAAGGAAGAGTGATGGTGATAGTAAATAGTTGAAAACCCTTTCCCTGCGAGTTTGTCGGCATTTTTGTTGCCAATGACATTGCAGTATCCGGGAACACAACATATTGCGAGATAAAATAGCTGTCCCACTTCACATATGGATTTTCTGCAGTTAAGGACTAAGCGAGTCTTTATTATGTTGGAACCAAGGGCCTTAATGGCCACTTGACTATCAATGTATATGACGAATGTGTCACTACGTTCATAAATTCTTGATTTGATAATATGGCATGCATTTCAGTCCGATTAAAGCAAAAGACTCGCTACTACTCAAGTCCGCAACACCTACACCAGTCTCCATTTTCGAGCCGTCAGTCTTCAGGTATATTCACTTGAAAGTTGGTTGATAACGTTAAAGTAGAATTGATATAATCGTCAATCGTTAAGAGTTGGATTTCGAAAACTTTGTATTCTATGCTATTTGTGAAAATCTCAAGATCCGCTTTTTGAACATCATGCTCAACCCGGACTTATAAGTCTACAGTATTATGTTTTTATGGGCTTGAGGCATGATGTCACTTGAAATATTTAAGTCATGATTAGACACAAGCATTCAGGTTTGTTATTAATAAATACATATTTTGAAAGGCGATTTCATTCCTTTTATATCCAAAGCGTTCAGGATTCCATTCAAAGAAATGCTGGATTAACCCTAGATTGTTTGATTAGCGCAATTTTAGAGCTTTTATATATGACTGGAAGTCGGAGAAATTGTTTTTACCTCTAATACTTAGGTTTCCTTTAGGAGCAGTCTGGACCGCGGCGATTTGTTGCTGGTCCGCAAAAGATGTTAAAATTTATTTATTATATGACGCCTGTAATTTTTTCTTAATAACTAAATAAATTTCCGTGATGTTTTTGATCTTTAAAGCGCACTTCTGTGGGTCTGATACTAAGCTATTTGTTACAATTTACTCTAGACTCTATCCGGGATAACCTTCACCGAGCTTTTACAAAATCAAGGTCCAAAAGCAAAGCAAAAGAAGATTTTCAAATCACTCGCAGCAAAAATTATTTTAAATTCAAAGCAAATTTAAAAACCCAAAGGAACTTATGTATTTATAAAATGTATCTTCTGTGCGATACCTACTATATTCATCAAAATGTAATATGTACCCATCAAGCAAAATTTGTTATATAAGAGTCCAAGGGGTTGCATTGCGCTGCAAATCATTTATTTCCTTCAGTGTTTAGTCACTCTGCTGTCAAACAGAACATTGAGAGTGAGCGCGCATCCCTGGAAGCTGCGTTGAATTATTGGATTAACATAAATCTGCGTAATGGATGCATGCGCAACAATGTCCGACCAGCGTTTCAGCGTGTATCCATCTGCTGCAGCAATACAGCAGCATCCATGCAGCAATAGAAATTAGAAGAAAATAAGGGAACCGTTCTTAGCTCTGCATTTTCTGTCACTTGCGCCGCCTGTCACTTTATAAAGTTATTGGCGAGAGAAGTTTTTGCCTACAGAGACTTGTGAAAACTTTTTTTTTCTTTTACTTCTATCGAAACAATTCTTGTCTCATGTTGATGATATCCTGCGCGTATCTTAAGATATTCTTTCATGGAATCCTTTGGATTGCCAACTTTTGTTGTTAGTTTTGTAAGTTTTCGTAAGTTCTTTTGAATATGCCTTGCTTTGAATATCAACTCTTTTCGTAGATATAATTTTCTTTAAAATACCGGAAGCATTCAAAGAGTCATTCTTCTTTGCCATAGCACGGATCTGGAGAATAGGGGTGATTACATAGGCACACAATAAAAAAAATAAGGTCCTGCTCCAGAAGGGAAACCCCCCTACAGCTATGTTTGTTCGGACGCTGAAGCCGAATATGACCATAAAAAATCAATCTGATAGCCCATTTTGCCCCTCGCCGCCCCACTGCCCCTCTTATGAGTCGAAATCCCACTTGGTATAAATATTCGATAAAGTGTGCATTTGGTTAGGTTTTTGGGTGCGCTGTAATCAAACATAACTATAAATAACTATTTGATCTACCCACTCACCCCCTACTAACCACACTTAGGTGTTGAAAGTTCATTTCTTATGAAAATTTTAAATGTTAGTGTATTTTAAAGTTTTTCATTGTTTTTATAAAACCTTTTGTTCCAAGGTCACCATGAAATCACGCAACAAACAATTTTCTAAAAAATCTTAACCCATTATATCCTGTTTTTATGGGTCTTTCTGACCCCTTTTTCCGAAAACTAAGTTATAATGGGTTAATGTATTCCATAAAAATATTCCACGAAAAATTTTATTAGGAGTCACCACAGATGAGAAATGCTTAAAACTTAAGAATAATGAGTAAAAGGTTATGGGTGAAGTTTTTGTGTCCCTTATTTATTCCATTTTATTACATTTTTTAAGTTTTAAGCATTTCTCGTCTTTGCCGACTCCTAATGAAATTTTCCGGAGAATATTTTTGTAGAATACTTTAACCCATAATAACTCAGTTTTTGAAGAAGTCAAAAAGACCAATGAAAACAGGATATAATGGGTTAAGATATTTTAAAAAATTGTTTGTTGCGTGATTTCATGGTGACCTTGGAACAAAATGTTTTATGAAAACATTGAAAAACCTTAAAATACATTTACATTTTTAATTTTCATAAAAAATTAACTTTCAACCCCCTTAGGGCGGTTCACGTTGAGAAGGAGGCGTGACAGATATAGAAAAATATATATATTCTTGGTCAGCGTCACCTCCTGAGTCGATGTAGCATTGTCAGTCGGTCTGGCTGGCATTTTTTGGGAAAACTGAGTAAGATAATTCAATGAAAATTGGTACGCTGCTTCCGTCGTCAAAGTAAGCTCGTGGGATTGAAAATGAGCGAAATCGGTCAACGGGCACGCCTACAGCCCATACAAAAACTATATTCAAAATGTAACTTTAAGAGTATTTTTCACGACAATGCAACCGAAATACACATAAATGTAACGAATTGTAAGCGCAAGCTCTGAAAAAAAAAAATCTGGGTAAGTTCGAACAAGAAGGCGTGGCACCTCCCATACAAGCAAAAGCTCAAAAACGCTATACTGAAAGCGTTTTTTGAGATAGTCGAAGTAAATTTTACGCAGACACAAAAAACTATAAATGCAAGCTCTGAGATGAATCTCGGTGAAATCGGAAAAGAGGGCGTGGCACCTCCCACACAAGCAAAATTTTAAAAACACTGCAGTGAAGGGTATTTAATGTTTGGCCAGGCCAAAGGTAGTTTTAGTTTTACTTGTTTTTTTTTAATTTTATTCTTTTTATCTTAATTGTTTCTCTTTTGTTAACATTAATTTTAATCAAAAAATAAAAAAATTGTATTCCTGTTTGAAAGTTTTACTTTCCTGTTTAATAATTTTTACTATGCTAATATTGAAATATTTTTTTCTAAGCAACTTTGAAATTGTTATAGTATAAAATTTTTAGGCAATTTTTAATAGATATATAAAATTGACGAAGATTAACCAGAGTTAAGTAATTTTTGAATGATTTTCGCCATAAAAACTAGGGTAAAGGCGGGAGATGTGGCACCACTGGGTGATATGGCACCCCTATCATTTTCAATACTTGCAGCATTCATAGCATTTAAATATGGATACAGTTCAACTCAACTACAAGAGAGACTTCGTAGTATGTTGTTCGTTTAGTTGTATTTGCAATAATGGCCTCTGTGTGGGATTTTTAAAAAAATTTTGGAAATGTAAACGACTTACTTTCGTTTTGCATATACTTTGAGAGGCAGCAGAGCGGTGAGTATTTGATACAGCTTTATGGTGCGTATATCAAAACGAACGGAATTGAATGTGATTTCATTTTGGGATGAATACGAGCGCTAATGAACATGTGTGTTCGAGTCGTGGCATTTTGACTCGGTATATACCGAAAGGGAGATATGGTACCCCACTACTGCGGGTGATATGGTTCTGATGTCATATCTCCCTTTGCATATTATAAGAAATTTGGGAGTGCAAACATTCTTAGTGCTAAATCTTTGTGTTTCGGTTTTCAATATTTTGTTGAACATAAACTTGACTACACTCTGGATGTGAAGGGGCAATAAACAGAATCTATAATAACACGGGCTCATCATTGAGGAAAGTCCAAAGATCACGCCTTTTTACAGAATTGCATTGAGAAAAATCAAGAACAAAATATGGCTGAAGTGCTTCAATGTACCACGCCGCAGAATTTTAGTCAGGTAGGACCTTCATTGATTGTGTTTTCATTTTTATTTGATTAATTTGAGGTTTTCACTAGGATATGCTAGAAAAGCCTGAACATGTCTTAAATAAAATAACGCCTGTACCAACGACATCGAAAATTTATAAGCCGAGTACGAGAAATCAAACGGCAAGGATTCTAATGTCTCCCGAAAGTGTGGTTCAGCAGAAAACAAAAATTTGAAAAGAAAAACTATGCTTCTTCCGATGAAGCTGATGAAAATGTTGTATTTCAAGATGAGTCTGATGGACCTGAAGATTTAGGCAAAAATGAATGCGTTGGACGAGGTGAAGAATCTGGACAAACCACTAAAAAAGACGATTGGGTCGAATGCGTAATGTGCTGTATGTGGTAACACGTACATCATTTGTGCACACATGCAACAATTGTGGCAACAAAAACTTAAAATCCACTTAGGGTGCCAAATCACACATGATATGGTGCCATATCATCCGCAGTGTCGGGTGATTTGGCTCTTTATAGCATTTTTTTTATAATGAAGAAAAAACATACTTGCAATAATTTTTACTCTAGTTGAAGTAATTTTTTTTTTAAAAATTAATAAAAGAATAAATTTGCGTTTAGTTTTTTTAAAAATCTCTTTTGATTCTGGTTTTATAGCAGTTTAACGAAAAGGGTGCCATATCTCCCGCGTTTACCCTATAAAACTCTTCCTTTCGTGTACTTTCGATGAATGGGTATTCATATTTATATCTGCACAGTAAAAATTTTAGCCAACCAAAAAGTATTTATATAAGACAATGCCAAAAAAAGGATTAATTTTAAACAATTTTGGCATAAATTTCACACTTTTTTGGAATAAATATCAAACTTTTTTGAAAAAAAAAAAAATTGGAAATTAATACCATAAATATTTAAAATCAATTCTAAAGGAAATTATAAGTAAGGAAAGTATACCATCATTTTTTGATGTGTGTTTGGAAAAAGTATAATTTGATTTGTAACAGGTTTATTTTAAAAATGTTTTAATTGGAGTAGAAAGCCTGTATCAATTGAAGTGAAGTATTTCAAGAAACCTGAACACTTGGCTGTTTCCATGTTTTTGTTCCAAATCAAGCGATGTACTTAGAAAGACAAAATTTTGATCTCGCAACATCTGCACACACATTAATGCCCGGCACATTAATGTTAAAATTCCATGCGATAACCCTATCAGTCATTTTCCCACGAACTCCAAAGTGCTTGGCCGCCTTTTATGACACGGTGCTATATTCGATCAAAAGCCTTTGAAATATCCAGAGATACGAGCAACTCTGAAGAGTAAGTCCATTTTGCAAAGAATATTCAAAACTTCGCATGATGTCTTTAGTAACAAAAGAAACTTCATGGTCATTAAATGATACGATTTTCAGTTTTTTTTTTTATTAAAATTTATTGTTATAAGTTATGCAATTTAAAATGCACCCTTTGACAACTGCAACACTTCTGCTTAATGAACATTCGGCAAGAGTCACCGCGCACTAATGGCCGCGTATTCAACTCTCCGATGGAATCGCGCTTATATCAATTTATCAATCGATTTTTACGACATCATATAAAAATAAATGCTGAGGACTGATGGGGACGTCCAGGACGTGGGCGCTGAAAGGGTATAAAAATATTAAAATAAAAACCAAATCAAATTAAGGAATCGTTAAAACTTTTACGACTGTCAGTCAAGGTATATGTTTGTGTATAACATTCGGTTCGGTGCGTCACGTGAGTTATTTAAGCTACGCAGCGCTGTTGCCCATCTGCTGCGGCATTACTTGATTATGATCGTTTAATTGGTTGATCGTAAAAACTTTTACGATCCCAACGCATGACAATAAAACAAATTGAACAGGCGCAGAGCTGATCAACCGACTGAGCACTTTGGCTGTCAACTAAATTTCAAGATTTCACTCTGAAAAAAAATTTTTTTTTTCTCCTCAACAGTTTAGTAGGATTCATCAGGAATTGGCGCTTTTTAGTATCTCCACTGATTGGCTGTATTGGGGATCTTTTCTGATTGACAGCGATTGCTATTTGAAATTCTCTAAGTCGAAGTTGGTTCGTTTGATTTTATGTCTCGGACAATTAAGGGTTTCATAATTTTTATTTGTTTTTTTTTTTTTTACAATAAACATTTACATTTTGTGACCATTTAATGAACAATGGGAAAGAGTAGTTTGGATGCTGCATATTATGTACCACAATCGTTAATTTTTGATATTAAATTTCTTAAAGTTTAATGCTTCAATGAATTTAATAGCGTAATAGTTTTTGATCTTTTTTGTTAAGCAAATTTGTTGATTGGTGGTCTATCGCAGTGGTAGCATATTAGTACTTGAACCCAACCCGCTGGTTCAATGACTGCTAGGTTTACATTAGTTTGGGTGAGCTAAGATCTTCTTATAACTTTTTCTGTATGTGCCATATAAAATTAAATGCAAATTTTAGGCATTTTTCGTCTTGGTGACCCCTAATAAAATTTTCAGTACAATATTTTTGTGGAGCATTTTAACTAATTTTAACCAAGCTTTTCTGATACGGGGGTTAAAAAGGCCCCATAAAAACAGGACATAATGGGTTAAGATATTTCAGTAAATGATTCCTTGCGCGATTTTCTGATGACCTTGGAACAACAAGTTTTAACCAATATGAAAATTTAGAATTTTACAAAAGAGTGCAATTTCGAGAAAAAGGTTTTTGAGGGTATTTTAGTTAAAAAATAATGTGTCGCTAGTTTAAGGCCCAATTTTTCTTTTTTTATATATCTTGATTCAATACAAAAAATTTGATATATTGTACGACTCATTCCGATCATTTTTGAGATTTCAATAAAATAAAAACCGCGTCAATCCGAAATTTTATTCACATAAATTGGTCCTGCGCCACCTCTAAATGACCTTCAAAAAAAATGAAAAAAATCGCAGCTCACTTTTTGACACCCTATTACAGAATTTTTGGCGTAATCGTGAAAAGTCAGAAATAGTTTTTTTTTCTTGCTTCAGTCTAACATACATACCTAAAGTGCCCATTTATCCTGCTACCTGCATTTTCGTTTAAAAACCCTGTTCTTTGGTCATCAAAATGTTTAGTTTTGAAAGTCAGCAAATCCTGCATATGGAGCATATCCGAAAATAATTTCCTCTTATATGACCCGAACGGGTGTCAGCAGGTCGCACACTGGTTCAAAATCCTTTAAAGCTGGCCAAAAGTAAAAAAAAAACAGTTTTTTGAAATTAACTTTTTATGAACCGTATTGTCTTACAGATATTCATAGACCGCAAACACAAAATTCTATGAGATAAAAGTAAAAATTAAGTGTTCACTGCAAAATTATGTGGTTACTGCAAAACTGAACCGAATTTAATGTTTGAATATGGAATCTCTTCGAAAAAGGAAATACTATCGAACCTTTATATTCAAAACTTGCAATTATTTATAGTTTTACGGTAATTATGATTAACTTAAAATCAAATTAATTCACAAAATCAGTATGCAATGGTTATGAAAAAAGCCCAGAATTAATTTATACCACGTCATACCACCAGGATTTTTTGGATTTAAGAAGATTGAAACCTTTTCCAACACATATAAAAAAATTGAGGTGCTTTTTTTGCCCTTTTTCTTTGACGCGATTTTTTCTGAAGCACCCATAAGAAAATTTAATTCATATTGCTTACCAAGTGTCAATATGTGTTGCTCACCTGAAATGGAAAAATTTTTATATTGTCATACAGCTTATTCTCCGTGATAACGGAATCTAAAACCCATTTTTATGCAGATTAAGTTACCGTTGCACACAACTCTATCAAAGTTAAAGTTTTGAAATAAATTTTTAAATTAGATGTAAAAATTGTGCAAGTGTTATTTTTTACCTCCTCGAATCCGCCATTTCGTTTTTAAAAAATCTAACATCAGATTCGTAATCAGTGACCCCAAAAACCCCCGAATAAATTTTTTTATGGGATTTGATTGAATATTTATGCAATTCGTCCACCATTTTGAATCCGCTATTTTCTTTTTTAAAAATCTAACATCAAATTCGTAATCAGCGACCTCAAAAACCCCCAGGTAAAAAATTTCGTCTCGAAACTTTAATGATTTTGACTTTTGGCCAGCTTTTAGGGATTTTGAACCAGTGTGGGTTGTTCCTAAAAATTTTGGGAAAATCGAGATTTCCGATAATATACGGAAGAGCACATATTGCAGAAGTAGTAGATATGTTACGGGGTACCTTTCCAAACATTCTGAAGTAAAATTCAGAAAAATCGTATGTGGGTCGTGGCGACAGAATGGGTTAAAAAATCGAAATCGCTCATTACACCCACATAACAGGTCCTTAAATTTTGAAAAAATTTAAGCAAATTTCTTGATAAAAAATAAATTGACTTTGTATTGTATATGATGTTTTTTTGATTTAAGCCCCCCATACCGAGTAGAAAACGAAAAACTCTAAGTTTTGGGTAAAAAACGTGATTTTTGGCGGAATGCGAAATTCAGCGTTTTTCGTTTTTTGCTTGGCAAAAGAAGCTTAAATCAAAAAACATCATAAACAAAGTCTTTTTATTTTTTATCAAGGAATTGGCTTGAATTTTTCAGAATTTTAGGACCTGCTATGTGGGCGTAAAGAGCGATTTAGACTATTTAACCCATTCTGTCGCCACGACCCACATACGATTTTTCTGAATTTTACTCCAGAATATTCATTGATAAATTACCAAAATGCATTTTTGCCTATTTTTCCGTTTTTTTGTAATAAACTGTTCGACAATTTGAACCTTTTTGTAAAATACATGAGAAAATCCGAAAAATTCTTCAAGTAGGCTTTAAAAAAAAATACCCGTGTCTCGTCGTTTTTCTCCAGCACGTCAGATTTTTTTTAATCGGTTTTTAAAGTTTTTTAATCCTCTGTACATGAAAAAACAAAAATAGCGCATTCTAGTGTTAAATCGATGAATTTAACTATATGATCCTTACATCTGAGGTGTATCATGTGTTCAGATAACTTATGCAAAATATTGCGAGGAATATTTTTGTGGAAAATTTTAACCCTTTAAGACCCTTACATGTGGGTCATTTTGACCCCTCACATGCAGGTTTTAAAGGGTTAAAATTGTCTACAAAAATATTCCTCGTAATATCTTGAATTGTATACAACTTTTGCATTTTTCCATCGATTTTCTTAAGTAGTATCTTATATGCTTCACAAATATATAGACTATGATATAAAAAAAACAAATAGTTTTTAAAAATTTTTTTTTTTTTTGTATACAGTGTGACAAATATGTGTTGATACAAAAACAAAGTAGGTTTTTTGTATTAAATATTATTTTAATTGAGGAAATTTAAATGAACGAACATTAAATGAAGTTAAAATATTTTGTTTACTAAGCAATTACTCGATGGCCTGACCTTTGTTAGCCACAACCCGCCAAAGTCTGCAATCAAAATTGCTACACACAGCACGCACTACTGTTATCGGTATTTTGTTCCATACATCAATAAAAGCAGCTTTAAAGTCCTTCAAGCTTCTGTATCTGTATTCCTTGAGTCGCTGTACCATATATCGCCATATGCAGAAATCCAAAGGATTGCAGTCTGGAGAGCTAGGAGGTCATTTATCCTTAGGTATAAAATCTGTTAAATTTTGCTTACACCTGTCTTAAACCAGTTTATCAGTGTGAGCAGGCGCACCATCCTGCTGAAAGCAATAATAGTCTTCTCCATACATGGCCTGAACACTAGGCTTCAAATTTTTCTGTAAGGCTTCTTCCAGGCAATACTAAGCGTTTATTTTAACACCTTTCTTAATGAAGACTAGCGACAATTTACCTTTGCTGGATATGGCACCCCAGACCATAATAGATGACGAGTTTTGATATCATGGTAAATGCTTCTTATCGTTTGGGATGTCTTTGTATGATACTGCCCTGTCATTTTGCGTTTGGTGAGGAGCTTCCAGCACAAAAAGTTTTTCATCGTAAAAAACTATATCATCGCCAGCTTGCCAAGAAAGGAGCAGTTTCGATCTTTGCCATCGCTTTTCCACGGTCGCATTAGTAAGGCCATGCATTTTATTTTTTTTAAAGGCTTTCATATTGAGGTCGCAACGTTAAAGGAACCGTAAAGATTCTCGGTTCGTTCCTATATTTTTGGCCATCTTTCGTGCTGAACGGTCACAATATCTTCGAATTCTTTCATGAACTATTTTGATCGCGTTTGCGGTACGGACGTTCCTTTTTCTCCCACTTTTTTTACGACCTTGTATGGAACCATTATCGACAAACTGCTTAACGGTATAATAAACATAATTCCTTTTAACTCCTAAATATGACAACTCGCGGAAGATGGCTCCACAACTTAAACCACTTTTGAATTTATTTACAATTAAAGAGCGTTTATTAACCATGCCGAATTACTTTCTTCTCTCGCGTCTTATACGATTTGAATTTATTTTTCCATATAACTGAAATATTACAAAATATTGTGCAATGAAAATTTTACTAATGCTACTATGTTTCCAAAAGATACAGTGCTTCAAAGTTTTGTATGAAGACATATGGGCTAATCCTGCGTTGCGAACGTTACATTCGTACGCATATTTTTTAATCCTGAAGGATCTCTGAATATGAAATTCTGGATTTACCTGCAGTGGTATGTTACCATTTGAGATTACTTTCAAAAGGCATTTAAAAACATTTCCTGGCTTGTATAAAGTGCGGTTCGAACGTTACAAAAAACAGAAGTCGTTGTGGAGATCAATGTACATTTTCAAAATTTTTTGCGAATTTTCCAGTATAAACAAAAAAAGCTAAATCCTACAAAGATAGAAGAATATTTGAGCATATCGAAACTGCTTTTGAGGGAATCAAAGAGTCATTCGTTCGTACAAAAATTTAACTTTTGTGTGTTGCGCACGTTGCGTTGCGAACGTTACAATTTTTATTTTATTTATATACATAGGATAACGAAAATTGATGCAGCCTCTTTTCAACTAACTTAAACACATTATATTCGCTCTATTTATTTGTGGAAAAGGTTGTAAAGGACTGCAGTGTACACAAAAGTAAAATTTTTTTTTGGCACCGCATCTTACGGTGAAAATATGCTGTTGCAGCTCAACCACTGGATCGATTTTTATGAAATTTGGAATGCAAACTTATTAAAGACGTTTTGTTATGTAGCTACCAGTGCCACGCCCCTAAAGATGAAATGCATTGCAGCGGCTAAACCGTTGCACAAGTTTTTAAGTAAGTCGGAATAAGGAATGAACCCTTAGAAAGCATATTAAAAATTCCTACTTGTTTAAGGGCGGTCCCACTTACCTAATGGCAAAATGCTCTGTTACAGAAACTTTATAATTTTTCTCTTGGTTGACCTTTTTTCGGATTTGCCCATATTTGTCACACTGTAAATGTGCAGTTGATTTGGACTTTTTCTTAATTTTTTCGGAAAAAAATATTTTTTTTTTTTTCAGAAATCAATTTATTTCGCCGAAACTTACAAACCAGCCAAAAGTAATGTGAATATTATTTGTAGGTCATTTAATTACATTTAATATGACATATAGTGCGTTTAAACTCAAACATTAATTCTTGAGATATTTGTATTTAAGTGAAACCTATCCTTTTTTTTTTGGTCCAACAATTACCGATATCTTGAAAACGACATGAAAGAAAAAAAAAAAAAAAATAATGCGATTTTCGGAATCAGCAGCCAATTTTACATATAAAATGAATAATGGCATTCAATGGGAATTTTGGCTGTAAACTAGTGTTATCAAAACAATTTAAATTCTACAAGAAATCAATTCACAATAATAACAAATGTGAAATCTAGCAATAAAACAAATACTTACCAACTCATAGATATATCATGATGATGCTAAAAAGCAGCCCAATTTAAACGACGATTAAATGATTTCCATTAAATAAACAATCGCGATGAGATATTGGAGCGTAAGATTCTCATCGTACCTGATAAATCTGTCAGTTGAATGTTTTAAATGGAATTGTGCGTTAAGGCGCCAAATGCCAAAATCCCACCAATCCAACAGCACCCTAGCAACTAAAATAATAGCAACAACAACAACAACAATGAAATCATTTGTTGTGGGCCAAAACTAACACTTGAATCTAGAGGAGAGATACTAAACACGAGGACAAACATTTTTCAATTTTAAGTTGCTCGAAAACGGCACAAAAACCAACAACACCACCACATGAACAAACAAACAAATCCGCATTTATAAGATGTATTATCCTACAGTAGCTACAATTTATAGATACATTTTTTTATAATTTGTTAATCAACACTTGGGCCTGAGAGAGTGAGCGCGTCCCGTTTTAGGGGAAGGGGGGTGGGTGGGAGAGTTCGAGCAAAACGATCGCAAACGCTTGCGAGTGCTGAATGACAGATGTTTTGATTTGTGGCTGTAAATCGAATGGAATTTATGTATTTATTTGTAAATAAACTCATCAGCAGCCGTAAGTATTTGTTTTATTTAAAAGATGCAGATACATTTAGTATAACACGGCTGTATACACACATGTACATATGTATCTATAAGCGAAAATAATGAGCAATCTGCAAGATGCTGCTGCTTCTCTTCAAATGCGCAGGAAGGAATATTATTGAGTCAACAAGTGATGGATTTATGAGAAATTTCTTTTAATTTATTTGGAGCTTAACGTTGTTGCTGTTGTTGCCTGCTTCATATAAAAAATTTAAATGTATCTCGATATATTTTTAAGTACATATCTTCTGCACTATGAGTTAGAGATGGCATATTAATGTATGAATAATAATTTGTATTTTTAGAAAAATAACTAGATACTTATTATCATGGTATCGATAGTTTTAACGAAATGTGTACTCATTATAAATAAAATTAACTTATAGATATACTTCAAAGATATCAGAGATTATAATGAATACCTTGTGGTCGAAATTTCGATTTGACTTTAAAAATACCACCCAACTGCTAACTTAGGAAAAGAAGTTCTCATAAGTAGCCAGGTCTGTGAATTTTCTTTTTACGGGCGTGGCAAAGCTGACTTAGATACATAAAGGTCATATTATAGTCCCTTAGCGTTAACCCTACCTCGATGCAAAGGTTTAGCCATGAGAAAGTTTTATCCATTTAGGGGCGTGGAACCGCCCACTTAAAAATGATTATCAGTCCTTAGTATTAACCCTATCTCCATACCAAATTTCATAAAAATCGATGGAGCGGTTTCTTCCATTTAAGGGCGTGACTCCGTCCACTTAAAAAGAAAAAGAAAATTTTAAGCGCTGCTCCTCCTCATACCAAAAAAAAAAAAATTACCCGAATATGTTGAGAAGAAGGGATGAGAACAGTGGTTGAACCGATTTCGTTTGCCTATTTGTATAATGATTTTGAAAATTCCATCTATATGGAGGACACCCCTGTGAAAATTACCATTCTAAGAAATTTATGAAATTAGCTCCTTCCAATTTCTGGTAGAGTGTATGACAAACCTCCATTACTATTTTCCTCTAATATACTTCACCCTTTTGGAGAGCCCTTGAGAAAATTGAGTTTTTGTTATGAAATCGAGTCAGTCCTCTACGAGTATGCACTAGACAGGATAGAATAGGGGACCAACCTCAACATTTTTCCCGAAAATTCTTATTTCCTATCTTCAGCATCTATAGGGGCTTCCTTGCAAAAATTACTTTTTTATGAAATTGATTCCGCTCACTTCCCGGCTGCCTCTTATGGTGGCAAAATATATGACGGACCTCTATCATTTTTACCCCCTCAACATTTTCTCCGAGCTTACTTGTCCCCTACCACTACTTTTTATGGATTTCTCGAAAACGAGAATAAAAAGCACCCTAAGCACACTCACATTTAATTCCACCTGGGGTACCATGGAAGTGGGCGGTGTCAAATTCATAAAAACGTAATTTTCGTAAGGGAGCCACTATATAGGGTGAAGATAGGGAGTAAGTACGTTGAAGGAAAATGCTTAAGAGAAGAAAATAATGCAGATTGGTCTCATATTCTACCCCACCTGGGGCATAAAAATCTAATTTTTGCTGGGGATCGCTCCTAGTGGGTGAAGATAGGAAATAATTTCAGAGCAAAATATTAACGAAAAAAAGTATTGGAGGTTGATACACTTTACCCCGCTAGGACATCGTGCAAGTGGAAGAAGTCAATTTAAACTAGTAAGGGTGGTAACTTTGGACTGACCAAAAACTAAATACCCTACACTGCATTTCAAGTACTCGGATATTATTAAACATTTAGTTGATAAATACTATCCAATATACGTATTCTTGTACATACAAGTTTTTAATAAATTAAATTGTTGAATTCTTCCGTAACCTCTAGGAGAGTATAAGAACAAATTGCTTATATGGGGAGTGCCACGCCCTCTCCGAGCTTACCTTGACTTTGCGTACAGCTTGTATTTATTGTGCTGAGTGTTAGAGTAAAGTTCAGATAATGTTTCTTAAAAAAATTTTTCAGTATAGCATTTTCAAACTTTCGCTCATATGGGAGGTGCCACGCCCTCTAGTCCTAGTCCTACTTTCTGCTCAGAGTTTGCAATTAATGCTCTTAGTATTTGAGTAAAATTAAGTTGGATTATCTCAAAAAAAGCTTTCAGTATAACATTTTGAAACTTTTGTTTACAGGGTGGCTGATTCGAAGTGTTACCAATTCAAAAGACTATTTTTTTAGTTTCCATGCACAGATTTTATTGATCAAACGCTATAATTGTTGGAAAATGTTCAAGTTTTCAGAATCTTTTTGAAATTTTCGATATGGCCACCTTTGGCCTTAACTATGGCCCGTAGACGGTCGAAGAACGAGTCGCATGCTGCACGAATTTGATTTTGTGGAAGTTTGCGCCATTCTCGTTGAAGGGCCACTTTTAGCGCATCAACGCTCTGGTATTTTTTAGTCAAGACCTTTCTGTCCAACATACCCCAGATTGAGAAATCCAGCGGATTCGCATCAGGCGAATTTGAGAGCCATTGTTGAGCAGAAATGAAGCTAGGAACGTTTTTTTTCTAACCATTCTTGATTCACACGAGCTTTGTGTGACGGTGCCGAGTCTTGTTGGAATGTCCATGGCTTGCGACCGAAATGTTTGCGTGCCCACGGTAGTAAAGCATCCTCCAACACTGATTCACGATACATCTGGACGTTTACTTTGACGCCAGCGGCCAAAAAAACGAGTGGTGAGCGCCCATCTGCAGTCACTGCAGCCCAAACCATCACATGCGGTGGTGCCTGAGTCCTGGTGGCCAAACGAACATTCAAATTTTTGTAGGACCTCTCTGTCAAGTAAACCCGATCATTTTGTTTGTTTACATATTGCTGGATACAGTAATTTTTCTCATCAGAGAAGACAATTTGTGACAGATTTCCGGCGGCGTGCAAGCGCAACAACTCCTTGGCTCTATCGAGCCTAACTTTTTTTTGAGCAGGAGTGAGATCATGCGCCTTTTGGAACTTGAGGGCCTTTAGTCCGAGCTTATTTGACAATATGTGTTGCATTCGTTCACGCGATATTTTCAGCTCGGCAGCCATTTGTCTGCCACTGCGTCTCGGATTTTGCTCAATTCTGGCCTTCACCGTTCGAACCATTTCTGGTGATGTTGCAGTTATTTTCCGACCACCACCATGTCGTTTGGCAACGCTGCCGGTACCATTGTAACGTGTTATGGTCCGATACACAAACATTTTATTCACTTTTAAATGTTTCAGCTCACGAACAATTGCTGGTTGCGATTTTCCAGCCAAATAAAGAGCAATCACACTATTACGTTTGAATTCCACTTCGAAAATTTTTTATTTTCAATAAATTGACGCGCAAATGCTTTTGGTTACTTGTTTATAATAGAATAAACTAACATCATGCCAATTTTTAGACAGCTGTCATGTTCCAACTGTCAGATAAGTCTATCTGAAGTTGGTAACAGTTCGAATCAGCCACGCCCTCTAGTCCGAATTTGCCTAGTTTGTGCTCAGAACTTGTACTTACTATCTCTAGTACTTATGTGTATTTTGCTTCTGTTATTGCAAATAATGCTCTTATTATCACATTTTGAATATATTTTTTGTATGGGCGGTAGGCGTGTCCATTGACCGATTTCGCTTATTTTCAATCCCTCGAGCTAACTTTGACGACGAAGGCAGTGTACCAAATTTCATTGAATTATCTTGCTCAGTTTTACCAAAAAATGTATTTCCACACACAGCCGTTACCCAGCCAGCCAGCCACCCAGCCAGCCAGCCAGACAGACGGACATGGCTATATCGACTCAGGAGGTGACGCTGATCAAGAATATACAAAGTGAATATACCCTGGGTGTAGGGTATAAAAACTTCATAGAATGATAATTTTTCCAGCAGAGCCTCCTAAGAGGTAATCTTAGGGAGTCCACAGAAAATACTACAGGGGCAAAATAAAGGGTTTTGATTTTGCATTTCACCCCCTTTAGAGCCACATCTGGGCAGCTATGGAGCCATTTGTTGATCATCCTCACATTTTCTTGAAATTTGACCTCGAATAACAGTATCCAATCCACCTTTTTTTTTGGCTTACGCTTTATTTGATTAAACCTCTCAAAATAAAGGGTCATAGCGCATCCAAAACCCATTACTAAGCATCTCCATACAACACTAAATCATGACTAACATACCTATTTGTTTAAAGTGGATATGCTCGAATCAAGGACACGCTGACAAAATTGCAAGTCAACACTGCTCTGTGCAAATTTTAAGTAGGTACACCACAAATCCATTTAGTAATATGCAAAATCAAAATTTGTCTTACCTTTTTCACTATGTTAAAAATGGAGCACGACTTTGAATAATACACCATTCGAAAGGTATTTGTTTGTAAATAAGCACAAAGACTAAATTATTTTAATGTTTTGCCATTAAGCCAAATAAAATTAAATGTAAATTTTTCAATATTAACAACGAAAAAAACGCGGTCACCCAGAGCTGAAAAGAGAACACATCGCAAAAAGAAAGACAAAAAGCTGACTGACACTGACTACATGATTTTTTGTTTTCTTTTCGTTAAACATTTGTCATTTGTGCAAAATAGCAAAAAAAAAAAGTACTAAGACTGTCCAAAAAGTACCAAAATTATTTAATACATTTGTGGTCAAGTTTTGACCATTGGGCGATTCTAGTATTTATTTGGTATTTAGTTGGTAACTTTTACCCAATTGTGGCAAACTCGCTTAATTGCAAGCAAGGGCTACCCACGATAAAATTATATATCTCAAAAATTGCAAAAAATAGAATAATCTACATAATTGGTCAAATAATCTCAAAATGGATCATTTAATCAACATGTTTCCGATTATCGAAACACTGGGACATATGGCTAAGAAACTGAAACGTTAACCTAACCTATATAGACTATTTTTGCTTAATAGAAAATAAAACGAGTTATTGAGAGAATTAGTGATAAATTGCCTAAAAGAAAGACTGAACATAGTCGGATGCATATTGTTCCATCCCACTGGTATTGCACGAAAGGCGTGTATAGTACACTCTGAGTACTCACCAAAGCACAATTTTCGCTAGATATTAACTGATACTTTCTAGCATCTCTAAGGCACCAAGACTTTAAATGCCAATAATAAAATTTTAATTTCAGTTTAAATACGTTGTTTTATTGTTGTTTTCGTTACCATTCCTACCATCTATTATTTCTTTTTAAAATAAACCAAAATTTTAATTAGTTTTCTATGGGCACATTCACCACCCACTTTTTTGGTAAATTTTCAGTGCTCCTTCGGACCATCTTCACTTTTTCCAATTTGCATATACATTTTAATTCGGTTTTATACAAATCAGTAATTTTCTTTTTGTTTTTGAATTTTGGTTCTTTTTTCTAATTTGACTTTTGTTTACGTTTGCCGTAGTATTTGCGCGTATCTACCCAATGGGGAATGGAGCGCATCAATAGCGCTTCTGAAGCGCTCTAAAGCAGCAGTGAAGCGCATCTCTCTCGTTGCCAAAAGCGCTGAAATTAACATTGGCATGTCATTGGAATGAAGCGCTTCGCTCTCGCTACCAGAAATGCTCTTTGGATGCGCATCGCTCTCGCATCCAGAAAAGCTGTTTGGATGCGTATCGCTCTCGCTACTAGAAATGCTCTTTGGAAGCGCATCGCTCTCGCATTCAGAAATGCTCTTTGGATGCTTTTTGGATGTCAATAAAAATATTTAAAAAATTAATTTTTAATTGAAATTTTATGTCTTTCGTCACAAAGACACATCGGACTATTATTTTTTCTTTGATGTAATTGTAATTATTTTTATTTTACTAAATTAATTCTAATTGAAAAATTGCAAGTTGAAAAACTTTTGTGTTACGTCTGGGCCGGAGTTGAACCGAGGACCTCACGGGTTGCTACAACTCTCAATCGCAGTGCCAGTCGCTAGACCACTGCTCTATCATCGCGCTCTTACGAAGACGACTTATTGATTTATTTTGTTTTGTACGTTAATACATGACCGAAAGCGCTTCGTTCTCGCTACCAGAAATGCCCTTTGGATGCGCATCGCTCTCGCATCCAGAAATGCTCTTTGGATGCGCATCGCTCTCGCTAACAGAAATGCTCTTTGGATGCGCATCGCTCTCGCATTCAGAAATGCTCTTTGGATGCGCTTCGCTCTCGCTACCTATAGCGCAGAAAATATGCGCATACAAATCAGCTCTTTGGAAGCGAGAAGGACGCGCATCGCTATTGCATCTTGGGGATGCGCATCGAAATTTTCTGTTGGGTATGTACCTTATCTTATTAGTAGTTCTTACGTTTTCACGATTTCCCGCTATTCTGAGTATAAATCACTGATGAAATCATTTATTTCCCAAATTAAGCTACCGGCTATTGTAGTAAATAAATAGAAAATATATTTTGTTTTCATGTCTGAATAATTAATTAGTCATGCAAATCAAACTGCTTACTAGTTCCTAGATCTGGCGGGAATCGTGGCAAATTTTAATTTGAGAAATCTGAAACCAAGTTCGAAATTCTTTTAATATATTTTACTATAAAACTAAATTAGAAAATTTTTGCAATTTACACACTTGTCCCTGAATTCCTTTTATAAAACATAAAATCAAAATCTGAAACTGTAACAAAATTTAGTCAGAACAGTTATCTTTACTAGAAACTCCCAGTGGTCATAATTCGACCACAAATGTATTAAATACTTTTGGTACTTTTTAGACACTTTTAGTACTTTTATTGCTATTTGGTACGAAATAGAAAAGCTCATTTATCATCCCTGGCATAATTCAAGCGAAATATAAACAAAACAAAAAACATGAAATCAGTGCTATGTTTTTTGTCTTTTTCTTTGTGTTTTGTCACTTTTTCAGCTCTGTGTAACCATGTATTTCGTTGGTGTTAAAACTGAAAAATTTATATATAATTTTGCCTGGCTTAAAGTTAAAATATTAACATAATTGTTACTTCGTGCACATCTACACACATATGAGGAATTCTCAAAAATTGTGGAATTCTACAGTTTTTGAGGCACATTCACCAAACTTGGTGGAGAGGTCACTTTTTATATAAGAATCAAAAATTGGAAGAGTGCTTGTCAAAAAAAAAAAAGTAAAAAAAGTTACGCATATATATATGAAGCAAAACACGTCAAGTGTACCAGCTGAAAATCTTTTCGTCTCCGATTTCGCTCAAATTTGGCAATATAGTAGTCCTGATATACAAAAACAATATTCCGGGAGGATTAAGTCCTAGTACCATTAATTGTTAAAATACAGGGTGTTGAAGTTGGCGTTTTTAGTGATTTTCATGAAAAGGCGTTTTTTCAAAAATTTAGAGCTTACACCAAAGTTTGTAAAGTAACTTGTCCCATTCATTTTTAAATGTTCTTTTTATAAAAAAATATTACATGGTGAAAAAAATTTTTTTTCACCGAAATATTTTAAACTTAAAAATACTTTTCAATTTTTTTTAAAAAAAACCCCCTTAATTTTTTTTTAAAAGTACTTCAAATTAAAGCATAATTTAAAAGCTTTAAAATGATGTGTGACTCAAGTTGGTATTCGGTCGTTGGATGAGAGTTTTTGGCTTTTAAACGCTTTTTTAGTAAGATGCCTTCCTCTTGAGTAAACAAAGAGTTTTGCCTGCTGCGGGCGTTTAAAAGCCAAAAACTCTCATCCAACGACCGAATACCAACTTGAGTCACACATCATTTTAAAGCTTTTAAATTATGCTTTAATTTGAAGTACTTTTAAAAAAATTCAAAAGTATTTTTAAGTTTAAAATATTTCGGTGAAAAAAATTTTTTTTCACCATGTAATATTTTTTTATAAAAAGAACATTTAAAAATGAATGGGACAAGTTACTTTACAAACTTTGGTGTAAGCTCTAAATTTTTGAAAAAACGCCTTTTCATGAAAATCACTAAAAACGCCAACTTCAACACCCTGTATTTTAACAATTAATGGTACTAGGACCAAATCCTCCCGGAATATTGTTTTTGTATATCAGGACTACTATATTGCCAAATTTGAGCGAAATCGGAGACGAAAAAATTTTCAGCTGGTACACTTGACGTGTTTTGCTTCATATATATATGCGTAACTTTTTTTACTTTTTTTTTTTTGACAAGCACCCTTCCTATTTTTGATTCTTATATAAAAAGTGACCTCTCCACCAAGTTTGGTGAATGTGCCTCAAAAACTGCAGAATTCCACAATTTTTGAGAATTCCTCATATATCTTTCTAATGGTGTATAATTTAAAGTCGTACTCCAATTCTAACATAGTCAAAAAAGAAGGACAAGTTTTTTTCTTGCGTATTAATAGATAGATATCTTATTTTGTTCTATCTCATCGTGATATAACTAGACATCAACATTTTTCATGAGTTTTTAGTTTTTTGAAATTCGTTTTTTGTAAAGGATTTCGAAGTTTTCTGCTTTTTATTCTTCTATAAAATTGGATAGGGACAATATTTCAAACATCCGACAACACTAACTGCCATACCTAAATTGGAGCATCAGCGTTATTTTACTGTCAAAAATTTCTCATGTACATACAATTTGTATGGCGCATACAATAATTGCCAACGCTCAACGCTCAGTTATTCGAATTTCCAATTTTGACAAAGCGTTATGGAGTGAAGTTAGCTGCAGAAAAGTAAAATAAGAACAACAATATGATTTTGAAAACAAATGACTTCAACTCAACGCTCTTTATTTCGGTATGGCGCTTGACGCTTTTGTGTAAGGTTAAATAACGCAACGCCTAACGCTCCAATTTAGGTACGGCAGTAAGGCATAGAGCAGTTTTTTTTTTATGTTTCTGTATCTTGTCTCAAAACATCAATAAATGTAGATGTCTAGGTCTAGTTGTAGTTTAAACCCGACGATATATTAAGAACTTCGTCGATTTTTCTCGTTTCATCAAGAGATGGCGCAAAGCCACGCTCTCCTCTTTGAACAAGTCCAAAAGTTCGAAAACATATTGGCCTCTGATTGTCTTTATAAGAGATGTAAAACCAAGTTTCACAAGATATACTTTTCCGACTTGCAGTCAACGTCAACGTAACTTTAAATCTTTAAGACGAAAGTACACGAGTTCTTCTTTATCTCCACCTAATAGTCCGTGAGTTCAATCAAGCTAGATCCTTAAGGTTCCTGTGGTACCAGAAAGCCTCCAATAACATTTTGCAGTCGAGCTACTATCAGTATTAATCTCAACCATTGGGATTGTTAACCCTCAATCGATTTAATAAGCATTGTGAAAACGCTTTACATTAGGCTATTCATCTTCTTCGGAGAACACGGACGGCAGATCGGTTACCTACGTTGCAATTAACATTTTACTATGAATTGTGAGAACATGTCGTCAAATGGATCCCCGAGAGTAATAGATTTACGCTGGATAGCTGAACATATGACGTAACGATTGTTGGATAATGTCCCTGATTTCACCAAATGCTGTGAAGAAACATTGTCGAGGGGAAAGAGGGGTTGTAGACAATTGAATTTTGTATGACGCAGTTTTTATAAATGGTCCTTTAGAGGCACTTCAAAAACGTTTATTTGAAATATTGCGCATATTTCGACCTCTGAAGCTTTCATTTATGACCATAATGCCTAAAAATTCATACCTCCAAACAAAGTTTCTAGACCAGTCTTAACGAGCTTAAGGGCATTAAAAATTTTACTAAGCGGCAGTTATGTGTTACTTCAAATCCGTTTACGCAGTTTTAAAAAGTCCGATAATTCTAACACCTATACTAGACCGGTTCTATTTCGAAGGCAGCGAAAAAAAAAACATTCCGAAATCGACTCAAAAGTTAGAAGGACTCTTAAAAACGATATCTGCATAATTTTTGAGATATTTTATAGATTTTAAAAAATTTATCAAATTAAGAGTTATCAGCTGTTAACCTCACGTTTGTACGCAAAATGCTATGTTTACTTAAAACCAAGGCATCTTCGAAAAAAATTTCATTAGATGTAAAATGCTTGGAATCCTTTAAATAATGGGTGTGAATTTTTGGGAACTTTTTTTATTTTGTTGACCTAGTTTTGAAAAATAATAAAATATTTTTTGGACAATTCTAAGCATTTTTTGCCAAATACACTTTTTTCGTAAGATGTCTTAATTTTGAGTAAAAAATCGTTTTTCCGGAACGTAATTGGAAAACGTAGAAAAATCGATTTTGGGACGAGAATATTATCTAAGCCCCAAAAAAAAATGGACAGTTTTTAAACGCCGAAATTTTTGTAACAACATAGTCTCTGTTTCTAAAGCACCCTCGGGTATCAATTTTGTAATGAAAAAAAAATTATAACTAAAAACACGTTTTTTTTTTAGACAAAATGGGCCTTCAATAGAATCAAAAGTGCAACATTGGTTCTTGTCGGAACGAAAAAAAAACTAGTAAGGGTGTAAATTTTGGCCTGGCCAAAAAATAAATACCCTACACTGCAGTATTTTGAAAATTTTGCTTATATGGGAGGTGCCACGCCCTCTTGTCCGAGTACACCCAGTTCTTGTTCAGAGCTTGCATTTATATTTTTTAGTGTCAGAGTGAAATTTAGTTGGATTATCTCAAAAAACTCTTTCAGTATAGCATTTTGAATCTTTTGCTTATATGGGAGGTGCCACGCCCCCTTGTTTTATTTCACCCAATTTTCGCTGAGAGCTTTCATTTATAATTTTTAGTGTCTGAGTCAAATTATGTTCGAATATTTCAAAAAAAGAATTCAGTATAGCGTTTTTAAGCTTTTGCTTGTATGGGAGGTACCACGCCCTCTAGTCCGAGTAGCCCCAGTTTTTGTTCAGAGCTTGCATTTATATTTTTTAGTGTCAGAGTGAAATTTAGTTGGATTATCTCAAAAAACTTTTTCAGTATAGCATTTTGAAACTTTTGCTTATATGGGAGGTGCCACGCCCCCCTGTACGATTTCAACCAATTTTTGCTGAGAGCTTTCATTTATAATTTTTAGAGTCTGAGTCAAATTCGGTTCGAATATCTCAAAAAACGCTTCCAGTATAGCGTTTTGAAGCTTTTGCTTATATGGGATGTGCCACGCTCTCTTGTCCGAATTCGCTCAGTTTTTTATCAGAGCTTGCGTTTACAATTCGTAGTATTTATTTGTATTGTGGTTGCATTGTCGTGAAAAATACTCCTAAAATTGCATTTTGAATATATTTTTTGTATGGGCGGTAGGCGTGTCCGTTGACCGATTTCGCTCATTTTCAATCCCCCGAGCTAACTTTGACGACGGAGGCAATGTACCAAATTTCATTGAATTATCTTGCTCAGTTTTCCCAAAAAGTGTATTTCAACACACAGCCAGCCAGCCACCCAGCCAGCCAGCCACCCAGCCAGCCAGCCACCCAGCCAGCCAGCCAGCCAGCCTGCCAGCCAGACAGACGAACATGACTATATCGACTCAGGAGGTGACGCTGATCAAGAATATATATACTTTTCTAAACCTGCCACGCCTCCTTCTCTGCGTTACAAACGGAAGGACAAAGTGAATATACCCTGGGTGTAGGGTATAATTATGCAGATATCGTTTTTAAGAGTCTTTCTAACTTCTGAGTCGGTTTCGGGATCTATTTAAATATCGACCCTGGCTAACCTATACCAATCGATAGAGTATTTTTCCCTGAATAGCATATCAAAATGAGCATTTGCAATTTTTCAGGGAAATTATGTAAATTGGGGTTTTCCACGTGAAGCACAATGTAGGAAATTTGTATGTTTCCGATTTTAGTAACATTTGATTATGTTATATCTATATATGTCCTCGATCCAGATACAAAATATTTTTACAATATAAAGTCTGGTTTACGAGCTAAAGGGCTTTCAAAATTTTACTAAACGGCAGGTATGTGTTACTTCAGGTTTAATTGAATATCCATGAGAGACATATAATAATGCCAGAAAATGTATCATATTCATATTTTTCACTCACAAAAATAGAACTTGAAATTAAATGGCCACTGGTGAGCGCTGAATAGCTATCATCTACTGGAACTGCATTGACGCATTTGGTATCTGAAAGACAGAATAACAGTTTATTAGATTTTCTATTCATTTTTGGACCAATTTTATTATGTTGTTCAGGGGAAAATTCTCTATCGTTTAATATAGGTGTTATGTACCTTGGAATTAGTGCAAGATTCACACATATAACCAGTTTCTAATTTGACTGGTATATTCGGTTTAAGTGAAATAATGTGTCTAAAAATAACAATAATATCATATCGATATTTTATAAAGTAAAACAGAATATGCCGAATCAATCAATAGCCTTTGATCCGTGTTCGGCAAGTATGTCAAAACCTTCGTTAAGACCCTCTGTGCTAACCCATCAAAATATTTAAACGGAAATTTTGACTCATCATCAATTACCAACGTCGATATGTCTTTATTTATTTATAAGTAAATTAGTAAGTACATTCGAATGTTATTCAATATTTAATTGATATTTGGTCGGTACACATAATAAAGCTACAACAACAGCACAAAATGTCTCAATCAATTTAAGACTCAATGGAATTTTCAGGTGATTTTGTCATTTGTGCCATTTTATTGTTGAATGATGGCAGAAACTTTAATCCGCCAAAGGAAAAATTAATTAATAGAAAAATTTGGTCAACTGCGTCGTATAGCGGCATTGATGATTGAACGCATTGCGCGCGGCCAGTTTGCAGGGTCGATCATCCATCAAAATGTACTTTAAGCCAAAATCGAGAATTAATCCGTCAAAAAGGCTGTCGATCAAAATCAAATGAACGATGTGCACGATGCGATCACGCGGCGGCGATGGTTGCTATTGCGGCAAACTCAATCACAACAACGATCGAATCGATCAATCGAAAGGGGGTTTTAACTTGGCTAAAATTGCGACAAGTGCGATCAATAAAAAAGAAAACAAAAGGTAATTCACATAAATAATGGTAACAGTAGCAGTAGGTTTTATTTTGTTTTCTTTCTTTTGATATCTGATTACGTCGTGTGAGAGCTTTCCGCTAGAATTTGATTGATCTTGGCGCTAAACTTTGATTGCGCTAGACATTTTGGGATTTTCGGACTTGAAAGATCAAAGGCAAGTTTTTGACCATTACGGTAAACATCAAAGGGCTGTCGTTTATTTCGCTGGTGTTAAAAGATTTTTCGGTTTGTTCAAAGAAAGTCGGCATATTAGAAAGCCACGCACTATGCTTTGAACTCATCAAATTGTAAGAGTCTTTTAGAAAAATGCAATTGATTTCAATTTGGGGCAGTATTACAAATTTGACTTTTTCACTCAGATTTGTTTCTTCCGGTATTATACAAACTACTTGCTGACGAAACCACGAAAGAGTGGCATTTTAAAAATACACTGAAATAAAGCGGGGGAAGACCCATTAAAAAAATTAGTTATAAAAAACACAATTTTTTTGTATTTGGGGTGACGCTGAGAGGTCCTGAGGATATAAACATCTTATTTTCTGACATATTTGAAGTTCTATACCTATTCATTATCGAAGAATTTATGTCTGGCTTCAATCGATCTGGCAGTAAAAAATTCAAATGGAACATATACTTATGTCCCGTTTACCCTGAAAAGGAAATTTACAAAGTCTGACAAGATATTATAGCTTACCCAAATAATCCCGATACGAAACCATTCACCCGAAATTTGCTTAAGAATGTTGAACTAGAATTTGTTTTGTTTCTCGAGATATCGAACCTGGAAAATTATCACACCCGCATGCACATAAAAAAGTATATTCAGAAAGTGGTAAAATGTCCCAAACATCAAAAAGAAGATATTCCATTCAGAAGAAGGATAAGATGATGGGACATATATTTTAGTAAAGCGATAGCTGATGTGAGTATGTTTATTAAACTGGTTCGTTTTGTATGAAGCTAAAAAAAAGTATCCTGAAACCAACTCATAAGTTAGATGGAGTCTTCAAAATGATATCTGCATTATTATACCCTACACCCAGGGTATATTCACTTTGTACTTCCGTTTGTAACGCAGATAAAGAGACAAGGCAGGTTTAGAAAAGTATACATATTCTTGATCAGCGTCACCTCCTTAAGTCGATATAGCCATGTCCGTCTGTCTGGCAGGCTGTCCGTCTGTGGAAATATTTTTCACGGGAAAACTAAACAAGATAAAAAAGTAAAAAGTATAAGCTAGCTCGAGGGATTGAAAATGAGCGAAATATGTCAACGGACACGCCTACCGCCCATTCAAAAAATATATTCAAATTGCAGAATAACAGAAGCAAAATACACATAAATACTAGAGATAGTAAAAGTAAGCTCTGAGCAAAACTAAGTCAATTCGGAATAGAGGACGTGGCACCTCCCATGTAAGCAAAAGTTTAAAAATTTTTTACTGAAAGCGTTTTTTGAGATAACCCAACCATATCGCACACAAACCATAAATGCAAGCTCTGAAAAAAAAAATCAGGTGAGTTCGAACAAGAGGGCGTGGCACCCCCCGTACAAGCAAAAGTTTCAAAATGCTATACAGTAATAGGCGATTTTTGAGATAATCGATCCAAATTTCACTCAAACACTGAGAAAAGTAAGTGCAAGCTCTGAGAAAAATCTAGGCAAACTCTAACAAGAGGGCGTGGCATATCCCATACAAGCAAAATTTACGTACTTCTGTAGTGCAAGCGTTATTTGAGGAAATGAAACCAAATTTCGCATAGATACTAGGAATGGCTAGTGGAAGATCTGAAAAAAGCGGTTAATTCGGTCAAGACAGCGAGGCACAACCCGAACAAGCAAAATTTTTAAAATACTACAGTGTAGGGTATTTAATTTTTGGTCAGGACAAAGGTAACACCCTTACTAGCTTTTTTTCGTTCCGAGGGAAACCAATGGAGCGCTTCTGATTCTACTGAAGGGCCCATTTTGGCTTAAATGATGTTTTGTGCCCATGAATTAATATTTTTTTTATTAAAAAATTGATACTCAAGGTTGCTTCAAAAATAAAGACTATATTTTCGCGTTAAAGAATTATTAATTTTATTTTTTTTTTTTGGTATAGATAATAAATAATCGGTTCCAAAAATCGATTTTTAACGTTTTTCGGTTACGCGGTTGGAAAAATGATTTTTTATTCAAAAGGAAGGCATCTTACGAAAAAAGTTAGTAAGGCAACAAATGCTAAGAATTGTTTACAGAATATGTGCGAATTTTTTCAAAATTTTTTGAAACATTTTATAAATTTTTTAAAAATTGCTTAAAAAAAACGTACGAAAATTCTAAAAAATTCACACGTATTCTTTGTATAATTCTAACCATTTTTTGTCCGAAGCACTTTTTTCGTTAGGTGCCCTTCTTTTGAATATTATTTGCACTGCAAATACAAATTTATAATTTTTTAAGGCCAACATTTTTGTAAGAACATAGTGTTTATTTTGGAGCAACCTTGGGTATTCATTTTGTAATGAAAAAAAAAAGAAGATTATGAGCAAAAAACATGTTTTTTTAGCCAAAATGGGCCCTCTGTGGAATCAAAAGCGCTCTATTATTTTTTCCCGAAACAACAATAAAAAAGTCATGCAGATACCGTTTTTAAGAGTCTTTTAACCTTTCGAGTCGGTTTCGAGACAAATCTAAATTTCGACGACCCTATATACTTTACCTACATGGGAAAAGCTTTCTTTACGCCCTACCTCCTTACATTAAAATTCGATAATAACAGTTATAGTTTATCTGCTGCTATCACAACAAATCAGCAACCCCATAAAATTGGCTTAAAACATAAAATGTTATTTTTAGCCGCAGTCACCATAAAAATAATTGCGCTCATAGAAAATAATTATTATGGCTAAAACGCATACAAATCATTTGAAAAAATACACATACATACAAACAAGCGAGAATAAATGCATAGACGTAAAATCGCTGGGCGCAGCATGCGTGTTGCCAATTTGACAAACAAAAAAAAAAAAAACTAGTAAGGGTGTATATTTTGGCCTGGCCAAAAAATAAATACCCTACACTGCAGTATTTTGAAAAGTTTGCTTATATGGGAGGTGCCACGCCCTCTTGTCCGAGTACACCCAGTTTTTGTTCAGAGCTTGCATTTATAGTTTTTAGTGTCAGAGTGAAATTTAGTTGGATTATCTCAAAAAACTCTTTCAGTATAGCATTTTGAATCTTTTGCTTATATGGGAGGTGCCACGCCCCCTTGTCTGATTTCACCCAATTTTTGCTGAGAGCTTTCATTTATAATTCTTAGTGTCTGAGTCAAATTTGGTTCGAATATCTCAAAAAACGCTTTCAGTATAGCGTTTTTAAGCTTTTGCTTATATGGGAGGTGCCACGCCCTCTTGTCCGAATTCGCTCAAATTTTTATCAGAGCTTGCGCTTACAATTCGTAGTACTTATATGTATTGTGGTTGCATTGTCGTGAAAAATACTCCTAAAATTGCATTTTGAATATAATTTTTGTATGGGCGCTAGGTGTGTCCGTTGACCGATTTTGCTCATTTTCAATCCCCCGAGCTAACTTTGACGACGGAGGCAGTGTACCAAATTTCATTGAATTATCTTGCTCAGTTTTCCCAAAAAGTGTATTTCAACACACAGCCAGCCACCCAGCCAGCCAGCCAGCCAGCCAGCCAGCCACCCAGCCAGCCAGCCAGACAGACGGACATGGCTATATTGACTCAGGAGGTGACGCTGATCAAGAATATATATACTTTTCTATACCTGTCACGCCTCCTTCTCTGCGTTACAAACGGAAGGACAAAGTGAATATACCCTTGGTGTAGGGTATAAAAAGATGCAACCCAGCGAAAAATGCAACGAAATAATGTAATTTGTGATTTTGTGGCGCATAAACCACCGCTTGTTGATTGGGGGTATACAGCCCCTATGGCCAACACAACAACATTCGGTTCATGTTCAATGCACCACCGCGTCATGTATCGTACAATGTTTTAACCATTGTACGTACACATGTCAAGCGTGGCAGCCCTGGTTTCACCTTTAATAACAAACTAACGCACATTACCTACGCACAAAAATAATGCGTATATGGTTATTTAAAATTTCAGGCCAATACCACACGCATACAGTAGTAGTGATTCATGGTAATTATTTCAGTTTTCAATTTTAATCATTATTAACAATAATTATCCACCAGAGGGCGACACGTCGGTCGGTCGCTCATGCTGCCACCTCTCTATCAGTGTGTGCATTTGTCGTGTCGTGTTGCTGTTGCAGCCGACCAGGTGCCAATGGCAATTTGATTAAAAGTGTTTAACACGTTCTGGGCAATTATTTTGGTCAGCGTACTGGGAATTATGAAAAATTATCAGGTTTGGTAATGGGGGCGAATTTTACTCAAATACTAGAAATGAAATGCCAACTATATCGAGAGAAATCACTAAACATAACACACACTTAAGTACTATCACAACTTAAATGGCTTTTAATAGAAAATGGCTGATTGAATAAGAAACTAGTAAGTGTATAACCTTTGGCCTGACCAAACATTAAATACCCTACGCTGCAGTATTTTGAAAATTTTGCTTATATGGGAGGTGTCACGCCCTCTTGTCCAAGATTACCCAGTTTTTGCTCAGAGCTTGCATTTATAGTTCTTGATGTCTGAGTGAAATTTGGTTGGATTATCTCAAAAAACTCTTTCAGTATAGCGTTTTGAAGCTTTTGCTTATATGGGAGGTGCCACGCCCTCTAGTCCGAGTTCATGTAGTTTTAGCTCTGAGCGTGCAATTATAATCCTTAGTATTTGAGTGAAATTTAATTGGATTATCTCAAAAATTTCTTTCAGTAAAGCGCTTTGAAGCTTTTGCTTATACGGGAGGTGCCACGCCCTCTTGTCCGAATTTATCCCGTTTTTACTTAAAGCTTGCATTTATAGTTCTTAGTTTCTGAGTAAAATTTAGTTTGATTATCTCAAAAAGCACTTTCAATACAGCGTTTTGAAGCTTTTGCATGAGAGGTGCCACGCCCTCTTGTCCGAGTTTGCCCAGTTTTTGCTTAGAACTTGCGCTTACAATTCTTAGTATTTATATATATTTTGGTTGCATTATCGTGATTGCATTTTGAAGATAATTTTTGTATGGGCGGTAAGAGTGTCCGTTGACTGATTTCACTCATTTTCAATCCCCCGAGCTAACTTTGACGACGGAGGCTGTCTTCAAAATTTCATTGAATTAACTTGCTTAGTTTTCCCAAAAAATGTATTTCCACACAGAGTCAGCCAGCCATCCAGCCAGACAGACGGACATGGCTATATCGACTCAGGAGGTGACGGTAATCAAGAATATATATACTTAAGTACTTTTACTTTTTAAAAGTACTTTTCTATATCTGCCACGCCTCCACGGAAGGACAAATTGAATATACCCTGGGCCGCCAAAGTCAAAAACTGGGGGAAAAAAATTAAAGTGTCAAATTTAGAGGTCCAGAACTGTGCAAAATCCTTTTAAACCTAATAAACCATATACATTCCTGAAAGCTCTTACAATTAGCTAAAACTCTGCTGTAGAATTTTTTTCACTAAAACGTAAGGGTGATCCAAGAAAACTTTTTTTCTAAAACAAGTCAGAAAATCAGTTTTAACCCTATAACTCCTCAGGGGTACATTTTAGACCTCCTCTAGGTGCAATTTTTTGTAAGTCTATGCCGCCTCTATCACACCCCAGAAGCTTCGTAATCTTATGCAATACACCCTGTATAATTAATAATGGCATTCAGTCGTTCTTGGCATTAGAATGCTCTCGCTCAGCAAACGCTTTTCTGCTCATAAGCAAGACATCTTAAGAAAAAAGTGTATTAATTATAAAATGATAAGAATCGTCCAAAGAATATATTTGAATTTTTTGAAACATTGGATAAATTTTCAGAAATTGGTAAAAAAAAAAAAAAATTAATTTTCTAAAACCTCCAAAAAATTGTTTAAAAATTCACACATTTTCCTTGGGGGATTCTAAGTATTTTATGTTATATACCGCAGCTCAAAACTTTGAATAAACGACTGAATCCCATTAAGAACAATAAACTTTTTAAAAGCTTAGAAGATCAGGATTTTATCAAAAGTATTCTTACAAAGGATTGTTTTAAAATGGAAAAGTATTTTTAAATCTGGAAAATTTTTGTTGGAATTTTTATTTATTTTTTTAAAAAAGTTGTATTTTATTGTAAAAAGAATTTCTAAAATCAAAAAGATAAGATACCTAGAATTATAAATTTTCTAAGTTTGATGCGGAGTCAATTTAACTACAATTTGTGGGATTAAATCTACTCAATGATCGTTAAAATCTACCTATTCATCAAATGATGTGTTCGTAAACCTTTCTTTTCTACAATTTAACTACGTCAAAATGGGTTAACTTTAGCTAAACCTGCCAAATTATTTACAACCAACCAAACCATAGTTGAGTAAATCAATAAAAATCCTCAAACTTTTCATCCAAAAATCAGTGACAAGCACAAATGGTTTTGTACCGACAATAAATTCGTTGGAATATCCCATGTATTTGGGTTTGAGGGATGCGTAACATTTTCAACTTCAACCACAACGTTGCATAAATTTTTGTTTTTGTTTTTTTTTCGAAAAGCAAGCGTTGTACAGAACTGAAAAAAAAAAAAACAGAAATAATGACATTTACAGTAAAATTTTTAGCTGGCAACACTCTTTGAAATATTATCGCATAACATTTTAAACGGAATAAGAGATTACGGTCAATCCACCAACTATACAAAAACAACAGTTCATAACAACGGCTGCAACAATAACTGTAATGATAGCTGTATCACCAAATCCAGGGAGTTGGAGATGAAAGCACCAAAATTATGATTATGACAAAACATGAATTTGTAGACTCAACCGCGTGTTCTGATCCAGCGGCGATGGATGTAGTGCCACTATGAGTATTCTGCCAATATGAATGGACTAGTGATGTTGAAAAATGCCTCAGTTGTTCGGTGGTTTATTAAGATAGAACTTTGTTGCTTTAGGAAAAGTAAGCTGGAGCCTAAAGTTTGCACAAACAACCTTAAGCCTCAATACTTGACGCATATTTTCATGATACCTATTTATTTGTCATAATTTTGGTGCTTTTGTGAAAAATTTTCAAGTTGAAGTTACTACTTTTTGAAAATGTGTGCTATTTCAAAATATTACAGATTTATTTATTTAGGATATCTCTTATTTGTCTTCCTGGATATTAGCTAAGATGAAATGCTTTTTAGATAAAGGTCATAAACTCTATCATTTTAACCTCAAATATGTATTCAAAAATATTTTAAAATTGCAACATTTCCTTGACATCTCTATTGCTGAAAGATTTTCAAATATAAAAGAGCGTCGGGGGTTCTGTTTTGTTGGGGGTGTGACTGCCGCGCAACTGTTAATCGAATAAAATGCTAATGAAGTGGAAAATTTATGATTGCGCGTATAAAAAAAAAACGTTGATGGTGTTAGTGTTCGTGTTAGTGTTAGCACTTGGAATGGTGTTAGTTTGGTAGTTGCTGGAGTGGACGATGATGGTGATGATGATGATGACAATATTGGGTAAGAGTAGATACTTTATGCTACAACTATAGAGCCTACGATAACTAAAACAAAACAAATTATAAACAAAAATCCACTACAGCCGCCAACACAAAGAACACAAAAAAGATGAGTTAAAATTATGGGCGTTACCGTTAAGCACCACGGATCAACAGCAGCACAACGGGCCAGTAATTCAGTGCTTAAATTACCCCTAGGGATTAAATGGTGATTTTTTTGTTTGCATAGTGAAATTATTTTATAGTTTTAGCTTAAATAGTGGTATCCTATTGAATTTATGGTTACTACAAGGCTTAGGTTCGTAAGTAAGTAAGTATGTGAGTGTGAGGAATGTAAGTTTTGGTAGACGAGTAAAGAGGTATTTCAGAGAAATTTCATTCTGAGTTTAATGAATACGCTAACATTAACGTTTAGCATTTAGCATTGCAAATTGAACATTTAACATTAACCATTGCACGTTGAGCATTTAAAATTTCACTTTCAACATTGAATATTAACCACTGAACATTTAACAATAAACATTTAACACTTAGCACTTAACATTTAACACTTAGCACTGCACATTCAACATTTAATATCAATCTTTTAACATTTAACATTTTTCATTAGACATTTACATTTAACATTTAACATTTAATATTTAACGTTTAACATTTAACATTTAACATTTAAAATTTAAAATTTAACATTTAAAATTTAACATTTAACATTTAACATTTAACATTTAACATTTAACATTTAACATTTAACATTTAACATTTAACATTTAACATTTAACATTTAACATTTAACATTTAACATTTAACATTTAACATTTAACATTTAACATTTAACATTTACCATTTACCATTTACCATTTACCATTTAACATTTAACATTTAACATTTAACATTTAACATTTAACATTTCACATTTAACATTTCACATTTAACATTTAACATTTAACATTTAACATTTAACATTTAACATTTTACATTTAACATTTAACATTTAACATTTACCATTTAACATTTAACATTTAACATTTAACATTTAACATTTAACATTTAACATTTAACATTTAACATTTAACATTTAACATTTAACATTTAACATTTACCATTTACCATTTACCATTTACCATTTACCATTTACCATTTACCATTTACCATTTAACATTTAACATTTAACATTTAACATTTAACATTTAACATTTAACATTTAACATTTAACATTTAACATTTAACATTTAACATTTAACATTTAACATTTAACATTTAACATTTAACATTTAACATTTAACATTTAACATTTAACATTTAACATTTAACATTTAACATTTAACATTTAACATTTAACATTTAACATTTAACATTTAACATTTAACATTTAACATTTAACATTTAACATTTAACATTTAACATTTAACATTTAACATTTAACATTTAACATTTAACATTTAACATTTAACATTTAACGTTTAACATTTAACATTTAAGATTTCAAATTTAACATTCAATAATTGAGCCGTTCAAAATGACAATGGTGCAACTCCAAAACGAGGTAAAAGTAATGTCATAATATGAATTGGCTAACATTTTGTTAGGGATGAATAAAATTGATTTCTGATTTCACGAAAATTTACTTGATGATATGGAATTGTTGAGATTAAGTTGGAAAAATTATATCGACCAAATCACCGATCATTATGGCACATAATTTATATGACATTACTTTTGCCTAATTTTGAAGTTGCACCATTGTCATTTAACATTGAACATTGAAAATTAAACTTTAAAAATTGGACATTGAATATTGAACATTGAACATTGAATTTTGAACATTGAACATTGAAAATTGAACATTGAACATTTAGCATTGAACATTGAACATTGAATATTGAACATTGAACATTGAAGATTGAACATTGAGCATTGAAGATTGAACAATGAACATTGAAAATATAACATTGAACATTGAACATTGAACGTTGAACATTGAATATTGAACATTGAACATTGAACATTGAATATTGAACATTGAACATTGAACATTGACCATTGAACATTGAACATTGAACATTGAACATTGAATATTGGACATTGAACATTGAACATTGAACATTGAGCATTGAACATTGAACATTGAACATTGAACAATGAACATTGAACATTTAACATTGAACGTTGAACAATGAACATTGAACACTGAACAATGAATATTGAACATTGAACACTGAACATTGATCATAGAACATTGAACAATAAACATTGAAGATTTAAAATTTAACATTGAACTTGGAACATTTCATATTTACCATCGAACATTTAACATGAACATTAGGCATTGAACATGACATATGATGACATATGTAACTATTGGTAGCTTATACCACTAATTGTTTGCGCCTGAACGCATTAATACAAGCAGAATCAGAATGAGACTTCACATCGAAAAATATCAATAAAAGCGGATTTCGTGTTGAAGAAGTTCTGAGATTATAATGGAGTTTGTTATTGGAAACACCACACACTAGCATGACGATGACACTGAAGGTAAGTGGGTAATTTTTAATAAAATGTTTGATTTCTCCAAAAACTACAACAAACCAATTCCTTAAACATTCATCATGATTCAATTCATCATATCCGAAATTGAAGCACCTTATGTTTGCGTCAATTATTTCAATATGCAGCAATCAATGACTCAAATCCGTCATAGTCAGCTGTAAGTCAATTAAATTCGCACCGTTGACGTGCAATCCACCAAAATAGAAAAAATTCATCAAAATTAAGTTGGTCATTGGTGACCGCATTTGACCATCGTTAAGAAATTCAAGTAATTCTCGGTGATGAATGTGTTGATCGAAACTTGCCGCAGTTTGCGTAGAAAATAAAAACAAAATTAAAAAATTTCTAAAAATAAAATCGTACAAATATTAATTAATTTTATTTTGAAGTTGATCAATCGCATTTTTCCGTTGAATCAATCAAAAGTAGCTTTAGCGACCCACATTTATTATGTGGGATCCAAATCAAGTCAACGATTGCAAACCGACTGATTCACTAGCAAACTGACAAACAGTCTAACAAACAGCACTTTGCAATGTCAATGCTTTTAAAAGTCAGTGATTCTTAAACAGTAGCGATAAAAGTGAAACAAATTGGATTCCGAATTTAAATAATGTTAAGTGGATATTACTGGTCTTGGTTGAATTATCTGTATAGGCAGGGAAAGTTGGTTGATCCCTGTTCGGAGACTTTAGTTAGTTCTTCAGGGAGTTTCATGGTGACTGTTGTTTGAACCTAAGCTGTAGGTAGAGAGTCAAAATGGAGTTGCATCTCATTTAATGATTCAAAGAATGACGGTGGTTGAAGATAGTCCACACGTATCCAATATTGAGGTTAATTTGTGCCAGATTACTTGTTGCAGAAAATCCTGACCTTCAGGGGCTCATTAACCACAACTACTATGGATGGTCTTGGTCAAGATGATAATCAACACCAAGAGTGCTATGCGATCATGAGCTATTAAAGTTGTTGCGCCCCTCTCGAACATAATTACCTCTCAATCCGGAATTTGTCATGTTAAGTACCCAACTGCTTTGAAAAAATGATTTTCGGAAATTTTGCATACCCAACACAATTTGACCATTTTTCCAGTACCTTTTTTTTTTTCTAAGGTCAAGATAAAGACTAAAATCATAACTAAGAGCAAGACCTAACAATAACCAGGTTGAAGCCCATGCTCAAGACTCAAAATCAGGGCCAAGAGTCAATGTCCAAGACAAGATTGGTTTTCGTTTGCTCATCACTTTACCGAACTGAAGTACACAATGTGCCATACTAATGGAGCCGATTTAGGGGCTAAATATGGCGGCTGACTCAGATAATATTTTTCGGTCAACCAGTTTGTTTTGCCCCAGAACAGTTCATGTGGAAGCTTAGTTACAAGACAAAGAAATTGTCTACGAATTGTTATAACGTAGCCGTATATATGTTAGGTTAAGAAGATTAGTCATTCTCGGACAGGTAGTTGGAGTTATCTATGGAATTGAAGAATATTGCAGAGACATGGTACTATACATAAGTATAGTAAGACATTTGGCACTCATAAAATAAGTAATTTCAACTGTTTAAGAAGCACTGCATTTAGTACACTACAAGACAGGTATGTTCCTTAGCAGCCCCCACTTGACTCACCGTACCGCCGCAACGTACTACCTGTACCTTGGCACAAATCATAGCTGGCAACTTGAACATTCAACTATGTACCTACGAAGTTACACCGAAGACTGGCAAACCCATCAATCAAAACACTTGAAGCTTTCGCATATGACAGAGTGCGCGTCCATCGATCAATCACTCAATCAGTTGAGACGCACTTACTGTACACCAGTGTACACCAAGATATCGTACCAAAAAAAAACCAGAATACCTTTATTTTTAACAAATACATTTTGATTGATACTCGCAGAACAGCAAACGCATTCAGCAAAAAAACAAAAAATTAACTTAAATCAAATTGATATGAAATAAAAGTGGCACATGCAAGCGATAAAAAATGTACAGTAAGGGGGATATACACATGTGTATATAAGTACAAAATTATACACATATGTTTGTAATATGAGTAAAGTTTAGATATCACGTCACAAATACTTATAGGAATATTTAAAAACAATGTCTTAATTATTCAAATCAGAAGTGCTAATAACCGAATATAAACGCTAATTGTGAACTTAGTGAAGATTGTATTTCAGTGATATTTCAGTATTATGTTTCATCATTCATTTAAGAAAAAAAGTCGATCTACATAATATGCCATCAGATCTGTTTATAAAGCATAAATATCCGTTTTGAATATGTATCTACCAAATAGAAAAGCAATAGCTTTTAGAGTTAAGAATGATGGTTTAACAAAAACGTAGCCAAAACCCTATATAGCAGTATTGACAATAATGGCTTGAGTTTGCTTCATTAATTCCCATTCTATCAGTTGAACACCTCAGTGTACTATTTTCTTCTTTATTTCTTACATAGGACCTCCAATTTAGTTTAACACGTAAGAAAAACCATCGTTAACCTGCAAATTTTTAGCAAATGAGTAAATTAAAATCAGAAATTACCAAGTCCCACTCGTTTCCCTTGAAATCAGTATTCCAGTTTCAGGGTTGATAGTTATCCTCAAGAAATTAGCACTAGAAAATGTTATCTTCAGGAGGTCACCAAAGAAGAAGGCTTACTTTCACTTCTCGTTGAACTCACTTGAGCTGGAAGCGATGACCCGAAAATTGTTACACTCTGTATTTTTTTATCGAAATTGATTGGCTTCTGACGAGCTTGCAAGAAAGAATCCGGTTTTAAAGGATTCAGAATTGAATGCGACTTCGTTTTTGGATCAATGCAAGAGCATGTTTATTCGTTTCGTAGCACCCAATAACTGAATGGGTTATAGTTATGGGTGCCGTTAAAAGATATTTGGGAGTACAAATATGAAGTGCTTGAACGAACAGTCCTTCCAGAATCACAGAATTTCAGTCAGTTAAGACCTACAATTCATTTGAAACTGATTAATTTGAGGTTTTTTCTATTTTTTTTGAGAACTCTTTGGAAACTTTGAGTACAAGTAGTATCCCGCAGAAATAATGTTAAGTGAAATCTAGCCTATACCAACTTCAAAAATTAGGCTGAACAGAAGAGAATAAAAGGCAAGAAGTCTAAGGTCTGCTGATAATATAGTCCAGCAGAAAAACAAGCGGAAAACACAAAGTATGGTGGTTTCAAAGAAGAGAACTTGTTAACATAAAGTGGTCAAAGATGAATCTCATGGATGAGTTAGATGTGGAGAAGACTATGCAGAGAAACCACTAACCACTAAAGCATTTTTTTTTCAATATTTGGGTCTACGATATCTCCCAGAAACATAAAGATATTGACATTATTGAAATTGGGTTTTAAAGAAATAGATTAGGGCTTTTAAGTACCGTTACCAAATTTTACGAACAAACGATATATCATATACGTTTTTGGTTTTTAGATTCAAATACCTCGAAAACTATACATGAAAGAGAAATTCTGAGGTTGGATTCGAATTCAGCATCGGAAAGCACATGGAATGTGATTATTTTGATTTTTTTTTTTTTTTGTTGTAGATTATTTTTTGTTTTATATAGAAAACTAGAAAATGGGTTTTTCGAAGGGGGCATCTGATCGGTTTTTCTGGACAATAGAAAAATGTGCATAAAAGCCTATAGGATCACCACCCCTTTACAGTTTTTGTCGTAATTTTTGTTAATAGAAGACATCCTTATATTTTTTTTCAATTGCATTTTTTTTTTTTTTATTGAAGCATAAACCCTGAAGATAATTTGGGAACACACTTCTCAATTGGTTAAAAAGTAACTATTTCAAAACTATTTCCAAAATACATGACAGAAAGATAGGCAAATCTTAAAATTTGATACAAAATTTGTTCACAACTGACATTGTTCATGAACTAACGTTTTTGCAATGCAAAAGAGGTCTTTCCCGGTCTCTTTCCCAAATGCAATATCACGACAGACCATTTTCCCGACAACCTTTTTCCCGAAAAACAATTTTCCCGACAACCTTTTTCACGACAGCTTTTTTCCCGACACTCGTTTCCCGACAAACAATTTTCCCGACAACATTTTTGCCGACAACGTTTATCCCGACAATGATGTTTACAGTCGTTGGAAACACCACCCCGACTTGTACTCAGCACTTACGGAATTTCAAAAGGAACAGGCAGACACTGAAATCATCCTGGCAGAATTGAGCCTTGGCCGAGCTGTTAAAGCTGCGTCCAAGAAGAAATGGTTAGCCCTCCAAACTCGAGTACAAATTCTTGTGTCAGAGTACCAAACGCAAAAAGAACGTGGAAACATACTTTAATACCTCACGAATATCTCCCATACTATTGTTCTTTGAACCGGAATTTAGTGAAACAAAAATAAAGCACAATAATTAATAGCAATTTTGTCGTGAACATAGTCACTCGGGAAAAGAGCTGTCGGGAAAAAGGTTGTCGGGAAAATTGTTTGTCGGGATATTGGTTGTCGGGAAAATGGTCTGTTGGGATGATGCATTCGGGAAAATGGACGGTAATCCAAAAGAGGTATATAATAATGTATGAAGGGGTCAATTGCCACTACCTAGGAGATTACCATTGAAAAGTCACGTGTTGACTCCATATAAAAGTGATAGAAATGGAACTTCCGTAAATAGTGATTTAGTGTTTCAAAACTGTTTCCAAATAAAATAAGGTTACGTATGTATATGAAGCGTACCAATTTAAATAAAACTTTTCCTTTAGCTTCAATCCAGTATTTTTATTTATTACAGTACTGATTTAGTTTTACACTGTTTTCATTTTAACTTTAAATTCTAATTATTAAGTTCACATTTTTTTCTATTTTAAACGTCTTTTTTATTTGCTGGTCCGTTGTACGTTTTATTTTTTACGAAAACTACTCACGATTCGTCGAGTGTTCGTTAAGTGTTTCGTTGTTTTGAATGTTGTCCGTCTGATTTTAAAGTGTTGTCCTTAGTCTTCTGTCTAATTCCCTTTTAGTGTTCCCTATCACTTCGTAGCTGTTTTCGTCCGTCTTGTCCCAATCCCACATAAATGTATGAAAATTTTCCAAAACAATTTTGCATAAATGTGGCTAAATACGGGCTTGCTGACATAAACATTTGACTTCAAATAACTCCATTGGAAGAAATCTAAGGGTATTTAATCACATGAGTTAGGGGCAAATTCTGAACACCGAAACGAGAGAGCACACGACCAGGGAATGTCTCACGTAGAAATTTGTCTCACGGTTTTGTTGAATCTTCATGTCCTCCACATCAATACCATTCAATTTAGGCAAAAAAAAAAAAAAAAACTCGGCTAAAATTATGCGGCATTGAGCACCAGTGGCCAGCCGCATTTTCAAAAAGTATGGTTCAATGATGCCTCCAGTCCAAAATCCGCACTAAACAGTGATACGTTGTAGATGCATTTGTTTTTTTGGCACGTTTGGCGCGTTCTCTGATTCACAAGTCCGACAATTTTGATGATTACCGAAGCCATCAAAATGAAAATTAGCTTCATCGCTTAGAATAATTTTGCTCGAAAAATCAGCATTCACTTTTTGTTCTTCACTAATCCATTCAACGAACGGTCTACGCTGTGCATGATCATAAGGCTTCAGTTCTTGTGTCAATTGAACATTGTAAGCAAGGGCACCCAGATATTTAGTGAGTAAATGCTCTAGATAGCAGCATGAAATTTGCAATTCTGGATTCATGATTTATTCAATGGAGAAGAATTCGACGATTCATTTCAGTCTCTTGCTCCCTCCTGATAATGACAGAAGAATACAAACATGTTCCAAGACGTGATAAAGGTCGCAAGAAGAAGTAAGTTCATAATTGAAATATGTAGTCGCACACTGGTTCAAAATCCTTAGAAGCTGGCCAAAAGTCGAAATCATTACATTTTCGAGATGAAATTTTTGTCTTGGGGAGTTTTTGGGGTCGCTGATTACAAATCTGATGTTGGATTTGTAAAAAACAAAATGGCGGATTCAAAATGGCGGACGATTTTCATAAATATTAATCCAAATCCAAGAAAAAAATTTACTCGGGGGTTTTTGGGGTCACTGATTACGAATATGATGTTACATTTTTAAAAAACAAAATGGCGGATTCGAAAAAGCAAAAAATAACACTTGCACAATTTTTATATCTAATATAAAAATTTATTTCAAAACTTTAACTTTGATAGAGTTGTGTGCAACGGACAATGAATCTACATAAAAATGGGTTTTAGATTCCGTTATCACGGAGTATAAGCTGTATAATAATATAAAAATTTTTCCATTTCAGGCGAGCAACACATATTGACACTTGGTAAGCAATATGAGTTAAATTTTCCTATGGGCGCTTCAGAAAAAATCGCGTCAAACAAAAGGTGCGAAAAAGGGCACCTCAATTTTTTTACATTTGTTAGAAAAGGCTTCAATCTTCTTAAATCCAAAAAATCTAGGTGGAATGACGTGGTATAAATTAGTTCTGGCCTTTTTTCATAACCATTGCAAACTGATTTTGTAAAATAATTTGATTTTAAGTTAATCACAACTGTCAAAAAAGTATAAATTATTGCAAGTTTTGAATTTAGAGGTTCGATAGTATTTTCTTTTACAAAGAGATTCCATATTCAAACATTCAAATCGATTCAGTTTTAAAATAACCACACAATTTTTACAATGAACACTAAATATTTATTTTATACTCACAGAATTTTGCGCCTGAGAAGCGTACTTTTGGAGAGATCCCAAGAGCATAGTAGGAATACCTGGATCTTTCTTACAAAATTTTTGAGGTCTATGGATATCTGTTAGACAATACGGTTCATAAAAAGTTAATTTAAAAAAACTTTGTTTTTCGACTTTTAAGGATTTTGAACCAGTGTGAGTCGTAATTCCCTAAAATACTGAATCATTTGTGTTATAAAAGAAATTCAGCACAATTATCTAAGCTTTATCATTGACGAAAGGTGATGTATTCCACGCATGCAAATATAAATCTAGTTCGAGTTTTGTAACCTAACTTTTGGTTTGGAACGGCTTAACCGATTAAGGTGAACATTTTTCCATAACACCGTTCGACACAAAAAAAAAAATACATGAAAAAATCCAAAAAATTCTTAAACTAGACGTTAAAAAAAAATACCCGTGTCTCGTGGTTTTTCTCCAGTCCGTCACATTTTTTTTTAATCGATTTTTGAAGTTTTTTTTTCCACTGTGTATGAAAAAAACAAAAATACCGCATTCTTGTGTTAAATCGATGAATTTAACTATATGATCCTTACATTTGAGGTGTATCATGTGTTCAGCAAACTTATGCAAGATATTGCGGGGAATATTTTTGTAGAAAATTTTAACCCTGCACAACCTCCACATGTGGGTAATTTTTGCCCTTTTCTTAAAAAGGTACAAAAATGACACCTAAAACAGGGGAATATTGAGTCAGTATGTACTACAGAAAAATTTGCTATTGAATTTCACTAATAGTTGCTGAACACTAAAAAAGCAAAATTTTATCCCGAAAGCAAAAAAATCGTTGAAATCAGTAAGCAGTTCTAACAATAAATATTTTACAAATTTCACCCCACTGTAAATCTCTAAAACAACATTTTGGACAAAACTCGCTCTTACAAAATCATAACGAAATCACACAAGGATCATTTTCTTAGAATACGTTAACCCATTATATCCTGTTTTTATTTGTCTTTGTGACCCCTTTTCCTAAAAATGAGCCACAATGGGTTAAAAAAATTTGCAAAAATATCCTACAAAAAATTTCATTAAGGGTTGCCAAAGACGAAAAATTCTTAAAACTTAAGGTAAGCGCGTCAGGGATGTAATTAATATGCAATGTGAAAAGTCCTTAATAATTTTAACGATTTTTTTGGTTTAGGGCTCAAATTTTGACCTTTACGTGTTTAGAAACTATTAGTCAAATTTTATAGCAAATATTTCTGTAGTACATACTGACTCAATATTTCCCTGTTTTGGGTGTAATTTTTGTACCTATTTTAGAAAAGGGCAAAAATGACCCACATGTGGGGGTCAAACAGAGTTAAAATTTTCTAAAAAAATATTTCCCGTAATATCTTGCATAAGTTTGCTGAACACATGATACACCTCAAATGTAAGGATCATATAGTTAAATTCATCGATTTAACACAAGAATGCGGTAGTTTTGTTTTTTTCATATACAGTGGAAAAAAAAAAACTTCAAAAATCGATTAAAAAAAAATGTGACGTGCTGGAGAAAAACCACGAGACACGGGTATTTTTTTTTAACGCCGCCTTTAAGAATTTTTTGGATTTTCTCATGTGTTTTAAAAAAAGTTCGAAATTGTTCCACAGTGTAATCAATATACATATTTGGTAAATAACACCATATCACATAGTGTAACCTTTTTTGGGTGTATAAATTAGTGAGTGACTTAAATGACAATAACATTAAATTCTCTAGAATTGCTACTTTTCCACTGATACAAAACAATGGAACGAACGATCGATCTATCGTAACTTTGCTTATCAACAACGATTTATGATTATTCATTCGAATTCGAATTTCAACCTAAAACACAAATAATTTGCATAAATATTGAATTGAAAACAAATCAAATAACGTATAATTAAGCAAGTTGAAGCATAGAACTGGATTTTGTGATCGGTCGCAGCATGGATCGATCGATGGATCGACGATCGATATTTCTTCGAGATGGGGCCACAAAGTTTAAGATCTCTCTGTGTGCGCTACAACCAAGAGAGTTCACTATACATAGCGGTCTTCGTCGGTCAGCATGATCGCGTTGTCGGATGATGATCAATTGGAAATCTTGTGCTTTAGCTGTTGGATCTTGCTGCTTTTGAATGACAATAAATTTTTATTACTTATATTAATTTATTTATTGAGTTGATTTTGTTGTTTTTTTTTTTTTTTGTTTTGTTTAGGTTAATTTAGAAATATTGTTTTTTTTTTGTTGTAGTTGTTGTTGCTTAGCTTAAATCTTTTTTCTGGTTGACAATGCCGCCGCGCTACTGATGCTAAAGTTTATTACTTTGTTTTTAATTGTAATTTATTTGATTGATTTATGAACGAAATAAATATTAAACGAATCTATTCGAGTTTGGCAATCGCACCGAACTGGTTTTGAAATATTTAATGATTGTGATTTTTTGCTCTACTACTTAAGTTTTTTTTTTTTTTTGTTTTATTTCTTTAATTTAAGCCAATAAAATAATAATGGATTTTATTATTAAATTAATTTTGGCTTTTGTTTTTCGCCTTTCGAATCGAATTGTCATAATTACTTAATATATTTAGTCTGAAGACTTGATGATGGACGCCAAATAGACGCTTTTGTTTTGTGTTAGCAATTTTTTTTTTACTGGTTTTATATTAAATTATTGATTTTTGCTAATGAATCTACACTCTGACCTTTGTTGAATTATACATATTAAATTTAATATTTATATACAAAATTTTATTGCTATGTTGCTATAAAATTTTTACGACTAATAATTTGGATTTTTGAATAAAGTGGAAATTCCTATTTGAAGTCCCTTAAGATTGTGTATTTTTATGGAAATACATAAAAAAACCTTTCGAGTTGACTTTAGTTTGGAATTCAATGCAAAAAAATTTTTGATATTTATTTAGTTTTTATTAGCCAAATCATAATAAATTTAATTTCGGAACTTTCTTATGGAATGTAAAAAATAAGTCTGTAGAAAATCATGGAAATATTTTCATAAATTTTTCCTTTTATTTGAAATACATACATAGAAGAAGGCAGCCCACTTTCAAAGTCAATATGACAGATAATGGAAAAGGAAGTATCTGATTATGAGAGTTATCATTCATTGAAGTTATGACATCTATGCTCCATACAAAGGAAGAAATTATGTTTGTATGGAGTTGAGATAGCTTTTCTTCAAAAGATCAGAAAGAAAAGATAAATCTTAGTATGAAATAGAACTGACTTAAGTTGTTAACGGTGGATCTGATATTGTTTGCATATTCAATTGACCAACTCTGAAATCCTGTACAGCAAAATCATTGTATCTCTGTGCTATCGGCTGTTCGGTATCAAAACAAAAAAAACTTAACAACCAAAGGTCTTTAGATTTTCACGCCTGTCCTGTGGGTGATTTGAATAAAATTGTCGAGTACCCATTTTTTGAAGGAATTCTTTTAAACATCGTATTTCAAAATGTTTCAATAAAATATTTCAAAATCCTTAGAGCACTTAGGAAATGATTGGCTAACGAACGATTTCCATGTTGCTTTAGCCGAAGCAAATAAGGATAATTCTGGAAAATAGTTCCAAATGTTTTTTTTTTCGAAATTGTATACACTAATGCAAAAAAAAACGTGTGAAAAGTACATTGCAAAATCGTATGCCAAAAAAAAAGTTATTCAAGGTCAAAAGTTGCGAAAATAAATTTTTTTCAATTTTTTCGCTTACGGCTGCAATTACGAAAAAATAGTGATTGACAGTTATTTACTGAGTCAACAGTTTTTTAGCTTCAAAAATTTACTAGGAAAAAAACCTCATCAATTTTTTTTCTATGACTCATGGTTTAGGAGTTATGTCAATTTAAAAAGTTTTGAAACTTCGCGATATTTATATGTTGTACTTTTTAAATTGAGATAACTCTCGAACGACTAATCGCACAAAAAAAGTAACTATATGCTTGTTTGTAGAAAATTATATATCCTACAAACCATTATCAGCTCTTTTTTTCGTACGACCTATGGCTTAGGAGATATTTTTCACAAACCGTTCAAATTTTAAAAAACTAATTTTCTAAGGAAATCTGTGGAGCTGTTTTTGCTCGATAAAAAGGAACGGGATCAATTTTATTATATTTACATGAACTACAACTAATACTTGATACATATATACGAAATAATTATCGTTAACGTCGTGCAATGAAGTTGATTGTGGATGCGGTTGTTGTATCTTCTGTTGACTCTCTTGAACACCGTCGTACCGTTGGGTGTGTTACCCTCTTTTATAGATATTTTCATGGGATGTGCTTAAGAGAAATTTATGGGCTGGTTCCGTCAGTTCATATATTTTCTCGCAGCACTCGGGCGTCTCATCAGACCCATTCCTATTGCGTTGCAACGGTATTTAACAGAACATCGCTCTAACGCGATAATTCGTTCTTTGGTCGCACGATCAAGTTGTGAAATAATCTCCCTGCGAGCGATTTTCCCGGTAGCTGAGACATCTCTAACCTATTTCCTTTCCTGCAAATCAACACAGTGCATTGCATTTATATGGGCTATCCCCTGAGCATTGGTTTAAGTATAAAAAAAAAACTTAAACGCCAGCTTCAATATAATACTCACGTACACAGAAAGAATTAACTGGTTCTAAAATTATGTGGGAACGGATTCGAGTTCAAAATAGATTTTTTTTTTTAAATCGAATGTAAAATGTTTTTGAATTAAAAGAAAATTTCATAAATTTTACAATTACAATACAATTTGATTCAAAAGAATTCGAATTACAGCTTAAAAAATCAGTACCCGCTCCGTGTTTGTATATAAAATTGAGGTCTGATTGATACTTGATTCACTCAGCAAAAATGTATTCGTAACTCTCTCTCTCTCTCTCTGTCTTATAATCTCGATGATGCGGTGTCAACTCTTGCCGTAAGAAATATTTTACATCCATTTTAATGGTAAAAGGGGTTAAAAAAACACAAAAAATACTTTTGAATTATAATCGAAAGTTTTTAATTTCCAAAAATTTTTTTTATAAATTTAAAAATTTTTTTCATTGATAGGCTCACTTTTGGAGAATAATATTTAACGAATATTTACCTTTCCTGATGGTAATTCTTCCAAAATGAAAATTCGGCTTTACTTCAGATGTGGTTCAGTTAAGTATCAGTGTATTCACTTTCTTAAGTGTATGTTCTCGTGCAGTAATTGTAAGATCAATCAATTATTTACGAGTATATTCATACATCCCGCTCAGACAACATACTATGTACGTCAGTTTTATCTAATTTATTCCTTCCATTTGGGTCACTTTATCAATGAAACCCTTTCAATTCAATTGTTTACACAATAAGCCAAGATGCAACATTGTCATGTCAATGTCCTCAACACATTTGTCAAGCATTTCATTGTTCCGCACAAAGTTTCATATTTTATCGAACTTTTGATATATTAAATCGACGGAATTACGACTGCGGTATATGTATATATAATGCATACAATGTTAACGATCACAACAAAAACAACAACAGCAACAACATGAGAGTGAATTTCTTTAATGTAAATAATGTGTCATGTATCAGAATCGTATAAAATTCCATAAATTATGGACGCAAATGTCGTGTCCCTGACAACTAAAACCGTCACTAATGCTCGTTTTCATTGCTCTGATGTGGTGTGTGGATTGAGTTGAGTTGATTGAGCCACCCGACGACCGAGGACGAAGCTGAGCTCTGTGAGTTGTGTGTTTGAGATGAAGAAGCAGAGAACAACAAAAAGACAGGCATCATAGATATGCTCTTGTTATTGTTGTTGTTGTAGCTGAACGCTCTTCATCACTCCTCGTGATTACTCTTTGGGTGACAGGGTACGAAAAACTACAACAAGTTCACCTCTTCAATCACTAACAACTCGATAGTGAAATTGTTCTTCAGAAGATCTTCTTTTTAGAGATGCCAGCGTGGAAATATCGATTAGATAATTAATTGATTTTTTTGAAGTTACTCAAAGAACAGATGATTGTCTTCAGTTTAGGAAGCTCACATGCCTTCTTTATTTTCAAAAAGTTTGACTTTAGAAAAATCTATCATCTTAACAGTACTTAAGATTACTTCAAAGCTCTTGAATGTTTGCGATCATAACTTCTAGAGTTCGTTTCCTTCCAGATAAACAGTATTCTAAAATCCACTATCGTTTTTTACACGAATTTTCTATAGATAACATCAAGCTTTTTTCAAGATGGATAAAGATACTCGGTATCGAAATTCGTAATTCGTTGCACTGCTCGGGCGAATGAGGCTAGTAATGATAGTTTCCAATTCCTCCATCGGAGCCAACTAATAAATGTAGACTTTGGACACCAAATTGTTCCCGTAATAAAGCCATGTTTTCATAGGCGATGTGACAAGTAGCGCAGGCTTGTCGGAACTAATTTTTATCCAGTTCATGAGTTTGTATTTCGGGTGGAAAAATACATTAAAATGCGTCATATTGGGCGCGATTCACGATTACGTTGCGGCCAGCCTAGTGTTTAAAGAAAAATGGACCGATATTATAATACCACCATCCATAAACCTTCCATCCAACAAATCGTTATTTTGTCCTGATCAGGAATTAGCACACCATAGCTCAAATGAGCTTTCTATTTTCTATCTATTCCTGTCTTTCTTTTTCTACCCCCTATCTGAGGAGTGATTTTTCTAAAGGGCGTAAAACCGCTTCCAACCTCTAACAAACCTAAGGATGTCATCGCCATTACCATGCTAAAATGCATCCTCTAGTCCAAAATTCAACACAAAAAATGCATTTTTCTAAGGTAAAATCGTGATCAAAAGTCGCATTTCAGAACAAAAGGGCTTGTTTCCATATAATTTCATAGAAATTTTTAAAGTTTGATACAAAAAGACGCATTTTGAATAGTGGCCAAAAAAACTTTTAATAATTTTTTATATGCCCCAGGCTATATAGGTGCTTAAATACCATGCCTATAGACATCAAAATAAACTTCCAAATGGTGAAATAAGAGTGATTTTGAAACAAAAGGGCTTATTTTCAAACGTTTCAGAACAAAAGGGCTTATTTCCAAATGTTTTTTACTTTTTGCAATTACTGCAAATATGTTACAACAAAAATGTTAAGGGGATTAGAGTCTTTGGTCAACTCACTATAATACAGGAGACATTAAAAAAAAATATGTTATTGTAAACAGCCTATAAAAGTTTTTTCTCATTACTGAAAATTTGTTTAACATGGTTTTACGCCCTTTTGAAAAATAACTCCTCATCTATCTTCTCTCACACAAACTCTCTCTATTAATTTTTGCCGACCACTGGCAAATATGTAAATATTTTTTATTTAAATAGATAGAAATGGGCCTCTTTGCTGAACAAAACATTGATAGAAAACAGTGGATCTTCAAGGTTTTCAAGAGCTCAAAAGTAAGTCTCTCCACGATGAATTGTCACACAGAACTGAAAATAGTGCAATGACTAGTGATGAGTAAAAATTTTTGAGTCTAGGCCTTGGTAATTTTTCGATACCAAGATTAAGAGAAAGACGCTGATATAATTTCAAAACCAAAACCTAGACTGTTATGGTCTTGGTCACGATGATGATCAACACCAAGACTGCTATTCGGTCTTGGTTATTTATAGTTAATCGGTGTGTCATGTTCCTTTAGATCATAAAAACATCTCTCATTTCGGAATTTGTCATCATAAAAACCCAACTGCTTTAATTTTGATCTTAGTTTGGCTTAGTACGGCTCACACATGATTTGTAATAAAACCCCTCCTGAAGAAAGTACGTCTAAATGAAATCATTTGCTTTTATTAAATAAGTCGACGTATGAACGATTTGAAGACATTCTTATTTTTTTTTTTTTAATTTTTCATTCTGGCAGGAGCCACAAAAAAGGTCAAATGGGATTCTTGCGTCTTTCATCTTTAGTTTTCCCAATTCAAAGGATCTCATTTCTGTGAATTATATCATTTAGTCCTTGAAAGTAGAAAAGGCTCTGTAGATCGCATAAGTGTAAACATCACCTTTCAGGGCAAAAGTTGAGTAGGTAGGTTTATATGACATTTAGAGATGTGCGCGTGACGTGATTTTTGTCGTGACACGAACACGCGCGATGTGACACGGCGTGTTCGTGTTAGAAAATTGGAATTCTTGCATGTCGTTCGTCATGCACGAAATTGACACGACTCACTATTAACACGACTCACTAGGTTACATTTTATGGTTTACAGTGGAAATATCCGAAAATAATCTTCCCTTATTTGGCCCAGGTTTTAAAAAAAATTTTTTTTCATATCCTATAACCGAATGTGGTGGAATATATTCCTAGATGTATGAAATGAAATTATCATGACATGAGGGGCTGTCAGGAGGTCGTTTTACCTGAAAATTTAGAGTTCTTAACCCTACACCCAGAGTATATTCACATTGTCCTTCCGTTTGTAACACAAAGAAGGAGGATTTTCCGTAAAAGTTAGCTCAAGGGATTGAAAATGAGCGAAATCGGTCAACGGGCACGCCCACCGTCCATACAACTAATGCATTCAAAATACAATCTTAAGAGTATTTTTCACGAAAATGCAACCACAATTCACATAAATGCTAGAAACGGTTAGCGTAAGCTCCGGGCAAAAACTAAGCAAACTCGGACAAGAAAGCAAAAGTTTTAAGTTTTAAGTTTTTGAGACAGCCCAACTAAATTTAACCGACATGGGGGCTTAAATTTAAATACATCATGAACAAAGTCGATTTATTTTTATTTTGAATTTGTTCAGAATTTTAGGACCTGTTATGTGTCCGTAATGAGTGATTAAGACTTTTTAACCCTTTCCCTCACCGTGTGCCACATACGATTTTTCTGAATTTTACTTGAGAATATTCGGAAAGGTGCCCCGTAACGTAACTTCTATTTCTGAAATGTGTGCTCTTTCGTTTATTATGGGAAATCTCGATTTTCACAAAATTTTCAGGTAAATATATTCCACCACATTTGGTTGTGGAATGTGAAATGAGAGAGTGTCAAATAAGGGAAGATAATTTTCAAATATGCCCATATGTATTGATAATATTGATCTTCATAGTTCTTTCATCGATTTTTTCAATGGACGATATACGAAAATGTACTCTTATGATCGAAATCATTCATTCAATGTCATCTCTCTTAATTCCTTGAACTTAAACTTCACTCGAAATCGCTGTTTTATTTAGTTGATTTTTTTCTTCAATTCCTTTGCCACCTTCTCACCAATCTCGAAATAAATTTTAATTCAAAAAATAAACAATCATTTGATTCGTAGTCATCGATGTCTTTGACTTAAACTCCAACTGCTGCATACACATACATATACTAACTGCACCAATACATACACACACACAATGAGTTTCATCTCTGTTTAGTTTGAATTGCGCCCCAAAAGAAGCGCGGCTTGTGTGCCTAATTTATGAGCATCATTATAAAGTTTCCCATTTTATTGGGTGCCCCGGAATAAATTACATTCAATAAAGTTGTTACTTTATATTGACATTCGTGGTGCAGCCATCGCTCGTCACATTGTGTCGTTTTTGGTGTCGCCCAAGCACCACATTGCCAATGGACAACGAGATGGAGTTAAATTTATGAGCAAAATGCCAAGTCGTTTCTGTGAAGAGTTGGTTCTGGTACTGGTACTGGTACTGCGACTGCGACTGTGGTGTACCAACTGCACTGAATCCACCAAAGTGCAGATGTGAACACAACAACAGCCAGAAAGATGACGTTTTCTTCGCCTTAACTGAGTTACTGTTGATCGTCGTTTCATAATTTAAGGTTTAGAGGGGTACAGGGTAGTGGGATTAAGACAGAACTCTGTGAAAATTATTAATTGTGTTCGATTCGATACATTCTTTTTGTTGTGTCACGTAGCTTTTACTATTGTATAATAATGTCACATGAATGGATTCGATACTAACGAGCAAAATTACAAGCTGAAAAGTACAAGCTCTTTGTTAAGGATAATGAGAAGATTCTGCGCGCAACTCTAGGGTAGGAGTGGTGGTGGTGCATATGGAAACATTTAAAAGTATTATGTACAATGTCGATTTAATTATACATTCGTGATTTTGGTACAGATAGTTCCACGACTATACAAGCTAACGCACATCTAACATACTTTTAAGGTAATTTTAAATGAAATGTCGCTCAATGGTTCAAAAAAGTCATTGCAAATATCTGATATTTGGAAAACTTTTTTTCCAATAGAAAAGTGAGCAGAGTTTCTTAAATTTAAAAATTTCTGATGTTAGAATATTATTTTAATTTATAACATGTGAGCTTAAAGTTAGTAAACTTTTAGTTTGGCGTAAGATTTCAAATCACAAATTTCATTATTTTTAAAAAAAATTATGATAATACTAAAGAGACTCTAAAGTACACGTGAAAGAAGTGAGATTTATGTTTGAAAAGTAGGTGTGGCATCAATTGAATACCGACGTATTCTCCGTTTTGACTATGAAGCCTTCAGGTGATCTTTTAGAACCTTCAGGTGTCCCAAGAAATGAATCTATTACAGCTTGTTGATAGTCAGTCATTGAAGTTTTTTCTCTAGTATATCTAGATATTCTTCGTTTTGACTATTAAGCCTTCGGGTGATTTTCGAGAACCTTCGGGTGTCCAAGGAAACATTTAATTAAGGCTTGCTGATAGCCCACCGTAGATGTTTTCCGTCAAGCATACATAGGTATTCTGCGTTTCAACTATTAAGCCTTCGAGTGATCTTCGGGTGGCCCAATTTTATAACAGAATATGGAATTCACGTTTTAACCTACCTACGAAATTTCATCAAAATGGCTAGAAAGAAACGATTTTAATCCGAAAACAAACCAACCGCGCGTTTTCCTCTGAATTAGTATCGGGGGACCTTCAGGTGCCAAAATCAATTTTTCGTAAAATCGTATGTGGTGCCGTTTTTAGGAGATCCCAGCTTTTCATATTTAACGAAAAAACCTAAAATACCGAAACCAGCAAACAACTAGTAAGGATGTTACCTTCGGTCTGCCCAAAAATTAAATACCCTACACTGCAGTATTTTGAAAATTTTGCGTATATGGGAGGTGCCACGACCTCTTGTCCTAGTTCACATAGCTTTTGCTCAGATCTTTCACATTCACATTTGGTTGGATTAACCTCAAAAAGGTTTTCAGTATAGCATTTTGAAGCTTTTGCTTATATGGAAGGTGCTACGCCTTCTTGTCCGAGTTCACCTAGTTTTTGCTCAGAGCTTGCGTTTATCGTCCTTAGAATTTGTGAGTATTATGGTTTCATTGTCATGAAAAATACTCCTAAAGTTGCATTTTGCAGATATTTTTGTATGGGCGGTAGGCGTGTCCGTTGACTGATTTCGCTCATTTTCAATCCCACGAACTAACCCTGACGACGGAGGCAGTGTATATAGTATATCGTTTTAAGACTCTCATTCTTAGAAGTAATTTATCTCAAGTTTTTTTTCGACTAGTTGTACTCATTATCTCAGTTTCTACCACCATAAGATTCCAAGGGCGCTTCATAGAATTGAAACCAATAAAAAATCATAAAATTCATCTCTATGAAGTTTCCTCAAATTGTTGAAATTCAAGAAATTATAGCGAATCTATAACATAAGTACAAAATATGAAAAACAGGATGTTTCAAGCACGAAAATCGCCTCGTAAAACTATGCAATATTCTATTTTTTAACATTTGACATTTCAAACAGTATCTAAATCAATAAAAAAAAATCTTGCATAGTTTTACGAGGCGATTTTCATGCTTGAAACATCCTGTTTTTCATATTTTGTACTGATGTTATAGATTCGCTATAATTTCTTGAATTTCAACAATTTGAGGAAACTTCATAGAGATGAATTTTATGATTTTTTATGGGCTTCAATTCTATGAAGCGTCTTTTGGTGGTAGAAACTGATATAATGAGTACAACTGGTCGAAAAAAACATTCGAGATAAATAATTTCTATGAATGAAATATAGCCCTCTTCGAGACATTTACAACGATATACCGCACTTGATGATCGGATGATGACGGCAAATGGCGGAGCAATAGGAAAAAATCAAATAGCCCATTATTTAGAGGTCGAAAAAAAAAATTGTTTTCCTTAAATATCAAAACCGATAATCTTTCAAGATGGGGGGCTTACAGCGAACAGTTTTTTTTTTTTTTGTATGGGGATCGATAGGGGAACTGATGCTATTGTGGTATAGCTAATGTTTAGGTGGAATTTGAAAGAGAACCGTTAGATCAATTTCAGCCAAATTTTTTTATGCTGTTCATTGAAGTATTGGCTTTAAATTACATTTCAATAAAATGTGTGCAATTTCACTAAAAGGAGTTATTGAGCAAAATCTGAAAAAAGTCAAAAAAGCTGTTTTCAAAAAGTTGGGAGGTAATGTGGTACATATGGTGGCACAATGTGGTATATATACTGATCAGTACTTGTAAAGTGGGCTGGTAATGTGGTACATATAAGTAAGGTAATGTGGTATACTTAACCATATATATAAAGTTTGAAAGGTATGAAATAAGTTCATAATAACATTTACATCGGTTGTCAAACTCATAGTTTTTATAAAAAAATAAACAGCAATCAAATAATGTTAAGAATAATATGGGAAACTTTGTGAATTTACACAGTTTAACACTTATTTCGCAATAATTAGGACTTACCTTTATTGAATATAAATAAAACTTCACCAAAAAGCAACTTTATCTTAACAAATTTTTTTGCAAAAAATCCGAAAAAAAAATCAACCACACGCTACTTAAGTTTCATTCAACTGACACGGGAAAAATTTTGTTTGGTGCATGACAGCAACACATCCCTGGTTTTAATGTTTTCTGATAGAATAAAAGCAGTGACGTTCACAGGTTCTTTCCCAATTCGGAGATATGCGACCATACCACATTGAAAAACTATACCACAATAGCATCAGTTCCCCTACAATCTAATGTATACTCTACCTTAAGATTAGAGGTAAAAAACGAAGAAGAAGATAAGCTCTTTCATAAGAAGTAATTTTCCATTTGAATATATAAATTTCAGTTAATTTTTACGAGAATTTCAGCCCACAAAACCTATTTTCAACACCAGAACAGAATTAAAGATTAATTTCTTATTGCAATGAATGAAGTTTGATAAAAGTTCTAATTCTCTTGACGAGCGGCGAATCATGTTAAGGAATTATTCCCCCATATATCCGTACATAATACATTACTTGGTATGTTAAATGTGTTTTGGTGTGTTGAAGAAAATGTTTATTTTTCATAAAACGAATTCATTTAGTGTCCCGACGCAACCATTGTGTTTGCATGTATTTGTATGTGTATTTATTTGTTTGTGTTTATGTTTTGAAACAGTAAAATAAAATTTTATCATTATGTGATGCTTTGTTGTTTTTTCTTTATTTTACTCTTGGTTGTATGTATAATAATGTAATGTTATATATTATATATAAATGCATAGAGCTGCCAATTGTCGACTTTATCTAGAATAGTATTCTCTTAGTTTTCGAGATATATCATCAAGATATTACTTTATAGAATACGACATTATCACCAGCAATCGGATTTAGCACCTAATTATGTTTCTAAACTACGCCAACTGTCTTGAGTTGGCAACCCTAGTACAAAACAAATCCATAAAAAGTAACCCAATTCTTCCTACATTTATATCTGCCCAACTACAAGTTGGTATCCATCTGCACATCCCTCATTCATCGCAAAATGCCATTCATTCATTTGTCTCCGTTGCTTTTTTTTTTGAAATTTACATTCAAATGTCTATCCCACCCCCTTAATACGAAACAGAACAGAAGGTTTGCCTTTTTTTTTGCGCAACTTTTCTGGCAAAACTGTAGCCAATTTGCCACCTCTCACTTACAAATAACGCTGCTGCTGAGGTAGAGTTAGACCCATATGCCATGTACGGTGTTGCCATTATAAAGAACAAAACGCTACGCAGCAGATTTTTGATGAAATTTCAGCTTTTTTTTTATATTCCCCTCCCAGAACAAAACGTAACTTGACGTTTCATTGATTTGTAAGTGAGAGAGAGGCTGATTTGACGTGTTTGGGAGCGTCACTCAAGCACACGCACCACTGCTGGCAGCCTCGAAACGAAATGAAAGAAATCAAAATTCGAAGCACATCTCGTCATTTCATTTGACTAAACTGCAGGAGCTCATTGCAGGATATTTCATTTTTATTATTACCCAACCAAAATGAGAATTGAGTTTCGGCAGTTGGGAGTGGAATTGGTGGGTTTGAAGCAGCAACACCTCGTCCTTGTCGTCGACGTCAATGTCTTGAATTGCTCCCACAAAGGATACGCGCGCGGTACTTGGTTCGCTACGCTTTGTTCGCCTTCATTGCATGTCGTTTAAATTTAAAGTTATCGTCGTCATTTGATGAAACTTGAAATGAATAAATTTTTATGTTACGAATACGACGCGTGCAACATGTGAAATTGTTTCGTTTAGACGTCAAACGCCCTGACATATGTATATAGGCAATACCTTATGTTTTCTTGTTTTTAACGAAAATATATTGAAGGCATTTAAGTATACGAAATAAATATTGCTTTTTTTAAAAAAGGGAAAATACTTATTAGCTTTTTCAAATAAGCAAACTTCAAAGTAAAATGTCCTTTTGCTTAAAATAATACGTATTTTTTTTTTTGAATTAAAAAAGATTCTCAAAAAGTTTTAAATTAATTTACATACTACGTTTACTTCACTTAATGCCTTGTTTTCACTTACTTGTTTAACCAAAGCTCAAGCCTCCGCGTTCTCATTGGCATGCTTGGTTTATTTTCTGACACTTTGATTGATTTACAAACAATCACAGCAGTACTTTTTCACTAATAAATCACTGAAATTATTACACTGATTGGTTTTTCTGGACAAAGAATTAAAGTTTATTTATCTTAAAAAAAAAACATACATGTATTTTAGTCCGTTATTTAAACAGTATAGCACTTTGCGACAAAAGTACCACAGAATGAAATTCTGGTAGATCATAGTGTAAGTACGAAATCTATATATTAATATGGGTTACCGGACATAATCCCAACGGACATAATCCCCATTTCGTAAATGGGGATTGTGTCCGAAAATTTTTCGGTCATAATCCCCATTTTGGCCATGGGGGTTATGTCCGCAAATTTTTCGGACATAATCCCAATGGGGGTTATGTCCGAAAAATTTAATTAAGATTGAACAAAATTTTTTCAATAATCCATTTAAAAAATTTATATGGTGTTGGATATTATAGACTGATCCGCGGCCGAAGGCCGCCGCGAAGCCGGTGTTGGATTTTTGGGAGTTTTAAACAAAAGTTTGTCCTACCTTTTTAACTATGCTAGAAATGGAGCACGACTTTGAATTATACACCATTAGAAGGGTATTTGTGTGTAAATGTGCACAAAGTTAAAACTATTTTAATATTTTGGGATTAAGCCAGAAACAATCAAATGAAAATTTTTCAATATTAACAACGACAAAATACGCGGTCACACAGAGCTAGTTATGAGCAAAATTAGTCTTGGTCTTTAGTCTAGTTCTTGGTAATTTTGCGAGACCGAGACTAAGACCAAGACCAAGACGCTGATATTTTTGCAATACCAAGACCAAGACTGCTATGGTCTTGGTATTGCTCACGATAATCGTCAAGACTAAGACTGCTTTTCAGTATTGGTAATATATAGTTTAAAGTTGTTTAAAGACCGTTTTGAAGATAAAATCATCTCTCAATTCGAATTTTGGCATCTTAAAAACCCAACTGCTTTGGAAAAATATGGTTTTGAAATTTTGAATACTCAATATCTCGAAAAATTTTTTCAATACCAAGACTCAATATCAAAACCAAGACCAAGTCTGCTATGGTCTCGTCTTGGTCTTGGTTTGATCATCACTACGCAGAGCTGAAAAGAGGATACAGCCCAAAGAGAAAGACAAAAAGCTGACTGACACTGATTACATGTTTTTGGTTTTCTTTTCGATTCACATTTCTCATTATACCAGGGATGATAAATGGGCTTTTCTATTTTGTGCCAAATGGCAAAAAAAGTACTATAACTGTCCAAAAAGTACCAAAATTATTTAAAACATTTGTGGTCAAATTTTGACCATTGGGCGATTCTAGTATATACGAGTGCAAATAAGCATCTGATACTCTTTTTTTTTAAAAACATCACATACTTCGTTCTCATTGACATGGTTTAATTTTTCACGCCAAATTTTGTTCCATTACTTTCTTAGCTTTTCAAATGTAGCTAAATAGCATTTTACAATTGTTCTGCTATAAATTCGGCGATTTAAAGTAGGAAATAATGAAAGCCATCGAATTAAAATTGTTATCATAGAATAAAAATTATTAAATTACTTGTGTGTGTAAAATGCTTTTTCATAAACTTTTTTCTCCTGAACTCTAATCCGAAATCAGAGTTGGTATGTCAGGTCAATATTGTGCAATATTTTTGCTTCAAAGTGCAGAAACAGATCTTTCGAGACATATGATGTTCTTCCAATTGGAAACTAAATTTTCAAGTAATCATCCATTGAAATAAAGTCAGTTACGATACTTGAAAAAATATTAAATACTGGGGTGACATATTTATTCATATATTTTTGGCCTTTGAACTCAAATCCGATATTAGTTTTAATTCATCTGATCGGTAATAACATGGGCTCGGATTTTGATTTCTGCTTTAGTACAGACGTTTTCCGATGATGCGGAAAAACTGCACATGACCCCACGTCTCAAAGCTAAACATTTGAAAATTTCACAAAACTAATAATAGCAAAACTATTTGAGATACAGCAATCAAATTCGATATCTGAGATAGAATTGGAAGCATCTAGCCACTTGTTAAAAATGGGTATGATCGGATCAAAGACATGCCCATCTTCCATATAGCCCGAAATTTGAAATCGCCATAACTTCGGGATTATTTCAACTATAACAATAATATTTGATACCTGAGATAAAATTGGTAGCATCTAACTATTCGTTGAAAATGAGCATGATCAGCCCAATGACACACTCTTCGGAAACCACACAGTGAAGATTGTCGCCAGGCTCTTGAGTGGAATCCACAAGGCAGTTGGGGACGTAGTAGACCCAAAATCAACTGGAAAAGGTAGCTGGAAAAGGAAATACAAGAGTCGAGAAAGTCGTGACAAGAGATCAAAGTCATCGCAAGGGATCGCAAAAAATGGAAACGTTTCATATAGTACCTATGCTCCTCCTAGGAGAATACATACACATACGTATACAGCCCAATGACTCGCCAAAATATAACCCGAAATTCGAAATCGGCATGACTTCGGGAATATTTCAAGTACAACAAGTATATTTGAAATCTGAGATATAATTAGTAGCGTATAGTCCTTACTTGAAAATGGGCGTGATCGGATCAAACACACGCCCACCTTCCATGTTCTCTGAAATTTGGAATCGCCGTAACTTCGAGAATATTTGATATCTGAGATGAAGTTCGTAGCTCTTAGAAGAAAATGGGCGTGATCGGATCAAAGACACGCCCATTTTTAACCCATTTAACCCCCCAACATCCAAATCAGCAGATTACTATACCACCGTCTTCATAAACATATGGCGCATATACACATGTGGCTATTTTTTTTTTTACATCCCAAGAGGAAAAATTTCTAGCGCTTCTGATCCAAGCACTTCAAAAGTGCTTGTCCCTTTAGAAATTTAGAAGCAATTTCACAATGATTTTTTATAAGGCTGCAGTAAGAACAACATGAGTTCGAACCCAGCCCGGGTGATTTTTTTTTTAATTTTTTCTGCTTTATTTTTATGAAAATATTTTTTATTCAACATCTTTTATTTCACTTTTCTATTTTCCTTTCTCTTATTAATTTACTTTTGGTTAATTGAATTGAAATTGATTACACAATGATTCCATTTAAGGCTGCAGTAAGAACAACGTGAGTTCGAACCCAGCCCGAGTGATTTTTTTTTTACTTTTTTTTATACCCTACACCCAGGGTATATTCACTTTGTCCTTCCGTTTGTAACGCAGAGAAGGAGGCGTGGCAGGTATAGAAAAGTATATATATTCTTGATCAGCGTCACCTCCTGAGTCGATTTAGCCATGTCCGTCTGTCTGGCTGGCTGGCTGGCTGGGTGGCTGGCTGGCTGGCTGGCTGGCTGGCTGTGTGTTGAAATACACTTTTTGGGAAAACTGAGCAAGATAATTCAATGAAATTTGGTACACTGCCTTCATCGTCAAAGTTAGCTCGGGGGATTGAAAATGAGCAAAATCGGTCAACGGACACGCCTACCGCCCATACAAAAATTATATTCAAAATGCAATTTTAGGAGTATTTTTCACGACAATGCAACCACAATACATATAAGTACTACGAATTGTAAGCGCAAGCTCTGAAAAAAAAACTGAGCGAATTCGGACAAGAGGGCGTGGCACCTCCCATATAAGCAAAAGCTTCAAAACGCTATACTGAAAGCGTTTTTTGAGATATTCGAACCAACTTTGACTTAGACACTTAGAATTATAAATAAAAGCTCTCAGCAAAAATTGGTTGAAATCGTACAAGGGGGCGTGGCACCTCCCATATAAGCAAAAGTTTCAAAATGCTATACTGAAAAAGTTTTTTGAGATAATCCAATTAAATTTCACTCTGACACTAAAAACTATAAATGCAAGCTCTGAACAAAAACTAGGTGTACTCGGACAAGAGGGCGTGGCACCTCCCATATAAGCAAAAGCTTCAAAACGCTATACTGAAAGCGTTTTTTGAGATATTTGAACCAAATTTGACTCAGACACTAAGAATTATAAATGAAAGCTCTCAGCAAAAACTGGGTGAAATCAGACAAGGGGGCGTGGCACCTCCCATGTAAGCAAAAGAATCAAAATGCTATACTGAAAGAGTTTTTTGAGATAATCCAACTAAATTTCACTCTGACAATAAAAACTATAAATGCAAGCTCTGAACAAAAACTGGGTGTACTCGGGAAAGAGGGAGTGGCACCTCCCATATAAGCAAAATTTTAAAAATACTGCAGTGTAGGGTATTTATTTTTTGGCCGGGCCAAAATTTACACCCTTACTAGTTTTTATTTGTTTTTGCTTTATTTTTTTTTTTATAATAAAATATTTTTTATTCAACCTTTTTATACCCTACACCCAGGCTATATTCACTTTGTCCTTTCGTTTGTAACGCAGAGAAGGAGGCGTGGCAGATATAGAAAAGTATATATATTCTTGATCAGCATCACCTCCTGAGTCGATATAGCCATGTCCGCTTGTCTGGCTGGCTGGATGGCTGGCTGGCTGTGTGTTGAAATACACTTTTTGGGAAAACTAAGCAAGGTAATTCAATGAAATTTGGTACACTGCCTCCGTCGTCAAAGACAACTCGAGGGATTGAAAATAAGCAAAATCGGTCAACGGACACGCCTACCGCCCATACAAAATATATATTCAAAATGAAATTTTGGGAGTATTTTTCACGATAATGCAACCAAAATACACATAAATACTACAAATTGTAAGCGTAAGCTCTGAAAAAAAACTGAACGAATTCGAACAAGTGGACGTGGCACCTCCCACATAAGCAAAAGCTTCAAAACGCTATTCTGAAAGCGTTTTTTGAGATATTCGAACCAAATTCGACTCAGACACTAAGAATCATAAATGAAAGCTCTCAACAAAAATTGGGTGAAATCTGACAAGGGGGCGTAGCACCTCCTATGTAAGCAAAAGTTTCAAAATGCTTTACTGAAAGAGTTTTTTGAGATAATCCATCCAAACTTCACTCAAATACTAAAGACTATAAATGCACGCTTTAAGTTTAAACTAGGCGAGCTCGGACAAGAGGGCGTGGCACCTCCTATATAAGCAAAAGCTTCAAAACGTTTTACTGAAAACGTTCTTCACTCAGACACTAAAAACTATAAATCCAATCTCTGGACAAAAACTGGGTGAACTCGGACAAGAGAGTGTAGCACCTCCCATATGAGCAAAATTTTAAAAATACTGCAGTGTAGGGTATTTAATGTTTGGCCAGGCCAAATTTTACACCCTTACTAGTTTTATTTCACTTTTCTATTTTCCTATCTCTTTTTGATTTACTTTTGCTTAATTGAATTGAAACTGATTGCACAATGATTTTATGTAAGGCTGCAGGAGCATTCGTATGTCAAATTCTGTTTGGACAACATTTGCTTAATATACCAATTTAATACCTATTCATATAATCGGGCATTGGTGTAGCGGTCTAAAGAGTTGGTAAATGTTAGTAAAAATATCTAACACGCGGTCTAGCACACGGTCGTGAATCCAAATCCTGGTGCGGTCAGTTTTTTTTTTTTTTCTTTTTTTAAATTTTTTAGACAAACGCTTACCGCAGCATTACAAATAAGCGCTTTAAAAACTTTTTTTTGGTAAAGCTGCGATAAGCTTTTGCTCGCTGACATCCAATGACAAGCAATGTTAAAAAGAAAGTATAGTTCTTACGGAGCGGAAGCGCTTATTGCTTAAAAGGAAGCACTTCAGAAGGGTTTTTGAAGCACTTCTTTTCCCCTTGGGATTTTTGAAATCCTGTAGTCACTCCCCTCACTCGTAAAATGATAAAAACTACTTATATAACATTTTTCTTTTTACCAAATAATCTTGAGGATCCAATAGGTAACCACGACGCTTGACTAAATCCACAATAAGCATCGTGGGCTCCGCTACTATTCAGTTTAAGATTAATACTTTAAGCAACTTCTAAATAAATCTTCTTCTTTTTAATGTGATATGTCATTGTTTTGTTGCTATTTCAAATTATGCGAATCTTTGTAGCCTTTTCAAATATCTATTCAATTTATCGAAATTCGTATGTCGTTTGATGATATTCTTGATTTAAGTACAAGTATCTAATCACGGTATTATATTTCCAAGAGCACAGATTTAAGATCTAAAAAACAAAATTCAAATTTGATAGCTACCTAAAATTAAAAAAAAAAAACAGACAAAAAGAAACTTGTCGTTGATTAATAATAAGTTCGCAAATTAGATTCATTATAAGATTCACAAATCAACGGATTTGGCCATAAACAAAATCTCAAAACAAAAAACCATTAATAATTTAGAAATTAATTGGTCGACATTTTTCAGTTTTTTTTCTTATACTTAGCAGGTAATATGTTGCTTTTGTTTTAGTTCGTTTCATTTATTTTAACATTCCAACTGTTTTTATTTTAAAAATATATAGTATGTATGTTAATAAAACAATAATTAATTAAGTAAAGCACTTTAAACGTATCTCTTAAATGGGACTTAAATTAGCGCCGTTGTTAGCAGATGTCTCTTTTCAAAGACAAGTTTTAGAGTTTGATTTTTGATGAGAATTTCAAAGTGTTTCTTTTATTCTTTATTGGTGATGTTTTTGGTGAAAAATTGTTTTTATTTTCTAGAAATCAATCAAATTAGCATTTTGAAATTGTTGTATTCTTATGATAAGCTCAAGTTTGTAGATATTCATGCTCAAAATCGCTTTTTTTTAATATCCTTTTCTTTCGCATTTTAGTGGCTGAACATCAGAGCGCCCACAAGATATATGAAATGTGCAAAGTTGAGAATTTGTTTGCTCCCCTTCCATTTCCTGAAATTAGAGGTCAAAAAAATAAGGTCTCACAAAAAAATTTGGAATCGGTAGTGGATAGAACCCAGCCGGTTTTCGATCAAAGGTCGAAAAATTGACTAAAAAAAAGCAAGTCGCTTTGACTGCCCGTTACTTCAAAACTATTCATTTTTTCATAATATGTTCAGGTCATTTTTTGTAGAGCATGACTAGGTCAACATAATCTTCTTAAAAAGTTTTGGTCCAAAAATTAAATTTGTTGCTGTTTCGGTACAAAAATTTAAATTTTTGAAGAAAATTTTCATGACTTTTTCTATAAATTGGTTTTTTGTAATTTTCGTAGGGCGGAATATGTGTTCTGAAATCCCTATATTGTAGGGAATTAAATGTAGATTAATTTAAAGCCCAAACTCCAATAGCGCGTCGGCAGTGGCAGTGGCTGTTTTCGAAGCAGTATTTTACTGCCAGTATTTGCTCTCACTGCCGATGTATCCACAATAGCGCGTCAGCAGTGGCACTGGCAGTGTTTGAATAAAAACAGTTTTCGCGAACGAAGTCATTATTTTATCTTTTAATTTTAACGCACAACTCACATTATAAATTTTAAAATGTCACAAACTTAAAAATTTTAACAAATGACATGTTTTTTCTCAAAATTTTGAAGTTCGAAAAATTCGAAAATATTCAAATGAGAGGCAGTGGCAGTGAATTTAGAAATGGAGAAAAATTGCACAGCGCTGTGTACTGCCGCTGCTGTATTGTAGTTACTCTCATATAAAGTAGTGCGTTCTAAAATGACAACTGTTTTCGAACACTGCCGACGCGCTATTGGAGGTTGGGCTTAAAAGAAAAATTACAAAAAAATATTAGTTTTTAAGAAATGGAGCCCGTTTCACGCAGCTCAGGAAAAATTTCAATCAAGTTATCGAGAACTGCACAAAGATGTGAAATTGCACCTGAGCATTTACTGAATAAGAAAATCGGTTCATGGCATGGTTTTTAAAATGAGGTCGAAAAACGGTATTTAAAAAAAAAACGACTACAAACCAAAACCAAAATAGTCATTTTAGATGTAGTTATTAATGCTGAGTTTGAAATTGAAAATTGTACCGAAACAACAACAAATTTAATTTTTGGACCAAAACTTTCTTAGAAGATAATGTTGACCTAGTCATGCTCTACAAAAGTTATCTTGAAAATATTATGAAGAAATAAACAGTTTTGAAGTAACGGACAGTCAAAGCGACTTGCCTTTTTTTAGTCAATTTTTCGACCTTTGATCGAAAACCCGCTGGGTTTTTTCCACAACCGATTCCAAATTTTTTTTTTGAGATCTTATTTTTTTGACCTCTAATTTCAGGAAATGGACGGGGAGCAAGCAAAATCAGAATTTTGCACATATGGGCGCTCTACTGAACATAATCATTTTCGTTGGAATTTTTTATTTAATAACTCTAGATGACTCTAGACAACAGTCCAAAAAGTACGATATCGCAAACCATTTTTCCCTAGATAATTGAAAATTTCAATATGTGAGGGTTTAGTAAGTTTGTCAAATTTTTTATAAAACTAATGGCGAAGTAGATAATCTGAAAATTGGGATCTGTTGACTCAGATCTAGCTGAATGGCTTATATATATCGTGATCTGCTTTTGCCCAATAGTTATTCGAAGGAGTTAACTTGCTTTGTATGATTGTTTGATCGTGGTCGTCTATGTATCATTAAAATCATTTGAAAAACTTAAGGAAAATAATAGCAAATTTAGAACAAAATAATTTGTGTCATCACAAAAATAATTCAGCAAAAAGCTTGTATGCCACTTCAGTATGAAACAAAAACTACCTACTGGAATCATAGAGAAAGTTCTGCTGCTACGCAATACGGTTTTGTATAGCATAAAGCTGAAACATGTGAAACTGGTGTGGATTTACAGAAGTTTGAAAAACTTTTATAAAGTTCAAATATAAAAAATACTTACAGTAGGTCAATGCCAAAGTCGTAGACCAAACAAACTATTTTTCAATGCCCCAAAACTAAGTACGCAAAAATAATTTCAGAAATTTGAAGTACATTTTTAAATGACCTATTTTATCCTTCAATTTTTACAAAAAACCAAACTTGAAATTTTCCGTTATTTTTGAAAATAAATAAAAAGTTACAGAAATCAAGCATACTCAGTACCAAAGCCAAAATCGTACACCTTAACAAAGTCAAAATTTTTACATGAGCTCAGTAATTAGTGTACATTATTTTGTTTTTATTTGCCATATTTAGTCCTTTTGGCAACCTTTGAATTAGTTTTTCACAATAGCTCGGATAAATTTTTTCCCATTTTCTATGAATACCCTTTTCAGTTCAGTTTTTGAAGAAATATTGTGCTGGCAAACTTTTGCGTCCACATAATTCCACAAGATTTTAATAGCATTTATGTCTGGAGTATTCCAGGCCCAGCTGCTGAAAAAGAGCCCCAAACCATTAGTGAATCACCGTCATGTTTTACATATGGTTTAAGGTTTTTCGAACAAGGTGCTTCAGTTGGTTTTCTCCATTTGTATGGTCTGCCGTCTGATCCAAAAGTATTTATCTTACTTTCATTCAAGAAGAGGACATTTTTCCAAAAGAAAAAATCTTTATGGCAGTGAGTTTTAGCAAACGGCAACCGAGCTTCTTGATGCTTCTTCTTTATCAAAGAAAAACGTTAGACCAAATGTAAAACATGAAGGTGGTTCATTAATGGTTTGGGGCTCTTTTCAGCAGCTGGGCCTAGAATACTCCATTTTGTTGATAGTAGTAAAGATCATAAGATATATTTGAACATTTGGAGACTTTTTATTCCAATATAAGGATAAACTTGTAGGAGAATGTATCCGGGTATGAGACAGTCGATTTTTTCTATGATGCGAAATTAATATTGCCAATCTGACTACTGTCGAACTGTCCTCTTACTATGACCAAGTTTTTAATCCAACATCGAAGTGAAAAGATCTATTGCTTATTTAAGTTATACACCTCAGGTCGCAACTCGACTGTAAAAAGTTTTTTATGATCAATTTCAGAGTGTTATATTTTGGATTCAATCAACTGGAAATGGGAAGTGTCATGCGTAAGCGTTTAGTGTTTTATATCGATTTGGGTTTGTGCAAATATATATGGTTAAAACATTGCTTTTAAGCTTTTCTTAAAAAGTGGCATGTATTCGGGTATGAGACACATCATGTATCCGGGTATGAGACACTTCTTTTTCGAACCCAAATCGTGTGCAACTGTCAAATATCGACATGTATGTAATGATACATGTGTTTACGTACAGTTATGGTGTTTTTATTTCGTATTTTCTAATTTAAATAGCATTTTTAAAGGTGTATCATACCCGGATACAAAATTTGTAACGATATGGAATTTTTTTCTTTCGAACCAAAATCTAGTGCAACTATCAAATATCAATATTAATGTAATAAAAAATTAATATAAGTTTGTGCTAATATACAGTCATGGGATTTTTGTTTCATATTTTCTGATTTTCATTGCATTTTTCTAGGTGTCTCATACCCTGATACAAAATTTAAATTGCAAAAAAAAGTTCTTTGAAAATTGGCCATAACTTTTAAATGATAACTTTCTACTTGTGTTTTTCTTACCTTTTGAACGATATATAAAACACCCGAAACGGTTTGACCAGTAAGAAGTTATGGCTCAAAAACAAAACCCGTCTCATACCCGGATACATTCACTTACATATTTTCAGATGAAATTCTTATATATGTATTTAGGTGCCGACTTATTTTACTTTAGTTGTAAAATCCATAGAGGTGCATGGTTTGTGAAAGAACTTCCCATATGCATATATATGTATGTATCTCCCAAATTAAGAAGCTGTTTTATGACCAATGTTGTTTTTTCATTTTATTTAATAGATTATCTATAAATCTCTCAGATAATCGCTATATAAATGATCGCATTTTCCTGCTGCTATTGCAAAATCTACATTTCATATGAACAAAATATGTCGAAAATCTCATTCATTCTACACCCACCCACTGAAATTTTCGCATCTTAAAAATATTTCAAAAATTATGACAAATTCATCGTTATCGTTGTTCTTATTTTTGTTGACAGCGATTAATGTTAAAATTTTATTTATATACTCGTACCTTGGATAAATCGCGCAGATTTCTTATATTTTACGATCAATTTTAATTCTTATCCCAGGATTAACTCATTTCAAAGCATTGATCTCATAATTTTCACATAAAATATGAGCTTATGACAACTTTTGGAAATATATGCTTATATTTCAATCAGATTTCTTAAAATTATAAATATTACAAAATATTTTTGCTTTATTCACAAATAAGGAATTAAAAGCTACGCATTTAAATTGCAAGTTAAATGCCCATGTAAATTATCACTGACGTCCATGGTAAAATCAGAAAAGCTAAAAACACTTTCTCCTGAAAACTTCAGTGTAAAAGTCAATAATATAATGGAAGAAACTGGACAGTTAACGTTTATGATTGAGGAAATTTGTAGAGTCTTTACATTCCGAGAAGAGTTAAAGGATAACAGAAGAAAAGAAAGAAAGTAAAGCAACTACCAGATGGTTCATACAACATATGCGAATGCTATTTGCAAAACGCAAACAGAAATAATCAAAAGCAACTAATGATTTCTTTAATAGATCTGTGTTTATTAAAATAATAACTTAACAAATATTAAGTGTTCGACCGAAGGTCACTTTTTGGCCGAAGCCGATAATCAGTTTTTTTATAACCTTTATTTTATATTTTTTTGTACCCTACTCTCAGCGTACATACAGGGTGGCTGATTCGAACTGTTACCAACTTCAGATAGACTTATCTGACAGATGGAACATGACAGCTGTCTAAAAATTGGCATGATGTTAGTTCATTCTATTGTCAACAAGTAACCAAAAGCATTTGCGCGTCAATTTATTGAAAATAAAAAAATTTTCGAAATGGAATTCAAACGTAATAGTGTGATTGCTCTTTATTTGGCTGAAAAATCGCAACCAGCAATTGTTCGTGAGCTGAAACATTTAAAAGTGAATAAAATGTTTGTGTATCGGACCATAACACGTTACAATGGTACCGGCAGCGTTGCCAAACGACATGGTGGTGGTCGGAAAATAACTGCAACATCACCAGAAATGGTTCGAAAGGTGAAGGCCAGAATTGAGCGAAATCCGAGACGCAGTGGCAGACAAATGGCTGCCGATCTGAAAATATCGCGTGAACGAATGCAACACATATTGTGAAACAAGCTCGGACTAAAGGCCCTCAAGTTCCAAAAGGCGCATGATCTCACTCCTGCTCAAAAAAAAGTTAGGCTCGATAGAGCCAAGGAGTTGTTGAGTTGTTGCGCTTGCACGCCGCCGGAAATCTGTCACAAATTGTCTTCTCTGATGAGAAAAATTACTGTATACAGCAATATGTAAAAAAACAAAATGATCGGGTTTACTTGACAGAGAGGTCCTACGAAAATTTGAATGTTCGTTTGGCCACCAGGACGCAGGCACCACCGCATTTGATGGTTTGGGCTGCAGTGACTGCTGATGGGCGCTCACCACTCGTTTTTTTGGCCGCTGGCGTCAAAGTGAACGCCCAGGTGTATCGTGAATCAGTGTTGGAGGGTGCTTTACTACCGTGGGCACGCAAACATTTCGGCCATGGACTTTCCAACAAGACTCGGCACCGTCACACAAAGCTCGTGTGAATCAAGAATGGTTAGAAAAAAACGTTCCTAGCTTCATTTCTGCTCAACAATGGCTCTCAAATTCGCCTCATGCGAATCCGCTGGATTTCTCAATCTGGGGTATGTTGGACAGAAAGGTTTTGACTAAAAAATACCACCCTGTATATTAAATTTTTAGCACTATAGGCTATTTAGTTTTGTTCAGGCCAAAGATAATACACTTAGTGCCGATTTTGCATTGTTCGGGTAAGCCTTACCTGAAATAGATCTTGAGAAGTGAGATATCGGGTGCAAAAGGTCGAGAAATTCAGTTTTTTTCAAAATTTTATCCCTTATTTGATCCACGATTTTTTAGCTCAGAAAATTTCATAAAGAAAAGTTGCATAAGTTGTTTTCATAAAATTTACTTATATGGTATTAAAAGGTATTTTCTTGACATTTAGAACGCGATTTCTCACGAACACACAACTTCTGACGATTTGACTAAAACAAAAGTTCATACCTACTATTGGAAGACCAAAAACCTGATTATCTCGACCTTTTATATCCGATATCTCACGAAGGCACCACCTCTCTAAAATAGAACGGTCATTTATCATCCGACTTTGTTCTGCAAAGGCTCGAAATTTTTGTAATGAAATATGTTACTGACAAAAAATAATGAATTATGAACTCTTTAAGTCTTCGGTTCAGAAAAATTCTTTGTGTATGTTATTGAGAGATACCCTGAAATATGAATACAATTGAAAAAGTAGAGCGTTTAGGGTGATCTTATTTATCCAAATACATTAACAAAATTAAATTTTGCTATATACTGTTTTTGTTACATAGCTTTAAGTAGAGTAGAACGGGGTAATGTCGTGCACTGGCTGTTTTAGCCCAAGGAATTGAATGATTTACCAACTGTTCGTAAGGTAGGGACCTGCTGACCTACTGAGCTTATGCATATAATACTAGCAATTTTCACCAGTTCGTCTCTACAGAGTAACCATTTTTTCAAAAAGCACGCTTTCGGGACGATAAAAGTGTTTTTTCATCGGGTCAGAAAAATAATTTTTCTTGCGGGAAAATATAACAGGTAAGTGTTTTCTGAAACGAAATATCCTGCCAAAGAAAAGAAGTATTTGATTTCCAAAAAAATGTTGGGTTTCACCGAGTTATCGAAGTTGACCTTTAAAACGACCATTGGGGTAATGTCGTGCACATTCACTTACACAAACGCAATTTCTCGCTACACAAATGTTGTTACAATGAATGTAACCAATGAAGTTATCTTTCGATCGGATGCTTACTCGTCTCATTCGCTTGAGATGTACGGCTTTACGAGCATGTCAAAGTTGAGTGCACGACATTGCCCCGTTCTACTCTACACAACATATTATGTACTTCACACTTATATAATAATGAACAAATACATGATAATGCTAAATCTCCTCTACTAGAACCACTACCTATCATTTCTCACACATTTTGGTACCTTTACTATACGCGGAAAACAATTCACGACATAACCTCACAAATTTTGAGGGGGGTAATGTCGTGCACATTTTTTTTTTCTTGACTTACACAAACACAATTTCTCGCTACACAAATGTTGTTACACATGGATGTAACCAACGAAATTATCTTTCGATCGGATGCTTACTCATCGCATTCGCTTGAGATGTACGGCTTTACGAGCATATCAAAGTTGAGTGCACGACATTGCCCCGTTCTACTCTATATCTAAAAAAAAGATTTTTGCACTTTTGAGCAAGGATAACTCAGGATTCTGACATAATAAAAAAATATAAAGTTCAGATTCGTAATTAGAAAGTCCCAATCCACTATCATTTTGTTTAAATGTAATTTTTTTAAATCAACAAGTTGCTTTATACTTGAACTTACAAACATTTGGCTTCGGCCAAACCTTCGGCTTATTTTGGCCGAAAGCCGAATGTGAGGCTGAAGGAGTTTTTTTGGCCGAAGGTGGCCCAAGCCGATTAATCGGTAGGACACTACTTACATTATTTATTTTGGGAAGAAGCATAAAAACTGAACCCAATCGTCACTGAAGGTTCGCATTTAATGAAAGTAGTATTGCAGGAGTTTTAGAAGTCCTTGATTAGCCAAATTAAATATGCCGCCACCTTAGAACAACAGGGTTCTAACTGACATTTTTTGTGAAATTGAGTTATATGTTGCTTTGTGCTAAATAGACCACCCTCTTTCGATTACCGCTACTCAAATATTTCTATCTTGTATGGCTTCTGAGATAATTAATGAAATTGAGATGCACAAGGTTCTAGCTACACATATTCAAATTAAAATTTATTTCACAAAGTTCTAACTGCTAGATAGAACTTTGTGTTTCTGTAAGAGAGCAGACAAATTAGATAAAATCATGTAATTTTGTTAAACATGCCCCGATTTTAAGCCGACAGGGCTCATTTTGTTAGTAATTGAACTTAGAAAAAACAAACACTTAAGATTTATGCAGTTTTTGAAAGAAGGTCGAAAAACGGATTTGGAAAATTGAAGAATTACCAACGTTGAATACAAATCAGGCATCAGAGTTGCTATATCTTATATGGTTTCTGAGATATCCTACCTTAAATGTTCAATAATGATCAAAACACGATTTTTAAGGTTGCTTTGTCCTTTGTATGGGGCAGAAAATCTTCTCTTCAAAGGGTCACAACTCGGAAAGTAAGAGTTTTATTGGAAAAATTTGGAGTTACATTTACAGAACGAAGAGTGTGGCTATTGGATGCCATTAAAAAATAATCCTGAAAGAAGCGTTCTGCCCAATTTCAAGCAAGGATATCTCGAAATCCTGCAATGACAATTCTGAGGATGTAGTACAACTCAGCGTCGCACTATGGTTTTTTTTTGGACTAAAAAGTGCACACAAAAATAATTCACTACAAGGACCTTTTTTTTTAAAAAAAATCAAATGCATAGTTGAAGGTTATACATTGAGCTATCTAGCATTTGATCCACCAATTAAAGACAGAGGTCGAAATCTCATAAGCTCAAAGTGAAAATGGGCGGTGCCATGCCCCATAAACAAATTCATCATATTCGTTATATCTCCGAAACTATTGGACGCAGATAGATGAGATTCGGTATATTTGTAACAGGAACAGAGTGAAATAATATTCACTAAAAAAGTGGGCGGTGCCACGCCCTAAAAATATAAAACTTATCATATCTCCGAAACTATTTGAGCTACAGCGATGAATTTTGGTATATATATAAAAAGCAGTGAGTCAAATATTATTTGCTGAAAAAAAGGCGGTACCACACCCAGCAATGAACATATCCTTATTAATTGAAACTCTGTGCTACAGGAAACAAGTTCATTCATGTACCGCCCATTTTTATAATGAATTAATTTTTTCTTGCTTGATTCCATTGAATGCATATAAATTTATTCATATATCACTCCAGCGTTTAATGCGACTAACATTTTTAAACAAAAAAACCGTTTTTTTCAAAATTTATGAGATTTCGACCTCTGTCCCTAATTTGTGGATCAAATGCTAGAAAAAGCGGGTTTCTTTTCAGATAGCTCAATGTATAACCTTTAATTTTGCATTTCATTTTTTTTTAAAAAAAGGGTCCTTGTAGTGAATTATTTTTGTGTGCACTTTTTAGTCCAAAAAAACCCATAGTGCGTCGAAAAGTTCATAAGAATGCATATGAAAAGTATTGTGTTCAAACAACTTTTTTTTGTTTTGTGCATATGCTTAAAAACTAAAATTCGTAAGAAAATCTAGCTCTATTCTATATCAAATACTGGATAAATTGGATTAATACTGATAAAAAGTTTGATTTTCTCAAGTAAACTCACTTGGATTAGTGACGGTTCGTATTGCATTTAAAATTTAATGAATGAATTTTTATCTTATTCCACAATACATACATATGTGCGCAATTAAAGTCAATGGAGCGCTAAACTATTGAAAGTCCCATATGTTAAATTTTAATTCAATCAAGGCCTAAAGGCAATTTGAAATAAATAAATGTGCAATCGACTCATATAAAATCAAACGCAAAACTAACCCACAAAGGCCAAAAAAATGAACATTCTAAAAAATGGCAACGTTACCCGTAGCTGTGATGCAGGGATCAGTGTGTTGGCGTTAAAAGTGCATTGAGGCGTTTAAAAAACTCAAACATTTGTACAATAAACACAATAAAATTTCATTAGTTTCTAGTGCAATTTCCTCTAAAGGTCCTTTTTTTTAGGATGAAAAAAAGAAAAAATCGAATTGCCAATTGTTTATATTTTTGCGCTTCATAACATATTCAAATCAACCTAAAGTTTGGGGGGTGAGGAGAGCTTGAAGCAAGAGCCCCCACAAAAGGTCATGCAAAACGAAAGAGTTGAGTGCTGCCCACTTTCAATTTCGGTTGCTAACAGCGGATAGTGGGGTGAACAAAAAAAAATAAAATAAAATTCTAAATTGATATGAAAATCATTTTTTCGCACAATAAAATATTTGCAATGGAAATTTGTGAAAAAAAAAAAACACAAAACTGAAATGCTCCCATTTCGCACCCTTTTAAATACAACAATAACTACCATTGTTACATTGTAATGTTAGTGGCAGAGTGTGCAAAATTTTTTGTTTTCCCTTAAAAGGTGCAATTCTGAGCGCACTGAAGCTGCTGCCAAGTGTCCATTAGTTGCGGCTCACTTGGCGCTTACATTTTTTCCCTAAAATCCAAATGCCCTCCACCGAATTTTCTATTTCAAAAGCAACACCGTCACTACTACAACAAAAACAACAATATTCGATTACATTGTACATCCCCATCATCATCAACATCGTCATCATCATCATGGTCAATGGAAAGCACTACGTTTTTTTCGCATATTTAGTTTGGTTTTTCATTCGTTTTATTTGAATTTTTCACCCTTTTTCATTTCGTTTTTTCATTTCTCACTCGATTTAGATTTTTGCATGAATGAAAATTCATGTAAAGAAATGTTTTATATGTAAAATAACAGCGAAAACAAGATACATACATAGGTTAGGAGTATTATGGATTTGCATAAAATTGAAATTAAAAACAAAAAAACCTTTCAAACAAATTTGAAATCGTTTTCCAATAGTAAGATGGAAAATAAATCGCAATGCATATTGAAATTGAAATTAAAATTGAAAAACACTTGTGTTCCAGCCTTCTGACTTCAAGCACGAGTCCTGATATCATAGTTGAATGAAAGTTGATATCAATACTTCATAGTAACTTCGAGTTCCTAAAGCAAAAGCTCCTAAATACTAAGTGCGTTCTTCGACTCTAGTGTTTTGCAGCGAACTCCCACTGCACAATGAGGATCGTGAGCATGAAAAAAGCTTTGACCACTCCCTAACTTCATATGGGGGATTAGCTTCTCCGTCAGCGGAATTTGTTCAAATACACAAATTTTAATTCTTCTAATCGAAGAAATAACTGTACCAAATTTCAAGAGCATAGCATTTTATTACTATGTATTAATGATCGTCGCACAAAAGGGTATTGTATGCGCTTTTACGCATTTAATTGAAAAAAAAAAAAAAAATGTTTGAAGTACCGGCTTTTTTTGCTACCGGTTTAAAGATAATTAAATTTTGCGTCACAAACAACAAAAATTGTTGACCTAACATTACTAGTTAATAAGTTATACTCGGTTAAAGATTAACTTTTTTTGCTTTCGTTCGCGCGCAGTGAAAAATTGGAATTTTTTGGCTTTTTTAAAGTACATTTTTATTAAAAAAAAAGTTTTTTTGTGGAAAAAATTTTAATGGAACTTAAGGTAATTGTGGTTCTTACTGCATAAAAGTTGCTTTGAGTTAATGTTTAAAAATTTTTTTTTTATGTATGGGGAAATCTCAGCAAGTGTGGACTTTTCGAAAAAAAAAAGTTATTTTTCAAACATGTGGCACCCTTTTTTGGACCGCGAATTAATAATTTGAGATACATTAGAAGTATTTTACAGCCAGCGTTACTGACTTTTTTCGATCGCCTCCCCCAATATCGTCAAAAATCTCGCGTCACGGTGTTTGTGTTTGAACTCCTCTGAAATGGCTCGACCGATTTTTATGAAATTTTTTATATGTGTTTGGTAGGTATGGAAATTGGTTATAAAGTATTTTTCACTATGCAAGAGTGTATATATATCGGATTTTCTCACATACCGGTTAATCGATTCACATTAATTCCACACCACGTGGTTTTTATATTAAGTTGCACAGCTTTAACTATAAAACTTTTATTTAGGGTGGCCCTCACACAATTTTTTAAATCGTATTTTTGCTATTCACATGGAATTTTCCTTTTATATCAAGAGGCACAGCTTAGGATAAAAAAATTTTACTAAGGGTGCATATTTAGAGTGGCCCTCACACAAAAAATTTTATTTAAAGTTATACTGCACCGATTATCATGAAAGTAAGCAAGGAAATTGAAGGGAATATTTCTGAAGAATAAAATTTAGCATGTATGTATAGCTAGGGTGGCCCATAAAATAAAAAAATTTTTAAGGTCATATTGCTGCTCCGATTTTCATGAAATCAAGTATGGAGGAGGATTGAAAGAAAGCTTTCTGAAAAAAAAAAAAAAATAATTTAGAGTGGCCTTCATACAAAAATATTTTTTAAATCGAATTTTTTCGATTTACATGGGATTGAAATTCATTGTTGGGGTAGGTGCGAGAAAAGGTCGTAAAGTATATTTCATATCTAACGATCGTACAATTTTTTTCGACCTTCGGATATCTTCGGGTGTCACAGAAAACTATTAGTTAAGGTTTGTTGATAGTTTGATATATATTTTTTTCCTCTCGTATTCTTCGTTTTGAGTATGAAGCCTTCGGGTGACCCTTGGGAACCTTCGAGAATTTCAAAAAACTATCAGTTAAAGTTTTTTGATAGTTCGCCATGGATTTTTTCCCTCTTGTAGACCTAGATATTCTTCGTTTTGACTATCGAGCCTTCGGCTGACCTTCGGAAAATTTCGGGTGGCCCAGAAAATTGTCAATTAAAACTTGATGAAAGTTTGCTATAGATATTTTCCCTCCAGTGTACCCAGATATTCTTCGTTTTGACAATGAAGCCTTCGGGTGATCTTCGGAAACCTTCGTGTATAGCATAAATACATTTTCATACCTGAGATGCACTCATTTAGCTTAGTAGTTTCTGAGTGATAATGCTTCACACACATACACAGTCATTATATATATAGATGAATCTTAAAAAATTGTACATTTTAGCCATTGTTCAAGTATGTACTAAGGGGCGATTTTTTTACATATTCATTGGCCCTAGGTCCAATGATTTCGCAAGGTTTGAGACAATTTTGTGCCCTCGGATTTTTGTGCCCCTCAAAATGACATTTTTTTAGACGTAATTTCGCATGAAAAATCGACATTTGAGCTTCTTCTCAAGTGTGTTACCACCGAACCAGTGGTGGCACACACTTTTATCTGGACATAACTTTTAGTCATAACGTTAAGAAATCATATTTCATGAGGAATATTGCGAAAAAATAATCGCCCCCAGAGCAGCATGTTAGAAACCGAAAATTACCAGATTTTGGGTAAAAACCATTCACACAACTTTGGAGACCCATATCTAGCGTTCTACCTGAGGCACATCAACGGGATGCAATTTTTCTTACGTCTTATAATTCATGTTAAAGATACTTAAAGCCCAAAACAATTTGCTGAACCGCCTCAAAAGTTATGGCTCAATAACGGAAGCGGCTTATTCAATTCACACTCAAAATTTATGGATTTTGCTAGAATTTCGGCAAAAAAAATAAAAAATAAAGCTTCCAGGCGGTAGCACACGCATGTTTTTGTATTTAACATCACCCAATAAGTGTCCCAGACATGTTGGAATGGATTAGAAATGCAACGGGTGCTGACTCGGCGAACCGAGACCTATTCACACCGAAGTCCACACTTGCTGAGATTTCCCCATATATTAAATATGTGTTAAAAATATAAGGTTTTTTTTATTCAAGTGGAGTTAAAGTGTTTTAGTGTGTACATGATTTTCATCTAATTGACCTATAGACTGTCCAAGATAAGTGTTTAAGATTTGGTTGTGCTATTTTGTGCATTTTCGGAATTATCAATTTTTTTGTAAGAGAACTCCAGTCGCTATAATCATAACAAGCAAGTGCAGCCACCAAGAACGCAATGATTTTTTTTTTCTTTTGTTTTGTTAGTCTTCTTAAATTTTGAGGGACCCTTTTAGTTCAGGTATTTTTGTAACACAAAAGTGGTTTTTCTAAATTAAGTGCATTTTGGATGTATAGTCGTTCCAAAAGTGAGCTCAAAGCGTTAACATTTAAGTTACTTTCTCTGAAAAAAGGGTTGCGCGTTTTTGCGCGGCTGTGAGAAATTTTCATTTTTTTAAGGCAAACTGACATCACAAATATGTGTGAAAGTGGAGCAAAAAATTAATAAAAAGTTAGATACAGACATATAGACAGACAATTACCCCTTCTTTATCAATATAAGATTTTTCTTGTTTGTGTATTTGTCCCTTCTTGACTCGAAAACTAACTAACCGTTTTTAAAGAAGTTGTTACATTGTGTTAGTACAAAATAAGGCTAAGTTATATCGTCGTCTGAATTCCCTTTTTGCCCCATAAGCATATTCGTTATAAAAGCAAAATTACATAACCTGTGTCGACTAAAACTCAAGTTATTTGCTTTTGTGTTTTTTATAAATATGCATATGGGGCAAAAGAGAACTCAGCCGACGATATGCTAAAAAAGTGGGTGTGCCATTCCTCCCCCAAAATTAACTAATCGTATCTCCGAAACCCTTTGACGCAGATAAATGAGATTTGGTAAATAGGTCAAAATCATCAGGACAAATAATGCTCACCGAAAGAATTGGCGGTGCCACGCCCTCAAAAAAATAAATTCATTATTTCTCTGACAACATTTGCCGCACTTAGATATGATTGGGTTCATATGCTAAGACAATTAGAACAAATAGTTCTCACTAGAAAAGTGGGCGGTGTCATGCCCCTCTGAATTTTGATTCATCATATCTCAGAAAATGCTATTAACGACAAAATCTTGTGTATGTGCAAAGGGCATTTGAAAAAATTATTTTCAATGAAAAACTGGCCAGTGCCACGCCCTTCGAAAACAAAATTTGTCATATTACTAACGCTACTTGGCGCAAATTATAAGGTTTGGTAAAATGCTTCGCTATGGTATGTCCAAGTAAAGAGAGAGCAATTTCCAAGGGGCTGAAAATGGGGGAATATACCCTTTCGTTAAAAAAGCGACTGTAAGCTTGAAATCGATAAATCTATTGTAAAACGGTGAAGAATATAAAGAAATAAAAATAATTTTTTTTCTCAAGATCTTCTACAGGAAAAAATTTATAGGGACTTTGCATTTCGATTAAGCATACTTGGCCACATATTATATTGGAAAATTACGAATATCAAAATATGTAGACCTATCTTTTTTTTAAATTTTACCTATTTATAGCCACGATCTCCGATTGTGCGATATAGCGATATGTATGTATATCATATTTTTTCTAATTAACGCCAGTATCGCTATAATCAAATTAAGGTTTTCTTCTTTTCAAATTTAAATGACGTTCGTTACAAAAGTTAAGTGCCTGATTTCGGGGATCCTCTTACCAGTTTTATAACTATTCGATCAGCACCTTCTGGTTAGTCATAGTCAATTGGTCATCTGAAATAGTTAATAGGTCCAAGTTTTCACATGCGATTTACCGATATCGTATTAATTGTTCAACGATCTCTAAATTATGCCGCTTCTGGGTTCTATAACGTTCTTAGCCATGGAAGCGTTCATAATGACATAAGGTCTCTCCTTATACTTATATACTTCGAACACAAGTTTCCAATGCAGATATCGGTTTGGATTGGAATAGATTTATGATGGGGAGACTACTAAGCCCAGGCGCTCGATTTGAATTAGAGTCCCATTAAGCTATAGAGTAATTTGAAAACTTTAGAATGTTATCTGAATTCAGCTCTACTTACCTTTTCCGAGATAGAGTCTCGTGTTCCTTCCGGTTTCTCCTGCGCTATTACCAAAGCAGAGATTCATTTCCAACTTTATAACTAGTACTTCTACTTCTGATGCCGGTGAAAGGCCTCGCTGAGTGGTGGAGTACCACAACTGTCAATGATTCGTCAATTATTCAATTTCTTACAAGGTTTTCTTCATAATATAGACATAAAATACACATTTTTATATAAAACTCGAATTCTCTATGAGACTCCGTACCACAGAATCTATTCACTATTATGCGCCATTCAGTAAGACTAAATTTTTTTTTTCATAATTTAGGAGGGAATTTTCTTTTGTAACACTAAGTTCAAATCAGGCAATGAATCCATGTAATAAATCACAATTTAAATCACAACTTAGTTCCACAACTCCAAAATTTCCATCTGAATTTAACTGTGTACTATAAAACAATTGATACCACAACTCTGGCAACTCATCCTTCAGCCAACACTTAAATGTCTCTGCACCTACACTTTATCGGCGCAGTAAAATAATTCAGTGCAATGAAATCCGCATCCAGTCGTTCTCGGCACGGGCTCATCATCAACGACCTCATCAACTGCAACGAAATTCGAGTAAAATCATAAAATTTACGTGACTACAGATAAGGATATTTACGCCAATGAGAAGCGAGCGAGAGTTGACGACACTTAACCAAAACAACAACAACAACAATAAAATGCATGAAAAGGATGTTAAATTCGTTTCATCCTTGCAACTTCAATGCAACGCTGATGTCACAGACGAACACGTCAATTTTCCAACCGCCAAAACGGTAAATTTATGACAACATAACGAGTTGGAGCGCAATGCTGCAATGAATCGTTGTGCATGTAGAGCAACAACAACAACAAAACACAAATAATAATCATGGCAGGATATGCATATAACATAACGTACACACACACACACTTGCACGCACAACGCATAATGTAAAATGATGCTGAAAAACGCATCGCATTGAAATTCTGGCAATCGACAAAAATTTTAAAATTTGATTGCAAGGACGAACACGACAGAGAGAGAGTGTTGTGTTGAACGACGACTAAAGGACTATAAAGTACGCCATATAACATATAATGATGTTCGGATCAGCAAGTGCACTGTCGAAGCTGCCGCACCAGAGATATCATTGAATAATGACTGTTAATGCCATGCAATATAGCGACGACGACGACGGCGACAACGACAACGGCGTTGATGATCAGGATGCGTCGTCGTGAATCCTTTAAAAAGTGCCACGCGTACAATTTCGATAATGAAATAAAATGAACAGTAGTGCATGTGAAAGATATACTTGCGGTGGGATTCAAAGATACAATGAGTACTCAAAAATAAAAAAAGTTTTTGAGTGTAAGTAGTAAGGCCTGGGCAAAAATTAAATACCCTACTCTGCAGTATTTACAAAATTTTACTTGTGTTGGGGTGCCACGCCTAAATTCAAATAGTTTTTGCACAGATCTTGTGCAAAATATAACAAGTTTCTAAGTTTCTAAGAAATTTGGTTGGATTATCTCAAAAAACGCTTTTATTCTTTCATGGAAGGTGCCACACCGTCCTGTCCAAGTTTATCTTGATTTTACTCAGAGGTTGCATTTAGTATCCTTGGTATCCAAGCGAAATTTGGTTGGATTATCTCAAAAATCGCCTTCAGTATTACATTTTGAAACTTTTGTTTGTATGGGAGGTGCCACGTCCGCCTGTTCGAGTTCGCCTAGTTTTGTTCACCTACGGTCCCTAGTATTAGTGTATATTTTTGTTGCGTTATAGTTAATAATGCTCATAAAATTGAGTTTACAATTTTTTTTGTATGTGCGATAGACGTGTCCGTGGACCGACGAGCTAACTTTGATGACGGAGGTAGTGTAGTAGTTTTCATCAAATTATCTTGCTGCCAAAAAATATTAAAATGATTTCAACGGACACACATATAGACAGACATGGATACATCAATCAGTTCAAGAATATGCTTATATACTTTTCTATACCTGCCACGCCTGCTTCTCTGCGTATAAAAGGCTTTAGTGTGCTATGGGAAATGGTTAGATTAGAATTTGATACGATGTTTGATGTCATAATGTCTTCGGCAAATTCTGAACTGTTAAACAGATGCCGAAAAGTTCCTTTATCTATTCAAATCCGACTTTAAAAATGTATGGATCACGCACTACGCAAATCAGCATCTGAATCTGCAATCAAACATTGGGATGGAACCCTCAAAATAAGAGGAGACGTGGCTGTCTGAAGAGATCGAAATTTCTTAATCGACGAAATGCTGGAGAATGTTTAAGACACTCTAAAATATTGATATTGTTTTGTTTTTTGATATTATGAGTATAGGCCGACTTCATTCACCCTTATATATTATCCATAAGAACTATTGAACTACAGATTTTAGCTATTGACTTAGCTGTTCTATCCCACTGTGCACAATCACGCTGTCGCTGGTTGTAGTGCAATTCAAACGTAATGCATTTTGATGCATTTCCAATTTTGTGCGTATATTGCGTTAGTGTGACTGTGTGCGTGCTTTTGAGCCATGCCAACGCATCACGTGATGGCGGTGTATTCGTTTCGTCGTCGTCGTCCTTCTTTTATCGTGCATGACACATTTGACCCAATAAATCAAAAATATTCGAAATTATGACTCAGAATTTGAGGCTGAAAAAATCCAGTACAGCTTATGGTGATACATGTGCGCTTTTGGTTGCAAATTGAGGTGGGGTCACTGAAATTTTACAATTAAAGTCTTCCACCTGTTTGCCTTCCTCTTCCTTCGTTGGACATTTGCCCCGATTTATGTAAATTTTTCACATTTAATAGGCAAATTTCAATAGTCAAAATACAACGAGAACAATCCACCTATGGTATTTGAAAGAAAAAGCCCAAAGGAAGGAGCTGTACACTAACAGAAAACTTACCATCACTATTGTTGCATACTGCATAACTTTCAAGTTCAATTCCACAGCAGAAAGGCATGAGGAAAGGAACAACCGCCTATAGATTTACACCTATGGTACACAGACGGCTCTAAACGAATGAGGAAGTTAAACCTGCTGTATACGGGTCAGGCCACATAAAAAAATATTAGCATGCATGAGCCAAGCAAACTCAGTATTTCAGGCGGAAGTACATAAAAGAAGTCTTTCCAGTGGAATTAAAATCTATATTCTATCAAAGCGGGATTTTAAGCCTTAAACTTCTAAAAAATTACATCGTTGTTAGTTGGGAGTACCTTCAGCTACTTATCACGAAATAAGGTTCAACTCATTTGTGTGCTTGGCCATAGTTAATTTGAAGTTAATGAAACTGCAGATGAGCTCGCTAGGAAAGCATCATCAACACTACTTGTAGGTCCTACTCCATTCTGCGAATTTCATAAAATTTAACTTAAACAATTGGCCCAACAAAAAAGTTGAAAAATGATGGAACGACACCCTGAGCAGCAGGCAAATAAAATAATTCATCCCAAGAATTTCTAAACAAAGAACAGAACAATTACTTATGCTGAACAAGAAAAGCAGATTTTTCACGGGACAATGCCCATGTTGGAGATTCTTGGATTAGTCCAGGCTGAACTCAGTGGATTTTGAATTGAAGAAAAGGAAACAGCAGAACATATTCTTTGTTACTGTGACAGTCTAGCAAGACACAAACTTCGTTATTTTTCATTAGCGCACCCCTCTACTTCTAAGGTGGGCAAATTACCACCAAGATACATACTGGCATTTATTAGTGCCATGCGCCTATGGACTACAAAAAAAGGCCTTAAAGGCTGCGATGACATTTGGCAACTGGATCCCAACCCTTCCCTAATTCTAATTCTGGGTAGATTCCTTATCAGACGACACTGATGACTGATTCCTTATATCATGCAGCACAATTAGAAATTAAATGGTAGGGGGTATCCACAAACTTCCCCCCTCTAAGCATCACTAGGACTACGGATATCCCAATTTATATCAAACTGCCCTGGTTGACCCCTGTTTTACTTGTATCCAGAGCTTTAGAAAACTTTCGTGGGAGAAGAACCGGAGTTTCCCCTTTGGGAATTAGGTTCTCTGGATCACAAAACCTCTGCCCGGTCGGCGTAAATTTTATCAACTTTGGGTCAGCCCCCAGAGCATTCACATCAGAGAGAGAAAGAAGACGGAAACCGGTCAAACCGGTTATGTAGACTAGTCAAACCAGTTAGCAACAACATGTGTGACAACATCCACGTGGTTAAAAACTAGTCAAACAGGTTTTAGGATGCAAGAACACGTATATGAAAACCAGTCAAACCGGTTTCGGCATTCAAGTTCAATTGCATAAGACCTATCAAACTAACACATCGAAGTTAACTTTTTGGAATATGTTGCGCCAAGTTTGCACGGTTAAGGAAGAAATGTGTCTGGCGAGCGCCATAAAACAGTGAAATCGAGTAAATACCAAATCATCAAATGATAAACAAAAATGAGCTAAACTTCAAGCTCACAAAGTGCTGCAGGATCAGCAAGGATCAGGAAATAGATCTTCAAAGTGCTACAATATCAGAATAAATAAATCATATAAGTGCTTCAAGATCAACAAAGATCAGTGAAAGTAAATATTCAATATCAGAGCGAAGTTGAGTTACAACAGGACATCAGTCAACCAATAACATTCATAGTGGTGCTAAGATAGTGCGCGTAGGTAGTAGAATTGTTGGACTAAGCTTCACAGGAATTTCTGACCCTGAAAAGTATTTCCGGGCCTGTGGGGACCTTGTCAAACGAGTTAGATTAAATATAGGTCAGTGAAGTCAGGAAATAGAACCGTTGGAGGAGCTTCACAGGAACTGGTGACCCTAAAACGAACCTTGTCAAACGGAGTAGTTTAAATATAAGACAGTGAAGTCAGATAGTAGATTCGTTCGACCAAGCCTCACATGAATTCGCAAGTTAGGGCTAGTATTTTTCTTAGAGACTTCGAGGTTCAATTTAGGAAACAGAATAGTGAATTAGCTAAGAACTTGAAAATAAATATTTTTGAAACGCACCAGAAGAAAAACTAATAAAGGGACAAAGCAAAAGTGAACTGTTGTATTCTTATTTGCAAGAACCTTGGACGCCGGCGAGTTTTATCCTAGATGGTCCGTTACACAAGCAAAAGCTTATATCAGGCTCACTAAACTAAATAGGTCAAACTTGTTTCATTCCTAAACTTGTGTCATTCTTAAACCGCCTTTTTCTCGCAATCTCCACAGAGCTTGGACGCTTGCTCAAAAAATAAGAAAGACAAAAGTTGGTGTAGGCCACAATATAATAGGATGGATTAATGATCTATGATAGAAGGTCATTGTTATTAATGGTGACGGGTATAGAAAAGAACTCTGGAGTATTCCAGAATTTATAGTCATCCAAATGTCTAAAATTTATATCTTCAGATTATCCCTAACCGTCTGTTCCCAGATGCGAAATCAATTTGAGCAATAAGGAGTGAATAGGTTATATTGATAGAGTCTATAAGGTGGAACAGAACGTCGAAGACCAAAAGTCAATTCGAAAAGGTTATCTGAATAGGAAAAGTCATGGAAAAAGATCAAAGTCATTGCATAAGATTGCAGTCGATGGAAACAACGATGTTTTCTAGAAGTTGCGGCAGAATATGAAGGAATGTGTATTTGTTATTTTGGAAAGGTTTATTTGACTTTGTTAAAGTTCCTTAAAATGTTCATCCACAAATGACATAAAACAAATTTGAAGTTCTTCACGGCATAGTAGGCGTTAGTAAGTGACCCAAAACCATAATGTACTGAAATGTAAGAAAAAAAAAAATGTTAGGTACTATTTAAATGAAATTAATAATAAGCAAAACTTTACAGTTTGTTGAGAATTTTTCACTCTGCAAACACTTAACTCTTCTGTTGGTTGTATATACATATTATATAACAGTGCTTTCTACACCCCTATGTCAACCCTCAAACCCCCCACATTTGTTAGCGCTGATCATAATGCATACACTTCAGAAGGAAAATTTCTATGATTTATTACTTCACTTAAAAACCTATTCAAAGCGTTTTAGTCAAAGACAAATGGTCCTCTTCGCTGGTCATGGACACCCTGACAAAAAACAAAAAAAAAAAAAAAAAACGACAGCACAAAAATTATGGAACTGAAAAAAAAAAGATGAAAATGTTTGAAATTTTGCGCAAATCATTTCACAAAAATGTCTCTACAAATCTTTCTCGAGTGCGACACAATGATGTCATTCTTTTGTTTCTGTCACTGTCCCACCAAACGCTTTCTCATTCTTGCGCCAAACAACCAACTCTTATGGTCGTCCAGCTGCTTAGTTTGGTGCGACCGTTTGTTGTGCCAAGCTACAGAGTGCTTGTGTTGTTTTTTTCTTGCTTTCAGATCCAACACAAAACTAGGAAGTCATCCATCCATGTGCTCTCAAATATCATCCTAATATTTATGGAAGTCGTTGGCATTTCGCTTTTGCTTATACGTTCTAGCTGTCTCTCTCACTTGTGCGACAGCAGCTTCCATAAACTTTGCAACTTCTGAAGCAAAATTTAATTAGAGATTTTGGGTATCGTTGGACTGACTTCAACTGACATATCCGATACTTTACGGTAAAGGTACACTAAGGGACGATATTTCATTTGTGTTGACAAAACTCGCCGCAACGAATTCAAAATTGTTACTGTTATCCTTCAATTGCTCATTTGGTAGGTTTGGGATTTAGTGCTTTCATATGCCGCTTTTTAATCGATACCTTGCCTTTTTCAACATGAATGTTCCAAGCTCCATTTAAAAGTAATTGCGCTGGGTTGCATCTTCTGCTACACACAAAAAAAAAATTTCATCTTCTTCTACGTCCCAGTTATTTTATGGAAATGTCAGTTGCAAAAAATAAGTTGCCGTTATTTTGATTCGCCTTTTTGTGAACCCCCCCAACCCTCCGTAACTTCAACATGCAAGAGTTTCGCAGTTGAATGAAAGCATGCGCCAAGGACGAAAGACTCTTACACTGCACTGGTATACTGTGGGCCTGCCTGCCAGCCTGACTGCTTGTCGCAAATAAATCATTTTTTCTCGCATCTCACAAACACACAACGAAGCCAAACAGAAGCTTTGTTATAGAACTCTAGCTCAGGCGCAGCAGACTGGGGTACTACATAACGTACTTAGCTCTTCATCATGGTAGTGTCACCGCCCGCCAGCTCCTACTTCACCCCGGTGTCAGTGAAATGTGTATGGAATGTACTGGTACTGCTGCATTTTGTCGATGTTTTATGACAATTCAAGTACAATTGCCCCACATTGTCATCGTCATTGGTGAGAGGCTTCTTGGTATCACTTTTGTGAAGAAAAAAACTTTTTCTTTTTTGATTCTGATAAATTAAAATTTAATTTAATTTTAACGTCAAAAATTTGAACGTTATTAGTAACATTTAAAATTTTTTAACATCGAAATAACCGGAAACAACCCGAAACGTTGCATTATTGCATTTTTGAAAAAAGGCAAAATATCACAAGTTGACTTTAGAGAAATAAAGTAAAGCCAATTTTACAAAAGTTTTGGATGAAATTTTTGTTTTAGGTCATTGCAATTGAAAGTGAGTTTTACGAAATAATTAAAAATTGATTTTTACTCCATTTGTCATATCCCTCGTTTTGCATTGTATCGTCCTTTAACACATAGGACAAAAACTGTAGGGAAATAAATCGCATGCAAAAGCAAGAGCTCTCTTTATGAATTTTTCGATTCGTGGGTTTTCTTTTCGAATGACTTCCGGAAAGATAAGTTATTAACTCAAGAATTTCTAAATCGAAAGGTGTTTTTAATCAACTCAAGAATACATATATACGGTTCTCCCAACAGAATGAAAATTAACCTTTTTAAATCAATTGTTGAATCAACCTAATTGAGCTTTATCATGAATAAATATTCTCGAGAATTTTTTTCCTAGACTTGCAGTCTCCATTGCAGTTTAACCTTTTCGGAACTTCTTTTTTCCTTATGACTTTAAAATTCGTTACTACTCATTTTCTTACTACTAAGAGCCATTTTAACAATAATTGAAAATATTTTTTAAAAATTGGTGGTTATTGGGAGTCATGCCATATGGCATGAAATGTTCTGAAAGGTACCATTTTACCATTTTGGGTGTGCAACCTCATTCCGATCCAATAAATTGTCTTTCGCATCTAAATTTTCCCAAATAAATCATTATTAGCATCCAAATCGATTATTATTATTATAAAGGCTATGAATTTCATCACGATCTAAAAAACATTTTTTACGTCATCTTTCCCAATCAGAATAGCTCTAGACTGTTTATAGATTTCTTCACTGCAGTGGAATTAGAAACCCGGAACCTGAGTACCTAATTCTGCGTATCATCACTGCAGGGTAGGTACACAGCATATACTCTGCTTCTTCCAAGTCCTCTTGACATCGTTGTTTACCGGGCCCATCTTTTTGGGTAGTACCTATAGTGTCCTGACATTTAAGGCATTCCTTAAAACGTGTAAAAGTATCGAAAACCTCGTATACTCGTAAAACTGCCAAAGTTCGTGTTGATTTTGACAACTATTACGAGTTTGCGGGTTCCCGACACTTTTATTATTTTTCTACTGATGTTTAAAATTGCTTCCACCATAGACTAGTCTTATCATCTGCTGCAGGCAGGAACTTTTCTTGAGCTCCTCACTAGTTGATAAGGCTATTTTCCTCCCATTTCTGAATTCAATTATTTTTAAAGGTGTTGTTTACATCGCAGAAGAGATCTAGAAGTACATATATTATGCCCCTCTCTTGGCCAAAGTAAGGACAGGCTATGGTGGCAGCATTAATGCTGAATATATACCGCAAGGGTCCATAGTGATACCACAAACTTTCTTATTAAAGTCTATTCATAAACCTTGGGCCTTTCAATTGGGTGTTGGTCCAAACTGAAGGATCTTGTCAGTACAGCAAATCTCTTAATGTCACTTAGGTGAAATTTGTTCATTTAACGAACTGGAAAATGGCTTAATAATGCATTTTAGTCTAGTTTTTGCTAAAGCTGGGTTGGACCAGCGTTTTTATTGCCTTCATAAGCCTCGTGTCTTGGTTTCCAGATAAGAGTCATGTAATTTTTCCTGGATAAGGCTTGGAGGAATTCAAATCACTTTCAGACAAGCCTTGAATAAATTTAAAACATTATTTAGGACTTCAGAGTTGTTTGACTGTCCGAGCAAATGCGTATGGATTATTTAACCTTTCAAAAATTGTTATTATTTGAATTAGGCACCAAATTTATGAATAAAAACTCCTTCCAACAAATGCAGTTCTTCCCAACGAAATGAAATATTTTAATACCTTTGGATACTAGTGATGAGCAAAATTAGTCTTGGTCTTGCGTCTTGTTCTTGGTCTTGCTAATTTTGCGAGACCAAGACCAAGACACTGATATTTTTGCAAGACCAAGACTGCTATGGTCTTGGTCTTGCTCACGATAATTGTCAAGACCAAGACTGCTTTTCAGTCTTGCTAATTTATAGCTAAAAGTTGTTTCACGCCCGTTTTGAAGATAAAATCATCTGTCGATTTAAATTTTGGCATCTTAAAAACCCAACTGCTTTGGAAAAATATGGTTTCGAATACTCAATATCTCTGAAAATTTTTTCAAGACCAAGACCAAGACCGAGACCAAGACTTAATGAGCAAGATCAAGACCAAGACTAAGACTCAATATCAAAACCAAGACCAAGCCAAGACTCAATGTGCAAGAACAAGACCAAGACCAAGACTGCTATGGCTTTGGTCTTGGTTTGCTCATCATTATTTGGATGCAATCTATGCCATATGGCATAACGTGAAATAAAAACAATCCTACAGCATTATTGAACCACTTAAGAGGTCTTAATTTTTTACACTTGTTAAACCAATATATTCAGCTTCTTTGTTGAATAAAAATAATAAAAGTATCAAGTGATATTTTTTTGCAAAATGCGTCATTGGATACTGTTTTTCATTTTTTTTTTTGGTCTTACAGCTTACTACGTCCACCAACCGAATAAGAAAAATTAAAAAAAAAACTTTAACGTTTTTATGACTTCAAATAGACTTTGAAAAGCGACTATGCCATATGGCATAAAATAACAGAAAGGGTTAAGAAAAAAATCTCGAGAATGTTTATTCTTGATAAGGCCCATTTTAAACGTGGAAACAACAAGTTAAAAGTATTCGGCAACAAAGTCTGTTACTCAAGATCAGAGTTTGCCGAAAAAATGCAATCAGATGATTATAGCAAATGAAATTTTGCTACACAATTGGTCGTAAGTAAATGCTCTTCAGAAACTTTGGAATGAAGTTAATCGTTAAGCATTTGAATGGAATCCAAAAGAAAATGGAGAACGTATCTAATACGCGTAGTAAACCAAAAGTAAACTAGAATGATCGTTAACTTAGAAAATCCAAGGATCGACAAAATCGTGTAGATGGATCGAAATCATCGCTAAGAATCGTCTACTGTGGAAGCAGTTCATTCTGGTCCAATACTCCCCACAGGATTGACAGGAGTATGCATTCATGCACATATCTTCCATTTTCCTTTTAACGCGTGGTATGTGCCATGTTTAATTTAGTAAAATGCAAATTTCTACTAAGATCTTAATCCAAATTGAAAAATACAAATAGTGGGTTACTCTTCATTTGAAAATTTATATTTTGCACGAAATTCTGATAAAAATGACGTTGAATTCTTTTTATCCGCTGCATAAAAGACTTGGCAATTTTATTTCAAGGAAGCATCCAAAATTGCAGAATTCAATAAGTTTTTGATTCTTTTGTTGAATTCATTTGGATAAACATTTTCGACAATTGGGAAAAGGAACTTAATTTTCTTCACCGAAAACGGACTTACCAGTAAGTATTCAATTTTCCGAACACGTTTTCGACTTAATCAAGAGAAACGTATAAAAAGAAAATTAAGGAAAATCAACTGCACGCACACGGAGATGATGATGATTTCAAAAATGAACGAAAAAACGATGCAACAACTGCAACGCAAAGTTGGGTGTAAACGAAACAATTCAACAAGCAGCAATGCGAAAGCCTTTCCACCGAATAGGAAACACCATGTTAACTTAAACAGCGGTGATGTTAAACCAATGTTGAAGCTTGAAGTAATCGGGTTTTTAAAAGGTAGTAGAAATTCGTTAAAACTGACCACACTCACTCACTGGAGATAGTGGCTTGACGTTTGACTACCCACATCGCAGTGACAAAACGTGACGTTTCGGTGCGTCACGAGAATTCCGGATGGCCACTCATGAAGAATGTTAAGAAAGGCATAACATGATTGGAATGACATTTTTCCTCACACAAAGTCAGCGGAAATTGAAAAATCTCCACAATTTCAATCTGAAATCTTTAAAATATTTGAGATCATTACGGGTAATCGGTCATATCCTCCATAGCACTATGGCACATGCAAAAATGCATCAACGCAAGAACAAAAAAAGGACCCAAACAAAAGACTGAATTCACTTTTGCAAATCACAGTGGTGCAGGAGCGGACGCATCGCATCGCATTGGATCGTCATTGGACGGACAAGCTGGCCAGAGTGGAAAATTGTTTTAATTAAATCGAATTGAGTTGAAATCGTTCGTTTTCCTTGTCATTTTTTACAGGGTGTTAATTTTGCTTTTTTTTTCGGCATTCAATGTATGAATTCGTTTGTACTTCACAGACTTTTTTTTTTGTGTTTTCATTCCTTCCTTCAGTTCCAATGCGTTTGATTGAAATTTCAACGCAGCCGACAGATTGCAGATTGAACAAAAAAAAAAAAAAAACAGTGGCTGTGCTGCGTGAGTGACTGCATGTTGCTGGTGTATCATCTCCTTTGGTTGCACTTTGCATTCAGAGTAACCAGACCACCCGATTGACCATACCGCTAAAATGACGCAGTCTCTGAGTCAGTTTGGAAGTTTGAGTGTGTGCAACAGACGGCTCTGAAGTAAAAAAAAACCCCAACTTCCATGGTTTTACTTGATGTATGTTCGGTCACATTGCGGACATGTGGTGGACAGCAGGATTACGTTGCGTAATTGAATCGTTTGTGTGTGTGGGAAGTTGTTTTTTTCTCATTTTTGCTAGAAGGCCTGTTTTAATGAATAAGTTTTCATCAATAACTTGAAATATTTTAGTATTTTCAGTTACGAAAAAAATCTTTTGAAAAACTTTTCAATTAAGGCTAGGAGATAATTTTCCTTAACAGCTGATAATTCATATGCTAAAGCAGGCAGTATAAATGCGGAATCTTTTACAAATGGCAAAACTATGTCGCATAAATTTTAAAATTAAACAACAAAAACATATAGTGAGTTAAGCAAATCATCACACGAAATTCTGTGAAAACTACACGGAGAAAACAAATAGTTCTTACCACTTTATTTCTAGTAAATTTAACTAGAGTTTCAAGTCCATATCGTCGGGTTAAAACTACAACTAGACATCTACATTTTCATGTTATGAGAAAAAAAACGTTTTAAGTTTTTTGAAATTCGTTTTTTGTATGGGATTTTTCAGTTTTTTGCTTTTTGTTCTTTGTATAAAATTGGATGGGGACTACATTACAAAAAAACCGACTAGACTGGGGCATAGAGCCGTTTTTTCTGTATGTTTCTGTATACTTAGCTCATAACCTCAATGTATGTAGATGTCTAGTTGTAGTTTTAACCCGACGATATAGTGGCAATGCCTCAATAAAATAATTTTTTCCTTACTGTTTTAGTAAATTCAGAATTATATTATTATTAGAAGGTATAGTAATTTTTTTGAAGTAGTATTTACTCTATTATAAATACCCAATTCGGATTTCGAGCAGGAATTATTTAAGCAGTAGGTTACATAGTCATACTGAGAATCATAAACACAGAAAAAACAAAAATGTGAAAATTTTTTTTTGATAAACAATCACTAAAGAGCTTGAATGAATCAAAAAAAGGGCATATTTTTATATCTTACACCAAGGGTATATTCACTTCGTCCTTCCATTTGTAACGCAGAGAAGGAGGTGTGGCAAATTTAGAAAAGTATGTATATTCTTGATCAGCGTCACCTCCTGTGTCCATATAGCCATGTCCGTCTGGCTGGCTGGCTGTCTGGCTGTGTGTGGAAATATAATTTTTGGGAAAGCTAAGCAAGATAATTCAGTACAATTTCGCACACTGCCTCGTCAAAAATAACTTATGGGATTGAAAATGAGCAAAATCAGTCAACGAAGACGCCTACCGCCCATACAAAATATATATTCAAAATGCTACTTTAGGAGTATTTTTCACCGCAATGCAGACAAAATACAAAAAAATACTAGGAATACTAGGAATAGTTAGTGCAATAGTTAGCTTTGAGCAAAAACTAGGCAAATGCGGATAAGAGAGAGTGGCACCAGCAATATAAGAAAAATTTTCAAATTACTGCAGTGTAGGGTATTTAATGTCTGGCCAAGCAAAGGTAACACAATTAATAGTTTTTTTTTTTTTTGATAAACAAGTACTAAATGGGGTTAGGAAATAATGGAATAGCGCCCAAAAAACAAACAAAGTAACGCCCAAAAAATAAAATGTCGTATATTAATTTGGACGATAATCATTTTGGAAATAACGCACAAGATTTGGGCTTTATCTGGTTTTTTTTAGGCTTTATTTCGTTTAAAATAAAAAAACGAAATAACGCCTAAAACAAAAAACGAAACAACACCCAAATAATTTTCTTACAAATAAATTTTGGGCGTTATTTTCAAAATTATTATCACCCAAATTTATATAAAAATAGTTTGGGCGTTATTTTGTTTTTGTTTTTCGGCATTATTTCATATTTTTTGGGCATTATTTTATATTTTTTTGGAGTTATTTGGGCGTTGTAAATTTTTTAAAAATAAAACGAAATAACGACCAAAAAAAAAACAAAACAGAGCCCAAATTTTTGGGCGTTATTTCCAAAATGACAATCGACCAAATTAATATGAAAATAATTTGGGCGTTTTTGTTTTTGGGTGTTATTTCATTGGGCGTTATTTCCGTACAAAATGGCATGCACTGAGCACAATTGTCTTTAATTACACAGGTTTACAAAAAAAAATGTCATGGCGTTTTGACCAGACTATGTGTTTATTGTTTTTCTGGAGAACCACTGGGAGACCCACTCCAATTTTTGGAGGGCTGGTAAGTTACACCTGTAGCTTTTTTTGTAAGAAAAATAAAAAATATCACAAATGACGTATTCTGGGAAACTCAATTTAAATTTTTTTTTTTCAGTGTAAACAATATAAAAAAATTTAAAAAAAATTTTTTAATTTTTTATTTTAAATCCTGTTTTAATCCAAATCATTTGACCCCATCAAATTGAGAATTGGATAAATGCAACTAAAGTAATAGCTCCTCAAAAAAAACTAACCTAAAAATTTCAAAGTCCCATATCTCCGCCATTTTTTTAACTTTTGAAAATATATTTGGTAGTAATTTTTCCCACTATGCTACTATTACTTATGCCAATTTTCAGTCAAATCGGATTCCATGAACAAATTTCTTGATCGTTTACACGTGGTTTGTACCTCCAAATTATAACCAGCCAGCTGTTTGTTGTATGCAGATTGTTTTTTGTTAAAAGTTCATGAAGTTAAATAGTCATGACTTCCGCCCTTTTAACAAAAAAACCGATATTTCAAGAGGCTGTGCAGACAAGGGAAAATCTTTTTCAGGCTCTCTCGTAACACAAGACAATAGAGTTTTCTTCTGCCATTAGGAAAATGCAAAAAAAAAAACAATATGCCAAAATTCATGACTTCCGCTTTTTTAACTTTTGCAGATTCATGTATAAGAGCGTCTACGTTTTATTGCAGTTCAGCACAAGGTAGTTTGATTACAGTGCAGCAAAGTTAGCTAATGAATACTAAGTTACTGGCCAGTAAAGCTTAAAAGGTGAGAATAATTTTGTGTAAGGAATAGTAAATTATTGTGAACTGAACTATTTTTTAAATGTTTAGAAAATATATTTCAAAACCTTCAAAGTACTTAGTTAGAAAAAGTCAAAAAATATTTTTTGGTTGAATTTTTAACGAAGAGCTACATTTTGGTATAGGTATATGAATACTTATTGTAGAGTATGTGCTTCTGCACAAAATACATTATATCACTTATTAGATATCGTTCTGGTTTCGTCAGCTGAGCGAACGAACGTTAATGCCTTAGATGATAGGGGATTGTAAGTCATTTCTCGTGATAAAGGTTATTTGCGGTTTGAATGACATTCAATGAGCTTGCACTCCTAAAAAGCCAATTCATTCGTAAATATACAGTGAATTGCAAATAGAAATGATATATTTTCTAATTTTGTATTTTATTTTCAAATTTCATTCACTTGATATCACGTGATGTCGAAAGAAACATGAAGTCTCTTATTTTACACTTATTGCATAAACATGTTTGCAAATTTGTTAGTTCAACAGAACAACAGCAACAACAGTCAAACCGATGAATAAACAAACAATGAGTTTTATTTGTTCATCGGTTTAACTTAAGTCCTGATCCTGCCTGTGGCCACGTTATATCCGTATGCTTTGCTGCGCCACATCAAGTTGTGAAACACATTTTGACAAGCAACCATTTAACATTCTAACACACACATAGAACGATGACCAGCAAAGACCAACAACCAACCAACAGCCTTCAACATTTGAAACGCAAACCCTGCAGCTTCATTTGATTCATGCCACTTCAAAGCGGTCACGAGACAGAAAAATCTCATGTAGGTACCCCTACTCGCAAAAATCACAAAGGGGGGATATCTACTCAAATTATTAGATGAACTTCAGTGTTGCAGTGTTTCAAAATATAAGTGTTATGATAAGTAATCGGTACAAGAACCTAGAGTTGAATCGGGAAAATATATATTCGGAAGCAACAGAAGACGAAAAGGTCTTGAGAGCAGAAAACCCAAAATTCGAGAGAGTCATGTAGAGAATAAAAGTCATCGTAAAAGATCATAAGGGATCCTCTTAATGGTTACAAAATAATACGAAGGAAGATTCTCTATAGATAGTACTGTCTAGGCAGATCTGGCTTTCTAGAGTCATAATTTCAAAATTTGGTTCGCGAATAAAAAGTACGCGAAAACTATAAGCGCCTCAAACTCCTAAGAATTTCACATTTAGAGATTTTTGCGAATGCCTTTTTTCACCACTGATGGTTGATTTAGCATTGGTCCGCGAAATTAAGTAAATTTCATATCTTGGCCCGAGAGGTTTGTAACAGACTGCAGTAGAAATTTTGAAGATTTTGACTTCCGTGAACTTTATAGAACCATTCGCCACTAGTACCTCAAGGGAATTTTCTTATACACAATCTTTTACATGAACTACTCTTGAAACCCAATTGACTCCTACATACCTGATCTACTTTGTTTATTCACACTTAACCATTAATTGCTCTACTACTGTGTTATGTGTACTTACCATTTCGGTTACTTATTAACTAACCAACTTGAAAAAGTGTAGAGTGCGCCAAATCCAGACACTCCATCATTCCAGCGACACTGACGAGCAACACTAATAATGTTGATTTTTATGATGAACATGAAGTTGCTGGACATGATACTTGGACATGCTGCCACATAAAACTTGACAATTTATCGCTCCAGTTGCGCTGTGTTGTTGTTACGCTTGTTTTGTTGTTCAGTTGTTGTTGTTGTTATTTTTACTTTCAGCAGCAATAACAACAACAACGACAGCAATCATAACTTGCAAATTTAGTTCAACATTCGAAGATCTCTATAAATTCTTACTCGTAGTACGTTTTGGTTTCCATATCAAAAGTATGAAGTGCTGAGCGTTTTGTAGGCTTTGTCATTTGCACATTGAAAGTATCGATAGTATTGAACAATCAGAAATGTTTTTAGCTCTTAAGAACTTTTGACTAAAGTATACATAAAGCAGATAGCTCCTGATTTATATTCTGGTCTCTTGATTGAACCTACTACTGAATTATCTCCTGGTTTCTGGCCGAAGTACGAATTTCAGAAAAAATTTTACCTTAAAGGATGATTGTTGGTCCAAAAAAGTCCGGGAGCAATGTAGATTGTGGACGATTAATTAAGTTATTTATTTCTTTACACTGTGTGTTCAGATATGTAAATATATAAAAATGTTTTAAATAAATTGAAAATCAAAAACAGGAAATTTTGGTGTTGTTTTACTTATGTATATTCACCCCTATTCCCAATTGTTTTTATCGTCGTCCCGTTTCTAAATTTGGAGTCCAGAAACATATTGGATCGATGAGAAGTGTTTATAAAGGGGTTAGGAAAACAAAGGAAACGTTTTCCTGACCCCTCGAATACCACCCCTTATCGTTCCAATATATTTCAATATTTTTCAATATATAAAAACGACGAGGAGATTTTATCGAGAGGTTAAAAAAACGAAGCAATCAAATACATGCTTCGTGTCCTTTACCTCTCTATTAACACTCCTCACCGATCCAATACATTTCCAGATACCAAATTTAGAAACGTGACGACGATAAAAACTAAAACAGAAACGAAATAGAAGCGACAATTGGGAAAAGGAGTAACTGATTTTAACATCAAACTCCTAACATTTGGGTAAGAATCTTCTGATTTTTCGAACAAATGCTTCTGAGTGATCGGGCGCATAACGTTTAGTACAGTTTTGTTTCAATACGACTTCAACAATTTTGATGAAAATTTAAGAGACATTACCACTGAAGACAAGGATTAATATTTAATATGCCACTAGACTAGCTAAATTCGTAGAAGGGCGGGGCATCGCCCACAAAAATACATATGTACTGTGTGAGCGTCAATGAGCCTTTCCTAGCTATTTCATCTACCTTTTCATTTCCTGGGATATTTTTATGACCGAGTACCCAGCACAGTTTTAAATTGTGTTGTTCAATAAGATCTGGAACTGTATGGATCCGACCATTGTGTGTACACTCGGGAAAAAAAACTATTGAAATTATGGTTTTCGAATTAAATCTATCAGTTTTTACTATTAAAATTAGTCAATGGGACCCATGTTTTTGAAACAATAATTCCGAAACTATTATATAACCGGTATGTTATTACTATCGATTCAACGGTATAAAAGCATTGATTCGATAGCACGTCTTATTAATACGTTAACAGTTTGTACCTTTAACTTAATGTGGGGACACTATTGTTCATTGAAACAATTTGATAATAACATTAATATACATAATATATCTTAATATTTGTACTATTGAATTATTATGATGATGCCATTAGTACAATAGTATATCTAACAATTTGTGCCACTGAATCAATGTGATGTAACTATTAATTTAATAGTACATCTTATAGAGTACAACATCATTCAAATATCCTCAATAAGACAACTTAAAGGACTCAATACTTTAAAATAAATTTTCGATAATACGTAGGCACTTAACGAGCTCGGGCATAACTTTTCTCCAGAGTACATAAAGTATACCATCTACAGTATCGATACCGTTTTCCTAAGAGTGCTCCAAATGAGAAAAAGTTACAGCAAATGTTACTAGCTTCCTAGCAAAATATACATACATCTATGTATGTTATGCGCCCCTATTAGCCGCTGGCCGTTAGACTGCATGGACTCTTAACTCACACTGCACGGTGCCGTTGTATGAACAACAACGGCAACAAAAAAAAAAAAAAAAACGCCTTTGTCTATCGGCATCACTACGCGAATATGAACGCGATTTTTTGGTTTATTTCGTGTTGTTCTCGATGTTTTGTATACTGGCAATTATTTACAGAGCTTAAATATCGGCAACATAACTCGTTGAATGTAACCCATTATTGTTGTTGTTGCCGTAGTTGTTGTTGTTGTTATTGTAATATTATGGTGTTTCAGTTTTATGATTTGCGGTGTGTTTTTTGAGGCCCAGAAGCGATTTAACTGCGGCTACCACCAAACGCAACAACAATGGCGGCGACGGTGGAGGCGCATGTTGGCACTGACTGACTGACGGACTGCATGTGGACATGGTCTGTGCATGCAGCGCAACTTTGTTGAATGGACGGACGGACAGACGGACACGCTTGGTTCACTTGATCTTGACATGAACATCAGCGAAATCTAAATGTTGGACGTCGTTTGCTCGATTGGTCGATTTGTTTATGAAGTTGGCGGCGGGAACATTTATGATTCATGTCCGAATGTCCCGAGCGACGTAAGTGAATGAGTTGAATATTAGTTTTCTATATATATGTATATTGTTTGGTATTGTTGTTGCTGCTGCTGTTATTGCTTTTGTTGCATGTGTACGTGTCATTTTTCGACATGGCGCCGCCGTTATGATGGCCAATCAATAGCTGAGCCTTTTGGAGAAAAGGGAAAGAAAAAAGAAAAAGGAAAACCAGGAATAGGGAGTTTATTATGAAGTTTTCTTCGATATTATCGAATTTTTAACATTGTGAAATTATGCACAGTGCAGTTTAATTGCACAGAAGGCTAAAAATAAAACGAGCCTTCATCATAGCCCAGGCGTTAAGTGATTTTTAAAAGAAATACTCGTAACTCATAACAGAAATTTTTATTAGGCAATGATTCCTTTGTGCCGTTGCTAGCAAACATTTTAATTATCCTGGAATTAGCGTTGCCAGATGATCCGGATTGTCCAGATTTTTAGTATGATGTCCAATGGACATTGTCCATAGGTGTCAAAAGAAATATGTCCAGATTAAATTTGAACTTTGAAAAAAAGACTAAGCTATGTGTTTTTCATATACGAAGGCTGCTATATATATTTCTGGCCTAGGCAACACTAATGTCAATAGCTAAAATCTGGCAACAACATAATGAAGTTTGACATTTTTCAGCATAAACGTACTCAAAACGTTTTGACGTACGACCATCATTTGTGTTGTTTACAGAGACTTGAAAAAATCAATTTGGCAAAAAAATTGAATTATCTCGTGAACATTTTCGTGCGATTATTTTTCACAATTCTCGACGTGGACTATCTCGACAACAGTGCATCGATGAACTTAAATCTTTGTATGGCGATGAAGCACCATCCTAGAGCTTGCTCAAAGACTAATTCCGTGAAGGTCGTCCAAAAACGGCCATTGTGCCAGAGAACATTGATGCCGTGCATGAACTGATAATGTAAGATCGTCATGTGACATACCGTGAGATAGAGGCATTCTTGGACATTAGTTCCATTCCAATACATTCGATTTTGCATGAACACTTAGTTGGAAGCCCAATAATTTGTCAATCGTTTAAATTATTTTTCTTAACTCACTGTAAACAAAACAAATAGTACTTGTACAGCAAAACGTTGTGAGTACGTTTATGCTAAAAAATGTCAAACTTTATTATGGTGTTGCCAGATTTTAGCTATTGACATTAGTGTTGCCTAGGCCAGAAATATTTATAGCAGCCCACGTATAAAAAAAATATTATTTATTTAACCCAAGACTTTTGGATCTAGCATCCCAGCAACAAGGTAACTAATTTGTAGACTCTACAAGAATCGTCGTTTAACACACCCATCTTCTTTAGATAGTATTTAAATTTACAGTGATCTGACCTGTTGGTTTGTCCATCTTATCTGCTAAGGTTTAAAATTTTTTCCATCATAACATGTTTGTGATTGATTGGCCTATTCGCCTACCGCATTCTCTCTGTCCGGGCTAATTTCCTCTTGTTCGCGAATTAAGATACTTTTGAAGCTATTGTTCACTCCGCAGAAGGGTTCTCTTAATTTAAACAAAAAGAAACCATTCATGGTATTTGAACTTGTGTTACTTGATTTAGTGATAAAAAACAAACTTCTTAGCACTCCAAGCTTCGGAGCCTTTTGATCATCATAGAATTAATAAGGTAATTTCAGTTCCGTATGCCGTTTCTTGTTCTTTTTTTTTTCAACGAGTACTGTCAAAGTAACGAGTAAAAAAACAACAATTTTACGTTTCTCTTCTACTTTTTATAAAAAACAATAATTAATCTAATTTTAAAACAAAAATGCTTCTGCAAACAGAATCGATTTTCTTAAGAAGCGCTTGAAATTGGATCGCTTTAAATTCTGTGTTGCACTGAAAAAGTCCTGCTTTATACTTTCTAGCCAAATTTATGTTGTTTACGAGATTATTACTCGGAAAAAGTGTTCAGTTTCATTTCGACGAAGATACTTGTGTCCAATGTTTGGACGATGTAAATAAGTTCTATTTGCCCTAAATTTTCATGTTGCTTTCTTCGAAACAACTGAATTCAAAAATAGTTGGTCCCGAAAAACTTTGAGTTAATTTCCATGTGTTGCGTATTACATAGATAGTGCAAAATTCTTGACTTAAAGTTAACTTCATATTCAGGCATATTTAGTTATCTTTATATATTTTTGAAATAACACTTCTTTGGCCGCATTAGGTATAAAATTTCAAGGCCGCGAGTCTTTTTGCGACGCTTTCCGATTGATACCATTGATTGGAAGTTTTCTGGGACACCCGAAGATTTCATAGTCAAAGAGGAGAATATCTAGTTATACAAGAGAAAAATCATCTGTTGCAGGCTATCAACAAGCTTTATTTGATTCAACTCCAGAAACACCCGAAGTTCACGCAAAGGTCTTATGGTCAAAACGAAGAATATCTAGATAGAGGTAAACCATCCATAGCGGACTGCCAACAAGATTTAATTGATGCACTCTCTGGGATACCCAAAGGCTTCATAGTCAAAAAGAAGAATATCTTGATATACCAGATTAAAAACATCTACGGTGGAATATCGACAAGCTTTAATTGATTAATTTCCTTCGATACCCGAAGACTTCAAAGAATATCTAGATATACTATACTGGAGGAAAAATATTTAAAGCGGACTATCAAAAAGTTTTTATTGATTCATTTCCTGGGACACCCGAAAGGTTCCCGAAGGTCAACTGAAGGATTCATAGTCAAATCGAAGAATATCTTGATATTTCATTGACGTCACGCATACTTTTCAAACATAAGTTTCACTTCCTTTACGCGTACTTGGTTGCACGCGTAATTTGTTTTCTTGAGCTATTTTTCTATATTCGACTGTTTATTTTGACATATTTTATATTAAAAAAATTAAATTAAAAATAAAGCAACTTATCATCAACAAACCAGAAAAAGCACTTCCTTTAAATATAATGCCTTTCCTTATAAGACCCAAAGCAAAACAATCAACCCTCTTGTGTTCTCAACACATATCTAATATAACACATTTCAGACCCGCATCAGTACAAATAAAAAATAAAAACAGAACGCAATTCAACACCAAATAAACTCATTTAAAAGAGCGACAACACCCAATACGCTTGTAAATCACTCCGAATGACATCCATCGATTGCCAAGATAAAAGCTTGTCTTGTTTTACTCACTTCAAACTGAACTGCAAAAGACGGGACGTTAGAGGAGATACCTTCCTTGGAAAAAAAAAAACAGAAATTCACAATGATAAACATCTTTTTGTGTTGTTGACGTCATATCTGAAATAAAAAAGAAACGAAGGGCATGACAAGCAAAACCTTGAGCGAATGACATTTTGCACCCTCATACTCTCTCTGCCTGAGCGAATGTGATAATGCGACTCTGACTGACTGACTGCCTCAATGCTTTATGTACGGTACGTATCCATCCCTCCTTCTATCACAACTTACACTTCGCTACCTTCCCAATATCATCGTCATCATCAAACTCAAGAAGTGTAAGCAAAAACGTAGTGGTGGTAGCCTCTACTCTACTCCACTCTAAAGAGAGTCTAATGACACGATGACGATGTCGACAAATGAGTGATTTATTGCCGTCTCAATGAAACTGATTGTGAGCGCGCCAATTCCAGGCTTTTTCTTCTTCTTCTTTTTCAGTTTAATATTAGGCGCTGACTCTACACTTTCATATGCAATATATACTGAAAGATTCATATGTCTCTATATATGGTATATAACAATTTACAAAATAAGATGATGTTGACGACGACGACGATGATGATGGTGATGGTGTGACAGGCAACTCTTCATGGCAGCCATTGGAGCGTTACAAGAAAAGTGGTTGAAAGCGACTAGTTGTAACTGTTGAAGGGTATTCTTTACTCAGTTGGTTGGTTGGCTCACCACTCTACTCCACTGTACCCATTTCAAAAGGATTTTGACACAGACGAACTTCTTACGTACGTACGATATAAACAGGCGACAGCAACCAACGACGCATTCTCTAACTGCCATACATCACACGGAACATTAAATCAATGAGACTTGAAACTGACTTGAAATAGTGAGTGGTGAGAGTGTGTGTGAGAGAAGCAGTACCTTCTGTAAGTATTGTAAGCTGTCACTTTGACAATTTACGAGCAAAAATGTCAGTTCAGAAAATAAGAAAGAAAAAAAAAATACAAGAAACCCTCTTAAGAAACCCCAAGTTATTGGATATACATACTAACTTGTAGTAATCTATGAAGGACTGACCCAGTTACTTTTAATTTTAGGGTGTATTGAAAAGAAAATTTAAAGTATTAAACGGCAATTGCCATGCCTGTGTAGAATAGGTTGGGTTATGCGTGCGATGACCGCTCACGGAGAAAAAAAAAGTTCGAACACATTATTCCCAATAAAATAAATTTTATCATACTGTTTTTGTAAATTTAGAGTTTTTGAAAAACCTTACAGTATTAGTACATAGTAATTTTTTGAAAACATTTAATTGATATTTACCCTACTGTAGGTTTTAAACAAAAAAAAAAAAAAAAGACGTACTGACGCACTAGGATTCGAACCAGGGTCCGTCCGTGTGATAGATAGAAACATATTATCCTCACTTACAATTACAAACTTTTTAGACCTCTAAATCAGTGACCCATATGAAGAAGAGGTATCAAATTTGTTTATTAAGCAAATGTATATCCAAATATAAATATTTTTACTAGAATAATAAAGTAAAAATGGTTATATCTTTTTCTGGCGGAAAGCATAATTTATTTTATTTTTTTTACTATTCGAGAGGAGTATAAATTATGACAACTATTTATCTCCGTGAAGATAAGCCGACTTCCACCACAGAACATTCTGTTGAGCTATTGTGATTTATCAATCCATACTCGGCATACATACAATACAATTAAGACTCATCTTTCAATCATTACAGTTCTTTTAAACTCATTGCTAGATATTTTGATCTACTCAACAGTTCCACATATTCATCATTTCCATTGAATCAGTCCATTATTTTGGGGTATTCCCCTAGCTCTCGTACCAAAAGCATTTTGCGCCAATATCTTCAAGATTAAGGCATCTTCGAGTCCGCATAGTCCTTCGTTTAGACATAATAAAGTGAAAACCCGTATTTTTACCAATCATCTTTTGAAGCTCGTCATTGTATCTTATACGAAAGACATCAATGTCTTCTTTAACTGTCCCGACTTTTTTTTAGTATTTTACGCCCACAAATAGCCACTGCTCTGCTTAGTTATGTGGACGAGTAAGTTAGCAGAAGTTTCAATGCTGTGCTATTGGTTTACTTGAAGGACCCACACTCACTCTTGAGCCATGCTTATTTAGAAGTTCTATTATAACTTCATTTACAGCCATCATTTACAGCATCTCTTGTAGACTTCTTTCCGTATTTTTGACTCCGTAATGAAAATTCTTAATTTTGACTGGAAGTTTCTTTCAAGTAAAGCCTTGAACATTGCACTTCCCTATATCCCATTTATATCATCTGTATATATCTTGTGGAAGAAAGGATCTTGAAACTGTCACTGATACAGCTATTGTCAAAGTAGAATGCCAGATCCGACTGCTCCCAAAAGGTCTCCGTGCTGGTCAGCAAGTAGTAATGAGCAAAATTAGTCCTGGTCTGGGTAATTTTCGATACCAAGACCAAGACGCTGATATCATTTCTATAGTCTTGGTCACGATGATAATCAAGAAATAGACTGCTTTTCAGTCTTGAAAATTTATAGGTAATATGTGTGTCATGCCTCTTTCAAGCATATAATCATCTCTCAATTTGAAATTTGCCATTTTAGCAACCCAACTGCTTTGGTAAGATTTGGAAATTTTGAATTTGAATACGCAACAATCTTTAGAAATTTTTTCAAGACCAAGACTTAATGACCAAGATCAATATCAATATCAAAACTAATGCCAAGACCAAGACTCAATGTCCAGGATCAAGAACAAGACTGCTATGGTCTTGATCTTGGTTTGCTCATCACTACCAGCAAATGTCTGTTTTCCAGCAAGCACCAACTAGCTGGTGGTATTTCCTGACTCGCTTGATGATTGGTCAACAACGAATGCTTTAAACCATCCTTCATTATAGGAATTAGAAGGTTTTTGTTTCTTTCTGTTGTTATTTCTGATATCTTCGGTCCCTTTTAAGGCTTACTGTGCGTTTGTTCTGATCACAAACTTAATTATGTTTTCAGAAGAAGAGGTGCCTGGATAGCAACGCGATTTCAGTAATTGTGTTTCCCGGTATTTTGGCTGGCGAAATACACCAAGGATTACTCCACCTAGGTTTTTTTGTTAACTGCTTCATAAATTGCAAATTATGTTGCACCCGAAATTGAGGCCCTTATTTTCACCCTTTACTTGTGTGTCCCAAAAGACAGTTCTCTCGTATTGTGAGTGCGAGAGTTTTACAAAAACTTTAATTTCGGCGACTTTCATATTTTTTGACATTCTTCAAGATCTTGGTCGATCCGTTTTTGGATTGTACAATCTTTTACCAGTCTCTTGAAACTTCTTCATCCATTTTCAAATGAAAGGTATGCTTGGCGGCTCATTTAAGTGCCGAAAGCTTAAGAAAAAATATCCGCGGGGCGACTCGGATCACCAGAAGGGAAAAAATGTGTCAGTCGCCGAAATCAGAGTTTTTGTAAAACTGTTGCACTCCTAAGTCGCGGATCACTCCCGAAAAGCTCTCCATAGTGACTAAATTCCGAAGAGCCAGTGTACCGATTTATATAGCCTGCGCGTTTTTGGAATTCGTTGCGTTCACACAGGAAGCTTATTAAATATAAACTTTATTTATGAATACCCTATATAAGGAATGGGAATCCAATATCGCTGGGGCAAGGGGATGGTATTTCGCAAATGCCAAGAGTCAATATGTTTTGCTAGTCTTGACTTCAGCTAGCTTAGCTCTTAAAACCTTCATAAAGTTTGTATGTTAGTCATTAATTCTTGATGTAAGAAGAAAGTGTTTTGTACTTAAAGAAAGCTTTAAATTTTAAGAATCTTCTGGACACTAAGCTGTATTCATGGAAGTTCTACTTGCTTATTAGCAGGATTTGTCCTTACGTTTGCAACGAGAAAACTAAGCAAGATAATTTGATGAAATTTCGTACAGAAACTTTGCCGTAGAAGTTAGCACAAGGGATTGAAAATTAGCGAAATCGGCCTACAAAAAATATATTCAAAATGCAACTTTAGGAGTACTTTTCTCGACAATGCAACCAAAATACACATTAAAACTAAAAACTGGGTGAACTCGGACAAGAGGGCGCAGTACCTTCCATATAAACAAAAGTATAAAAATGTTATACAGATAGCGTTTTTCGAGATAATTCAACTAAATTTCACTTAAACTCTGAGAACAGTAAGTGCAAGACTTAAGCAATAGCTATGTGAATTCTGACAAGAGGTCGTGGCACCTCACGTTCAAGCAAAGTTTTCAAAATACTGCAGTGTAGGGTAACATCCTTACTAGTTGGTAATGATTTCATTTTCTCATAGAGTTTTATTATTCCTTTCTTTTGCCTTTCTTATGTCCTCATGGTTGAAACAATTGCTGGATTTTTCCTTTTGCACAGTATGTTCTAGTTTTACTATGACCACTTCGAAAAGCTCTATGCTTTTGATACTATCTCTGAGTGTTATTTCTTTGGCGTAAGCGTCCACATATGTGGACGTAAGTTTTCTTATATACTCGTTTTTTCGTCATTTCTCTCAAATGTGGTGCTGTGGAATAAGAAAACATTTTGTCTCTTCAGTAATCGTCATTTAGTACTCATTTTCTACGTAATCAGCAATTGTTCCAATATGTGGACATTAGGAACTATTACTTAAAATTTTTATGAATGTTTTTTTAAGAAATGTGTTATTTATGTAAAGAGTTATTTAATTAAGGAATTAAGTAAAACAAATGCTTAATAAAAATTAATTTTTTAATTGTATTTTTAATTCAAGATCCAAGTGTTTAAGTAACTGTGTTGCTAATAGTTGATTGTCCACAACAAAAGCACCAGTGATTCAACAACAAAATATTTTCCTTTTTATTTAGTTGAATTTAGTTTTCGCTCCACCCCACTTTCCATACGTGATATGTGATGAACTTAAGCAACAATCACGCAATTTCAATGAAAAACTGATGGAATTATAAACCAAAATCCGATGTCACCCACTTCCTTACCTACTTTGCTTGCTTGAACCAAAGTTACGCAATTCTACGCCACCTCCTCCCCCCGCACAAACATACACCAGCACAGGAAATGCGAGTATGAATAATATTTATGGGAAAAAATGTCCCCAAAAGAGGCATAAATATGTCTGCGGCACCCGCATAAAAAGTTTTCTTGGCTCGTTATGTTCTCGATGTCGTCGTCGGAGTCGGAGTCGTCATCATCATCATCATATGAAGAAAAGATTTCTCGCTTACGTTGCAGGCTTCATTCGATTTGGGTTGATTTGTCGGGTGGGATACCATCCATCCACGCCATGTACCTTCACTTTGCTATATAGAGAGTAGATATTTTTCTATGTTTTTAACGAATAGCAACTGTTGTAGCCATAGGAAAATTTACACACGTCGTTTGAAAGCTTTTCGTTACGTTACGAGGACGACTACGACTACGACGACGTTACGCTAAAGCAGTAGATCGTCAAACGTAAATCAATGACAATAAATTTTGTTGTTATCTAATGTCCTGCCGATTGCACACCCTCATTTTGCTTGATTTAAATTATAGTCATATAAATACGTACGTGTATGTGTATGTTTTTGTATTTGTGTGGTGCTATTAAATTTATTTTATTTCAGCTCTTCATCTTCGTCTTCTATGATTTTGACTTCTTCTTTGTTTTTTTTTTCTGTTTTTTCTTAATAATGTCTACTGATGGCTTCTGATTGCGTAGGTACCATATTTCACTCTTCTTTTGACACAAATGGTTTAGTTTTAGCCAGAATTTGATGGGAAATTTGTTCAAAACATAAGACTTGGACTCTTTCGTTTTGGGTCAGTTGGCAGTACAATTCGTTTGGGAAGTTATGTGTTTTTCTTTTTGGAACAACTGATATTGATTACGGAAAGAGAACTATAGTGGAAGCTTAAGAAATAATTTGAGGATCTGATCTACGATGACGAGATTTGTCTACTAGCGTAAAGATCTTCAGATTTCCAAAAAAAAAAAACTCAAGACCTTGCTTTACATTCGCAAAAAGCCCGGTTATAAGTCTATGTTATCAACACTAAATGCATGAAGCTAAACCCATCCGAATATTATATCACTTCAAGCGCCGAAAATGACGACACTCAATATGTTGACAACTTTACTTATCTGAGAAACATCATCTTCATTAACTGTAAGACAAGAAAAAAGAAATAACATGAACTCAAGTAACCAAAATGAGTATGGCACAACCGGAGAATATATGAATATCCGCAGTCAGTCTTGCTGTATAAGTGAGAGACGAATAAGCTGCAAGTATTCGTGAACAAATTCTTAAGATGCATATCAAAAGTTCGGTGACGTCCGATCTTCTGAAACGCAATCGAAATTTAGCTATGTAAATTGGATTGGATTAAACACACTCCTCAGAAACCATAAAATATAATTAAACGGCAACCCTTGGAATTCACAAAACAGAAAAAACTGCTTATGTTTATTATGATGACTGATGGGAACAATTTTATTTTCTTCTAAGCAGATTCATCGGGAAAAATTCATTGGTTTGACTACCGCTTAGCTTTTTGCATAACATAAAATACCCGGGTTATATCAACGGTTCTGGCTTAGTTCAGAAACTTCTACGCACTGCGTTTAAACATGTCAAACACACGAGAGCAATTGCAGCACCGTTTAGGCTGACCCCGTTTTCACTCGTAACATATAAAAGATTGATTAACATTTTGTGCAGGTCACTTTTGACCCCAACTACTTTGCGACTTTGGTGCGGTAATAACCAAGAAACATGTTTTGAACCTTTCAAAGATTTCCTTGGTAACAAATATTTCGCTTGCTGGACGTCTTAGTCCCTCCTCATCGCACATGACCACGCTTAAGTCCTTTAAAGCAATATCTCTATCATGGTTGTCGTAATAGTTTATGCAGGCACCTAGAATAAACGAGGTTTAAAACTGATGACCATTGTAGATGGTGTGGGGATTGTGACGTAGAAGAGGGCAGTCAACATTACCTTTGCAAGATTTAACATATATGGCTCCTTTTTTTTCCAACATATGCGAGACGTTGCAGATGTAGTCCAGAGTAAAATTCTTAAGGCATCTCAATAGGACCAGAAAACAAGAATGGCAGCACAACAACCAGTGAACTAAAACTAAAACTAGTAAGAGTGTTACCTTTGGCCTGGCTAAACATTAAATACCCTACACTGCAGTATTTTGAATATTTTGCTAATATGGGAGGTGCCACGCCCTCCGAATTCACCCAGTTTTTTCTCAGAGTTTGCATTTATATTTTTTAGTATTTAAGTGAAATTTGCTTGGATTATCTGAAAAAATGTTTTCAGAATAGAGTTTTGAAGCTTTTGCTTATATGGGAGGAGTCACGCCCTCTTGTCCGAATTCGACCAGTTTATGCTCAGAGCTTGTGCTGACAATTTGTAGTATTTGTGTATTTTGGTTGTATTGTTGTGGAAATACTCCAAAATTTGCATTTTGAAGATATTTTTGTATGAGCGGTAGGCGTGTCCGTATACCGATTTCGCTCACTTTCAATCCCCCGAGCTAGTTTTGACGACGGAGGCTGTGTACCAAATTTCATTGAATTATCTTGCTTAGTTTTCCCAAAAAATGTATTTTCACACACAGCCAGCCAGCCAGCCAGCCAGACAGACAGACGGACATGGCTATATTGACTCAAGAGGTGACGCTGATCAAGAATATATATAGTTTTCCACATCTGCCACGCCTCCATCTCTGCGTTACAATCGGAAGGAAAAAGTGAATATACCCTGGGTGTAGGGTACAAAAAAAGGGATAACAATGGACCAACAGTATGGTCAAAGGGGTAGTCGGTTTATCTTCTAACGATGCCCTCATATCCTAACCTAATTTTGTTATAGTACAAGATTAAATCAAATCCAGATTGCCCTGGATATCCTGAAAGTCTTGAGAATGTCAGAAACTTCCACCTCCTCAAGTAACACGGTAAGCGAATATATTAAGATAAATTGAGATCTTTTTGGGAGATTCCATTTTGGGGTGTGATTTCTATTCTAATTAGGATTAATATGACGATTTTAAACACGTAGTATAGTGACGGACTGTACATCTTTCAATGCGAAGGTTACAATTTTCTAATCATGTGGTCAGGCATAAGTTCCAGCTAATGAGTCAGAGTTAGGCCTAATACCACAGCCATTCTTTGCGTCAGATCAACAGATTGCAAAGCAACTCCACATCGAGCTATAGTTGAGCATACGGTTATGATTCAAACTGCAAATCTCCACCAAATGAGCCGTCCGATTAGGCCGTTTGAAAGATGCAGCTAGCTGCATTTTTTGGCGAGTTACTGACCAGAAAAATTCAGATTTTATAGTCGCTGCTACTACCTAACTTCGACAAGCCTGGGCCTGTTGCAGCAGGATATTTTCTCTTCACGAACGACATGAATTAAGTACGTTAGATTGCTTAACCACGTTGCCTATGCATCCTCCTGTAGATCCTAGGAAAGATTTTTTGAATTTGGACAAACTATATTGATTCCGATTAAAGGACAACCATTTCTTACTACGCATGTTTCCTGCACCTTCAAATTCGATATGCATGCTGACAGCGCAGGTGGATTAACCATCTTCTGAGCGATATCACTTGATGAATTAATTTACATCCTTTTTTGATCAATGCTTCATTAGTATAACCTTTTCAGCAACGACTCCCCTTTGTGCTACCGTCATTGTGGATTTTTCTTTCAAGACATAACGCTACGTACGCCCTTCCACAACCTGGATTGTATGGATACTTTGAGTTAGCAGCCCAGTAAGCATGAGTGGTCCTGCTGAGCACTCGTAATGTGCGTGAGATCTTCATTTTTAGAGTAGGCTATCAGGGGGTTATCTCTCAGCCAATCATTAGGTATCTTGGGATATTGATTGACAACAGAAAATCCTTTAAAGAACACCTAGCTGCTGTTGATGAAAAAGCAGCTAAAGAGAATGGAGTTCAATCGCGTATCATGTGGGTGCAACACTTACAAGTAGGCTGGAACTAGTGGCTATGTTTACAAGTTTTATCATACTCTATGCTGCGCCGGTCTGCACTGACGCAACACAGAATGAATCATATCTGTCGGTTATCCGACCTACTTACCGCTTCAGCGCATATTGGGTAGTGAGTGCCTTTTAAGAAGATCCATTCTGTCCTGACTGCCCTGGTAAGGTTGAAGATGTCCAACACGTTTTGTTTTGCCAAGTTTCAGAAGCCTTTGCCGAGCCTATCACAGTGCTAAAGATTGTGCCAAATATGTGTAAAACACTAACAAAATGGCAGGCGGTTAACTAATTTGCAGTGAGATTGATGAAAGAATTCCGGTTTATTGAATCTATAAGAACTGTGGAATGCAGACACCTCCAAATTGAAAATTCCAGCGATTCCGACAGGTACGGACTAGACCGAACAAATGACAGATAATAGAGCAGTAATGCTCCAAACGGCCTCCTGACGTAAAACTTGTCGGTAGTTCCAGGGCTTAGACGGTTTTATTCCTCGTTAAAAAAAAAACCTGGACGGTCACCCGCTACCTGTCCGGGACCGCTTATTCGTTTATTCGCAGCTAAACTCTATATCCAAACGCCGTCCACAATATGCAACCTGTGACCCGTCCGGTAGCTTGTAGCTAGTCTCCGCAATATTCCCTTATTCGTAACATAACAATTAGAGATCACGAGAACGAGTTCACAGTTCACCTTTGAGCCAACAGTGAGCATATGGTGGATCTAAGCTATACATAGATAGGACGTGCTTCTTTCCATTTAGTTCAGTACTCCGTCGAGGTACGGGCGCCGTCTGGCTAAATGTCAAGAATGAAGCTGTGTGGCTAGCGAGTTTGAGCTTGATTTCGATGTTCGAAGCAGCTGCTTAATATTAACAGTGTTTCCTAACAAAAATTCCATACGGAATTGCAGTTCTTGCATTCATTTCCCATCAAAGTATCTTCAATAATCTGTTTTTGACTTATGAAATAGTCGTTTGATATTTATAAAATATCTGAAATTTGTAAAATACCAGAACATAGTTGAATTTGTTAGTGTTTTTCTTTATTTTTTTTCTCCTCTTCTTCATTTTCATTTTCTTTGTGCTGCAAAGTAGAGTAAAAATGAAAAATGAATTAATATTTCCACTTATTGACCATTTTATTTGTGTATATGAGCATGAACTATATGTACATATGTATGTATCTAGAAGCACATATCCTTCTTTTTGTTATTGACATTGTTGATTTTGTTGTAGTTATTGTAGATTTTGCAAGTGCAGCGCTACAGCAGCTACAAAATTGACCATCTTCGTCAATTGTTGTTTGTTGTAACTCAAGTTGTTGTTGTTGTTGTTTTTGATTTTTGTACTCTACAGTGAACTTCACTCTATTGCAACTGGCACTTGTTATATGCAATGAGATACAGGGCATCACAATTGAATCGGTAGCAAACAGTGCTGTTCTATTGGATTTTCATCGCCCTAGCTAAAAATGTTATGGGGCTACTTATTTTGTTCCATTCATAAAAGAAATCAAACTTTCGGAAAAATTTCTTTATATGTCCTCTAAGTAAGTAGAAGCCAATATCTTTATATTTGCAGTCTGCATAATCTTCGTTATCTAAGGTTAGCACAAACGTTTCCCATCCCTTATTTGAAGTCTTCCACCTGCATTACCCTTCCTGGTAGTTGTGTAATCTCTCTTCTAAAATGGCTGCAATTAAGGCAGCTATTAATGTACGCAGATAATATGAAGCAATACATAGCCGTGAATAGAAGAACGAATAGCTAGAACACAATTTCCAACTGCAATGTCGAAATACTACATTGATACCGACAACATCTCTTCTCCGCACAAATAAGACAGCGAAAAGGGAAATTACCCTGCCATCTAAGAATACTCCAGAGGTAAGAATGATTGTCGTAAAAAGCAAGTTAAATCCAAGACTCCATTATTAGGAGCCTTAACCACGAAAGTCATCGCTAATTCAATTGGATGCACGAACTTTTTATGCCATTAGATTCCTAGAGGATTGATACATGACCGTGTTTGTTCTGTGAGAGAGCGCAGTTGTCAGACTCCCATTCATCCTTAGCTGGGCTCAAGTTCAGAACTGACCTCACCCCACAGTGTAACTGCAATTAGGCCACAACAGCCTCAATTCCAGCACATCGCAAAAACATTTTGGAAATCTTGTTTTGAGCTGGTCACGGTAGTGTTGTGTAGTAACAACATCAGCAAAGGTCAGTAGAGTCTACCGATCACCAAAAAAGCAATCCGTATCAAAGTCAAGTGGGAAATCTCGCGGAACAATAGTTCACACAGTCCTTCATTTGCACGAAAAAAAAAATCGTACTACTTTATTTCTAGTAAATTTTGCCTTATTGTTTAAGTACATGTTTTCAGTTCCTGAATGAGATTTGGTTGGATTATCTCAAAAAACACAATCAGTACAGCATTTTGGATCTTTTGCTTACATGGGAAGTGGCACGCTCTCTTTACTGTTCTTAGTGTCTGAGTGAAGTTATGTTGGATTATCACAAGCATTTTGAAGTTTCTGCTTATAGAGGAGGTGCCATGCCCTCTTCTTAATCTTTTGTTTTTACTGTCTGAGTGAAATTTAGTTGGATTATCTAAAAAACGTTTTCAGTATAACATTTTAAGCATTTGCTTATACGGGAGGTGACACGCCCTCTTGTCCGAGTTTGCCTAGTTTTCGCTAAGAGCTTGCATTTATAGTCCTTAGTATCTGAGTAAAATTAAGTTAGTTTATCTCAAAAAACGTTTTCAGTATAGCACTTTGAAGCTTTTGCTTATATGGTAGGTGCCGTGCCCTCTTCTCCGAGTTCGCCTAATTTTTGCTCAGAGCTTGCGCTTACCGTCTTTAGTATAAATGTGAATTTTGGCTGCAATATCATGAACTTGCATTTTGAATATATTTTTTGTATAGATGGTAGGCGTGTCGGTTGATTGATTTCACTCATTTTCAATAAAACGAGCCAACTTTGACGATGAATGCAAACTACCAAGTTTCATCAAATTTTCTTGCTCCTAAAAAATATCTAAATGATTTCATACATCCAGACAGACATCTAGACAGCCATCCAGACGGACATGGCTATATCTACCTGCCACACCTCCTTCTCAGCGTTACAAACGGAAAAATAAAGTTAATATACCCTGAATGTAGGATATACGTGGGCTGCTATATATATTTCTGGCCTACGGAGCACTAATATCAATAGCTAAAATCTGGCAACTCCATAATAAAGTTTGAGATTTTTTAGCATAAACGTACTCACAACGTTTTTATGTACAAGTGCTATTTGTTTCGTTTACAGTGAGTTAAGAAAATTAATTTTTCGTTTTTTACAACTAAGTGTTCATACAAAATCGAATGTACTGGAGTGAAACTAATGACCATGGATGCCTCTATCTCACGGTATGTCACATGTCGATCTTGCACTATCAGTTCGTGCACTGCATCAATGTTCTCTGGCACAACGGCCGTTTTTGAACGACCTCCATGGAATTCGTCTTTGAGCTAGCGTCGGCCACGATTGAATTCATTAAACCAGTTTTTCACAGTGCTATAGGATGGTGCTTCATCGCCATACAAAGATTTAAGGTCATCGATGCACTTTTGTCGCGATAATCCACGTCGAAAGTTGTGAAAAATGATCGCACGAAAATGTTCACGAGTTAATTCCATTTTTTTGCCAAATTGATTTTTTCTATAAGCAACACAAATAATGGTCGAACGTCAAAACGTTCTGAGTACGTTTATGCTAAAAAATGTCAAACTTTATTATGGTGTTGCCAGATTTTAGCTATTGACATTAGTGTTGCCTAGGCTAGAAATATATATAGCAGCATACGTAATTAAAAAAAAAAAATAATGCACTATACAAGAACTAAAAATGCTCAAAAAAACAAAATCAAACAAAAAACAAAACGAACTGACCGCACTAGGATTTGAACCTCGTGGTCTGTCTGTGTGATATATAGAAAAATATTATTGTTCTCCACCACTGATCTATATAATAAAGAGGTATAAAGTTTGTATATTAAGCAAATGTCTATCGAAATATAAATGTTTTTACTACAGAATCATAAAGCAAAAATGGTTATATATTTTTCTGTCGGAAACCATAATTTACTCTACGTGTGGAAAAATTTTGGCAATTTAAAGTTAATATTACACTGAAAAAATGATAGCTTACTTTCCTTACTTTTGATTCATTTTAGTATTGATTTTAAACTTTTTTGGTATTAAATTCCGATTTTTTCCAAAAGAGTTTAAAATTTCTTCCAGAAAAGTATGAAATTAATTCCAAAATAGTTTAAAATTTGTACTTTTCTTGGCATTGTTTCATATAAAAACTATTTGGTTTTAAAATTTAACTAAAACTTTTACTGTGTAAATATTACTTTTCGGAATGTTGGTTTATTTATGTTTGAAATTTGGTGTTCATTACTTTAATTTTTTTTCCTAGGTACTCTAGTGGAGTAACAATTATAATTTTGCGCCGTTTATTGTTAAGGTTACGACGATTCCTTATGTTCCGATACAAAATGATGAACACAAGAAGCTGTAAGTAAACCATGGTAAGAACTTTTCATCATAACTATAAAACTTTATTGACAAAGTTTGAGATAAGAGTTAGCACTAAAGATTATGACATGTTGTTGATCAAAGCATAGAGCTAACTTCTTCCGAGAAAAACTTGGCCTTTAAACCCCTAAATCATTGCGACATTCCTGTTAACAATATCTCGCAACATTTCACAACAATTGTACATTACAGTATGGTTCATCTTCTGCTACTTCTTCTTCAGTTTAATAAAATAATCCCAACAACGTAATCATCATAAAGGATTTCAAAAATTAAAAAGAAAAAAAAAACATGGAAATATTTCTGATATTTCTGAACATGAGCTGCTGTTTTTGTATCGTTTTCTGCTTAACGAGATATCATTGATAGCAGCAGCAGCAGTAAAGAGTTTTCTTTTATCATTCTCTTCCTATATATATTTCAACTTTGTGTACAGTAGAAACTTGATAGTGAAAATAAATTGCTGAATCTTGAATATTATTCTTTTTATGAACCAATAATATTATACATTTTAAAAAATACTTAAGGCAAAAAAAAAATTTTCATAAAATTTACCAGAAATTGTTAAATCAATAGTCATATAACGTATATCAACGCTTTACTGTTCACTTTAGTGTCCAATGCACACTCTTACCCCCTACCCCACCCCCAATATAAAGTGGACGATTGCAATTTTCTTCTCTCGATATGCAATTATCGTGACTTGAACTTGTTTGAATAACAATATGGAACGAATTTTGAACGCATGAGAATCAACCCAAAACTGAGTTGAAACGAATCGAACTGAACGAAAGAAAAGGCAACAGTCAGACAAATGGACGGAACAGACGAACGGACGGACGGACAAACGGCAAGTACCGACGGATGTACCGCACATAACATGTCGGTGACAGTTTATTAAATCGATTACTTTTGGTTTGATATTTTAAATAAACATCGTCGTTTTTGTACTTATTTTCTGTGCAGCAATACTTTGGACCATCGGTATACGAGAGTTAGTGGGTGAGGTAGGTCGGTCGGTCTGTACGCTTGGTCATTGTTATATGGCCAGGTTAACATGTACATACATACCATTATTTATGAATTGTATTCGTGCCAGTAAGGATGTATGTTTCTTTGTGTGAGTGACATTTAGAGTATGTTTTTTTGGAGAAAAATGGAAAAAAACAGACAAATTTATTCGTTTGTCGTGAGTTGTACCATGATATCTTTTTGTTGGAAAGTTTAGGATGCGATATGTCCTGCTTTTGAAGTATCTTCTTTTGCTAATAAAAATTGAGTTTCTATCTAAGATTCATTTATGTACGAATAGTTTAGTTAAAGGATTGTTGTTGGGCAGAACATAAAGAATTGATTTTTGTATCACACAAAAAATGTTTTCATAAATTTATTAACTAAGTGTGTAGGTAGATACAACATGAGATGATATTAGGGCCAGTCAGCCACACTTGTACTTTCAACAATTTTTTCATTTGATTTTAATGCTTTTTTTTTAAATTTAAAAGGGGGTTGTATTTATAATACCTGAAAACGGTCAAGAATCTGATCAGATTGTTTTAAAACCATATTTTTGTATGACAAGGAGTTTGAGCCATTTTGCCGCAATTATTCAACTTAAAAATATTTTAGATATTTTGCTTACCATCGTAAAAATTCAAAGGACTTGAAAAAGTATCATAAGCAATAGTTTCAGAAAACATAGAAAAACATTTAAAAAAAGTTTTGGATAGCATAAAAAAAAACCAAAAAGTATCGAGGAATAAGGGTTAGATTGGGAGTCTTATGAATAGCACAGCTCGACTTGAAAAATTTATTTTGAATGGTAATACCTAATCATTTCGCATAGATTGAAGATCGCTGAATCCGATTCCGGCCTCAGAATTGCTCTATCATGTCAAGTTTCCCGACCTTAAAGTGCAAAAAACGGTATTTTTGCCTATATTCGAGGTTATGTATCATCGCAAACATTTTTTTTTCTCAAAAAACTGTGCGTAGGATCTTAAATTTTTTTCTTGCAAATGCCATTGAGAATCGCTCTATCATTTCAGGTTTTTAAGTAACCTAACCTAAAAGTGGAAAAGACGCCATTTTCGTCTATATATTATATTTTTCACAATAAAACTATGCTTAGGATCTTTAAGTGCAAGTTTTTCTCTTTTGAACGCCGTTGAGCTTGTTCAAATATTGGGTGTTGGAATTAGTTTTAAAGGTTTTTTAAGAAATGGCTTAACTATCAAAAGATCGCATCGGGCACACCTGTGACTATATTCATTTCAAAGCACATTGTCTAAGCTTCATTTTTCAGTATGTTTCATTCCACTGAAGTGTAAACAACATATATTTTTTTCTCTGTGAACATGTCGACTTTCGTTCCAACAAAACGCAATTTGCGTGAAGGTTTACTTTTGTGCTTCCATTTGAAGAAAAAAGCGGTTGAAGCACAACGATGAAGCACTGGCGATGAAAAGTGGATCCATTACGATAATCCTAAGCGAAAAAAATCGTGGGGACCACCCGGCCATGCATCAACATCGACGGCTAAGCCGAATATTCATGGCGCCAAGCTTATGCTGTGTATTTGGTGGGATCAGAAGGGTGTCGTGTACTCTGAGCTGTTAAAACCTAACGAAACCATCACTGGAGAACGCTACCAACAACAATTGATGCAATTGAGCCGAGCATTAAAGGTTAAATGGCCGGAATATGCCAAAAGACACGACAAAGTGGTTTTTCAACATGACAACGCACGGCCACATGTTGCAAGAACCGTCAAGGAAACATTGGAGGCGCTGAATTGGGATGTGCTACCCCACCCACCTTATAGCCCAGACATAGCCCCTTCCGACTCCCACCTATTCAGATCGATGACGCATGGCTTGGCTGAGCAGCGCTTCACTTCTTACGAGGATACCAAAAAATGGGTCGATTCGTGGATTGCCTCAAAAGAGCAGTCGTTCTTCCGGCGCGGAATCCATATGCTGCCAGAAAGATGAGAAAATGTTGTAGCTAACGATGGACAATACTTTGAATAATATACATTGTACCGTTGTTTCTAAATAAATGCTCAAAAACCGAAAAAAAAACATTTAAAATTAATTCCAACACCAATATATCGTATTTTACTCAATACATTGGCTTTACATATGTAAGTCCTAAAAATTTCAAAATGCGATGGAAAAAAAAAATATATTTGAGCAAGCTCAACGGCGTTCAAAAAAAAAAAACTTCCAGTTGAAGATCCTTAGCACAGTTTTATTGTGAAAATGATTTTCGCGATGATACATAACTCAAATATAGACGAAAATGGCGTTTTTTCCACTTCTCAAACTACGCGAAGTGATTATTCTCATTCAAAATTCATTTTTCAAGTCGAGCTGTATAATCAAATGAAATTCAATATGTGTGTCAAAAGTCTTCAGAAATCCTGAAAAATATGGAAGTCAATACATTTAAAAAAATGGTTTAAAAAGCAGTCATCCCAACCAACAATTTTATAACCTTTTCAATTTTTAAGCTTGGAAAAAGTTAATTTTCAAATGTTTTCATAACCAATTTTCAAACGTTTGGAAAATATTATTTTTTTATTATTTTTAAAATTGATTTGCAAAGTTAAAATCAACAATTGGAAAATAATTTATTTTCAAACGTTTCAATAACCGTTTTCCAAACATTCAAAAAATTTGTTATTTTATTTTTTCAATGACTTATGGAGCTAAGTAAGACACAAGGCATTTGAATCATAACTGGCATGTTAGGTCAGTAGGTAAGATTGTCGACTCATAACTTGAAGGTCATAGGTTCGATTCTCAGAAAATAATTTTTTTTTTTATTTTTAATTAAATATTAAAATGTTTGGAAAATGTTGTTTAGTGAACTTAATAAACACTAACAAAATGTTAATTGAAAAATGTAAAAAACAATTTAAAAATATTGAATCAAGGCATTTGGAAATTATTGCATAAAAACATTTGTAATAAGCTTGTTCCAAATTATTTTCAAAAGCTTGCTATGAAAGGTCCAGTTTCGATTATTAAATAATTAAAATTCAAAATTTTCCAAACATTTTCCAAGTTAATTTCCAAACGAAATGTTTGCTTCAATAAACGTATAATAAGTTATTTTCCAAACGTTTTTGTTTGTTGGGATGTTATTGATGATCATCGTGACCAAGACCAAAACCAAGATAATAGCAGTATTGGTGATGAGCAAATCAAGACCAAGACTTAAGCATTCTTGGTCTTGGACATTGAGTCTTGGTCTTGGTTTTGATATTGAGTCTTGTTCTCTGTCGTGGGCATAAAATCTAGATCTCGGTCATGGTCTTGTTTTTAAAAAATTTTGTATGCAAAATTTCCATATTTTTTGAAAGCAGTTGGGTTTTATTAACTTTAAATTACTAAAACCGAGAAGCAGTCTTTGTCTTGATGATATCTTGACCAAGACGTAAGCAGTCTTGGTCTTGAAAAATAACCACGACCAAGACTAATTTTGCTGATCAGTATTTGATCCAAAATTTTAAGATTCAAATATTCAATGCATTCTGACTTTATTAGCTACCAACAATGAAAATAAGTTTCGACAATGAAGTACACAGACTTGTTTTATCGGTATCAAAAAAAACCTGATTCTAACAGATTTTAAGTCTCTACAATATAGAACCCCGTGTCCGTTTTCCGTTGCATCTTTTTATGGCAGTTGAGGAATTTGACCTTTTTTAGGGTATGTTACTGTAAATGTTATACGCTCAAACCATTTGTCAAAGAACTTTGACCAGTCCGAAGATGAAAGCGCTAAAGCATGAGTTTCTTCAATCCTCAATCGCTTCTTCGGGTGATGTAAATATATGTCAACGCATCTTACCTTTGATTTTTGAAAGCAAAAAGAAGTCATTGGGTCCCAAGAAGGCACTGTAAGGTGAATGACCCAACAATTCGATATTTTGATTCCTCAAATACTCGTTTGTTTCTGCCGGTGTGTGAGAGCTTACATTGTCTTTGTGCAAAATTATTTGTCATTTTGGGTTGATTTCTTTCAACTTATCGAAAACTACTGGAAAACAAATGAACGTTTACTTCGCCGTCTTTTCGTTTTCAAGAGCCTTATGACCGGTTTTTGTGATTAAACACGCCACAGACGCAAAAATCCAAGATCCATCACCTGTGATAATGGTGCAGACGTTTTGTGAAGTCCGTCCGCGGTTGGACTCTTTTGACCACTTATGCGTTTTGGTCTTGGATTGTGCTTCTTCTCCAAAACTCTTTTTTAGTCGATCGATACACCTTTGTTAAGACGAACCTACTCCAAAATCGTGCAAAATCATCGCTTGGAAATTTTTCCGAGATAATTCCATTTTTTACATGATTTGAACTTTACACAATGTTACAATGCGAACTGAAAGATCAGGTCTGAAGAAACTTACCCTAAAAAATTACAAACTTCTCAGACGTACTATAGTCCAGAACTTAAAAGGCAACCTACGTACTTCAGTGTTTTGTATTTTATATTAACAATTACTTCAGGACAGTGCAAAATTATGCGGGTAAATCAAATAAGACAGGTCTGTGCAGTTTTTGTACTTTATACTTTCATATTCAAGTACTGTCAAGATATTTGCACGCGACACTAAAGTGAAGTGTTTGATAAATAAAAGGCGGGTATAAGATATAACGTATCTCGAAAAGAAATGTCTTAAAACTCGAACAAGTAATCTTGTGCAGTACCCTAGCTCATCTATTAACATTGCACTGCTAATTTATTGAACATCCCCTATTTAAGTGAAAATTACAAATAAAAAACATATGATAAATTTCTATTGAGATGCTCTAAGATAAGTCTGACGTCTATGGCTAATTTCATTTATTACGGTGGGGAGGGGTCATCGTATACTTCAAGAGAAAACAGAAATTTCTAAAAAAAAAAAAAAAAATAAATCCGACGACAATTCGCGACTACGCAGCGTCATTCGAATGAGTGAATTGAGTGCCAAAAAACATACGATGGAAAAGAACAAAAAACGATTGAATGATTTATTTTTGACAGGTTTTAAACTTAAAATTAAAACAGTAAATCAAATTTTGACAGCGACAAGCAACGAGAGAGCGAGAGAGAGGACGTGGCAACACCAACACTCAAACAACGTGGACTGACGCGGCTGATGAAGATGCTTTGGGAAATACATAATTTTATGTTTCTGATCAAATTTTTAGTTTAATTAAATAATCGCTGGTGATGAAAGTGCGGCGGCTGCTGCTAGCGTCAATGATGATGATGATATAGCTGCTGCCAAAGACGACTCACAGTGTAGCATTCAATAGATGATGGTGGCGATGATCTATGTCAGTCGAACGCATCTAATTAAGTTCGTTCGTTGTATCCAATAACTGACAATATGTAGAAATGTGTATCTTCTAAATGCGTATCTATTAGAGACAAGGAATATTTGCATATTTACATACATTTTCAATTCCATGGGTTTTTTTTCGTTTTTTTTTTTCAAGTTTAATTCGTTAAAAAAACAAAGTCATAAATTGTCTGGTTTTAATTTTCTGTCAGATGAACTGTAATAAATTAATATAAATTCTTGTCACTGAGCGAATGAGTTAAAATATCTTTGCTGCTGCTGCTGCGACGTCTCCTTCATCATCAGCAACATCTTCTATAGATCGGAGATTTTGTTTTTTTTTTTTTTTTTTGACTTGGTTTTTTTCTCTTCCTTTTTTTTTTGATGATGAACGGCGACAAAAACTGCAGAAAATTTCTCTCTGATGTATCATTGGTGCTTGTTGTTGCTATTACTTTATTCACATTGTTGCTGTATCGAAATCAACCTCGTTTTCATTATAATCCAAGTGATGAAAGATGACATTTCGTTCAATGAATTAATAACAAATTATACTAATTAATCTTGCTATACATGTGCGTTTTGGTTTCAACCGAGAAATCACGTCATTTCGCAAGCGTTTTAAGCGATTTATTTTTTAATCCCTCAAATAATTGCTTGGAAGAGATTTTCTTCTCTTTCATGTTCTTTTAAGTATTTTTTAAAGCAAAAGCAAAGATTTATAGCGAAACGAATTTCCGGCTAAAAAAAGTTGGTCACTTTTGCACACATGCTTGATGTAAGACCGAGGTCCAGTCAAAAAAGATCTATCTAACTTCATACATTGTAATAGATAAAAAAAAAAAACAAACCCGATCAAAAAAACTTGTCAAGTTCTTGTCATTGTATCAGAAATGTATTGTATATCAAAATGATATCAAAAATTTATCAGCTGCTGATATGTCAAATTTTACGTTTTCGTTTGTGAATTTTATTTAAAGATAATTATAGAAGACGAACGCGCAGCCAATTTTAGTGAAGAAGTTAATTTTCTAATGAAATTAGTGAAAAGCACAAAAATATAATTGAGTGCAAAAAAACCGACACTCCATTCAGTTGCTGCATGGGGCCTGTGGTTGGGAAAACAAAAAGTATGGAAAACGGACGAGCAGCCAATTTTAGTAAGATGTGAGTTTTGTCATGAAATTAGTGAAAAAGCAGAAAAAATATAATTGAGTACAAAAAAACTTGTTGCCGACGATTAACCACAATATTGCGAAATTTGGCCATAATCTGCGTCGTTTTAGTTATCAGACCCAAAATTGGTTATCATTTTTGTATCAGAAATGTACAAAAGTTGTATATCATTTTGATATCTTTTTTTGATATCATGGTGATATACAAAAAACGTTACATTCCGTATATCACTGTGATATCCTTTTTTTATCAAAATTTTGTATGTCACTGACAAATTTTTGATATCATTTGATATATTTTTGATATGCTTTTTTTGATCGGGAATGAAAATATTCATTACGCTCTGTGTGTACTAAAACTGTACTAAATTTGTTTAACCGTCTATCAACAGCGCCATCTAATGTGCAATGTGTTAAACGTAACATCTCAAGCCAATTCGTCATAAACAAAACCAATTACGAGAAGCAGCGAGAAGTTTCTACATTTTATACTTTGAAAGCTAAAAAACTATCGAAGTGACATATTTTGGAAAAAAGTTATTATAAACTTTATAAACTTTATATAAACTTCATTTGTCTGCGTTTTCTCTTTTACGAGAAGAGTAGTAGAAGAGTACCGTAACGGATAAAAAAGCGTAGATATGACCCGTTTGACACACTGGTAATATACATAGGGTTGCGGGAATCATCAAGAAGATCCCAATTATGATTGGTAGATGACTATGTACGTGAAGGAACATTTGGTGAGACTACAGTTTATTTTCTTCAACTACCTTCCTGTTATTTGCCGCATCTACTAGAATATTTTTCTGTTTAGCTAAAAGTACCTTAGATAGTATCGACCCCCATACAAAAAAAAAAAGTGCAAATGACCACCCCCAGTTTGAAAGGAAAAAAACATTTTTTTTTTCGGCCTCTAAATTCGATGCGGTTTTTTTTTTTATTGTATCTCCGTCATTTGACGTCCGATCAACAAGTACAGGGTGCTCCATCTTTTATATCGGTATGTAAACATTGAATAACTTTGAGAAAAAACAACCGATTTCTATAAGTGATGTATTTTTATTCAGTTTGGTTCTTTACAATTTTTTTGGACAAGTTTTTGAAAATAATATCAATTAAGTGGCAACCTTTATTAGCAATTACAAAATGACACCTTTTTTCTGCGTTTGCCATTACCTTTCCGAGCATCTCGAGTCGATTTCAGCACGAATGTTTGCCTTGAGCTCGTCAATAGTTTGAGGCTGGTTGGCGTAAACCTTGCTTTTCAGATAACCCCACAAAAAGAAGTCCGGGGGGGTTAAATCAGGTGATCTGGGTGGCCAGTCAATGGCAAAAATTGTACTGAATTGACGTTTCCAAAACATACAATATCTGATGCAATCAATCGGTTGGTAAATGTGAAAGTTATTCAGCGTTTACATACCGACATAAAAGATGGAGCACCCTGTATAGTATATCGTTGTAAATGTCCCATGGACTACATATCAATTAGGAAAGTCATTTATCTCAGTTTTTTTTTCGACCCGTTGTACTCATTATATCAGTTTCTACCACTTTAAGGCGCCATAGAATTGAAGCCCATAAAAATCATAAAATTCATCTCGATAAAGTTTCCTCAAATAATTGGAATTGAAGAAGTTATAGCGAATCTAAAAGCTCAGTACAAAATATGAAAAACGGGATGTTTCAAAGACAAATATTGCTCTCTAAGACTATGCAATATTTATTTTTTTTTCATTTGCATGCTGTTTGAAATGTCAAATGTTAAAAAAACAAGTATTGCATAGCCTTAGGGGGCGAAATTCGTTTTTGAAACATGCTGTTTTTCATATTTTTACAACGATATACTATACTTGATGATCGGACGTCAAGTGACGCAGATATAAAATAAAACAAAACCGCATCGAATTTAAAGGCTGAAAAAAAAATTTATTTTTCCTTAAAATTTTTCCAATGTTAGCTCTCAAACTGGGAGAGGTCATTCGTATTTTTTTTTAGTGATACTATCTAATGTACCTCCGTTTTTCAAATTTTTGTTTAGTACAAATTGCTAATCTTTTCAATAAATCGGGATTTAATAAAAATTTAATGGATCGATTTAAAAAACTCTTTCAGATTTGAAATCACCGCTATTTTCTTTACCATTTGGCATTTTTATTGTTTTTAATTTTGACGGTGAAAAATTGTTTCATATATTTTTGCTCGGATTTGCATAGTGGGAGCCATTACTAGTCACTGCCTTTTCTGATATCTTGCTCTAGAATGTGTCTTTTGGCGAACAACTGATGTTACTGGTATGATGACGATGAAGATCAGAGCTTAGTACACTAACTGTGTCACTATCCTGCTCATTTGCTCTTCCACAAATATTTTTCAACAATATAGAAAAACCATCATCTGTGGTCAATCTCAGATCACTCTAAGACTTCGTTATGACTTCCAAAGCCTTTTCGCTAAAGCCTAATGAGAACAAAGCACCTTTTGTACAGTAACACTTACAAAATTAATTCATCAATGTGACTACCTAAGTTCGAGAGAATTTATGGTACCGCTATGATATGTATATGTATATATGAGGCATTGAAGCTGTCACTCAAATCTAGCCTTACCAAAGCTTAACATTGAAATTCGTAAAGGACTCTAAGGAAGGGTATTAAAAAACCTAAGGAAAGATATAAAAATACAAGGAAGAATATGAGAACTTCTTGCTTTATAAAGAGCAGTACCACGCCTCTAAACAGAAAATAAGCAAACATGGTTAATACTGAGTGTTTGTTTTTAAGAATTACAATTGTGTAGTCTCTTCGAAGTAAAATTTAATTGATCGAATTTCGGCCAAAAGACGAACTTAAGTATTACGAAATCTTTGAAATTGTGATGTTTTAAATAAATTAAAGCGAAAAGATTTCAATATGATAGAAATTTTTTGACTGAATTTCTCAACTATACATATATAATACATAATAATGCATAATATTGTGCATAATACATAATACATAATGGGTGCTATTATTGATTCCGTCGGAAAGCATTTTCCGCGCGGAAACAAATTTTGCTATTCTTGATTCCGAAAAGTAGATACATCTGTCATCACTGTTCCGCAAAACAGATAAATTTGGCATTCTTGTTTCCGCAAATAATTTAACAAATTTAACAACCCTGACATCGAAGTGACGTTCATTTTTGTGTATTCTTGATTCCGACGGAAAGATATATTTCAGTATTTTCCTTCCGCGAAATTTTTGTGTCGGAAAGACTATAAAAAGTTGAAAATGTATGCTTTTTTGATAATTTTGCTCTTTTTATTGATAAGGAAATTAAGCTAAATATCAATTTTAAACACTTTACTACTACACAATAGTCGGTTTAATTAAAAATTACAAAATTTATTTTTAAAATAAAACTCAAAATTCATAAAACACATTTAATTTTATTTTATTAAAAAAAGAAAACAATCTTTATTTTGATTAAATATAAAACTCATATAGAAGAAGTCACTTTCACATCCAACCCTCGCTGCGGTGATCAAACGATGCAATGTAATCAATGGAAAAAAAAAAAATTTTCACAAACACTTTTTTACAAAAAACAACTTTATAGAAACACGCGACTTCACCGAACTCTAAAATGTATAGAGAATTAATCCTTAAATCGCACTGTAAAAGCTATTTTTTCCACATGAAATTTACAAAAAATCATCAAAGATTCATAACTTTTCTTTGTTGACATTTTTATTTATTTTTTATCCTTTGTCATCTGTCAAAATGTTAGAGATGTTCTTATTTCAGGGTTCCCATTATTCTCGTTCGATATTCCTTTACCGTCGGAATCAAGAATAGTAATTCTCATATCGAACGATATTTCTTTCCGCGAAAATTTCCTTATCGAACGGAATCAATAATAGCACCCAATATGTATTACATATGCTTAACTTTTTTGATATGAATTGCAGAAAAATGTTTTTTTTTTAAATTGCCACCAAAAATTCTTCAATTCAACAGAAACTCACGCATATTAAACTGCGTCTGCAATTCAATTACGAAGAACAAGAACATTTCTGATGTTAGCTGACTAATTTTTAATTGATCTGTCAATCAAAATGTTAAAAGCTTCATATCAGCAGCCCACGCTCGCTGCTCAAGATTGATGCGCACTAACCAACAAAAAAAGTGCAAACATGAAATGCCGCGCGCATCAAGCCGCTGATGACGCTGATGCAATGACCACGCTACTTTGAGTCAAGGCAAAAAAAAAAACGAAAAGCTCCTCAATGTGTTGTTGGCTCACTGTCAACCTTGCGTGTCGCCACCGTTTTAATATGCAAACAGAATCACATCCTCATTAAGTCTCCATCCGCAAATCATTTCGTTTAAAATGCTTAAGATTTAAGACGGATTTTTGCGCCTTGAACTTGGCGCTAAATGAGAACACCGACCGGCATTTAACGCATACAGTGGTGGTGCAGTGGCAACAAAATTCGAAAAAAGTTTTAGTATACAAAATATTAATTTTGATTAAATTCAACAACGATTCGAAAAACAAAACATTTACTATTTAGTAGTTGGGTCGAATACAAAAACATTTTTATTAACTGAAGCTCTTGCACACACACGTAGTATAATCAGTTGCGGGAATCATCGAGAAAATTCAAACTATATACGGTACATTGTCGTATAAAGGCCGGACTGTGTGACTAGTGTGATATTTCATCAAATGCCGGGCTGTTATGGTTAAGGGTTTCATGAATTCAGATTCTTGAACTTTCTTCTCCATCAAATTCTATAGTCCATAAATTGTTTCATATACTAGGGTTTAGTCTTAAGGAATAAGTGAATCAGTACATTGTAAGAAGAGACAAACGATAGCGAATCAATACTAGCAAGTTCTGTGCTCTGGAAGCGTCTTGCCAAGTGGAAACGGTGGAGCTGCCTACAAAATCACAAAACAACTGAACCACAGAGTGACGATGTCAGTGGAAGCTATTGAACTGATTTGCATTATGTCTTTCAGTTCACTGAAAAGTTCCTTGCATTCATAGTTTAATTGATTGGTTTTTTGATTGCATAAATGTTCTGACAATTAATTTTCCAGACCATTTATCAGTCGACATACTATAATTTCATCTATGAATTCGGGAAACTCTTCATTGAATTTCAAGGCATCATTCATTTTGAATGTCGAAGAATATCCGTTTCAAGGATCAGGGCAAAGGACCGGATTAGGATTAAGCCTACCATGGTCAATTGTATCAGTGAAAGAATAACAGATAAAGGTGATTTCTCGGCATGAAATAGCGAAGATTTAATGGCGTACGGAATGTAAGAATATTCTCTATATGGATTCGATTCTGTTCGTTGTATTTTGAGGTGTGGCAATGAAGCTGTGCAGGGTACAGAATAGATCAATACTTTTGGAATGCCATTCTGGAAGTATCGAGTAAAACTTGCTTATCTTGTGGTCCGGGATATCATACCTGTCTCTGTCCGCTGGATAACGTTCATTGTTCCAAATCAGTTTAACTGAAAAAGCCTCCAGGACTCGATATAGAATAATGTAGGGCTCTTGAACTCGTGCGCCTAAGCTCCTTTTTGAAAAAAAATCTTGTGTAGGAGTTTCAAATTAGAAAAAACTTCCAACAAATTTGTATTGAACTAATAAGAATAGACTTCATTTTTCATTAAAAACAGTGTTGTGGGGGTAAGAAACATCCAATATTCCTCTAGCACTTCTGGATTCTAAAATATACTTTTTGAGAGTGCAGAAATCACTGTTTCGAAGGATGTTTGAAGCAGAGAATAGCAGCCCAAAAGCTCTGTAGTTCATATGTTCACATCAAAATCAGGAAATTATTTTTATTGGAGGGGAGGGGGGGGGGGGCGAAGAAGCCACGGTTTTCTCCGAAGATAAGCCCTTGATGTGGGATTGTATTTAACTTCAGCAAATATATGGTTTCACTTTTCGCAGCAATTTTTTAAACACCGCCACTGCCCCAACTTTATTTCGTTGCAATAATTATGCGTCTGACTGTGACGCATGCGCAAACTCAGCTTGTTCTGCGCACACTCGTACACACTCGCGCACACACAAAGTTGCGCTTGTGCGATTGCCAGCATCATGAACATCAATTAATGAACCTGTCGCCTGCGTCTTCAATGTGTGTAAATTTGTCGCCAACGCAGATTTTTGCAGGTTGATTGTGAATCCAGAAGTCACAACATGTAGGAAAATCACATGACGACATTGGTATTGCTAGGTTCGAAGAGTGGACGAAGAGACGAAATGCTAAATCAGTGGGCTTAATAATATAAGTCACTTAGTTGGCGGATGCTTCGGATAAAGTTGTAATAAAATACATAAAGCCAATTGGAATGATCGCCAACAGATCAACATGTGAAACTGGTCGCTTGTGATAGAACAAGTCAAATCTAGAACGTGTGATCAATCAGACGATCAACTAAGACGACCGACAAGCAAATGTGTGCATTCAATGTGCGATCATTGCGGATCTGGATCTGTGGATCGGCATTCCGTCAGTGCGTCAGTATGAAATCCAAATTGCTCATATGCTTAACGTTTGCGCATCTGTCATAATCAATCAAGTTTATTTTAGCTACAATCAATTACATCGTCCATCACTTCGCCAGGCCTTCGATCGCACAGCATAGCACATGTTGTATTTTTGATTCGATCGCATTTGAACTCATTTCGCTATAGTAGGCAAATTGTCACTTCACAGATTGCAATGTAGTTCTCCCTCAAACTGTCACTCCATCACCTGAGTGTACGTTTGTACGTACAATGAGGCCACCATACTCAGTCGCCAATGTGTATTCGTCGTAATTCAATGCCTTGCATCATTTTTTTTTTTTTTTTCTCTTTTTTTCCGAGGTGTCAGTCTGGTCGAGTCAACAATTCGCAAATTAAGTTTAAAAGCTGACAGTGACATTTTGGCGTTTGGCATTTCGTAGCATATGTTTGGCGTCTTGCTGCATTTGTGGATTCTTGAACTGTTTCGTTATGTCAAATTGACAACAGAATGGAGTTGTGTGACACGTCACGGCGCACATGAAATTCGTGTTGTTTGTGATCTCTCATGGAGAGTTTGTTAATGGCATATGAACTTAATAAAATTTTTTTTTTTTTTTTGTAAAACAAAATTTTTTCTGCTAAACATTCAAAAGGAATTACATCTCTTATTAAGAGCAAGGTATAATTACAATTGCCTTGGAAAATTCATGTTAGCCGAAACAAAGTTTCAGACATTTTAAATATTTTATATGAGTTTTATACTTCTTGGTGATTTGAGTTGAGTTGAGTTGAATTGAATTGAGTTGAGTTGAGTTGAGTTGAGTTGAGTTGAGTTGAGTTGAGTTGAGTTGAGTTGAGTTGAGTTGAGTTGAGTTGAGTTGAGTTGAGTTGAGTTGAGTTGAGTTGAGTTGAGTTGAGTTGAGTTGAGTTGAGTTGAGTTGAGTTGAGTTGAGTTGAGTTGAGTTGAGTTGAGTTGAGTTGAGTTGAGATGAGTTGAGTTGAGTTGAGTTGAGTTGAGTTGAGTTGAGTTGAGTTGAGTTGAGTTGAGTTGAGTTGAGTTGAGTTGAGTTGAGTTGAGTTGAGTTGAGTTGAGTTGAGTTGAGTTGAGTTGAGTTGAGTTGAGTTGAGTTGAGTTGAGTTGAGTTGAGTTGAGTTGAGTTGAGTTGAGTTGAGTTGAGTTGAGTTGAGTTGAGTTGAGTTGAGTTGAGTTGAGTTGAGTTGAGTTGAGTTGAGTTGGATTGAGTTGAGTTGAGTTGAGTTGAGTTGAGTTGAGTTGAGTTGAGTTGAGTTGAGTTGAGTTGAGTTGAGTTGAGTTGAGTTGAGTTGAGTTGAGTTGAGTTGAGTTGAGTTGAGTTGAGTTGAGTTGAGTTGAGTTGAGTTGAGTTGAGTTGAGTTGAGTTGAGTTGAGTTGAGTTGAGTTGAGTTGAGTTGAGTTGAGTTGAGTTGAGTTGAGTTGAGTTGAGTTGAGTTGAGTTGAGTTGAGTTGAGTTGAGTTGAGTTGAGTTGAGTTGAGTTGAGTTGAGTTGAGTTGAGTTGAGTTGAGTTGAGTTGAGTTGAGTTGAGTTGAGTTGAGTTGAGTTTTGTTGACTTGAGTTGAGTTGAGTTGAGTTGAGTTGAGTTGAGTTGAGTTGATTTTATTAGATGTGATTTGATTTTATTAGATGTGATTTGATTTAAGTTTCGGAAGTTTTACCCGGAAAAGTGTATTGGCTTTACTACAGCAAAGATACTTCTCGTCGTTAACTTGAAATATTAAAGAAATGCTATAATACAGTGCATATAAAAAGTCACGACAACTGAAATCGGTTCACATCACCGTCGCCACATTCAAATTGACCTCCTTTTTGTCTCAATAATGCAAAACTTAATTACTACAAAGTAAATAAATGGATGAAGAAAAAACTAAGATTATTACGCGAAATTAATTTAAATTGATCGCAATTAACAACTCAGCTGTCATTTGCAATAGAGTCGCTTAATGTTTCACGAATGCAATGCGTCAAAAATGTTTTAGAATTTTCAATTCATTAATACTCGTCACACAGATAAAAATGCAACGCAAACAAAAAACAAAAAACATCGCAACAGCAACTCTCGCAGTAAAAACTGGCGCCCAACACTTGCGATTGAAGTGCTCCACCACATCTCACCACACTTCATCACACCTTGGCACAGCTAGTCCGTAGCGACTGATTAACAGAGATGCCAGGTTTAAAAGTTTAAAACTGGCACATTTCAATATTCGATTACTTTTGTACTCAGAGTTGGTCTAGGGATAGCTAGAACTTCCTCAAGCGCCATGTAGAGGAATGATTCGACGATAATTTGAACAGCAGGACGCAAGGAATATGAAAGTAGATTGATTTTGTGTATGTCCAGTATTCTTCCGGAGAGTTTCAAAATTAAATAAGATATGGGAATATTAAGCTAATAGGCTTATGAACAAATGAAGAGCTGAAGTACGCTTCGGAGAAGAAACAACTACTTAGTTAAGCTAAAATACGATCAGGTGGAAGTTATTTGAACATCAGTATAAAAAATCTACACTAAAATAATTTCTAGTTACTGAAGGCTCAAATTTCAAACTCCATAAGCTGGAAAATTAATGTTGTTACATGTTCGTATGTGTCAAAAAATAATTTAAATTTTATATATATAATTTTTAAAAATTCTTCCTTTTCTTCTTAATATCGCCTTTCATTTGCTTTTTGTTAAATGACATTTGATGCCAATTTTTAATATAAGTGGTGCCACTTGGTCTTAAATAGCCGAAATCGGTGGTCCCGTTAAGATTTATACGAATATTTACAGTAAATCTCGTCAGAAATAGATTCATCTTTTTATGGTTAATCACGTGATTTACAATGAGATTAAGAGCTTAAGCACGAATCATCCGTAAATCACCTTATGAATCTGGAAACGATGTTTATAATTAATCGGTAATTCAAAAGGCGGTTAGATATATATTCTAGTCTGACAATCAGCATTTCTATTTTGCAGGTATTTTTATCGTTTTTAACATTGTGGTCTGATTAGTGATGAGCAAAATTAGTCTTGGTCTTGAGTCTTGTACTTGGTCTCGGTAATTTTGCGAGACCAAGACCAAGACGTTGATATTTTTGCAAGACCAAGATTGCTATGATCTTGGTCTTGGTATTGGTCTTGGTCTTGGTCTTGGTCCTGGTCTTGGTCTTGGTCTTGGTCTTGGTCTTGGTCTTGGTATTGGTCTTGGTCTTGGTCTTGGTCTTGGTCTTGGTCTTGGTCTTGGTCTTGGTCTTGGTCTTGGTCTTGGTCTTGGTCTTGGTCTTGGTCTTGGTCTTGGTCTTGGTCTTGGTCTTGGTCTTGGTCTTGGTCTTGGTCTTGGTCTTGGTCTTGGTCTTGGTCTTGGTCTTGGTCTTGGTCTTGGTCTTGGTCTTGGTCTTGGTCTTGGTCTTGGTCTTGGTCTTGGTCTTGGTCTTGGTCTTGGTCTTGGTCTTGGTCTTGGTCTTGGTCTTGGTCTTGGTCTTGGTCTTGGTCTTGGTCTTGGTCTTGGTCTTGGTCTTGGTCTTGGTCTTGGTCTTGGTCTTGGTCTTGGTCTTGGTCTTGGTCTTGGTCTTGGTCTTGGTCTTGGTCTTGGTCTTGGTCTTGGTCTTGGTCTTGGTCTTGGTCTTGGTCTTGGTCTTGGTCTTGGTCTTGGTCTTGGTCTTGGTCTTGGTCTTGGTCTTGGTCTTGGTCTTGGTCTTGGTCTTGGTCTTGGTCTTGGTCTTGGTCTTGGTCTTGGTCTTGGTCTTGGTCTTGGTCTTGGTCTTGGTCTTGGTCTTGGTCTTGGTCTTGGTCTTGGTCTTGGTCTTGGTCTTGGTCTTGGTCTTGGTCTTGGTCTTGGTCTTGGTCTTGGTCTTGGTCTTGGTCTTGGTCTTGGTCTTGGTCTTGGTCTTGGTCTTGGTCTTGGTCTTGGTCTTGGTCTTGGTCTTGGTCTTGGTCTTGGTCTTGGTCTTGGTCTTGGTCTTGGTCTTGGTCTTGGTCTTGGTCTTGGTCTTGGTCTTGGTCTTGGTCTTGGTCTTGGTCTTGCTCACGATAATCGTCAAGGCCAAGACTGCTTTTCAGCCTTAGTAATTATAGTTAAAAGTTGTTTCACTCCCGTTTTGAAGATAAAATCATCTCTCAATTTGTATTTTGGCATCTTAAAAACCCATCTGCTTTGGAAAAATATGGTTTTGAAATTTTGAATACTCAATTTCTCTGAAAACTTTTTCCAAGCCAAGACCATGACCGAGACTAAGACTTAATGAGCAAGATCAAGACCAAGACTCAATATCAAAACCAAGACCAAGACTTAATGTGCAAGAACAAGACCAAGACTACTATGGTCTTGGTCTAGGTCTTGGTTTGCTCATCCAAAACTTAAAGCAACGTTAAGGTTTTACTTCTATAAAACTTTGATCTACGTAATTTAACCCACTATTTTAAAATATATCGCATTTCAAAATTTCAAAATGGACTGTCAGACCACAATGTTAAAAGGAAAGGTTAATACAAAGCAATTTTAGTGGAGAAAGACACTACATAGAAGATCTACTAGATCATAATTCGATACATATAGTGGGTTATCATGAATAAATATTCCCGGGGAATTTTCTCAAACTGCCGTGCATTCTCTATTGCAGTTTAAGAAAATTTCTCGGGAATCTTGATTTACGATAACCCCCATAGCCTTTCAAAATAATAATAATAATTCGTAATATTTTTCTATACACCAAAGTTATTTACTAAAGAAAAAAATCAACTAAAAAATTTCTAGTTGGCAACTCTGCCAATTATTTGCATTTTGCATGGGGGCTCAAAGTCGACTCATTACATGAGCCATAAAACTGTCCAACTATCCATAACTGTCGAACTGATGACACAAATTTATTGATGGATTATAATAATTTGCGTTCGTAGCACTCGGTTGCATTGCTGCGCGCATTTAATGCAAACATCAATCATGGTGACTGGCGACGCTGATGATGACGATGACGGCAAATGACCATGAGTTTTATACGCGATTTCATTTTGCGCGAAATGATAGCGGAGGGAAAACGGCGCGCATGTTGCACAACTTGTTGTCACACTTGATCAGCGTCGTTGATTGCGTACGAATAAGATTTTCACATGAAAATCTGGCAAATTTGAGAACTGCATGCGAAATCCAAATCAAATAGATATGCATGTTGACAGTAACAGCAAATGACGAATGCATTAAATGAAGCAGAGGAGCAATGTTCAAATTTATCGTACTAGAAGTTTTCTTTCCCGAGACAACCCTTACTCCTTATAGTTTTGTAATCTCCACATTTAGAAAATTCGTAATTAGCAATTAACACATTGTTCTTAAATCGATTTTATAGAGCCTGAAGGCTTAAGTTAGGAACTTCTCATTAACGCCTGTAAAACAGTCGGCTTTATCATTGAAGGAACGAAATTTTCACCATCAAATCGAAGCTAGACTAAAAATTGCTGTTAGTGGAGCTCGCAAACTATCGCTAGTCGTGACCATTGATGGTGGATGATAGTTTGGTCACTAACTATCGATAGTTCATGTCAGTGCAAATTTTACCTATTTCGACATAAGATTAAAATTATATTAGAAAAGTATCACCTTTTGTTACTTTAGTTAAAAATTTGTTTATATTTTAAACTTTACCCCCAGAATGAAAACTTGGCGCCATTTGGCTTCACTTGGACACATGTAAATAATGTTGCCAAGTTGTCAAAATCAAACACATTTGAAGAAATGACAATTCTAGGATGAATAAATGATACATACGAGTATAATGACTATTGATAGTCTGTCATAGTATCGATAGTGCTCTAGCTGTTAGGCATTACGGTCTAAGCAAATGACCGAATGCAAAGATATTCGATATGCCAAAAATGAAGAAATATATTATTCCCACACCAGACAAAACGAGCCAGTTTCAATTGATAAGGGTAATTGAGAGCCAACCACTTTGAATGAAAATAGAATTACGATACGAGAGAGATGAAGGTATCAAAACAGGACGGAAGAAGAACGAAGAAAAATCGTTTATTCTCTCAACAAGGAAATTAGACGATGATTTAGTTAGACCACAAAGAAACTGATCTTGTATGTGAAGCTACGCAGACCACAAGAGCTAATCAGTGGCGGATCCAGCATTGTCAAGAGGGGGGGCCGATTGACTACATTTATAGATAATAACAGAATGTTTTTTTGAAAATCTTTACATATAATTTAGGTTTGAGAGAGGGGGCGATCGCCCTATCTCTCCTCCCCCCTGGATCCGCCACTGGAGCTAATAACATATCAAAAGCTCTCAAGTTAAAGTTAGAATATAGGAAGACCTTAGCACGTCTAGATAAAGATTTGTAATCACAGGACAAGAGTATAGGCACATCAATCTCAATCAGAGCCCATTTGCGGCAAGCTGCACAATACACGTTTTCAAAGGCTCTATAAGAGTTCAGAAGCTTTAGAATGTTTGCTGGGTTCAGATCTGCGCAACAGTTAGGAGATAGAGGCTTCTGACTCAAAGTGATTTTGCTAGTACGTCGGATATTCTTTTCGGATGTGTTCAGAAGTTTTGGCATCATCGCGGCATCATCCTGGAGAGATTTACATTATTTAGGTGCTGAAATAGTTTACTATGCGCACTTAGTACTCCTAGCAATGCTCTTAATGTATTCCTTTTTGTAACAGGAATGTAGTTTATTTATTAATATACTAGCTGTTTTACCCGGCGTTGCACGGGTTTTAATAAAAAGCCAGATTGCACAAAAAAGCTAATAACGAAAACTTTTTTTTTTTAAAAACAATGTGCCACAAACAGATGCTCCGATATATTTATTTTATCGGTAAAATTCCAAAAGTATCGCAAAATATTAAAAAATACATTGAAGAAATCGGTAAGAGTTCAAGTTTATGGAAAAACGTCCAAAATATCGGTAAAAGTCCAAAAGTTTCGAAAAACATCTAAAATATCGGTAAAGGCCCAAAAATGTCGGAAAACATCCTAAAATCGGTAAAAGTCCAAAAGTATTGGAAAGCATCGAAGAAATAATAATAATAATACTTGATTGTTATTATTCTGATAAGTGGCATGTTAAAGACTAAGTTCTTCTATGCGAACGATTCAAATCAATAAATACTATATATAAAAAAATCAGTAAAAGTTCAAATAAAGCGAAAAAGATCCAATATATCGAAAAAGGTCCAAAAGTTTCGAAAAACATTGAAACACATCGAAGAAATCGGATAAAGTCCAAGTTTATCAAAAAACATCCTATATATCGGTAACAGTTCAAATACATATATCGAAAAATATCCAATACATATATCGAAAGAAGTTCAAAAGTTTCGAAAAATAGTGAAATAAAAAAAAAATTTTCGAAAAACGTACAAAATATTTTAAAATGCCGAAAAACATCCTACATATCGGTAAAATTCCAAAATTATTGGAAAACATTGAAGAAATCGGTGAAAGTCCAAATACATATATCGAAAAATATTCAATATATCGAAAAGGGTCCAAAAGTTTCGGAAAATATTGAAACACAACGAAGAAATCGGTAATATCTAAGTTTATAGAAAAACATCCAAAATATCGGTTAAAGTCCAATAATGTCGAAAAACATTCTATATATCGGTAAAAGTCCGAAAGTTTTGAAAAATATTGAAACACATCGAAGAAATCGGCAAAAGTCTAAGTTTATCAAAAAACATCCAAAATATCGGTAAAATTACAAAAAAGAAATCGAAAAACATCCTATATATCGATAAAAGCCCAAAAGTTTTGAAAAATATTGAAACACATCGAAGAAATCGATAAAAGTCTAAAAACAAAATATCCAATATATCGAAACAAAATCAAAAGTTTCGAAAAAAAGTGAAATATGTACATCGAAGAAATCGGTCAAAGTCCAAGTGCTTCAAAAAACATCCAAAATATCGAAAAAAGTTTAAAGGAATTGAAAAATATTGAAAAACATGTAAAACATCGTTAAAAGTCCAAAACTATTGAAAATATTGAGTTGGCATCACTGACGAAATCACTCTCATTTTTGATCTCATCAACAACACAACATCAAGAATAAAAAAAAAACAATAAATGAAAGAGACGGAAAAGACAACAACAACTCATGGCGCAGCAACCTATAGCGACTGAAATGCATACGATCATTTTTAAGCAAGCATTGAATTTTTTTTTTCAACAACTTCATACTTATAAAAACCGAAAAAAAAGTATACAATCCTGTTCCTTATTACACGTAGAACGTTTTTAAAAATAAAAATTATTAAAATCGGTTCGGTATATTTTGCACCAAATCGTTACATAGCGTTTTCATATAAGCAATTTTATATAAATAGTTTAGATAGTATAGATTCAGTGGTGTAGCCTAGGCCTACAGTATTTAGCCAAATTGAGTTCGATTCTGCAACTGCTTTGATTTTAGTGAAGTTCTTAAAGAGAGATTCGCTAAAGAACAGCAGGTTCAAATTGAATAAATGGCTTAAAGACACCCTCCATATCAAGAAAGTCAGTAATTTTGTTGGCTTCCTAAGTGTGTAAGAATGCAGTGAAGACTGGCTATGTTGTTTCCGGTGAGATACAAATGGGCATGAAGGGTCTCTAGTACCTTCATTGGATTGACTGTCGCTGAGTCTGAAGGCAGTACTCTTCCGACTATTTAGATTTTGGTAAGCTGAAATATGCTGCCAAAGTCTCCCAGATGTACTTACAATATCATGCTAATCAATTCGCCGAAAAGCCAAGAGCCTTATCCTTAATTCATTTTGAAATGATCCAAATACCAGGCTCGATCTCGAAGTGCGCTTTTAGTTTTTGCTCATTTGACATGCATCTAGGTGGAATACATTTCAGAAAGTTTTTTTCCAACAGTTTTTCTTGAATGATAAATCCTTGGTTAGCTTTTAAGCATTTTGAAACGATGAAGATTTAAGCCTGAATTATTCTGAGAACTAGTCTAAGATGTTCCACAAAGTTCATATTAGCTGTTTTGTCATAATCACAGAAGATATATCGTCCATTCTGGAGCCTTACGTATACCAGACTTGATTTCGCATGAGTGCACATGACATAAATCAATACCTCACACTCCAAGCTTTCCTTTATTTTGTACGAAGAACACTTGTCGGATACTAACGGGAGCTTTAAAAAAATAAAACTGCTCTCAGTCCTATCAAAAGTGTTAATGTAAACACTCTTAAGTAGAGTAGGTTGTTGTATTCGGTGTTCAAGAGGGAACAAGTGGAATTATGGCAAAATCGAAAAGGTATGGTTCGAATTAATTCACCAAAAAATAAGTAGTCCACTCAAAGGCTTAGACACAAATTTTACTTAATGATTTCTGGAGAGGATGTGCTATCCATGCCCATTTGCGTAGCTTGAGCATTTAAAAAGTCAAAAGTAAGAAAAGTAAACAATAATTTTTTAGTGTGTAGAAGAAACACAAGGCAATTGAGACAAATATGCATAAAGTGCGATATATTGGTCGTATTTTCACTCCAAAGCTCCGAGCATAGCTTACTTCCAAATCCGTATGTAAAATTCATAGGGCAGCAGAAATGAAGTATGAGAAGAGTCGCCAAGGAATTGAAGAAGGATCTGTAAGAAGTAAAATGGATTGGATGGAAATTAAAGTTAATGCAAAATCGCATTAAATGGTGAAGATTTATTTTCTTAAATATTAACAGTGATTCGTTCCAACATATAACACCGCATCAAATAGCGAATTCAACTCAAGTTAAAACTCACTTTTGCCTTTTTGAGTGCTATAGGCGACAGAAGGGACGTCACAATCGTGACAAAATAATAACAATTGTGATTGTAAATTTAAGTACCTAATTTTTTAAAAAAAAAACCGACAAAATCAACAGCAACTATTAGTCAAAAGTTCGACTTACCAAAGTCGTTACATAAAACACTTTTGATGTACAATCGAGAAATCAAATGTTGACCCATGAACTTCTCAGTACCTATCCCAATATCAAAAAACAATAAAAATTCGAAAGTTTAAATGCAATACTCATTGCCGTATGATTACTGTGATTATTTTGTTTTTTTCTTTTGTTTTTCATGGATAAACCTTGTCATCATCATCAAAACCTGTGCCGTCGTCGTCGTCCACAGCGCGGTAAAGCACTACCAGTTACGAGATATGAAAACAATTAAAATCTCCAATGTTTTGGGCAAATAAATCAATTTGATTTATTGGCAACAAAATCGCAAAAATCTACAACTAAGCAAAAGAGCAAAAATCAAGAAACCAACAGAAGAAGAAAAAGAAGACAAAACGCTTATAAGAAATCTATACAAGATGCCAAAGATTCGAGGCGAAACCACAAAGCGTGACAGTAACAACTGCGAAAATGACGACGACAACAATGACGACGACGACGGTGGTGGTGGTGATGGTGCTGATACTGATGCTGCCTGATGTTCATGATTTTGGTGGTACGACCGATGAGCATTCATTGTTGATATTGGGTTGGTGACACTGCGGTTGCTATTGCTGACATAAACAACAACACGCCAAATGATGATGATGATGCCGATGAGGTGGAGTTGGGACAAAGTGAGAGTGAAGCGCATGAAACACACAGAGTTGATGGAATGAAATGCATATCATACCCTACCACCTACCAACAACAACAACAACAACAACAACATAATATCACTTGCAGTCATTTTAAATTTGAGCCAACTCAGCCAATAAACTGTTTTGTCATTTTGTCCGTCCAATCGTAAGCTTATCCTTTCGTCCATTTATTTGTTCTCGTCTGTCCCCATTTATTCCGTCGTCCGCCATATAAGTATCCCCGATTGTAAGTTCATTTTTCGTGGCGGATCTATTGTAGTCGCATTTATTGCCAAATCATGAGGTTCCCTGCTGCTGTTCCCAACCACCACCAGCAGCAGCAACGTCACCCATTTGTAACACTGGAGAACATTGATTGTGTTAAAGCGTTCTACGAAAGTTTTCAATCCTCTTTTCATTCGGAGAGCAACATTGGTCTATGTGGGCTTTTCAGGCGGCCACCTAGGGTTTAGATTTGTGCACCAGAGAATGTCTTCGAAGAGGCACTTCCAGCACCGACATATTCATTTATTCGGACAGTCAAGCGACTCTTAAATCATAAACTGCATTTTTAATACACTAAGTGCTTGTTTGGGAGTGTTTTGAACTTCCTCAAGTCTTATCAAGGAGGAATGATATGACTCTAATCTGGATACTAGCTCACGAGGGGCATGAAGGCTATGAAAGGACATATTGCTTGGCCAAAAGAGTCCCAGTCAATACTCTTATAAGCCCAGAACCCTTCTGCAGAGTAAACAACAGCTTTAAAAATAACTTAATTCGGAAATGAGAAGAACACAGCTTTGTCGACCACTAGAGAGCCCAAGAGTGAATGCAGAAAAGATATAAAAAGATACAGTGAACAAAAATATGGTTCTGGTAGACGATGATTCTTGTAGACTCTGTTAGGAGGACTTGGAAGCACTGAGCATGCGTTCTGTACTTGCCCCGATGCGTTGAGACGCAGAATTAAGTACTAAGGTGCTGAGATTTTATATCCTAATAACCTAGGTAATATTAATCCAACGGCATTGACACGATTTATAGATAGTCTGGAACTGTTCTGATAGGATAAAAGGCTGTACAAAAGATAAGCCACAATGCAATCCAAAGCCTCCAAATAATAATAATGTTTGTCAGTAAATCTTTTTTTTAGTGAAAACCCCTTTAACTTATAGATTGAGAACTCCTCAATACCTTAAATCACACGAAAGAAATCAGTTTTGTTTGACATTCTATACTATATTGATCATTCAAAACTCCGGTATTATTACACAATTTGATGACTCAGAGAAGCTAATTTTTTTCTTTATCCCCAATCAATGCCAAAACGATTCTTCTATGATAACTTTTCTCCTCCATACTATGAGAGTTCTCGAACAACCTTTTCCAATTAACTTTTTAAGTTGATTTTTATTACTTTTACCGCCTCGTTGGACAGTTTCCGAAAATAGTGTGTTATCTAGACCAATTTTCGTAGCTTGTTTTGGTTAATTATCGGCACCTGGAACATGGCGATGTCTTGGAAAAGCAAGTTTTTTCCATAATTTCAAGTAACATCTACAGTCCAAACTGAACCGTCTGCGATGACTTGATTTCACTCATTATCTATGACAGTTCATTTTCAATTTTCATGGAGGACATTTGGTATTTCATGTTTCCAAAGTGGTTATATACAGCAATTTGAGAAGATTGATATAGATAGTTATAGGCACTCTTTAGGCATTCGATGTCTCGGGAACTCCATTTTTTTCCTTCATTTCCCGTAACAACTAGAGCCATACTGAACTGTCTGCGATAACTTTGACTTCGCTCTATAAAATTAATTCCGTCATGTTTTCACTTAATGCTTTTCATTGGGCTCAATGAACAGTTCCCGGAAAAAGTGTCCTATCTTGTTTATTGAATATCCATGTTTGTCCATTCTTTACTTTTGGACATTCGATGGATAATCGATAATCGACATTCCATGGGCAATCTTTGGCTTAGGTTTTTTTTCATATTTAAGATATATAACCCACCGCAGCTCAATGATCCTCCGCTCCACAAGGTATCTAATATGTGGTAGAGAAGTTATACCTCGCTCCTTTGCGAGAATTCAATATATAATTTTCTCTGCTTCAATAGTATTACCCACGTCTACTATTATAAAATCGTTTGCGTATCCCATAAATGTTGTTTCTAAGGTCACCAAGATGGCATCGTTAACAATCTAATCAGTCTTGCTATACGGCTGCGAGATATGAGCAAACTCAGTTAAAAACAAAAACTTTCCAAATGCCCTTAGTTTGGTGAAAAAAAAACAGCAGCAGTACGCGTTGCGCACTGTGTCATACGCTGGGGTGCTGGTAATTAGCGGAACGATATCAATAGACTTGCTGGTCCAAGAGCGTCAGAGACTGTGGACGCAGAAGAACCAATTGGTAAGCCAGTGGATAGCATACGATGTGAGTGTTCACACCTAATAAAGCTGGCAAGAAAGATAGCAAAATGAAAACGTCGGACGCTGAACAACGCAGCTAATACCCCAGTTGAATACCTGGTTAGACAGAAAGTTCGGCAAGGTAAATTATTACATAACGCAGCTACTATCAGGACATAAATATTTTCAGAAATTCTTTTTCTAAAAAAGAAAACAAAGATGTTGGCAAGGGCTGCTGCAGCACTACTCAGCCCCTCTCTCTCACAGGAGAAATATAGCCGAAGCCCAAAGAAGGCAAATGAAGAGATGGCATCAAATGCCTTAAAAGGGAACCCATCTGATGCAATGGGAAAAACGGTTTCTCAAGGGGAGGTATTCCCGTTGAAGAGGAGATGTTTTGGTCTGTAGTACGCTTTGGACGGGCACCGGTGACGATCGTGTCTAGGACGCAAATGCTTTTTCACCCCTCATCGTGCATGGAATCGTATATAACGTTCCATATAGTGTAACCGAGTACCAAGCCCTGTGACTTACTGGAAAAAAGGGTAGCTCGGTATCCCAGTAAAAAATATGTTCAACCAAAAGCAAGAATGCGGATAAATCATTAATCGAAGCAAACTTCTCAACATTTAAACTTTGTTGCCCAATGTATTTCGTACGACCAATTTTACTTGGTAGCCGTTTAGTCAGCCACATGCTCGACCGTGATTTGCTGCTCAAATTCATGTGGTGCAGTAAATCTTTTGCAAATCTGCTGCAGCGTAGGTATAGGCCAAACTGGACGTTTAATGTTGTTGGTTGCACGGCGCTTGCATAGGTATCTATCTACTCTAAGGCTGAAAGGAATTACAAAAAATCCTTCACTCAGCACCAAGCGATGGCAGCAGCAGCAGCATCATCATCATCATACGAACAAATATGGCACAAGTGCAATGTTTTTCCGATTTACCGAAAAACCCCCACAAGCATGCATGGCTTAGAAGTATGAACGGAACGATGAACTTACAAAAGGGGCAGGTTGGAGAACGAACGCACGCACGCACTTGTCACGTCGCTTGTGAAAATGAAAATTTTACATTCGAAAAATCTTCTGCAACTCAATCACCACAAACCAATTTTGTTTTTGTTCAATTGCATCGTCCTGCATTGTCCTGTGTTACCGTAATTATTTCGAGCATCAATGTGCTTTGCTGTACTGGTGCTATGCTGGCTGTTGCTCACTGCTGTCTACCCTTAGTTGTACGTTGAATTTTATTCCAAAGTGGGCAACGCACAGCTGATGTCCTCGTAAATTTGTGCGTATGCCGCCGGCGAACACCACAACTCCCTAAAAGCAGGCCTAAAATTGTTTCGCAAAAACTGCATGTTCCAAATGTTGATGTTCGTATTGTTGCTGTTGTTGTTATTTGTGATATTCCAAATGAAAATCTGTGCGAATATCGTAAAATGTCTACATGTGGAGGACGAGTCCATGAAAATGCAATTTTATTTTCTAACACCAACGCACGCATTCACATACAAATGTACGCATCGTGCACATAAATTGCAGCTCAATCGATCCGACCAATTGGAAGTTAAATTTCCAAATAAATTTTTCCGAGTGCACAGTGGTGTGATAATACGATAGGGCACAATGAGAGTAAAGCGTGAATTGAACTTATGAGAGGACTTACTAGAGATTAATGCAATATCCGGCCAAAAAAGTTTAAAGGACAATACTTAAATATATTGACTCGAGAAAAATGTCAATTGTTCTGGAGCTGGTAAAAGGGTGAAAGAAAAAACTTTACGAGCTGAAACGGATATCCGGCATCACTCCAATATAAATTCCAGGGAATAAGAACATACAAAGGAATATTTTGGAAAAATAATTGGATCATCTTGAACTACTCAGGACGTGTACCTGGAGGAATCGCTTTAAGTCCCTCTAGATACCGTCAAGAGATAAACCTTAGTATCTTCACTTTCTTCAAGCAGCCAACCGAAGGTGGAATACTCTCTATTCATGTGTCGTTTCCCGGTTGACTTTGTCCTCATATAATAAGTCTAAATGTGGGAAACCTTTTAACAGAAACCATACTGATACCCCTACGACGGTAAAATTACGGTGACTTAGATTAAGAATAAACAATCTATTTCTGTGAATGCACTGCATGGCAAACGACAGAAACGCCGATTGTATTAGACAGTAGGACATAAGTATGTGGACCAACCGACCAACCAAAGAGACTAATTGATGAGAGAGTTTTATCTGGATTTATCGATTTTGATGTACTGAAATCGAATTCCGGGTTCTAAGAAAAAACTTAAAAACCACTAAAAAGCAGTGATATTTCTCGCTACTTTACATTGAACTTCTGGAAGTTTTAAATTAATCATGATAGGTAAAAATTTTTCGATCATTTCCAACATCACATTATACTAGTGTTTTCCCTAAATAACTTCATTAGAGGACTTTCAACCCAGAATCAGTTTTTTAAATTTACTACGATCTGGAGTCAAATTTTGATGGTCATGCTTTCCGGTTGTTCTTCTTCTGAAGTAGCACAATCATCGCAAACCTTAGTGACCAATTTCCTTTCTCCGAAAAGTCTATTAATTCATTCTTCCAGATACGGTACGAGTCGCGCTGTCAATCTGACATAAGTTTCTGTGTCTTTTTTCCCGACAAGCTTTAAGTGTGCACTGCTTTTTACGTCGACTATTTTGATGGTTAATTGTAGTCGTTCTTTAAAGATTCCACATGATTTTGCTCTCGTTTGCAAGAAGTTCAACAGTCTCAATCCTGCCGTCTTTTATGCTGAGTTTATTTGCCGTCACTTTACTAGTAGAGTGTAAGTCCGCATTTCGTTGGAAATATTGTTCAAGGATCAAAGTTAATGTACGTTTTGTTTGCTCCAAAAGCGTTGATTAATTTAATTTTAGATTTTAATTAATCCGTATTCTGCAGTCATAATTGTAATCCATTAGACAGTAATGTCTGTGCCCAGTGAAATTCAATTCTTAGAATTTTTTGAAGTGACTGTGGAACATGTTTGAGTTAGTGTTTCGGAATTTTCATCAATTTGTTTGAAATCATATAAGTATACACTAAGTTTCCATAACAAGCCGAAGGTAGACTTGCTGGAAGAGGTAATCGACTGATAACTTTCGTGGGTTTAGTTGCACAATCTCGAAAACAATACACAGGACAGCGTCAGTTCGAGAGTCTGGGTGGAAATTACCTTCTGACAAGAGGAGATGTTTATTTTCTTCGCCATTCTATGGTCAATGACTCCCATTAAAATGTAAGTCCACATCGATTTTCCTACCCGGAATTCGGGGTACAAAGTACAGTCAACACGTAACTGAACACCTGAAGGACCAAACCTTATTGTCAGCCTGGAAAGAAAACTGCGGTCTTCTGACTCTGGTGATACCGAATCAACCTATGGTCACGTAGCAAGGCCTACTAACAATTTAGCTTCATTCAGTTCGGTACTGATAGCCCAAAGAGGATTTTAAGTACTAAAGGTCGTAGGAACACTTTACATAATGGTTCTTGAGAAAAAAGGCTAATTTAGATTTGCTTATCCACTTACTTCTTAAGAAGATACTTCATATATATCTTACAACTAAAGAATATGACTTATAAATATAATGTAATAATGATTCCATGGCAATTTTCGATTAACTCCAACTTGGAATCCATTTTTATTTTTTTATATATTATTCTTCACTTTAATCTAAGCTACTACTCTTGATTACGTTACCTTCGCTCTATATGAACCGTACCTTACATTCAAAGGATTTAAAAATTGCTTAGGCACTAAGCTCACGCTTTTGCCAGTTTAGGTTCTGATTATGACCACTGTTCCAATCCAATTGCACTAATAAAATAAAATTCGCCTTTTCGTTACGCACTACGTACTAAACGCAAAATTGACGATGCATAGGATACTGAAGAACGATAAAAGTCGTAATCAATGAGAGCTTTAAATTTTTACTCCACCTACCCTTAGACTGAGTTACTACATTACTAGCAAAATGATACTTGCCCATTGAATTATAGGATCATTCTTTAAGTTTTATTTTTTCTTTCTTTAATGACTCGGGCATATAGCTAAGACCCGAAAATACTCAATTCTCTTTGTCTAATGATGGTAAATGGCAATAAATTTGGGCAGTTTCTTTGTAAAAAATTGCACAAAACTATTCTGTGTTTTTAGATTTTGAAATAGTTACTGGAAGTTGAAAGTTGAGGATTACTAAGAAGTAGTGATGAGCAAAATTAGTCTTGGTCTTGCGTCTTGTTCTTGGTGTCTTGCTAATTTTACGAGACCAAGACCAAGACCAAGACCAAGACCAAGATGCTGATATTTTTACAAGACCAAGACTGCTATGGTCTTGGTCTTGGTCTTGCTCACGATAATTGTCAAGACCAAGACTGCTTTTCAGTCTTGCTAATTTATAGTTAAAAGTTGTTCCAAGCCCGTTTTGCAGATAAAATCATCTCTCGATTTGAATTTTTGCATCTTAAAAACCCAACTGCTTTGGAAAAATATGGTTCTGAAATTTTGAACACTCAATATCTCTGAAAATTTTCAAAGATTAAGACCAAGACCAAGACTTAATGAGCAAGATCCAGACCAAGACCAAAACTGCTATAGTCTTGGTCTTGGTTTGCTCATCACTACTAAGAAGTGTGGTAGCTTATCAGATTTCATCTTTTTCCTCAAAATTTATGTACTGAAATTGTTTCAAAGTTTACTAGATAATGGCCAGATAGTCTGAAAATTTTGCCACTTCACCAATATCAATACTTTTTACTGACCAAGAAGTGTAAAACTATAAGCCTGGAAAACCTATATCTAATAAGCTCAATCAAATAAGTGAGAAGATTGGGATCATCTTATATAGCAATTTCAGGTGAGCACGCGTCTCATTGTACCAGCCACCTTAGAGAATAAGGTTTGTCTTGAAATTGGGTATGAGACAGATGTAATGAATTGGAAATTTGTTTAGTACAATTGGCAGGATTCAACTTTGGAAAAAAATTAAGGTATGTTGTGATAAGGAAGAACGTAACTATTCGATGCCATAAAAAATTCAATTTTTTCCTGTGACTACGCCATTATCCTGAGGTCAGCGATTTCTCAAACTTCAAGTAAAGATATCTCGAAACACTGCCGGTAAATTGACAATTCTGATGATGTTGTCGGATTCATTGTCGTTCAGTTCATATGACTTCATTACGAAATAGAAAGTTCATTCCATTTTTTTTTTTTTTGTGCCTGTGTAATCTAAAATCAAATAAGAAAGTGGTCGTGAGCTTCTATAGCCATTGCTTGAATAATATGTTTTGACCCTTTAGGTTCATAAGGTGCGAAAAAAATGATAGCTAGTCTAACTTCTTTCGCATCAGATTCCAGTCCTCGATCTTGGTTTTGGTTTTAAAACCCTGGCACTCAGCTCATGTCACATTTTGGCATTTCAAAGTGCCCTATGGGAATGATTCTTTAGATAATCTTCTTAAATCTTCCGGACTGGCTGATACTCTCTACGGAACTGCAAAAGATGCCGCCAAGATGATCATCTCACAATTCTGACCGTTCTTTTAAAGATTCATAGGTATAACCTGTAAGTCGACAAATCTTTCAAAGAACCTGCTATTCGTCTGTCTTCAATAAAGTTTTTACCACTGATTTTGGCATTTTCATTCTACATTCTATGTTAACTTCTTTTCGAAAGTTCACTTTTCAAAAGATAAACAATATTTTGAAGTGAGAACATTAAAAGCTCTGTTTATTATTTCTGAGATTTCCAGCTTCTTCACTATTTTAGGTGTTAGGCCTTCAGAAATAAGGTTTGTAATTTGAACCACTTTCTTTTCAAAGAATTCCGAAATATACAGGAATGTTCTCAATTCCGATTTCGATCGGTACCAGAATAGAATCAATCTTAAGGTTCTCTGCGTTTTGATGTTAAACAACTTATCGGATTGAAATCATAAGCCCATATTACTTATTGCAATAAAACTCCGATTCCATTTCGTTTTTCGAAATGCAGAGCACCATAAGAATGATTCCATCCTGATTCCGATCGAAATCGTAGTTAAGGACATTTTAAATCAACAAATAGATAAATTTATACATTAAAGTATGATCTGGTAAGGTAACAGAATTCGAAAAGAGCAACTATTGACTTTCAGCCCGTCAGACTCTTTGATTAAGTAGAGTCAAACCCAAAACATCAGCTCTGGTTAATTTACTTTATTGCGAAAGTATCATAATTTTGGGAAGTGAATATCAGTATTAAATATTTGTGATCTTTCCTTAAAAACCCATACTTCTTCAAATAATCTAATTTTGTTAAGTTTCAATTTGCATCGTGTCATTTGCCACGTGCTCTTTCAGAAATCAAAGTTAAATCAAAAAAAAAAAATTCGAATGCAAAGGAAAAACGGAAACTTAATAAATAAAATTACGTTATTAAAATATTCTTTTGTATACAAAGGATAACAAACGAGAGTGCGCCAATGCAAAATGTATCCTCCTCCTATCAGGCAACACATGCAAACAATTGCATCTGCAGTTGAAGGCAAATCGCGTAGATTTCGCGTATGCATCCTTGAATGCTCCAGCTCATGTTCGGCGCCTTTTTAATACGTGGAAGCGCATTGCGCCGGATGAAATTATACTTTTGATCAAAAAGTATTAAAATAAACAAAAACAACAACAAGTAGCACCAACTATGTAGATGTTAATATTTGTAAAAAGAAAAATTGGCTTTTGTGTTCGCTACTTCGTATCTATGAATTCTTCCACCACAAGTAACTGAAACTGAGGAAATGAATAATTTTTGGAGATTTTTGTATTTTGTTGCTGCTCTATAGATATGTATGTATGTTCCACTATGTTGTTATTATTGTTGTTGTTTTTGTTGTTGTGGCTTTTGTAGTGATTTCCGTAATTGTTTTTGGATTTTGTGTCGCTACCATTTTCGAAGCGAACAAATAATGCAAATAGCACCCTCAGGATATAACTTTGCAATTTTATAAATTCGTATTCGTAAAGATGCATTTCAAAGAAATGATAACATTTAAAAAAAAAAAAAAAACAAATCAAAAATCGGAAACACGAATATAACATAAAGAAGCAAAGGTTGACAGGAAAAGGACAAATAATTATTTAATTATATTCCTTTCTACGATAGTTTGAACGGATTTTCTTGGAGATATATTTTTGTTTTAATTTCGAATTTTCCATACCTTGTATATGAATTTTAAAGAGAAAAACAAGGAATCGGTATATACTTGATGATGCACCATAGGTCTGCAGATATACTCGAATATTGGCGTTAATTAGTTTGAAAGATTGCTGTATTTTTCTCTGATTTATAGAACTATTCAGTAAATTAAATCTGAACTTCAACTTCTATGGAATAATGACATAGTTCAGTCTGTTCGTTTACTTCAAGTTTTTACCCGAAAAGCTCTCGTTTACGTACGTTTTATTGTATGATTATCTGAAACTCTTTTCATACTGAAACCAAAAATACAAGGGAAAAACAAATTGTAAAGTAATCATTAATCTTAAATCTTTGAAAACATGTCAAACAACTTACGATGCACACAGGTGCCAATCGAATTAAAAGCTGGCCAAAAATCGTGATTTCGACTTGCGATTTCGATTATTTTTTCAGCCAAGTTTTGTAAAGAGAACACCAGCGCATGATTTGGCGTTTGAAATATTACGTAATATAAAGTTGGCTCTCTTGCACCTAAACGCAAAGTCGTAGTTCCTAGCACAGATTATTTTTCTTCTTTGAAAGAGTAATATTGTATGCGTTGTTATTAGTTTCCAAAACAAAAAAAATGTTAAAAACGTCATTGGATAGTAAGGAAGACACCCCCGCGGTACGTAAACAGTGATAATCAATACTAAATTAGAAAATACTAGAGTTCGCCTTGTGGCCGAAATTCGACCATTTCGATTTGACCACAAAACAAAGGAAAAAGTTTTATACCCTTCCTTGGTCGATAAAACACAAAAAGCTTTTAGTATTCTTCCTTAGGGTTCAGGCTATCTGCATCGGTGCAGCAGCTAAGTTGCAATATCGTACTTTCCATTTAGAGGCGTGTAACTCCTACTATAGAGCAAACAGTTTTTGATATCTTTCTATACCAAAATTCATAAAAATCAATCATGCTATCATGCTATATAGTGCTAACTCTATATCTATACCAAATTTCATAAAAATCGTATGCAGTATTTTCGCCGTGAGAGCGTTTTTTCCATTTAGGGGCGTGGCACTATCCACTGAAAATATAATGGTCATGTTATCGTTCCTTAGTTCCAATCCTGCCTCCATACCAAATTTCGTTGAAACCGATGCAGCGGTTTAGCTGTGAGAACGTTTTTTCCATTTAGGGGCGTAGCACCGCCCACTGAAAAACATAATGGTCATATTATCGTTCCTTAGTGTTAACTCTATCTCCACACCAAATTTCGTTAAAATCGATGCAGCGGTTTAGCTGTGAGAGCGTTTTTTTCATTTAGGGGCGTGGCACCGCCCACTTTAAAAAAATATATAGTCCTATGCACTGCTCCTCCTCACGACCTTTCCAACAAAAAAAAAATCAAGCAAATCGGTTGAGATTTAGGTATAGAAACAGGGACCTAACCGATTTCGTTTGCCTATTTATATATAGATTAGTGGTTTTTTGAATACATGATGTAAGGTTAGCTGCGAGAGATACAAAATGGAGAGTCATAGAGCTACAAAAAAAGTTCCACCAGGTTCCACTCTGGCGACAACGGGGTCTTTTTGTCAAATAATTTTTCTATAATTGGTGAAAAAATTGGGTGCTACTTTTTGCTACTTTGCTTCCTATGCATGCTCACAGTGAGAGATTCTGCCAGTCCGGATGCTCTTAATGAAAGTGCAGCCGTAGTTTAAAAGATACCTTCTTGAAATTTAGTCATATGAAAGAATTTTTCTTTTTCTTTCCAAAAAATATATTTTGGAAGGTAAAAGAGGTGAACCTAGATACGTTTTTTGTAGTTTAGTACTAAAATAGTAGTGAATTTAGTACTTTTTTCCAAATACAAAAAATTTTATCTTGACCTTATAGCTTAATTCAATACCTTTCCAGGAATGGTCTGAATGGTTAAGAAATGTCTAAGTTATTGACAATTATTTGAGGAGAGTTTGTCACAATTTACAGATTTTTTCACACTTTGCACGCTTGCACAAGCCACGAAAAAAATCGCAAAACTTTTTTTTGCATTTTCTTGAAGACTAGGCATAAAACGAAACCATGTACCAAATTTCAGCCAAATCGGAAGGGTTGTAGCAGATCTGGTTACGCTAGGCATGGAATGGCTGTATTGCATTTTGAATTTTTTATATATATGGGAGGTGCCACGCCCTCTTATCCTAGTTCGCCTAGCTTTTGCTCAAAGTTTTCATTTAATATTCTTAGTATCTCAGTGAAATTTGGACGGCTTACCTCAAAAAACGCTTTTAGTATAGCATTTTTAAACTTGCTTGTATGGGAGGTGCCACGCCCTCCTGTCCGAAATTGCCTACTTTTTGCTCAAAGCTTGCATTTAATATTTTAAGTATCTGAGTGAAATTTAGACGGCTTATCCTAAAAAACGCTTTTAGTATAGCATTTTGAAACTTTTGCTTATATGGGAGGTGCCACGACCCCTTGCCCGATTTCACCCATTTTTTGTTGAGAGCTTGCTTTTATCATTTTTAGTGTTTCAGTGAAATTCGGTTGGACTATCTCAAAAAACGCTTTCAGTATAGCATTTTTAAACTTTTGCTTATATGGGAGGTGCCACGCCCCCTTGTCTGAACTCAACTTATTTTTGTTCAAAAGTTGCACTCACTATCCCTAGTGCCCAAAAACTGATTTTCAAAAGTTTACGTGGAGAATAACATTTTTGGCCAGCTTTTACTTCGATTGGCACCTGTGTGCGATGTTGAAAAAAATTCTGTAAAAAATTTGGGGTACTCCAAACTTGTTTATACCCTACACCCAGCGTATATTCACTTTGTCCTTCCGTTTGTAACGCAGAGAAGGAAGCGTGGCAGTTATAGAAAAGTACATATATTCTTGATCAGCGTCACCTCCTGAGTCGATATAGCCATTTCCGTCTGTCTGGCAGGCTGGCTGGATGGGGCAATATTTTTTACAGAAAAACTAACCAAGATAATTCAGTAAAATTTAGTACAGTGGCTTTGCCGCAAAAGTTAGATCGAGGGATTGAAAATGAGCAAAATCGGTCAACAGACACGCCTACCGTCCATACAAAAAATATATTCAAAATGCAACTTTGGTAGTATTGTTCACGACAATGCAACCAAAATACACATACATACTAAGAATTGTAAGCGCAAGCTCTGAGCAACTAGGAGAATTTGGAAAAGAGAGCGTGGCACCTCCCATATAAGCAAAAGCTTCAAAATGCTATACTGAAAACTGAAAACAATCTGTCCTAATCTTCTAAGTCATAAGTACCTACTTCTCTAGAAGAAGCAAGCCAGTTACTTAGCACAACTATGGTTAATTCTTTCAATCACTTTCGTCCCATTAGTAAACCAAAAAGAGTCCTAAACCACCATGGTGGAACCAAGAAGAGATCTCCTTGGCCAGATCTAATATATAGAAATTATTTGAAATCGCTCGTAAAACCAACTCAATAGATCAGTGGGCACGTTATAGAGCTGAACTCAAAATCTTTAAATACACCATACGTGAAGCAAAAACTTTGCAACGACTTTGCAAACAATACCTAGTTTAGGAGGCACACCTCCTAGCGTATTTAATAAGAACAGAATAAATCATGCTCTTAAGTTCTTTAAACAATATAAAACAGCAGGTCCTGATAAGGGGCCATCCATAAATTACGTCACACGTTAATGGGGGGGGAGGGTATCACCGTAATGTGACATAGTGCGACAAGGGGCAGGGGGGGGGGGGTCAAAAGCTTTGTGACGTCGCATGTTAAAATTTAAAATACCAAAACACGAAATTTACATGTGAATAAAAAATTTAAAAAATTTTCGAACTTGATCTATATTTATTAATAATTTAGCACTCTCGCTATGAGATAATCTCTCAAGCAACAACATTTAACTTCTAAAGCGGCGTTGTAATGCAAGTGAGGCACTAAAATTCACAAGAGTTCTGAATGGTAAGGGTTTAAATAGGTTTAAGTCGTCAGCGAGTGCTCGCTCGCTTTTCCACTATTCCGCGCGTCGGTTGTTTGCGAGACCTTCGACAAGTGCCACAACACGCGCCGGCGCAGTGACTTCAATACACCTAATTCGTATAAAGCCGCTAATCAACACAAACAATCACATAAAAAACAAGAGATATAACCTATCGCAAAAATTCGTCCTCAAAGAATTGCGGCTAGACGTGCCCGAGAAATTCTTTGTTTAATGAATGACGACGATTTATGGATGGAAGAGAATGATGTTGACACCAAGGATGTTCTTACGTTCAAATTCAGAACGAAAATAAAGTGCCTGATTTACCAGTAATAGCTAATATAAAGGAGTGGGTCCAAAGCCCGTGGACACAAGATGATTAAGTTTTTTATCTTTAATTAACATAATTAGTGGCTTGATGTGTCATAACCTAGTCGTTTGTTCTTTCTGTTATCAGAAATATTTGATTTTATGTTAATTTTATTAAAGATTATTTAATAATAATAAGAAAAAAAATGAAAATAACTGTTTTCTTTTGATTATTTTTAAATACATGCTAAAGTTTGGAAAATGTGTGACGTTACATCAGGGGGGGGGGTCTAAAAGTTCTAAAATTCGTGTGATGTAATTTATGGATGGCCCCTAACATTTTCCCAGCTATGTAGAAGGCGGGCTCAGAAAAGTCCTTTGAGGCAATATGAATCATTAGATCAGTTTTTAAAGGCCGAAAGGTCTACTTAGGACTGCTGTTGAGGAACATATTGTCCCTATACAAGTAAAAAGACAGTTTTTCAAGTTTTGAGATATTTGATGTTCAAAAAATTAAATTTTGTTTTTTTGTATGGAAATCGTTAGTTGTTTTTACTTTTATGATGAAAATAACCACTTTTTAACAGAGATATGACTTAATGGGTCTTATCAAACTAAAGTCTATAAAATTTTAGACCAGAAATACCAAATAACTCAAAACTCGGGAAAACTGACTTAGTAATTTTCACTTGTAGAGGGACGATACATGAAAACTAAGCAATAATTTTTAAAGTTTCATAACAGAAAAAGTGGCATTTTCATAAAAAAAAATACTATTTTGCCATACTGCAATTTTTTTGTTCTTCGGAAACCTCTTTTTATAAATAAAATATGGGTCTTAAAAACCACTGACGCTTATCTAGTTCTTTGAGACGGGCAAATCGTTCCTTGTTTAGGTTCTAGGCTGCTCGGAGTTGGGTTTCTACCTTTTTATTTTACATATTAGCTTCGAAATTCATAATAGATGATGGACTTCGACGAAATTTGTGCTGCAAGTTTTATACATCAAAGTTAACTTCTTATATTTAAGGACGAATGTTGGAGTAGTTAAAAGATAGCCTTCACATGATATACGTTAACCTGAACTGCATCCTTAAATCTTCCTCGGTTCAATATCACTTTATTCTCTTCCATTTTTGATTAATTTCATAATTCGCCTTCGTTGATATTTCGATTTCCTTTATTGCGATAGTAAAACACATTAATTATGAGGAAAGAAAACAAAGTGCATCTATAACCTGCTGCATTTCGATTATTTTCTGGATTTTTTTCCATCATATTTAGCGGCAATAAATTAATAATATCTGCGCTGAAGACTGAGTTGTATCAAATGAATACTACAAAAAAAAAATATGCAACCATATTCACCAGCAGTCGGCTACATCATGAAGAAAAAAACCAAACAGCTGGCAACGCCTTCCAGTAACCAAAAAAAAAAAAATGAAACTCCTCGACAAACGCATCAAAAAATTGAATTCACCGCCACAACGCATCAAGTCGCGGCCGTAAATCAGCAATGGACGGGGCAATTCATTCTTCTGATTCTTCAACATCGATGAACGTTGTTGCTTTTTTTTTTGTTTATTTCAGTTTTAAAGGTGTAACTCATCATCATCCGCTCTTGAAAGCAGCAGAATGGTGGACTAAACGCTGCGTGTAGCCAACATCCCCATCAGCGATATAAAAATGCAACAACAACAATAAACGCGCACCTTTTCATTTTGGTGCAACTCATTTTGAAATTCTGTGGTAACTCTCAAACGTCATTCGTCATTTGGCCAACATGGTCACAGGTGACGTAGTGATGGTGGTAGTAAGTAGTAGCGGCTTTAAAAAAAAATATTTAAACATATATGTATGTATGTTTACAAAAACAATATAATTGCAAAGCAACAACAACAACTACATAAATATGCGATGGTGTTGCACTTGAACGCAATAATAAAGAACACGCAAACAAATGAATGGCGTTGCCACCTGAAGAGAAACTTTGAAATTTGCTTTAAAACAAGCAAAACGTGCGTTATACCTCATTCTCACTACCTTGGTTAATCAGGCTGAAATAATAAAAACTGGATAATCAAAGATTCACGTTCACACTTTTTACAGTGATCAGTGCTTTGTCAGTTTACTGAAATTTGACGTTCACCAAATCATAGAAACATTTTCACTTTTCCACATATTATGTTTCTGAATAAAATATTATTTCGATTTTTTTTTTAAGGCAATTGAAATCGCTACCCAGCGTAGGTATATTCACTTTGTCCTTCCGCTTGTAACGCAGAGAATGAGGCGTTGCAAGTATGGAAAAGTAAATGTATTCTGGATCAGCGTCAGCTTCTGAGTCGATAAAGCCATGTCCGTCTGTCTGTCTCTCCGTTGAAATCATTTTAGTATTTTTGAGGAGCAAGATATTTCAATGAAATTTAATACACTGCCTCCGTCGTTAAAGGTATTTTGTGGGATTAAAATCGGTCAACGGACACGCCTACTGCTCATGCAAAGGAGTATTTTTTACGACAAAGCAACCAAAATACACATAAATACTAAGGAATATACATTCAAGCTCTGAGGAAAAGTTAAGTACACTCAGACAAGAGGGCGTGGCACCTCTCATGTAAGCAAAAGCTTCAAAGTGCTATGCTAGATATGTTTCTTGAGATAATGCAACTAAATTTTACTCAGACACTAAGAATAGTAAAAGCAAGCTCTGAACACGGAAGAGAGGGCGTGGCACCTCCCATATAAGCAAAAGTATCAAAATGCCATGTTGAAAGCGTTTTTTGAGATAATCCAACCAAATTTCGCTTAGACACTGAGGATAGTAAGTGGTTTCGGTCAACAGCAACAAAATTCGTATTTTCGCTAACGTCTCTTTACCCTATCAGCAACAAACGTCCCAGTACTTCACATCTTTTTTTTACTTATACGCACTTATGACGTTGTTCAACTTCAACTGACAGCTGGATTGTGCGGGTTCAACCTTTCATACACTATTGCAGATCTTTGGGAGCATTCTACAAAGATCTCCCACTTTCGTTGCTTTTATTATAGTACTGCAACTCAAGCTGAACTAGTAAGGGTGTTACCTTTGGCCTGGCCAAACATTAAATACCCTACACTGCAGTATTTTGAAAATTTGGCTTACATGGGAGGTGCCACACCCTCTTGTCCGAATTCACCAAGTTTTTTCTCAGAGTTTGGATTTATAGTTCTTAGTATTTGAGTGAAATTTGGTTGGATTATCTCAAAAAATGTTTTCAGTACAGCGCTTTGAAGCTTTTGCTTATATGAGAGGTGCCACGCCCTCTTGTCCGAATTCGCACAGTTTTTTCTCAGAGCTTGCGCTTACAATTCGAAGTATTTATGGGTATTTTGGTTGCATTATTGGGAAAAATACTCCAAAAGTAGCATTTTGAATATATTTTTTGTATGGGCGGTAGGCGTGTCCGTTAAACGATATAGCGCATTTTCAATCCCCCGAGCTAACTTTGACGACGGAGGCTGTGCACTAAATTTCATTGCATTATCTTGCTTAGTTTTCCCAACAAATGTATTTCCACACACAGCCAGCCAGCCATCCAGCCAGACAGACGGACATGGCTATATCGACTCAGGAGGTGACGCTGATCAGGAATATATATACTTTTCTATACCTGCCACGCCTCCTTCTCTGCGTTACAAACGGAAGGACAAAGTGAATATACCTTGGGTGTAGGGTATAAAAAGTCGTCAAACAATCCTTTAATCCTTTAAGTGACAACTAAAAACTAACTCTTTCAAACAAATATCAATCGAAAGTATATCATAGGGGAAGGCTACAGGCAATAACTAGTAGAAATTGCTGTGGCGGAACATGCCCAATTTCATGGTCAAAGGTCACGAAAATTAGTTTTTTTCAAATAACTCGCTAACTGTTACTTTCACAGAAAAATTTCCGACAAAAATTTTGTGTTCAAAGTCATTTCGTCTACTCTTTTGTAGACTTCGAAATGATTCTTATATCTTGACCAGTGCTGTCGCTGACACTTCAATTGAAGTGTTTTGCTCCTTTTTTATCAAAAACACTTCGCCACTTCCCCTTTCATAAAATCACTTCACTTTTTTTTTTGAATACAAAATTTGCCTTAAAATTTGTCTATTGTTTTTAAGAGAGCTCAGAAACATACTTTTTTGTATGCCCGAAGCCTGCCCTGACTGAAAAGTAATATGTTTTTCAAAGCGAACAAAGCAAAATTTCGATATACTTCACGGGAAACTTTTTGTAGAGAATTAAATTTGCCATCGAAATAGTTTATAGACCAAAAAAAGAAAGCAAAAATTTCGAATTCTTGTGTTTTTTACTCTTTTGTCTATAACTGTTTTAGGGTCAGAGATAGGTAAAGATATAGCAGAATATCATAAAAGTAGATAAAATTTCCTTTATAACGCTTCATTATAAAATTTTTAGGTGAAAAATTAGCCGAAATATGGCTACTCGAACATTTAATTTTTTTTTAAGTGGTCGGAAAAATGTTTTTTACTCAAAAAAAACCGTCTTACGAGAAAAGTGTATAATACCTAAAATACTTAAAATCAATTTTATTTAATTGAACTTTTAGTCATATATTTGCAAAGATCGATTTACATATAAATCTATCAATGCATTTTTCTAACACATAATTATGACAAATCAAGGAACGGATTAAAAACACGGCTATAGTGACATATGTTTCGTCTTTCGTTTTCAAACTTGCAATTTTTCAATTATAATTAATTTAGTAAAATAAATATAATTATAATTACAACAAAAATAGTCTGATGAGTCTTTGTGGCGAAAGACGAAACATATGTCACTATAGCCGTGTTTTTAATCCGTTCCTTGATTTGTCATAATTATGTGTTAGAAAAATGCATTGATATATTTATATGTAAATCGATCTTTGCAAATATATGACTAAAAGTTCAATTAAATAAAATCAATTTTCAATATAAAATGTCATTAAGTAACACACTTAAAAAATTCTTAAAAATACTTAAAATCATTCAAAGAATACGTTTAATTTTTGGGTACATTTTATAATTTTTAAAAAATTGGTCACAAAAAAAAATTTAAAAAGTTCCAAAAAATTCTGAAAAAATTCACACGTATTTCTTGGATTATTCTAAGCATTTTTTGCTTCATACACTTTTTTCGTAAGATGCATCGTTTTGAGTAAAACCGTTTTTTCGACCGCATAAACAAAACTTCCATGTTCGAGTGGCCGGCCATATTTCGGTAAATTTTTGACTTAAGAAATTTTTTATTAATTTTTTTAAAATATATTTTAAAATTTTGTTATGTGTAGCATAAAAATGAATGAATTGAATAAATAAAATTGTGATTTTTGTGTTCACTTCGCTAATACTTCACTTTTTCAGAATTTTGCTTCGCAACACTTCACTTTTTACAAAATTTCACTTCGCTCAAACTTTTCAAAACGACAGCACTGATCTTGACAATGAAGTTATGAAACGGGTATACGATGGGCCCAACTTCGGCTTAAGTTACAATGGTACTTGGCAATTCCTTGGAAGTAATTCAGCACAACTCATTCCAATGGCTTAATTTTCCATATTTTTGGTCTTATACAAATTGCTTCAAAGCTAAAAGATTCAGTGGCGGATCCAGCATTGTCAAGAGGGGGGCCGATTGACTACATTTCTAGATAACAAAAGTATGTTTTTAAAATCTTTCCATATAATTTGAAAAAAATTTAATCACTTGGTTTGAGGTCACCCCCCCCCCCCCCCCCTTGGATCCGCCACTAAAAAGATATCCCTCCGTAAGTCCCGGAAAGTTGAAATTTTATACTTCAGAAAAATTGTTGATTTTGTGTAAGAGACCTCAAAAAGGTGGGAAATCTATCCTGTTGTGGTTTTTATGCTCATGTCATCTTTTGAAAGCTAACTGCCAACGTCTGGTAGAATTATCACGATGATTCTCGTACTTCCTTATGAGGCGCTTCTACGCAACAGCTTCATGCTATGCAAATGTGTTCTTACTTGAGCTATCTGCTGCACACAAACAGCGATGATACTCGTACTCTCTTGTACTTGTTGTTCGCTTTATTTCTCTTCCATTGATTTTCTTTTCTATATGCTCTGCACATCTACGTCGAGACACAGGCACAACATTTTTTCTCAATGTTTCTCTTCACTTCAATTATGTATTGAGTTATTTCTGCTACGTGTAGCATCGTACCTGGTACCCTCTTCTCGTTCCTTCTCGTAATTTCTTTTTGTCGCTTGACCCAGAATATATTTACTTTGTCCTTCCGTTGAGTCAAAATATTCATGTTCGTCTGTCTGTTTGCCTGTATGTGGAAATAATTTTCATTGAAAACTAGGCAGGATAGTTCCATGAAATTTCGTACAACGCCTACGTTGTAAAGTTAGCTCTGACGATTGAAAATCTCGAAAAACTATAAGGGACGCCTACCACCTATACCAAAAACACATTTAAAATATTATATTCAAGCCATTATATATGACAGCACTACCAAATTACACCTTCACTGGAAACACACAGGCAAAGTTCTAAAAAAATAAAACTTGGCAAATTTGGAAAATAAGGCGTGTCGCCTTCCATACAAGAAAAATCTTCAAATGCTCAACCAAACGCGAAACAAAATTTCACATAGATAAAAGAGAGAGTCGGCTTAAGCTCTGAACAAAAACCAAGTTAATTCGGACAAGAGGGCGTGAAACCTTCCGTATAAGAAAAAACTTCAAAATGCACAGCCCAAGCGTTATTTGAAATAGTTCAACCCAAAATTCCAAACAGTTGCTAAACATAGTCGGAGGAAGAGAAGAAAAAAGTGAATTTGTAAAGGTGGAAATTTAGTAGTTTCATGAATAGTTAAAAATGTCTGGAAAGAAAATTTTAAAATTCCATAAATTAATTAATATTGTGTCTTCAATGCCACCAAGTTCATTTCATTTGTACATTCGGAAACAAAAAAATTCTTATGCCAAATTTATTTGTTCCTCGGATGCCATCGCATCGGTTCAAGTCAATACTTCAAATTTATGATGATAATAATTATAAATTTGTTAATTGATTTATAGATGAATACACCACAGCAACACCACCACACCACCATCGCTAGCAAGATATGATGTTCCTTAATTTATTCAATCCATCGAATATATGTATTATGTATCTTTTTTTTCGCCATTCACATCTTTAACGTTTTTAAATACCTGTTTCTGAAGAATTTATTGTTGATGGCCAACCAGCTGAGTAGCCAACCAGCCAACAACATCAAATAGATGTGAGTTCTGGTTTCTTGAGGTGAAACTCTTCACTACACCCCAAAGAGAGCTGCCAAAGCACAAGTCATATATCAAGTGTCCTCCTCATGCACAAGAAGAGGCTTAAGCCTATACGTACATATGATTCTTTAGGCACCTATATATCAACGACCTCTGAAGGGGGGCGAACAACAAAGCAACAACAGCAACCTGTGCCAAGAAATCAAAATTCTGCAATGCCAAACAAGAAACTTCATCAAAATGAAAAGACAACCCAGACATGAGAAGACGAAACAAAACGACCATATTGCTGACCAGCAGGCAGCAGCGGCGCAATGGTGAAGGTGATGGTGATGGTAATGTTGCTGTTGGTTGATCTTCAGACGCGCGTTCTTCATTTGGCGTGATGTACGAATGTCCTGCACAACCGTTCATTATAAAGAAGTCGAATGTTGCTGGAGTGCCGAGATGTTTTTTTTTTCTGTTGTTGTTGTTTTGCATTATGTTGCATCTTAAGATTTCAAATTAATTATTAATCAGCGAAACGCAATCCCGCTGAAATCGGAAAAGCCAGAATGCCCGGCTGTTGTTGTGATTTATATACCAAATAGAAACATAGTATGTATGTTGTGTGTATGACAGTGGCGTTTATTCCAGGGTGCATAGGTGTTCTCCGCACATTTGATAATTTCTTATAATATACCTCTTTAAGGAAGCAGTTAGGAGAAGAGAAGATACAAAGATTCTGAGGACTAAAAGATGCTAATTCAATATAATAAAGATTTTGATAAAAATCAATTTCTCAAATCGAGAATGTTTTTTGAATACATTTGGTTTTGAAATAAGCACATACGCATGGACGTGGTGCCGGGTTACCGGAAATAGTCCCAACAAACATAATCCCCATATCGCAAATGGTTCAAATGGTTCATTCACGAAATGATGATTATGTCCGTGGGGTTTGTCATGGCACCGTGGTGCCGGCCATTTTTCTAGTAGATCTTGTTTGCCTTGGTGCCCTTTACGTATGTACCCAATCTCATTGATAAGTGTCAAATGGTGTCGGAGATATGACAAATTATACTTTTGGCTATTTTCCCAGTGGATGTTATTTGTCTTGATGTCATTTACATTTTGGAGGTGCTTACGAAGACTATCTCTTCTTTAAATGCGGACTAGAAAATCCTTTTTTTCAAACTGCGGCGAAAGAGATCTTTTTTGTGCGAATGCGGACAAGAAAATCACTTTTTACAAAATGCGGAGAAGAAAATAGCTTATTACAAAATGCGTCGAAGAAAATTACTTTTTACAAAATGCGGCGAAGAAAATCTCGCTTTATTCGCTGCGATTTTAAGCGAAATGTTTACTTTCGTAACTCGTCGAAAAGCAATCACTAAATAAAGAGATTTTCTTCGCCGCATTTTGTAAAAAGTGATTTTCTTGTCCGCTTATTACAAAAAAGATTTTTTTCGCCGCAATTTCAAAAAAAAAGATTTTCTTCGCCGCAACTTTCTGTCGGAAGATTTTCTTCGTAAGCACCGGCGATATAGATCATATTTCATCCATATGCATCAAATAGTTTCAGAGATATGTTAAATTTTGTATATGTTGGGCACCGCCTACTTTTTCAATGGATATTATTTGTCATTCTTCTTTTTATATACTCGACATGTCTTATCTAACTGCGTCAAAGAGTTTCAGAGGTATGACAAATTCGATGAACATTTTTAGCCGATAAAAGCAATTTTTCAAAATTTCAAAGATTCCGACCCCTGACACTATTTTTGAGGATTAGATTTAATAAATTACGGTACATTAAAGGATAAGCATGTGAAGTCTCACCTCTAATTGATTTGCGATAAAAAATTCACCGTTATCATCTAACTCGATTTCGATTGGAACTGAATCAAATCGAGATTTTGGTATCCCATATCTTGATTTCCAGAATCGAAATACAAAATTTTTACAATCATAATCAATTTTGACTGCAAAAATTTTCGATTCTGAAAATTAAAATATATTCAAATATCGATTCGATTAAGTTCGATTTGAAATCAAATTGGATGGCAAGGGTGTTAATGGTAAAACCGAAATAACACAAACAGCGATAGTACTACGTTTCCACCGAAGTTTTGTGAGGTGATTTACGGCTGTTTTGAGGTTTAACTCTATACCTTGGCATAAATCACGTGATTTGCCATGCAAAAATATATCCATTACTGTCGAGATTTATTTTAGAACTGCTTATAAATCACAGCAAATCTACAAAAAACAAAATAAGCTACCGATTTTGACTATTTTCGATCAAGTGGCACCTCTTAACTTTGACTATTGGCACTAAACGTCATTAAAAACAAAGCAATTGCAAGATAAATACTAAGAAGAAAAGGAAAACAACTTTCGTTTTTTGTTTATGACATTTACTGTCAAAAATAAATCTCTTTCGGTCAGAGGAACCGTGTAAGGTTTAACCATGAGATTTGAAGATCTCATCACAGCTAAATCTCCGGTGGAAACGTAGATTAAATTATTTTAACCCCTTGAGACCGAAGCCTAGACCCTTGTAGATATCGAAAAATTAACTTCGGATTCAGTTTTCTTGTGTTTAAATTAAGAAAAAAAAAGTAGGTCCGGAAAAGTCCCTCGTAGCCAGAAAAGGTGGAGTCATATTACACAGTGCAACAAAAAAAAATCCAAAAAAATTTTTGAATGCTGTTCCTGAAAGCCCATGATGTTACTTATAAAACCCTACATGTGTTTCGCTTGTTTGGCTCTAGGTCGAATTTTATAGTACTATAGAAATTGCTTCAAAACTGCTTTTTCAAAGTTGCCACGGCTATAAGTCGTAAAACATTTGAGATTTTGTTTTCCGATCTTTAACGAAGTTGTAGATGTAGACTAAAGGAAGGGAAGCGTTCAAGAAACTAACCCGAAAAAATTGGGTTTTGGGCCACAAAATCACAAAAATTTCAAAAATTTTACCATTTTTGGTCAAAGCTATAAAACCGTTCCGTATTTTGCCAAACAATTAACACAAAATTGAAGTTTAGACTATACTGAACAACTCTGTAGAGCATGTCAATAGCATTCGAGCACTTCTTGATACTAATTTTAATTAAAACAGTGATGTATCAAAAAATACTTGGGGTCCTATGTGACCCCATCGGTCTCAAGGGGTTAAGTACTGCTGTGGTATGGCAACTTTCTTATGCTTGTTAAATCTGTGCTGTAGTAGTTTTTTCAATTCTCTTTTGAAAAATAATTTTAAAGTTTTTTATTAAATGTTTTTTTCTTTTTTAATTATTTATAATACAGGTTTATTTTTATATATTAAAGTTTTATTTTGTTTTTTAATAAATTCCATATCAAAAAATAAAAAAAAAACAATATAGAACACCCTGCTAGAAACATTAACGACACGTCTCTGATGCGCACATATGTACACCTTTTAAAAGCTAACGAGTATATAGCCTAACTTCACTCAAAAGTGGCACGTCTCTGTATATTCGCGCATAAAAGAAAGAAGGAGGTCGACAAAATGACCAATGAAGAAGGCGATTAGATTGATGGTGGATTTGGAAGCATAAAAAAGAAGAAGAGTTGCCACAATCAAATTTATAGTCGCATTCAGATGCGAATTCCATCATAATGCCATGTTATTTATAAAGTTCTAGCTTCGGTCTGCGCAAAAATGCAAAATGCTTTATAGGGATTATAATTAAAAAAATATTTCAAATTTTTTGCACCGACTTGATAAGCCGCCAATTTTATTTGAGTTATTAACTAACAATAGAATGAATTTATCAAGTTGATCGCAAATAAATAAAAGATTTGAATTGCCAAAAATATGCGCTAATAAAGACTGATCTCAATGTATTTAAATACATATGTAAATGATATTAAAAAATATATTTTAATATTGAATTCATCGAATAGTACTGCAGATTTGAATTTTATTTCTCGGTAACGCGAATTAATCATACCAAACATATGTATATGGTTGATAGTTTGGCATCGCAAGGTATGATGAAAAGAATTTACCGAGGATTAAAAGCATTAAAAGCTTACATGGAGACTTAAGTCAGCTAAAAAACCACCTCTCGTTTGGACGGATTGTGAACTACCGTCAAATATTATGTTCGAAGGCTGTTTAAAGCATTACTGCTCAAATATCTGTCAGTCAGTCGATCTAGTGTATATGTTTTCGATGAAGCGGTTTCGCTGGTACTTCCACTTTCATTCTGCAATCGCCAGCGCTCCATTGCTTTAGGAGATGGACTGGAGGTGTAACTGATATTAACGTTTAGCCATTGATTGCTGCTTAGAATATATTTTCCAAGAGGTTTGATGCAGTAAAGGACTTTTCAAAGATCTCTTGTATATCTAGATGCATGTATTTGAAACGTGAGCAATTCAACAAAATGCATTGGGTATCATCCTCTTTGTCAAGGCAGTAGTCCGCACTGAAAGAGTCTTCTACATGATTAAAACGTTGGAAACATTTTTTTAAACATCTATTTATGTATAACGTGTGTAACGTTGGTTTCTTTATGACATCAAAAATGATTCTTCTGTGATCTTGTTGGCAGTGTAGAGAAATGTTTTCGAATCCATAAAGTGATTCTTCCCGAGTTACCTTTTGGAATCAATTATAATACAGAATTGCAAATTGATCTACTATGATTCACTGTAGTGACGAGGAATTTTTCATGACTATTTGTATTTTCCTGTAATTTCAGTTGGAGCATGGGATCAAAATCTCTTCCGAAGCGTAGAGAAACCTTTTTTAAGCCATCTTCTTCTCCTTCTTAATATAACAGTCCTTTGTGGGCCATTTCTTCCACAACAATCTGCTAGCAGCTCTCTCGTTCCATTGCTAGGTCTGTCCAATTTCGCAATCTCATCTTACTAAGGTCTTCTCCTACATCATCTAGCAAGCGTTTTCTTGGTAGTCCTCTTCGTTGCTCTCTAATAGATTGTAGGTTTAAAGCTTGGCGAGTAATTCTCTTTCTGTGCATTCTAATTATATGCCCAAGCCATCTGAGCCTCTGTACCTTTATTTATTTTATAACGTTTCTATTTCCTATAAGTACCTCTAGTTCCTCGTTGTATCGAATGCGGTATTCACTATCGCGTAGTCCGACTGCGCCAAAGATTTTCCTCAGTATCTTTCTTTCAAAGCACATGATTTGGCTACTGTCGCTAAATTTCAGTGCCCAAAGCTCACAAACATTTTTGAGTATGGATCACACCAGTATTCTCAGCTTTTGGTCTCTTGAGAGAATTTTTGATAAAGACAGGTATAAGTTGGTGCAATTGTGTTTGCATTTTGTATAGCAACCGATGTTTTTTTGGTAGCCGATATGGTAAGGCCAAAGTGTTTATCTTATTGTATGTTTTCGAATGTATATTCTGCAACTCTGGGTGAACTGAAGGCTGTTACCGTTTTAGATAGGACCAGTTATTTAGTTTTTTCAGAACTAATCTCTAGTCCCGAACTTCCTATAGCCGATGCTAGCTTTCTAAAAGCATTTTCTAATCGGCTTTGCTTTTTCTATTATCAAAATGTCATTAGCGTAAGCGCATAGCTTGTGCTTCTAATTGAAGACTATACAATTGGGGTTTATTTCCTGAATGATTGCGTATAGGATCAGAAGAGTGGATAATGCGTTTCCTTGTTTGAAAAATAACTCGATGGAGAATGCTTCCTTGTATTCTCCCTGTACTTAAAACTTAGCTATAGTATTTGTCAGAGTCATAAGGACCAGTTCAACGAGTTTTAATGGGTATATCCGAAAATAATCTTTCCTTATATGACCAAGGTTTTAAGAAAAAAATTTTTTCTTCATATCTACTACTTCTGAAATGTGTGCTCTCCCGTATATTATTAGAAATCTCGATTTCCCAAAATTTTCAGGCAAAACGACCTCGTGACACGCCCCCATGTTGAAACACATCTATCTATGTGTATTTTGGTGTGCTAAATCCGAATCCGATACCCTTAGAATTTTGAGATATCCTTTCTTAAAGTTGCAGAAAGCTCTGTGCTTACGGTGCAGATCTAAGTAAAAGTGTGGTTCCATTTTTCAATGGCATTGTATAGCCATAATCTTTCTTATAAATTATACCTTCGAACATTTCCGATTGCACTGTTACTTTCCGATTTATCTACCTTTGAAGTAAAGGGATATCATTTTTATGCGTTAAATCGGTTACAAATAAAAGGTAGTCCTTCGTATGGGGGTTGAGATTAGTGATGAGAAAAATTTGTCTTGGTCTTGCGTGTTGTTCTTGGTCTTGGTAATTTTGCGAGACCAAGACGTTGATATTTTTGCAAGACCAAGACCAAGACTGCTATTGTCTTGGTCTTGGTCTTGTTTACGATAACTGTTAAGACCAAGACTGCTTTTCAGTCTTGTTAATTTATAGTTAAAAGGTGTTTCACGCCCGTTTCGAAGATAAAATCTTGTCTCAATTTGAAATTTGGCATCTTAAAAACCCAACTGCTTTGGAAAAATATGGTTTTGAAACTTTGAATACTCAATATCTCTAGCAATTTTTTCAAGACCAAGACTTAATGAGCAAGATCAAGACCAAGACTCAATATCCAAACCAAAGCCAAGACCCTATGTGCAAGAACAAGACCAAGACTGCTTTTTTCTTGGTCTTGGTCTTGATTTGCTCATAACTAGTTGAGATGCGTTAACTTCAAATGGAAAATAAGAGTCCAATCGCAAAAAATTTCAGGTATAGTTTGATAAGAAAGATTATGGCTATACGATGCGATTGAAAAAATGTAATCATAGTTTCATCAAGTTTTAGTACTCTCTAAGGACTCTGTAAGGACTAATCATAGTTTCATCAAGCTTTAGTACTCTCTAAGGACTATTCGATTTTATTTTTGCAATTGTTGGGCCTTGTGTAGAATGTTTTAGTCCGCTGTTTTATCGCTTGATACATTCTTCTTAGATTCTTATTAAAGAAGATAGTTTCGATTTGTTCAATCTTGTGCTTCATATAACTCTTTTTCTTGTTCTTAATTATTTAAGCCATCTTTGGTATCATAACGGAATCATTCGTCATTTAGAATTTCTTTTGTAGCTTAGTGGAATCAATGGTGATTCTTCAGAGACTTCCACGGTGGTGCAGAATAAAGTTTTGTGATCCTTTTGAGATTCCAGTTTTGGTATCAACAGAGCGTCAAGGCTTGAAAAAATATATATCGCCGGTGCTTACGAAGAAAATCTTCCAACCGAAAGTTGCGGCGAAAAAAATCTTTTTTTTGAAATTGCGGCGAAAAAAATCTTTTTTGTAATATGCGGACAATAAAATCACTTTTTATAAAATGCGGCAAAGAAAATCACTTTTTACAAAATGCGGCGAAGCAAATCACTTTTTACAAAATGCGGAGAAAAAAATCACTTTTTACAAAATGCGGCGAAGAAAATCACTTTTTACAAAATGCGGCGAAGAAAATCTCCTTATTTAGTGAATACTTTTTCGACGAGTTACGAAAATAAACATTTTTAAAAAAAAGATTTTCTTGGCCGCACTTTGTAAAAAGTGATTTTCTTCGCCGCATTTTGTAAAAAGTGATTTTCTTGTCCGCATTCGCACAAAAAAGATTTTTTCGCCGCAGTTTGAAAAAAAGGATTTTCTTGTCCGCATTTAAAGAAGAGATAGTCTTCGTAAGCACCGGCAATATGTGAATATCGAAGTGGTATCGATGAATAATAAACACATTTAGCTGCTGAATATTGTTATATTTTTAAAAGCAACAATTTGTTGGAGACATTTGGAGATATCTTCTTCCCTTTTCCAAAATTTTTATTCCAATCCACTCAACCGAATATATATAGTCTATATTTGTATAAAAATAGTACTGATGTACAATGCAATAAAGTACAATTTTTTTTTTTTAAGGTACACCCCAGCAACTATGCGTTCGTCCAACTGACAGACAGCTTCTGATTTATTTGATGCAATCCCACTTTTTACGCTGCCATCGCTTTTCATGCGCGCCAACTCACGTCTCTCTATCACCCTGAAATTCAAACTCCAAACTGCCAGCCATATGCGGTATCAATATCCCAAGGGAAAACACTCGCAATAGCGCAGAACGAACGAACGAACGCAACCGAAGCCCCGTAATTATGCGATTTGTTATTCGAGATTTGAGCAGATTGTGATTGCAAATCATTTGGACTTTGGCAGAAGAGCAGCAGCTGAAGGAGGAGGAGAAGGAGGTGAAGGAAGCAACAGCATAATGGGCAACAAAATCCGAATATGATTTAAGTCCGATTTCAATTCTGGCATTTTTCTTGCATTTCTGATTCGCATTTCAATTCCATTTGCAGACATTCATCGCTTTCCATGTTGCTGGGGCGAATCAACAAGCGAAAAACGCCATGATCAGGCAATGAAGAATACCATTAATGTATGCGTATATGTGTGTCTTAATGTATATATGGACAATCAATGTCCAACATTGCTGATCGTGCATTCAGCGGAGATCGCATGCTGATCGTTGTTGTTGTTGGTTGTGTTGTTATGTGCAACATAAGAGACCTGCGGGTGATTCGCTGCAGTAGTTTTTGCAGTCTGGCACCATATCTCTCAGTCTACGTTTAAAGTTTTAGTCATATGTCATATCGATTTTGGTATGGCAGAGATGCATTTTATTGATTCAATGTTTCTCAATAGGTAAAGCCTTCAAATATTCAGTTAAATTAATACTATTTTGGTACAGTCAACATCTCTTGTCTCTTTTATCTCATCTCAGAGCGTGTGGCCTTCACCAAAATTCTTCAAAAGGCATATAATGGCTTTATTTCTCTTTAACATTTTTCCGATTCACGTGTTTTTTGTTTCATCGGTCCTTTCCACCGATGTTTTCGAAACTCGAATGTCCGCGTATCATGCTACCTTGAGGATTTTACTCCAGCGCACGTTGTGTCAAATGAGAAGTTAAGTTTTTGTGCTCGAAATGTAAGAGAGGCATAAGTAAGAATAATTTTAAAAAAGTAAATCTTTAATCTTTCCGAGAACGTGAAAGAATATTATTTGTCCTAGTGCCCTTTTCATATATTCCAAATATCATTCATTTGCATCCAATTGTTTCCAAAATTATGACCAGTTTACTTTTGAAAAGGCGTGTTTCCATCTATTTTCTCAATTTTTGTTTGTTGCTCTGATGCCTTCCACATGTGTACTTAATCTCATCAAACTGCGTAAAACAAATTCAGATATATGACAAATTATGTTGAGTGAGGGGTGTGACATCGCCCATTTCTCTTATCTTACATGCTTTAAAAATATCATATCAAAATTAGGTGGATGATGTTCGAGTCCAAAAAGGGCAGACAAAAAAAAAAAAAAATCCTTGGATTATCTTCTTAATATGTAGGTAACTAGAAAAAATGGCATTACTCTCAAAACACAAAATCTTCTCTTCTTATACGAGATAAAATTGTATGTACTTATGTATGTTTGGAAAGGGCAAAACTTTTTCTCGAAGACGGCTGCAGCCATTTTAATGAAACTTCGGATTATGTTAGATATAAGCATACAATGAAGAATGAACTAGGTTTGAACTTTGTAAATGCTCACCAGGGGGCGTGGCACCGTCCTAAATTTTAAATTTGATTTGGTCATAAATCGCAAACCATAAAAGGTATTTGGATGAAATTTGGTGGACAGGTAGGTACTGTTTAATAATGCCTTGTTACAAACGAAAGTGGGCAGGATCGAAGAAGTGCCACGCCCACTTTTTAGCCATTGAAATTTTGATTCAATATAACTCGAAAACGACTCCAACAATTTTGATGAAAATTTAGGAGATGTTACTTCTGCAAACGCAAATTAATATACAATATGCCGTTGTATTGGGAAAACTCGTTGAAGGGCGTGGCACCGCCCACAAAAATATGATACGGTATAAAAAGAAAACTAATAAAGTAATCATTCTTAACTTAAGTGTGGGGAGCCTACTTGCTATTAGGCACCTACGACCTGAAAGTAGGCCAAATATCGCTGTTGCGCGTGGAACCTCCCATACAAGCAAAATACGTTAAATGCTATTTCTCGCAAATGTTACAAGGTATTTTAATAAAATTTGGTAAGTAGGTACTGCTTATCAATGCTTTGTAATAAACGAAAATTGGGCGGTATCGAAGAAGTGTCATGCCCCCTTTTTTACCATTGAAAATTTTGATAACATACTACTCGAAAACGATTCCAACAATTTTGATGAATATTTAGGAGATGTTACCTCTGCAAACGAGGATTGATATGTGATATGCCGTTATATTGGAATAACTCGTTAAAGGGCGTGGCACCGGCCACAAAATATTATACGCTATAATCGCCTCGCCCACTTTTTACCAAAACAAAAATTTTGATTAATACCTCAGGCGCAAAAAAGAATGGAATGAAATTTTTATGTCTTATGTACTTTTCGACGCTGAGTCCATCTTCATCAGCATAACTGTCATTATAACTGCAGGATTTTTAAATATCCTTGCTTGAAGTTGAAGAAAACGCTGTGCGATTTAGTGATGAGCAAACCAAAACCATAGCAATCTTGTTCATAGAGTCTTGGTCTTGATTTTGATATTGAGCCTTGGTCTTAGGCACTAAGTCTTGATCTTGAAAAAATTTCGTAAAATTGTTGAGTATTAAAAATTTCAAAACCTAATTTTTCCAAAGCTGATGTGTTTTTAAGGTACCGATTTTCGATAGATAATTTTTTGCTTGAAAGAGGCGTGACACAACTATTAACTATAAATTACCAAGACAGAAAAGCCAAAGCTGTCTTGGTCTTAGTATTGAAAAATTAAGACCAAGACTAACTTTTCGCATCACTACACTGATCGAATGCGATGCACTGTGCAACATAAAAATCCGAATGAGATTTCAATTATGTTTTTGCCTAATTTTGGGTCGCTGATTCCGAATCTGTCAACTGTTTTTTCCTATCAGATCTGAGATCTTACTCCATTTTTCGAGTGAACTTGATATGCCCAAAAGTCTATTAAAATTAATTCCTAATTGATGACACAGACATTGGTGATTGAACCAAGAAATTTTTTTACTTAAGTAATTATTTCCTCTGATCCCTTATTATTGCCATGTTAATACTTTAGAAAACTATCATGGTCTTTTCTAAAAAAAATGTGGCCCATAAAAAGATAGTTAAGGTCACTGTTTTTACAACAGGTGCTTGGCAACTTTGATGATTGTGGTAAATCAAGGATAACTGCACAATAAGTTCGCCGCACTCCAATTCAAACCAAAAAAAACGCTGCGCAGATTTGCGATGTAAAATAAAATACTCGGGATTCTTTTCACGTTATAAATTTTAATTAAAATGGATGCTTTTACAATTCTTTGTAAAACTTATTGTTAATTAACAGGTTAAAAATATACTTGTAAGCTAAATTGATTAGATTTTAACAAATGAAAGTCGACTTCTAACCACGCGGACAAAAAATACTTCCATTTATAGCTGCCAACTTTCCTAATGAAAATACCATTCCATTTTTCAGTGTTCCACATAAGTCATCGATATCAGGAGGTATTTAGACATTCCTTTTTTCACACCATCAAAAATGTTCACTTAAACAGTCACTAAAGATGTCAACCATAAAGGTTGTACCGATTTTGACATATAGGGCCTTATCGTAAATCTGAAGGGAGTTCCATTCTCTCCCTCCCGGGGAAGAAGCACTGGAAGTAGTGAATATTTCATGAATGGAAACTCCCCTTCCTGCAGGGATACTTTTTTTATTTTAATATCGTTGACATTTTCAGAAAAAAACAGTTTGCAACGCTGTGTTTTTCCAAGAGCGTTGACATTTTACACAAAAACAACATCTGGCAACGCTGAGTCTTTCCCATATCTTTGACATTTTGCGCAAACAACCTGTCTGAACGCTGATTTTTTCCAATTTCGTAGACATTTTGCACAAAAAAAACATGTGGCAACGCTTTTTTCGATAAATCGTTGACAGTTTTTTCCATTTTCCACTGTATTTTGACAGCTGACTTAAAAAAAAAGATAAACAAGAAACAGCAATTGCAAAAGAAGAAAAAGAAGCAATTGCAGCAGTGAAATTGAAGTTAATGCTTTGCTTTTTAAAGTAAAAAATGTCTTTAATCATTTTTGTGGATTTGGAAAATCAAAAGTTTGCACCAAAAAACTCCCAAAAAAAAAAAAAAAATTTGAGTGAAAAGTTGTTTTAGCAGAACCATTATAAGTTGGAAACGCTTGGATGAATATTAAAAACTTTAGTGTCATATGAAAGCTATTTTAATAAGCTTTAAAATTGTTGTCCTAAAGTTTTTAATTTGTCAAACGTTATTTATGATTATTCACTTATACATTAGTACTCCCTAGCAAAAAGTTGAGGAGCAAATTTAACAAATTAAAGTGAAAAAACTCGCTCCCATCTTATTGGCGATTACATAATTTTTCCAGTGAATTTTCCCTTTCCACGAATTTTTTTTTGCGATTGCAAGCCAGGGACTTTGCGAATAAATTCTCGAGAATATTTATTTACGATAAGGCCCATAGTGTCCCAAATATAAAACTGTGATTAAAGGAAAAAAAAATATACCATCTCCACAATATGAATGAATGACAATTCAAACTTCTGATTGAATGAGATCTCGATAACTTTCTTAGAGTAATTTCAATTTCACATGAGCTCCCATTTTCGGGGCATTTAAGAAACTCTATTTTGAAAATTTGGTCATAGCATGTAAACGGTCTAGAAAACTATGAAGGTATATTCAAGAAAAAGTATAGTACCTGCCCCATCAAAAATAATATCCTTCATTACTATCGGAAATAGGATTAATGCGAATAAGCAACCTTTATCGGTTTGAAAAGGATCTGGCATTTCCCTTTTATGCTAAATTATGAATTTTAAGAAGCTCTCGTTTTGAGGAGTAATCAGATTTATGTATTATTCAATTAATTCCAGATGATGGTATCAAAACCAGTAGTGCAGTCAAGAGTATGGTCAATGAGAGGTTCTGACTCTGTTGAGAAAGGTTTTGTTCAGCATTTTGGATGGTGTTGACAAAATCATTATGTTGCTTTAGTTCTGTCATAGTGAGAGGGCACCCTTTTTGGAGATCTAACTACTATTTCTATGAGCCAGTCTTTGTGTAAGTAATCTTCCCAGATTTGGCTAAGGGAAAACATATTGAAATTTAAAGAAAAAGAATACAGGTTTTTTTGAGGTATTTCAGAAAGAAATTTTTTGTTGTTTTTTTTTTCCAGAATTTGCAAACATTTTTCCTTTGCTTATTTAAAAAAAATGTTTTAATTGGTACACCATTTTACTGAACTCGTCTTTTCAAAGCTAGAAATACCTATAATTTTTGTCATATGGCCCACAGGCCAAGAAAACCGCTTTCAGGAAAAATAGAAAAATACGTGTCTAGTCAAATCGAGTAAAAATAGTTTTTTCGTTTTCCCGAAGAATCTGTCATATGCAAATGCGCCTCAAGATGCAAATGGGTTTGTACCCGAGCCAAACTTTTGCTCTCTACTAAAAGGCGTGCTTATGCAACAGTTGATGAAAATATCTCCGTACCTGTAGTGATTTGTTTATTTCCCAGAAATTTTCAGGGTTTTTTTCATTCCCGGCTTTGCATTTCTACCAACTTTTTTTCTGTGTGTTGAGTCAAGCAAATTCTTCTCGTTACTGTTTATCTCTTTTCAATTTACGTCAACATTATTTTGCATTCTCGCCACACTTGTTATTTTTCTGCGTTTATTTCGTTTAATCTTGCAATGCAGAATTTAATGAAAGTTTCTGGTTTTGCCACAAAGTTTCCTTTTGCTTTCATCCCTAAGTTTGCAGAGGTCAAATAATTTTTCAGTAAAATTGCAATAAACATGTAAACATGAATTTATGCGAAATACTGAAAAAGGATACCCACAATCTTGAAGAAAAACCAGTAATTAAGATATATCATAATATGCAGCGCTGCAACAAAGTAGTGAATGTAGTATCCCATCATTCCTTTTTAATTTGAGTACCATCCTTCTTTTGACACGAATGCGGTCCTGCAACATTTTCTGAATCAATTTACGCCGCCCACAGTGCATCTTAATAAACACATTATTTTCAGGATCATTAAAATGGAGTCGCTGCATGGCAAATAACACAACTAACAACAAAAACTAACAACAAAAACGAACAGCAACAACAATGCAAATGAATGCAAAGGCACCATATCGAGCACAACATCAATCACTCAAACTGCACCATAAAATCGGTAGTAGATGATACCGAAAAAAATACTCGCATGGCGCGCGTTTATTTATGCATGACAGAGTGATTTTAACTGCCAGCAGAGGCTGCCGTAAAATTTGATGATGGTAACGTTAATGGCGGATTTATAGAAGGCAACATCATGGTAACAACAAATATGAAAAAAAGCAAAAAAGAAAATTTGAATGTTTTCGAAACGCAACCAAATATCCCAAAAGAAAATAGTAAAAGACATGAGCGAAAAAAATGCAAAACATAAAGTGGCGCCCAACGCAAAGTTTTTACTGCATCGACTGACGACTCGCTACCAACGTTGGACGATGGACGCCATGATGAACATTAAATTAAGAAATCACTGTCAAAAAATCTGTTAACTTTGCATCGAGGCAGGCTTAATACGAGTATGCGAATGCCATAAAAAACGAGTGCGACTAAAACAAACAACACAGTTTTAACCCATTCGTGCCAAGGCTTCTTCAAATCATACACAACGCAATGCTTCCACATCTTTTCAGTTTCCGTGTCGTTTGTGCATCATAGTTGCTTAATGTCTAATAATGATATCCGATCCCACTGAAATGGTTTATGAGAAAACCTTCTCAAAATGGGAGTGTGTTTGTACTCGAGCCATATTTTCGCTCTCTCGTATAAGGCGTGCTTATGCAACAGCTCATAAGAATATCCTTGTACCTGTTGCCCTCTTTATTTCCCGTTTTTTTTTTTTTTTTTTTTTTGTCAACTTTGCATTTCTATTAACCTTTCTGAAACAGACGACTCGTTCGCTTCAATTGTTCATGTTATTGCTTATCTCTGTTGCATTCACGCCACATTTGATAGTAAGCTTTGCTTATTTCGCTTCGTTCATTGAACTTTATCTTACAAAATTCTGGTTTTGCCACGCAGTTTCTTTCTGTTTACATAAGGCTTTCAAATCTTTTCCAATCCATGTCAGTTTTGCATACCTTTATGAAGTTAAGTTATTCCAATAGTACAATACAATGTTGAGAAGATTTCGCATATATATTTTTTCCTTAAAACGCTCAAGCTTTAGGGGATAACCCTTTGATACTAGTTTTGTCAGCTCCAGAAGGGGAGATAGAACAGTGGAAATGAGCTCGAACTGTAAAGCGGCGTTCTTCTTGAAAATTATTTAATATTTTGGCGTTATAATGACATTGATAATGGTCTGAAGCAAATGTTATGCATTTGAACATAGCACTTCAAAAATCATTGTTTTCGAAAATAGCATATTTTCTTACAATACCAGAAAATTAAGAAGGAAATTAGGAAATAATTAGGAACAAAGGAAAATGTATTACCGAGCCCAGGACCTCTGGGATGTAGGCACAGTACACTACCGCTACTCTACAAGGCCGGTCTTAGAAAGGTATCTAGACTTTCGGCCGAAATTCGCCCCGTTTTTGTCCAACCAAATTGATCCGGCCCATTCTTAAAGTTTACAAATAAGGTTTTCAAAAGATTAAAAGACTTTAGCAGTCTTGACTTGGGCACGATGGTAATCAAGACCAAGACTGCTATTCTGTTTTGGATATTTGCAGATAATAAGGACGTCATCCTTTCGAATATAAAATCATCTCATTTCGCATGCAGCTCTCCTTAGCCAAGTTTTCGGTAGTCTTGTATCTAACAAGCCCAGGAAATTTACACTGTGTAACAAATGGATGTTATAGCCTGTTTGCATCGAAGGTTCATTTGGTGATTTACGGCTATTTTTAGATTTATTTGACGTTAAATACATAAGTATGAGGTGAGTTACTGCTAAATCGCTTCACAAATCTTCGGTGGAAACAGGCTATTAAAATCTGATCCAGACAAATTGTTTCGGTAGTAAGTCTGGGAATTTAACCTTAATAATTGGCTGGACTGAAAAGTTCAATAAGGGTGGGACGATATTCCGGGCAACAGTCAAGCCAAATCATTCATGCCAAAAGTTTCCAAACAAATAACAAAAGAGTTACGGATTCCAAATAGACTGTTACGAGATTTCTCACGGGACACTATTAGGAAACATCTCTAATGGGAAACATCTCTAATGGGATTATTCCAGGATGAATTATGTAGATTTTTTAATAAAGAAGAGGAAACAGTGTTTCTATGTCACGGTGATAATCTTGCAAGACACAGACTTCGTTATTTCTCTATGGCTTAGTCTTTAACTTCTGATGTGGGTGTTTTACCCCCAATGGACATAATGCTATGGACTGGCTTCTAAATAAATCTTATCAGGGCTTTGATCCCAATCCTTCCTTAATTCTGGTCTGGGATCGCATTTCCATTTTATGAGCGATTGTTAGATTATGACGGGTATAGAACGCATACAAATCTTTCTGTCGACCTAGCATTCATGCAATATTGAATGTGTTGGAGTACTGGACGTCCCTCACAAATTTTTGTTTTGAAGCAAACACGGCCACGACTAAATTCGGAAAACAAGCAAAATACGGTTGTCCTGATGTTTGCTGGATGGCGCTTCATCACCAAATTCGAAGCAAGTTCATCGATGCAGAGATAATTCACGTCGAAGTGTATAATACATACATAAATCATAATATTAGAATATTCAGGATATACTAAATTCCACGTGTTTCCCCGACTGAAACCATACTTAACGTATTTGAATTGATATTCTGATGACTAATCTAGAACCCTATGTACTTTTTGAACCAAAAAAAAGAAGAAAAAACTTTAGAATCTATCCGAAAGAGGTTATCGAACGAAAAGGAACATAGTCCCAATGACTTGAATGGACTTAATACTACTTTCACTTCGGAGCCAAAAGATATGGAACTACTTAAGATGTGTATTCACGTTTACTACTAACATCGTAAAATTCTAAATTTTTTGTTTTTACAGATAATTAATACAACATCAGATAAACTGCAGATAGATAGATGCTGTGTTTTCAACAGCACCTATAAAATTAAACGACTGGGCCACAATCGGTTAAGGAGCAGCATAATATAGTGAGAACTACAACAACTGAAGAGGGAGTGCAGTTTTTAGTGAAGCGCAACGAAACTCAGCACAGCAGATTCACGACTCAACAAGGGAAAGGCTTTAAGGCAAAGAATTGATGTGCAACAGCGGCTGTAAAGGAGCTTCATTAAAAAAGCAGCAACAACAACAACAACAAAAAGTTGTTTTATCTACTGTATCCAATAGAGAGAGAGCGGGGGCATCATCAAACGTATGTGGTGAACGGCGTGCATCTTTTTTCGCGGTTTTCTTGCAATTTTTTGGCCACAAAATAACGACGCGCCTACAAATCGACCGAAAAGCGACCAAATCGACCCGTTAACGCAAAATGTGAAATTGTGCGAAAAATCCTTTGTCCGTGGTGAACCGAAGAAAAAACAAAAAAAGAAAAGACAAGGGGATGATGATGGCACAACGCAACATGTTGAATGCATAAACAAAACTTAAGTCTGTGGAAGGGGCGCGCGCGGGTGATTTTAAATGCATATTCGTAATAGTGGGTATGGGTGGATTATGTCAGATCACATCAATTGTGGTAGAAGATTCGAGAGTATATAATAAATTTTAAGCGTAACACAGTTACAACTCAAGATACGGATATTTTAGGCCAATATACTAACATAAATAAAAGAGTTACCCCGCAGCTCTGAAGTAACACCCGCCATCACAATTCTGTATTTCAGAATCTGCCACCGGGTTTTATTTTCCAAAACCTCACAATTAGAATATAAGAAATTACAATGGCCAAAATAAATTGTGAGACATGACATAATGTGATACTAATGACATAATATAATACTAATGAAATATAAAATAAACAAAGCATTTTGACCGCACTTTTTTTATGCTACTTCCGAATCCGGCCACAGAATTGCTCTATCACAACAGAAAATTGATATATATTTTCGCTCTTTTTGAGAATAAATAAATAACATGCACATAATCGAAATACTTCCTTCGTAAAGCTTTAATGATTTTTTGCGAGGTGGGTAAGCACTTGAATGGGGCACTTGATGTCAATAACCTCTGAAGCAAAAGAGGTAACTTAAAGACATACTGATATATCATACTTTAAGATAGGAATGCCAAAAATATAATGAAAAATGTTAAAAAATGGACAAAATGGACAAAATGGAAAAAAAAAATTACAAAATTTTCATGCAAAAATTTATCGTTACGGTCTAATGTACATAGAGAAGAACAAAAAGTTTTAGTGAAGAAAAAACTCATAAATGTATTTTTTGCGATATTTCGAAGAAAAAATAAGATAACGATACAATTTTACACGCGTTTTGATGAAAAAAAGGACTAGCTTCTTTACACCAAGGGTGTCAGCGTTTTCAAATCACTGAGCCAAACGCATGCAGCGCAGTCAGCGTTGCTTTTACAACAACTTTAACCCATTAATGCCCAGCGGTGCCATACGGCACCCAAAAAATTTTTTTCTTTAAAAATAATTTAAAAATAACCAAAGCAACATTTGACTTTGCGGAACAGATAATTTACAATTTGAATGTTTTCCCTTTAATTCAAAATCAATTTTTTTTTAGTTTGTGTCAAGCGTTCGCTGCAGTGGTTGTTTTTAAATTGTGTCTTGCGCGTGAAATGAAAAATTTTGCATTTCCGCAGTACCACAGGTAAACAATTACCTTTTATTGCTATCTTCGTGAATTTTTTTGAATTTTTTTTTACACAGTGTTATTCTAGAAAGATTTGTTAATATTTTAGAATCAAAAACATTAAAATCTGTGCAAAATTAAAAGAGTTTTGATAATTTGAAAAACCAAAGTGCTATACGGCACCGCTGGGCACTGGCTAGCAATTTTATTCTGAGTGCCGTATGGCATCGCTGGGCATTACCTAGCACGGAAGTTATTGTTTCTCTATGTGCCGTACGGCACCGCTGGGCATTAGCCAACAATAAATTGTGTATGTAAGTGGGTGATAACTCTTATCACAACACAATTTGTATAGTATAAAAACTACATGTTGGGTTTTTATGTTTGACTTTTAGGGAATAAGTTTTAATTAAAGAGCCATTTGAATGCTTTATTGCATTTGCTAACAAGACTTTCGACTCAAAAGGATTTAATCCTTGCAGTTAAACATTCTATTACTTTTCTCCTTAATTATGCTATAATCTAAGTTTATAGCTTTCTTTTGACTTGTGAGTGATAAGCAATATATAATTTAATTGTTTGAAGTACATATCAGGACATTTTTTACTAAAAACAGAAAATTTTTCCTGTTACATAAAAAAAAGTAAATGTATATGAATGCCCAGCGGTGCCGTACGGCACCCAGTCATTGAGCCGTTCCTAACCAAGACTTAGTAAAATGTCCAGGAGACTAACTCCTGAAAATTTCAGCATCGTATCTACTGTGGTTCTCGTTGGGCATTAATGGGTTAAATTCGAGTAACAACAAACAAAAAAACAATTTTTTGTTGTTTTTTCATGCCTCGTTTACAACAACAATAATACTTCAACAATTTTCAAAATTTCTAAGAACAAGGACACACACAAAAATTAGGGGAACTCACGCGTTGATGCGCAATGCCCTTGCGTCGTTGCGAAAGTGCAATTTGCTAAAGTTTGATATTAGTAAAATAACAAAAATATTGGCGAAAATTTCGCACTACTTTTGCAATTTCTCAAGGTGGAAATATTCACATTGATCGTTCAGGCGTTAGTGCGTAAAAGACTTGCATTTTCGCAATTGCGCATCAACGCATTAATACCCATATTGTTTGTTGTTTTTGATGCGACGTAGTCTTTGTTGTTGTTTTATGTTGGATCGAGTTTGATTTTGTGTGTGCGCAAAAAAAGCAACAAAAACGCGAAATTTTGACGAGCGTGAAAAAAAAACAACAAAAATTATTTCTGTGAATGTTGTTCAGAAATATTGATGTTGTTGGGTCGAGCCAAAATTGGCTCACTTTTCTTCTACGCTGACACCCTTGCTTTACACCACATTAGGTTTACGACTAAGCAATACATTTTTTGTATTTTTTGAGCTTTTAGATTGGGATATCAAAACAATCCTGAAGCGATGGACCAATTCTGCTGTAGGATTCAGATTTTCAGTTTTTTCACTCCAAGTTTAACCTCTTCCACACCATTCTGATTGTTTCGAATCAAATTAACCTTTTTCCAAAACAAATTTAACTTTTCAAAAAATACACTTCGTTATGAGACTTGGTATATGGATGAATATTGTGCCTAACAAGCATCTTCCAAAATATGGATGAGGGTTGGCCAAGCGATTTCTAAAAGGTTTATTTCTTCATTTGGAAAAAGGTTAATTTGATTTGGAAAAAGTTTAATTTGATTTAAAAAAAGATCAATGTGTAGTGGAAAAGGTTTAACTTGCAGTGGTAAGCCTGTAGCATGGTTAAGTACACCAGTATAGTTGAGTTTTCAGTACAGCGTTTTGCAGCTTTTGCTTGTTTAGGAGGTGCCACTCCCTCTTGTCCAAGTTCGTCTTGTTTAAGCTTAGAGCGTGCATTTATAGTTTTTAGTATTTGAGTGAAATTTAGTTGGATTATCTCTTTCAGTGTAGCATTTTGAAAATTTTGCTTTTACCGGAGGTGCCACGCCCTCTTTTCCGATTTCACCCAATTTTTGTTGAGAACTTGCATTTATAATTCTTCGTGTCTGAGTCAAATTTGGTTTGATTATCTCAAAAAACGCTTTCAGTATAGCGTTTTGAAGCTTTTTCTTATATGGGAGGTGCCGCGCCCCCTTGTCCGAATTCGCGCAGTTTTTCCTCAGAGCTTGTGCTTACAATTTGTGCGTATTTTGGTTGCATTGTCGTAAAAAATACTGTTAAAGTTGCATTTTGAATAAATTTTTTGTATGGGTGGTAGGCGTGTCCGTTGACCGATTTTGCTCATTTTCAATCTCACGAGCTAACTATGACAACGGAGGTAGTGTACCAAATTTCATTGAATTATTTCCACACACATCCAGCCACCAGCCAGCCAGCCAGACAGACGGACATGGCTATGTCGACTCAGGAGGTGACGCTGTTCAAGAATATATATACTTTTCTATATCTGCCTCGCTTCCTTCTCTGCGTTACAAACGGAAGGACAAAGTGAATATACCCTGGGTGTAGGGTATAAATTTCCATGAGCAGAAAAAATGTTTGAGTCGACGGACATATGTCTTTTCTGCCCTCAGAGAATGAACTTAACACATTTTATAAATTTTGTTGATTTTTTCTAAAAATTGAGTAAAAAAATGTTTTATTACATATCCAATTGAGACAATAATATCGATGGCACACATTCGGGTGTGTCATTAGTGTCACAGGGTCCCATTCTGCAATAATATTTTTTGGCAATGGCCATGGAAATTGCCGTTTATTTTTAATGACCTATATAAGAAATAATACTATAATGGTTATTCTAAAAGAAAGGATCCAAACTTTGTCATAAATTTCATTCACAAAATATGGAGAAAAAAGCGACCGTATTTGATCTTTAGACATCTTCACTGCCAAAACACGCAGAATTCGCGAAAGAAAAAAAACTTTAAATGGAAACATTGCCATCTGAACTGTGCAATATACTTACAATATCTGATGAACATCACGCAAAATCGAATTGAATCTTCAATTCAATTTACAAAACGTAAATGTGTCAGTATTAAAAAAAACAGCACATTTGGATTGAAATACGACTACATACAAATGGGAAAATTATCTAAACCAGTGAAATGCTCACGAATGCCGCGAGATACGTTGATGAACAATTCACAGCAGCGCATCCAGAAGGTTTAGTGTTAATTTCAACTCTTGCGATTTACGCGATTGCGCGCCTGTTGTTGGTGGACGACGATTTCGTTAATTTTATGTATCTGCGCACAACAATCGCTGCCTGCAAAATGATCCATCCGCAAGCTATGCTCTACGATGTATCCGTCCCGTATGTATGAAATCTCAATAACTTTTAACGTATAAAGTTTGCATTTCAGATGTACCCAATGTGGAGATCTCAAATACATTCAGTTGGCATTGCTGATTTAATAATAGGGCACAAAACCATAGAAACTCAATCGCAATCGGAAATACTCTGAGCAAACGACGACTAATGAATTGAATGGATGGATAGATGAATGGGCGGGCGGGCGATCGATCGATCGGTCGGTCGGACGACTGCAGATAGATCGATGCCGTGGATAAGAGCACATGGAGGGGCAGTTCCTTTAGTTGATTTATGGCAGCTACGAATTGACATGACAGCAAAAAATATCGCAGCAACAGCAGGAGAAGCGCTCACATGATTGACCCGAAGCGTTCAACTGAAAGATGAGTTATCATTAGGGTTGAGATACAACAAATTCCAATGGAATGAGCAAATGTGCTGTAGTAGGGTGTGCCTTAGTTTTTTCTTCATGTTTCTTCATGTAATTTAAATTGTTTTTTTAAGACAAAATGAGAGAGTACGCAAATAAAATGGACGCCTGCCAATACGTAAGCATTTAGTACATTAAGTACCCCTGAGAAATTTTCGAATAATACCATTTTTATATCGCTGAAAACATTAAGAATAAATTTTTTTTCATGTTCAATAACCAAATAGGTCAACAAAAAAATTTCGACCCGAGAAGGTCTCAGGAGGTCGTTTTTTCTAAAAATTTTAGGCAAATCGAGATTTCCGATAATATACGGGAGAGGACATATTTCAGAAGTAGTAGATATGTTACGGGGCATATTTCCAAATATTCTGGAATAAAATTCAGAAAAAATCGTATATTGGTCGTGGCGACAGAATGAGCTAAAAACTCTAAATCGCTCATTACGGCCACATAACAGGTCATACAATTCTGAAAAAATTCAAGCAAGTTCGCATTCCGGCAAAAATCCCGTTTTTAACCCAAAACTTAGCGTTTTTCGTTTTTTACTCGGCATGGGAAACTTAAATCAAAGGAACATATTTTCAGAATTTAAGGACCTATTATGTGGGCGTAATGAGCGATTTAGACTTTTTAACCCATTCTGCCACGACCCACATACGACTTTTCTGAATTTTTCTCCGGAATATTTGTTAGATATCCCGCTATCTTGCCTTGTGTATCACTATGGTGTGCTCGATCGCATATCGCCAAAAATCGCATTATTTTTCCAAAAATTTTGCGTTTTTCGTTTTATTCTCGGCAGGGGGCGCTTAAATTAAAAAAAAAAATATCATAAACAAAATCAATTTATTTTTCATCAAGGAATTTGACATACATACGATTTTTCTGAATTTTACTCCAGAATATTTGGGAAGGTGCCCCGTAACATATCTGCTACTTCTGAAATATGTGCTCTCCCGTATATTATCAAAAATCTCAATTTTCCCAAAATTTTTAGATAAAACGACCTCCTGACACCCTCTTGGATCGAAATTTTTTTGTTGACCTATTGGGAATTTCATTTTATACGTCTAGGGATATATTCCACCACATTTAGTTATTGAACATGTTAGTTATTGAACAAAATTTTTTAAACCTGGGTCATATAAGAGAAGATTATTTTCGGATATGCCCATATTAGGGATTTCAATTTTTGGGCTTTTTGCGATCCCGGGATCAGAAATTTGAATCCCGGGATTTTTCGGGATTTGTATGAATTTTTATCTTTCTAAATAAAGCAGACTTTAGTATTAAAAATTCTTATTATTTTGTCTTATATACCCCTACTACATCCCTACAAAGATATTTTATTTAAAAAGTGTTAAAAATTTCTTAAAACAGGTACATTTTACTAAGCAATTCACGCCTTCTAAAAAAAAAAAAAATTCATATTAAATAGTGAGATCAAAGTTTTAACAAGTGTTGGACTTGAAAGAATTAACTTTTTTTTAATCAGTTTTATTATTATTAAAATACGATTTTAGGAAAATTAAAGCATTTATTGTTTTATCATCCAATTTAGATCTAAATTTATTGCATATCTATGGACTTTTGACAAAACAACCTAAGTCGTGATAAGACAATTCTCCAGGTTTTTAGTCCTAAATATAAAATTTAAATACGCTTCTTTGGTATAATCGCCATGTCTCTATATTTTCTTGTTCCAGAGATATAAGGGTGTCCCATAGTTCACGCAAGATTTTAACTTAGCGCCATTCGTGTGGAAAAGTGTTATGAACCAAAAAAGATAAATAATTTGACAGTTGACAGTTTAAAATTAGTAAAAATGTTTGAAAAAAGGAGATTCAACGCTGCAGTAACGAAATTGAGCCACATTATTGAAAAGTAGTTAATCAGTTTTTAGGCTCTCCTGAAAAGTTCCAATTTTGAGTTAGGTTGTTTTGTCAAAAGTCCACAGATATACAACCTGCACACGAAAAGCGTCCTATCACCATGATTACAAAATATAACAATTTCTTTCATTAAAACGTCGGATAAATTATAAGACTTTCAAGAAAACAAATTTTTTGAAGAGTTATTCAAAACTAGATTTAACTTTTCGTTCAAGTTTTTTCCCGGGATCCCGGGACTGAAATCCCTAGCCCATATACATATAGCCAGTCGCTACGTTGACTGTACCATTATAATAAAACGAAGAACATTCGAAAAGCAAGTAATTTTGACATTTTCCCTGCTTAAAGTATTGCCGAAGAAAAACACCCATTAACTGTTTAGAAATAAGCAATTTTTCTGAAATTTCTTTTATGTTGTAAGCAAAATAAATTATGTTCGAAAATTTTCAACATACATATGCGCATATACGAGTATACCACTAAGTAACACTTTGGCTTAAAATTAATGTTACCACTTAGAAAATTCCCATGCTTCTCAAGCGGGCGTAGTCCAATCATATGAAGTCACTTTTTCATTGCAAATTGAATTTTCATATTTAATCTTTTGCCATCGGAGTGCCATTTTTTACCAACATACAACCATATGGTGTGCGAACCACAGCCTGTAATAAACTTGTACCGGTACCGTGGCTTTACAAACAGTAATTCACACACAAAAGTGGCCAAGTGTTTTAGGCTACACAGAGGTTTGCTCATGACGAGGCTATGATTTTCTGCTGTAAAAGATCTTTAATCAAATGAAACTCACCGCATCTGATAAATGCATGTGGGGGCAAATGAAAAATAATGTTGACATTGAAGTCAAAGCTTGGAAATGTAGTAAGCTTTCTACATATGGGTATTTTCACAGAAATGTCAACCATGAGTTTGGACTCAGAAGCAGTTAAAAAATAAAAATTAAAATGGTTTATGTTGATTATATGAAAATTTATACTATATTTAAGAAAATAATGACAAAAGTTCATAAAATTAGTATAAAACTGAAAATTTTATTTTTTCGCATTAAAAATCATCTTGCGGAGTCGTGTGCTAACTCTTCCTGGGAATCATTTGCGGATTCATTTTAGGAAGTCACTTGCGATTCAATTTGGGCAGTTATTTGCTGATTCTTCTAAATGATTCGAAACTAATGACAGATTCTCTCGAGCAAGGCATCGCGGAAGATAAAAATGTGACCTCGCTGGCGATTGATATGTTCACATGTGCGAATAAAATGTGATTCTTCCGCGATTGAAAATGCTTGCTGGTATGGTTGCAAAAGCACTATAGACATAGACATGCTAACGTCTATACCTTTCTAAATAAACTCACGGTACGAAGGTGGCCCGTGTACGAATCTATCCCACCTCACCCTACATAGCATTAGTCTGCACATCAAGTTTATGACAAACTGTCATGAGTCATACAGGGTTCTCCACAAAAGAACGAAAAGGTACGCTTTCACTGGTATAGGCGATGTGGTTACGGAGCTTTCTTTTTAGGACCATATTAATCCAGAAAATAACACTATCTGTTTGAAAAAATTAGCCCCTTTCCTTATTTAATTGGAATCGATCTTTAAGAATTTAATTTTTATATGTGTAAATAAGCCTTATTTCGTCCAAAAGAGAGAACATTTGATGGACTCGAAACTATTGTCAAACCCAAAAAATGTTTCTAAAGGATGCCCAATAATTCACGCAAGATTTTTATTAAATAGCAAACACATTTCTTTACTCAATTGTTTTTTTTTTTTTTTCATGATTTAGCATAAATGTGACTGAACTTCGTTTATGGAGCATTGAGTCTCCTTTTTAGTGAATTTCTATAAACTAAGTATTACATAGTTGTCAAACTGTTTTGGTCAAAGCCATAGCAAGATAGGTGCATTGGGTGCAGCTGCGCCCTCCCTTCCCTACAGCTTACAAAACGGCCCAAAAATTTTTTTTGGATGTAAAAAAAAACAATAAAAAGAAAAAACTAATACCATCTACCCCCCCCCCCCTAGCTTGGATCTTGGCTACGCCCTTGGTTTTGGCTACTTTAGTTGGCATCACTTTATCGCACAAATGGCGGCAAATTCAAATATTGCGTGAACTATGGGACACCCTTTAAATATGAACAAATTTGTTCACCCTACACCCAGGGTAAATTCACTTTGCCCTTCCGTTTGTGACGTAGAGAAGGAGGCGTGGCAGGTATGGAAAACTATATATATTCTTGATGAGCGTCACCTCCTGAGTCGATATAGTCACGTCCATCTGTCTGGATGATCAGCTACGATTTCGGGGCTTGCATTTTTCAGACCACTAAACTAATACAATTGAAACCCCATTCACAGATTTTCTCCACATATTCAAAAAACATATCGACTGTTCAAGAGCACCGTCCACATATTATTTTTTTTTTTTTTTAATATTAACTAAAAACTGAAAAAATTGTTTTCTCTCAACTCTGTTTTACCCCAAAACTAACCAGTTTTCTTAAATTTTCTCGAAAAAAAATTTTTAATTAAAAATTTCATATGAAAATACTGATTTGGTGGTTCCGGAAAAAACTAAACAACGATCCTTTATGAATTAAGTTATTGAATCTTCTCATCTTAGAAGACTAACAATATGTTTAAAAATCTTTGTAAATTTAAGTGACAAAATGTCCTACTGCTTTATGCTGTTCGATCGATATATAGGGAACAAAACTTCCCAAAAAATATTATTTGCTTAAAAAATTTCGCGAAAAGCACATAATCTGAGAACCATGTGTTTAATGAAAGATTTGTTTGGAAACAATTAAAACTGCTCTGAATTTCGATTCCCGGGTATCAAAAGTTTCCTTTATTTTAGCGTAAATAAGCAGCATGTAAAATTTGTTGCATTTCAGATAACAATTAATGGATCCACACATGTTATACACCGAATATGGACATTTTTTCTATCCTTTTTTTAATTTTCCTAGAGCTACATAAAGTATGTACATAGAAATTAGTTTTAAATTCGAAATAAGCCGCTTTAAATCCAAATATGAAGTTGTACAGTTTGAATTTAAAAAGAAAATTTCATAATTTTTAAACTTTTCGGTTTTGAAAATGTTTTCATGGTCCATCAACTGTTCTCTGAAATTGAACTGTTGGTGATCGAAAAGAGAAATTCCAAACAGCTTTAGTTTTAGGGCATACAAGTTTTACTTCTTTACCCCTCGAAATACGAAAGCCATCAAACAGTGTCACCCAATCCACCGAAATTACTGGAAGACCTTACTCATATTTAAAAAAATTTCAAAGTCAATTTACGTAAATTTTTTGGTTTTGGAACAGATGATGATTTACATTATTAGCTACCAACAATGAAAATACATTGATGGTTGGAAGCTTACTGTTCAGTGTTTTTGAGTAAAACAACAAAAAACAAGGCAAAAATACACATAAATAAAAAAAGCAAAAAAATGTATCGGAAGGCTGGTTTGCGTTACTAGTTTCGGGACCCACCACAGGTCAAAATTGACTATAATAAGTCAATTCCTCATCAGACGCTTTGCCGACATCTTTTAGAATTCTGCAAGCATACTTTATTTAACTTTTAGCATAGATTAGACGAGAATCACAGCTACAAGAAAAACACAGCGCATGCAAAAATTCAAATTACTTTGTTTTTCCCTCTATATGCATTGCCAAGCCGTTGTGAGTCATTGATATTATACTATTTTTGCATAGCGCTTCGTTTGCAAGGTTTTTTGCCGAGACAAAACGAAGTAGCAAGCGCATTCGTATGTGTATCAGTTGGCTCTCTGAGATTTTCTAAATTTTTTGGTTTTGGAACAGATGATGATTTACATTATTAGCTACCAACAATGAAAATACATTGATGGTTGGAGCTTACTGTTCAGTGTTTTTGAGTAAAACAACAATAAAAACACAAAAAACAAGGCAAAAATACACATAAATAAAAAAAGCAAAAAATGTATCGGAAGGCTGGTTTGCGTTACTAGTTTCGGGACCCACCACAGGTCAAAATTGACTATAATAAGTCAATTCCTCATCAGACGCTTTGCCGACATCTTTTAGAATTCTGCAAGCATACTTTATTTAACTTTTAGCATAGATTAGACGAGAATCACAGCTACAAGAAAAACACAGCGCATGCAAAAATTCAAATTTCTTTGTTTTTCCCTCTATATGCATTGCCAAGCCGTTGTGAGTCATTGATATTATACTATTTTTGCATAGCGCTTCGTTTGCAAGGTTTTTTGCCGAGACAAAACGAAGTAGCAAGCGCATTCGTATGTGTATCAGTTGGCTCTCTGAGATTTTCTAAATTTTTTGGTTTTGGAACAGATGATGATTTACATTATTAGCTACCAACAATGAAAATACATTGATGGTTGGAGCTTACTGTTCAGTGTTTTTGAGTAAAACAACAATAAATACACAAAAAACGAAGCGCTATGCAAAAATAGTATAATATCAATGACTCACAACGGCTTGGCAATGCATATAGAGGGAAAAACAAAGAAATTTGAATTTTTGCATGCGCTGTGTTTTTCTTGTAGCTGTGATTCTCGTCTAATCTATGCTAAAAGTTAAATAAAGTATGCTTGCAGAATTCTAAAAGATGTCGGCAAAGCGTCTGATGAGGAATTGACTTATTATAGTCAATTTTGACCTGTGGTGGGTCCCGAAACTAGTAACGCAAACCAGCCTTCCGATACATTTTTTGCTTTTTTTATTTATGTGTATTTTTGCCTTGTTTTTTGTGTTTTTATTGTTGTTTTACTCAAAAACACTGAACAGTAAGCTCCAACCATCAATGTATTTTCATTGTTGGTAGCTAGTAATTTACGTAAATTTTAAATTTATTTCGCTTTATTTTAACTCAAAAGTAAAATATCCCAGTATTTTAAAGCGCTCATCATAAAACTCAACCCTGGCCGTCAATGACGTACCTATTTCGAAAAAGAGCGCATTCGAAGAAAAACGTCAATTGCCTCACTTAATTTCGTGCTCTCTCTCTCGCTTCCATTTAGCTGTCACATAAATATTTTATTGCAATTCCGTCAGTTGCGTCTACGGTCGATTGTGTGAAGTGCGCTGTGAAAAAGTTAAAATAAAAAACATGCAAATTGTGTTTTTATCAAGAGATAATGTTAATCGAAATGTTTTGTAATTCTTGTGTGCTGTGTTTTATAAAAAGTTGCGAATTTTGTACAGTCCAATAGTGTTTACCGAAATAAGTGTACAACGGCAGCAGTGGCGTTTGAAGAAACTACGGTGAGTTCTACATTTTATTCATTGATAATTGAAAATGGAAATAATTCCAAACTGCAAAGAATAAATGAAATTGAAGTGTTTTGATATAATGCGTTTAATAATTTGCATTTTAATTTGAAATAACAAATTCGGCATTTGTCTGCTAACAAATCGAGATTCTTCTTCTTCTTTGCTATAGTTGAACAGCTGTTTTCTGTCAAAAGCGCAAAGAGAGCGCAAAGCAAAAACAAATTCTCTTTCGAACATTAACTGGGTGCTCAACTTGTGTTGTGCGTAATTTTGACTTGTGTTGTTGATTTGCTTTGAAATGAGTTAAATTGTTTTTACGTAGGCAAGTGTTGCCATTGCGGGACTTTTTTTTTATTGATATGGAAATTATTTTTTGTTGCATTTGATTTTTTCATGAGCGATAATGGGTTGTCAATATAAACATATGTACGTTAGTTAATTCGGAGGGGGAGTTGGGTAAGTCATTTATATATGGCGGTTCATATCAACAATTTCTTAAAAAGTATTTTTTCTTTATACCAATCTCTTCCGAAGTAGTTGCGAACAAAGGCTCAGATTTTTTTTTTTTTTTTTTTTATTCATGAAAAGTATTAATTGCTATCTGTGGCTAAAAATTATATAGACTACACCACATAAGTTTGTTGTAATGTAAGAAAGTCAAATTTTCAGAAGAAAAGTACTTAAGAACGATTCAAAAACTGATTGAATACTTCTGTCATCTGGGCCCACTTTATTTATTTCTGTTTGATCACTAAATAGAATATGGTGTCACTGGTTTTTGGTCCAAGAGATGTGCCTTCGAACAAATTCAACTTGGAGTATTCGTTTCGTAATAAAGCACGTTGGCGGATTAATAACGATTTGGAGTTGCTTTTAGTGGTGTGGTGTGGAGTTGGGTGTGGAGTTGGGCCAATACACCGAATCGAAGTTACTATGGAAAAAGTTGATTTTGATTTGGAAAAAATTTTAATTAAATTGAAAAAAGATCAATTTGGTGTTGAAAAGGTTTTACTTGGAGTGGAAATCCTGTATTGTACCGTACATGTTCGTGAAATTATTGTGATATGTGAATAAATGTGGTTTTTTGGGCATGGTTCCTTTTTACTCAATAATTAGTACATTTTTATTCCACTGAGCTATCTAGGGTTCTAAATAAAACCCAAATAAAACCCAAAATACTTAAAAACAAAACAATAAATTTTATGTCATTCAGTAAAGGAAGCAATTTGCCTTTATTCTGATGCACTTTTAAATAAATATCTCATCAGGATAAAGAAAAAAAATTAAAAAACTGAAAATACTCAAAATGAAGATTAAAAAAAAGTGTAGTGTAATATGGACCATATAGTCCATTTGGTACAGAAGTTGCATAAAAAATGTCACTTCCACATACGCCATATTTTTCATGACTCTAAGAATGTCAGATTACACATTCAACCCAAAATTCGCCACTGTGATCTTCTGAGTAAAGTTTTAACTTAATTTGCATTTTTTATCATTTTTTTCCTTTGTAGTAAACGAATTACATATAATGACCATCAGACTCGTCATGAAAACTGCAACTAGATTCCCCATCTGAAAAAGATGATAAATACATTTGCTTTTGAGGCTTTTTTCTTTGGTGGTCCATATTACCCACAGCACGTGTTGGTGAAATAAATGGTTTTTTTATCAAAAACTCTTTTGGTTAATGAACTAATTTGTGCTAATATATTATAAATGGTATTCACTGACTTTATATAATTAACCATTTATTTAAAAACGCGATGTCTTTAAAGCGAAATAATGCAATATACTCAATAGAAAAAAATTATCACTGATCTTTTTTTTAGAAAGATCAACTTTACAGAAACATGCGACCTCACCGAACGCTAAAATCGCCCTATTATAAACTTTAGGTATTAGCGTTAAGTTTGAAAATGAATAACGGTTAATCCTATGTATGCAGTGGGAAATAACCGTGTGGTCCATATTACCCGCGTAGTCCATATTTCCCTCCATTACCCTACTTATTAATTATTGAGTTTATGAAAATTAATTTTTGTTTGCTTATATATTCCCGACTAGAAAAAAGTTCAGGTTGAGATCCGATTCGGATCAGGCTTGCCTGGAGAAAGATCAGGAACGAGTCAGGAACGTCACACGTCATATGAAATGGACCTGATCCGGATCCCATAAAGTTTTCAGGAACGGATCAGAATATTTCAGGTCCTCATCAGAAAAGTAATATATTTATTATTGAGGATCGGATCATATCCATATAAATTAATTTTAATTTCATTCGGCCACAAAACGCTTTCCTAAAACATTTTGTCGCATTTGTTATGATATAAACATGATAACCACCTAAAATGTGTTTGAGAAAACTTTCTGTGGTCGTTTTGATATGCAATATTTATTTAGTTCTGCAAATTTGATGCGATACTGATTTGAACAACGCACTTGGACCGTATTAATATTTTTGGTATCAGATCTCGATGAGGAACTGATCAGATGGCCGTTATAAGGAATACCTGATCCAGATCTGATCCTTATCTTGTCGGGTTTGCTTCCCTAAAAACTAATTGAAGCTGAAATATAAGCTGAGATATAAAAATAATAAAGTTTGGTACATGTGTATAGAGCACCGAAACATAATGTTCACTGGATAAATTAACTGTGCTACGCCAATAGATATGAAATTCGTCTTGTCGACATTTGGTTCGAAATGCATGGGGACCAATAACATTCTTTGGGAAAATTGGCCATGCCACGAATATACATACATATGTGGTTATATTGATAGAGCAAGCACAATTATTGTGAAACGAGTATCAATACTAATATCAAAATTAGTCGTCAAGATCTCTAGTCAATTAATTAGGTCACTTTAAAAGGAAATAAGAAGTTCACGGGTTTTTATTACAGAAATCGGTCAATTGGTCCTTTAAGATGAAAAAACCGCAGAGTGCTATTAAATTAGACGGTGGCAATCAGAGAAGGGGGGGCGAAATGCAACCTTTTCATTTTTTTCAAAATATCTAGCAAAAAAAGCAAAATTTCGATTTTTTTAGAAAAATGTTTGTAAAGAATTCAGTTTGCAATCGAAAGCTTATTCAAAAAATTAAAAAAAAAATTTCTTATACCAAAAATTTTGAAACAAAAAGAAAAAATAAACGAATTTTTGTGTTTTTGTTTGCTCTTTTGCTTATAACTTTATTTGAGTTACAGATAAGTGTAGGCATAGCCTTAAATACAACTAGTAAGGGTGTAACCTTTGGCCTGGCCAAACATTAAATACCCTACACTGCAGTATTTTTAAACTTTTGCTTATATTGGAGGTGCTACGCCCTCTTGTACGATTTCACCCAGTTTTTGCTGAGAGCTTGCATTTATAGTTCTTAGTCTCTGAGTACAATTTGGTTCGTTTATCTCAAAAAACGCTTTCAGTATAGCGTTTTGAAGCTTTTGCTTGTATGGGAGGTGCCACGCCCTCTTGTCCGAATTTGTTCTGTTTTTTTTTTTTAGAGCTTGCGCTAACATTTATGTGTATGTCGGTTGAATTGTCGTGAAAAATACTCCTAAAGTTGCATTTTGAATATATTTTTTGTATGGGCGGTGGACGTGTGCGTTGACCGACGGAGGTAGTGTACCAAATTTCATTGAATTATCTTGGTCAGTTTTCCCAGAAAGTGTATTTCCACGCACACCCAGCCACCCAGCCACCAAGCCAGACAGACGGACATAGCTAAATCGACTCAGGAGGTGACGCTGATCAAGAATATATATACTTTTCTATATCTGCCACGCCTCTTTCTCCGCGTTACAAACGTAAGGACAAAGTGAATATAGCCTGGGTGTAGGGTATAAAAAGGAGATAAAATTTCCTTAAAATGACTTATTAAAAAATTGTTTAGGTTAAAAATTCACCGAAATATGGTCAATCTAACATGGAAATTTTGTTTATGCGGTCGGAAAAAATTTTTTTGCTCAAAACTAAGGCATCTTGTGATAAAAGTGTGTTAGGCAAAAAATGCTTAGAATACTCCAAGAAATACGTGAGAATTTTCTTTCATAATTTCTGGAATTTTTTTATACAGGGTGTATTGCATAAAGTTACGAAGCATCTGGGAGGTCATAGAGGAGGCCTAGAATAACAAAAAATTGCACTTGGAGGGGAGGTCTATAATGTACCCTGCCTTTTTTCAAAAAAAAAATTTTTCTTGGATCACCCTAACGTTTTAGAGAAAACATTTCTATGGCGAAGTTTTAGCTAATTGTTAAAGCTTTCAGATAGTGTAAGTATATGGTTTATAAGGTTTAAAAGGATTTTGCAAAGTTTTGGACCTTTAAAAGGTGCCCATTGGCACTACACAACTTCATGAGCGAACGAAAGTGCTTAAATATTTTTTCGAAAGAGCATAATACTTTAAAGTGATTTTATTTGAATCACCCTGTAACTTAATTTAAATCTTTATTGAAATTTACGATTCAATTATGAGCTGCGATTTTAATTGGGTCGTTCAATGCATTTTTAGAGTTTCACTGCTCCTGTGTGATTCTAAATTCAAATTCCAGCCCACTTTTATAATCAGTATCTATCGTTGGTCTTCTCGCACTTGCTGCACAATGAATATCTGGCAGATACAAAACATTCAATGCGACCGAGATGAAACGAGATTCTGTTGCAGTAGTGATTTTTGTTGTTGTTGCAAACATTTGTCAATCAATCACCTGTCAAGAGTCAGCACAACTACAACACAGCAATGGTTGTGTTTTGTGCATTTGTAGTACTAGTGGATATGGTTGTTGTTGTTGTTTCAGAGTGCCTGTATCTATGCGATACACGAACTATTTTGGATGAGTTTCTCTTTCTCTTACGCTCAAATACAGCGCAGCCGCGAGTCAAATAACACGCTACAGGGGCAACTGGTTTTTGCTTTAAAATGTAAAGTAAAAAAATTTTTAAAAAATTTAAAAAAAGTAAAAAATTTAAATCGAACATAATGAGAAAAGTTTAAGTTTTCGTCAAATTTTAAATCTTTTCTGAAAGAACTTTGTTAAAAATTAAGGAATTTCGTAAATAAATCGTCTTTGGGCAGGAAAACATCATCGATGAGATAAAAATGCTAAGCCTAACACCACGGTACAAAAAGTTCTAGTGATGAGCAAAATTAGTCTTGGTCTTGCGTCTTGTTTTTGGTCTTGGTAATTTTGCGAGACCAAGACCAAAACCAACAAGCCATGGTCTTGGTCTATAGTTAACACACGTTTCACGCCCGTTTCGAAGATAAAATCATCTCTCAATTTGAATTTTGGTATCTTAAAAACCCAACTGCTTCGGAAAAATTTGGTTTTGAAACTTTGAATACTAAAAACCTCTAGAAATTTTTTCAAGACCAAGACCAAGACTTTTTAATGAGCAAGATCAAGACCAAGACTCAATATCAAAACCAAGACCAAGACAAAGGCTCAACGTGCAAGAACAAGACCAAGACTGCTATTGTCTTGGTCTTGGTTTGCTCATCACTAAAAAGTCCTCAATTACCTTAAAAGTCGCAGGGCATGAACGCTATACTGTGGAATGCATAACCGGAACTCATCAGAATTTTAACAAATTTTGAAAGATGATTGTATTCGAAGATTGGTTCATAGAGATTTTATAGAGAATTTTATAAGAAAAAGGCAAGTGGGTATGCTAGAGCTACAAATTCATTATGAATCATGAAATTGTCATGCCTGAAAATTCTACATTCATGAGTCAATGAGATATGGAAGTCTCAGTCACCAAAAACCCTAAAACCACGATGTTTTTTTGCGAGAACTTTTTTAATGAATTTTTTCCTGTTGCAGTTTTTGAGAAAACAAATTATTATTATTTTTTTACATTCCGCAACGTTTTACAATACATTTATCAATTTTCAGCTTACAGTGTGCTTAAATTCGGCTAAAAGTTTGCTTAAAGAGAGCGTAGTAGGTGAGGGGTATATACCCCCTTTTAATCCCCGTTGGGAAAAACCTTTTCTTAACTTGGACATACCATATTGAAGCATTGTACCAAACCTTATAATTTGCTTTCAGAAATATAAATTTTATTTTTATAGAACGTAGCACCGCCCATTTTTCCATTGGCAATTATTTTTCAAATTGTTCTTTGTATACAGTGGCACCAGTAGGCACCTGCCTAGGGCGGCAGATTTTGATGGGGCGGCAAATTTTCGGAGTGATAAAAAAAAGTTTTTATTATTTAAGTATTGAACTTGATTTTATTTTACCTTAATGAAACTTAAAAAATATTTAAATGCGGCATTATTTATGCAATACGAATGGACGATTTAACCGATTAAAAACAACCATGTAGTGCACCATGCGGTTAAATTAAGACGATTTTAATACATATTTAAGAAAAGTTTACTCAATGCCCAAGGCGGCAAAGTGGACTGTAGGGGGTGGCAAATTTAGTTATTAAAATAGATACTGTTCTTTAAGACCAAAGGACTATAAGCTAAAGATCTCTTATCAAATGCAAAATTATTTTTAATTGCTGAATTCCTCGTCTCGTGACCGCAAGTTTCGATATCACATTATCACCTGAGGCATCCTAGAAGTGGGCGGAGTAAATTTAAAAAAAAAATGCCATTTTTGCGGGTAGAGATAGGGCGTTTTTATGTTGCAGAGAGTAAGTGTTAATCTAACCTATTTATTTGTATTTATTATGTTTTTATTATAATAGTCCGAGGGCTGGCAATACTAAAAGTGCCGTCATCGCGGATTCTGAAATTTTTAATGCAAAATGGTAGCTTACACTAAGACGAATAAGAAAAGCTTGGTCAGCGTGGTTATAGTCTGGCAGAAATATTTTTAAGTGATTTTTGAATTATTAAATTTTCGGAATGTTTTGCCGTCATCGCCGATTTTGATCAATCTTAATATTAATCGATCATAAATTTCATAACCATTCAGAAAAAATCCGGCCGAACAAATTTTTTTGCGAAAATAACCGGCAGACCTATTTTAATGGTGCTTAAGTGTGTACAATTTCTCTGTTATCACGGAAATTTGTTTTTTTTTATACCCTACACCCAGGGTATATTCACTTTGTCCTTCCGTTTGTAACGCAGAGAAGGAGGCGTGGCAGGTATAGAAAAGTATATATATTCTTGATCAGCGTCACCTCCTGAGTCGATATAGCCATGTCCGTCTGTCTGGCTGGCTGGCTGGCTGGCTGGGTGGCTGGCTGGGTGATGTGTGTGGAAATACACTTTTTGGGAAAACTAAGCAAGATAATTCAATGAAATTTGGTACCCTGCTTCCGTCATCAAAGATAGCTCGGGGGATTGAAAATGAGCAAAATCGGTTAACGGACACGCCTACCGCCCATACAAAAAATATATTCAAAATGCAATTTTAGGAGTATTTTTCACGACAATGCAACCAAAATACACATAAATACTAGAAATTGTAAGCGCAAGCTCTGAGAAAAAACTGAGCGAACTCGGACAAAAGGGCGTGGCACCTCCCATATAAGCAAAAGCTTCAAAACGCTATACTGAAAGCGATTTTTGAGATATTCGAACCAAATTTAATTTAGACACTAAGAACTATGAATGAAAGCTCTCAACAAAAATTGGGTGAAATCGGACAAGGGGGCGTAGCACCTCCCATATGAGCAAAAGTTTCAAAATGCCATACGGAAAGAGTTTTTTGAGATAATCCAAACAAATTTCACTCAAATACTAAAGACTATAAATGCACGCTCTAAGCTAAATCTAGAGGAACTCGGACAAGAGGGCGTGGCACCTCCTATATAAGCAAAAGCTTCAAAACACTATGCTGAAAACATTTTTCACTCAGACATTTAAACCTATAAATGCAAGCTCTGAACAAAAACTGGGTGAACTCAAACAAGAGGGCGTAGCACCTCCCATATGAGCAAAATTTTAAAAATACTGCAGTGTAGGGTATTTAATGTTTGGCCAGGCCAAATTTTACACCCTTACTAGTTTTTTTTTAATTTACGTGTTTTAATGTCAAATTTAAAAATAACTTGGTATGCGAGCTTAGAAACTGCCGAAAATACCCACTGTCGACCCATTAAAATAGGTCTGCCGGTCATTTTCGGTAAAAAAAATTTGGTCGTCCGGAATTTTTCTGAATGGTTATGAAATTTATCAACGATTAATATTAAGATTGATCAAAATCCGCAATGACGGCAAAACATTCCGAAAATTTTATAATTCAAAAATCACTTAAAAATATTTCGGCCAGGCTATAACCACGCTGACCAAGCTTTTCTTATTCGTCTTAGTGTAAACTATCATTTTGCATTAAAAATTTCAGAATCCGCGATGACGGCACTTTTAGTATTGCCGGCTTCTCGCCTGTAAGTTTCTTTTACTATAGAAAAAATCTAAAGGAGTGGGGGGGCGGCTGAAAAATAAGTGCCTAGGGCGGAAAATTACTTAGATCCGCCACTGTTTGTATATGTACCAAATTTTACTTATTTGCGTCAAGCAGTTTCAGAGAAATGATGAATTAGTTTTTGGGAGGCGGTGGCACCACCCACTTTTCTACGTTTCCCATTTCCCATTTTTTCAGTGAAGATTATTTGTACCAATGGTTTTTACATATTTGATTAGTTTCAGCTAAATATCTGCATCATATGGTTTCGGAGATTTGGTTTTCTTTTGGGGGGCGTGGCACAGCCCAGTTTTTTAGCCTTTGACGTAGCCTTATTTATGCTAACACAATGTGAAAACTACTTCAAAATCGGTCAGTTAGTTTCCGAGTCAATAAGGACCAATTACACAAAAAAACAAAATCTTATTTTCATACAGTTTATTGTCGTTTTTTGCTCATAACTCGAAAACTATTAAAGATAGCTCAGAATTTCTAATATTTTTGAAATCAGCGCTGTCAAGTTAATATATTTTGTAATATTTCCATTAGCATGTTTATTTGATTTGCTTTTACTTTGGCATAGCGCTTCGAATGATTATTATTAAAAGCATCCTCTATGCAAAGAAAGTATGTTTCTGAGAGTGTAGTATTTAAAGTGTACTGACTTTTCGTTTATCTAGATTACGTTCGTATTATTATATTCCGAAAATTTTCCTGGTTTTTCAAAGAATCTAGCCTAGAAAAGTTAAAGGAAGCTGAAGCCAAGTTCAAATAAACTTCAATTCCATTAAACGTCCCACTTTCTTAAAAAAATATCACTAATTTCTCATATCACTATTCCAGCATTTAGACTTAAATTCGATTTATTTTTCCGCAACCATGGTCACACTGGCTTTGCAGTCAGCTGCACTACCACCCCTCCCCCAACCAACCTTAAGACAATAAATCTATCAATTTCAATGGTTTCTACTGAACATAATTTTATGAGTTTCATTCAGCAAATGTTTTCCACACCCAAATGTTGCCCCCACACAGTCCAGCAACAACAACAACAAAAAAAAACGGAAAAACATCCCCTTAACTGCTATTGCTGCTGCTGCTGCTGATATCTCAGAAGACTCACAAATTTCATGAAGAGAAGCAATTCAATCAATCAATTTTGACATTTCAGTTGCTAACCAACCACCACCACCATCACCAACGTTGTGGATCTGATGCGACGAGACTGAAGGACGAACGCCATTTACCGTTATCCTCACGTACACAATCACAATTTTTGTGATTTTCTATTTTCCATGCGAATTGTGTGAGTGTAGAGACATGACTTGCTGTAAAGTGTGTAGGGGTAGAGAGGGGTGGTCTCTGTTGTGGGGTTATAATCAACAATGAAATGAGAAGAAAAGAACAAAAGCAAGACAAAAAGAAAAACAGAACTCTGCGCCAAAGACGTCATTCATAAAAGGTTTCCTTCTCTTATGCAGATTTCTCCAGCTTGCCCACCTACATACCTCTTCCATTAGCACTACTACGTATTTGGCAATTTAAATATTTTTTAATTGCCCACCCTTGCCCCTGCACCATGCTGTTGTTGGCAAACTTAATTATTACACTGAAAAAAGTCAGCGCTACAGAGTCCTCTGTTTTTTTTTTTAGACCCATGTTATATAGAAAGTCACATTCAAAATAATCATCATAATCATTACTTTCACGAATGGTTTTTGAGATATTCTTACCTTAAAGTTTAAAAACACGATTTTTGAAATCATACGGATATACCTAGAGGACGCACGAAATTTTTTTGCTATTTTCTTCTAAATTCATCGCCTAGTAATCGCTTCATCTTTAAAATAAGCTACGAATTGTTCTTGTACGACTAAGAATAGTACTATGCGATGCATTTAGTAGAAAAGAGCAACACAATTTCGTGAGTCCTCTATATAACCTCAAAAATTGTGTTTTTGAATTTTAAGGTAAGAATATTTCAAAAACCATTCGGGACAGAACAATTCTGAAGGTGGATTCGGTTTTAACACCGACAAATACTTCGAAAATGGTTATTTAGATATTTTTTTTTTTTTCAAATGCACCGTTTTTCGACCTCATTTTAAAAAACGATCAGCTAGAATTTTATTCGGAACAGATTTCAAAACCATGGAATAGCTAGAATAATATGCGGTGAACCGTTTCATTAAGCATTTTCTTGAAACTTCTTTTTGAGGATAGGTGTGTATCATTGTTATTTCAAATGCAAAATTGGGAATTGAGAGTGGAAATGAAAGAAACGCTTTTCGGCAATAACTATACACACGACCTTGACATTCAAGAAATGATTCGGCTTACGACGCAAAATCCTGGAATCAAAAAGTAATAGCAAAAATAGAATAAGTTGCATGATTCTTTTGAGTGTGATATTCTGTATAACATGAACCTAAGGTCTTACAGAAAAATATTCGGTAAAATATATAATTTTTTCTCAGTGCATTCAATGAACACCCTCCTGTGTTAACTGGGCCCACTTGGCAGTTACCATTATTTTTATTTATTCTCTTTTGTTATTTTGTTTTCTCTATTTATGCCTCTTATATTATTTGAATGTTTCAACTGGCATGGTGGTGGGGTATTGTAGTGTCGGGGGGCGGTGAAGATACTTTAAGTTTTTTGCCCTTTTGTACTTTCTGCCAATTATCAATAAATTTTAAGCAGCACAAAACAAAAAAATTTCAAAACAATGCTAAAGCCTTAAGAATGTGGGGGGAGGGGGGCGAAAACGGTTGTGAAATCCAAGAAAAAAGAATGCGATGTAGGAGGCAACATCTTTCAAGGATTAAAGACAATAAAAAATGAGGGTTGCTTTGTGTGTGCGAACGTCGGGGGCATGGACTTTCATCAAAAGCATTTCAATGCTTAACTGTCAGCTACGAAAGATAAATGACATTAGGGAGTTGTAAAATAAAAATAAATAAAAAATTTAAGAATGGAAGAAATTTACTAAAAGTTGAAAAAATTGTTTCACATTTTATGAAAATCTATAGTATTTCCGCGTTATCAAGCGATCTACACATTTGCCTCCGACTCTCAGGGGCGTGAAGAGAAAATCCGGGCCCGGGGTTGTTACATACAAAACCCCTGCACTCTTAAATTTTACTTAGCAGTTAAGTATTTTAGTCATTTTTAATAAATTTATAAATATATGTGACCTGGTCTATGAAAAGAGGGCTTACGTGCGAAAAAAAAAGATTTCGTGAAAACAGCTGGAAAACAACTTTTATAGGTCAATTTTGCGAATAGGCAAAGAATTGCAAATTAATTTTTTTTTTTTTTTTTTTTTGACACGTAAGCACCCTTTTTATAGACCAGGTCACATATACTTAATGTTATTTTATTGTTATAAATAATTTAGTCGAGAATTATTTTTTTAACATTTTAGGTTAGGATTTTTCAGAGAAAAAAGGGTTTTGGAGAAAAAGACCATTAATTTAAATTACTATAGTATATGATCAGATTTTACTGCTTAAAATTATCTATCCTTGTTATACGAGTATAGCTTCAAAAAAAAAAAAAAAAAAAATGTTATCCTTTAAACTTTTAGACTTGTATATAAAATGCTATATTGAAAACCTTTTTTGAGATAATTCAACTAAATTTCACTCAGATACTAAGAACTGGAAGCTATGAGCAGAAACTAGGCGAACTCGGACTAGAGGGCGTGGCACCTCCCATACAAGCAAAAGATCTTAAATGCTATATAGAAAGAGTTTTTTGAGATAATTCAACCAAATTTCACTTCAGACACTGAAAACAGTAAGTGCAAGATCTGAGCAAAAGCTATGTGAATTCGGTCAAAAGAGCGTAGCACCTTTCGAGAAGCAAAATATTCAAAATACTATAGTGTAGGGTATTTAATGTTTGGCCAGGCCAAAGGTAGCACCCTTACTAAGTAGTTTTTTTTTTTCAAACACGAAAAGAAAATCAAAGAAATTATCCCGTTTCCATTTAGTTAATTCAAAAACATGTAGAAAACTTTCTGCATATTCAGTTTTTTAGTGCACTTTTTAAGACTTGGAACCATTTTGGGTCTACCATGGCATAAGCAATGAACGATAAGTATGTATGTATGTATTCTCCTTTAACTCCTTGGAGGAGCATAGGGCCAATATGAAATCTCTCCATTTGTCACGATCCCTTGCGATGACTTTGATCTCTTGCCACGACTTTCCCGATTCTTGGATTTCCTTCTCCATCGACCTCTTCCAGTTAGTTTTAGGTCTACCACGTCCTCTACTGCCTTGTGGATTCCACTCAAGAGCGTGGCGACAAACTTCGCTCAGTGGTTTCCGGAGAGTGTGACTAATCCATCTATATTTGCGCAGCTTATTCTCGATTGCTAAAGCCCTCTGATTGCATTTTTGATGTAGCTCGGCATTTGATATAGTGCAAGGCGACCAAACCTTTAGTATTCGCCTTAAGCATTTGTTGACGAATACTTGCAGCTTGTTCGTAAGTTGTTCAGTAACAAGCCATGTTTCGCACCCATATAACAAAACCGATTTCACATTCGAATCAAAAATGCGCACTAATGTTTTGGGGGATATAACGGATGAAGACCATATTTTCTTCAGTTGAGCAAACTTTGCTTTTGCTATTCTTGAGTTGATATCATCTTTTGCTCCACCATCCATGGAGATAATGCTGCCTAAATACGTGAAGCTATCGACGTTTCCGATGTCATCACTGCCAGCTCTAAACGTGATGTCATTGCTTGCGTTTAGCTTCATGCTTTTAGTCTTGGATACGTTGATTTTAAGGCCGGCCTTTTGTGATTCCAAGACAAGGTCTTCAATTTTGCTTTACATATCTGAATGTTTGGACGATAAGGGGCAGATGTCGTCAGCGTAGTCGAGATCTTCCAGATGTTCGGTAAAGTTCCATTGGATACCCCTTTTGGCCTTATTAAGAGCTTTATCTAGGATATCATCAAGAACGATAAGGAAGAGTGATGGTGATAGTAGACACCCCTGCCGTACGCCTGAAGTAGTGGTGAATGTCGGTGATAACAACCCGTTGTGTAACACACTGCATTTAAAGCCTTCATATTGTGCACGTACTAAGTTTATGGCTTTTGCGGCAATACTTCTTCGTTGCATTGAAACCCAGATGTTTTCTCGGGAGACACAGTCGAAGGCACTGCTATAGTCTACGAAGACAAGTTGAAGTGCAGCACGCCACTCGCATGATTGTTCGACAATTATTCTGAGGGTGTTGATTTGATCCACGCATGATCGGTTTCGCCGGAATCCTGCTTGCTGCTTTCGAATGGCCGAATCAAGTTTTTCTTTTACCCTGTTCAGAAGCACTTTCGTCAATGAACGATTAGTACGCGGTTATATTTCAAGAGGAAGGAATGTATTGACTTATTTAGCTTTTGTCCAAACTGTGAGCCCAGTTTAAGGGATAAATTCGCGATAAAAAAGAAAGGTGCTTGAAATGACCGATCCAATTAAAAACAACTGCAATGCAAATTCTCTATACGATATGTGACCTGTTTTGTGAAAACGTACCTAAGTGTAAAAAATCGATTTCGAGATTTTTCCATTTTTATAAAAATTAAAAAAAATTTTTGACCCTTAAAATGCCCATTGAAATCTAAAATGACAAACTTGTGTAAAAAAACAAAAAACAAAAGCTTTAAATTCATTTTTTCTCGAAAATTTATTTATTTATTTTTGTTTATGATATTTTCAACATATTAGTTTATCATAATCCAGTAATTATTTTTTCGAAAGATTTCAAAAGCATACCTTGTAGTTTTAGAGAAATTTACAGAAAAATTAGCATTTTTTCCCTTCCATGATGAGCAAACCAAGACCAAGACCATAGCAGTCTTGGTCTTGTTCTTGCACATTGAGTTAACCAATGCAGCAGCCTTGCCCGGCTCCGGAGCCGACTTTTGCCAGTTTTGTTTGTGTGTTAATACGTGAACCTTGTGATGTCATAATTGTTGTTTGTGTTATTTATTGATATATGGTATAGCCATTCCATTGGAATTAGATTCAATACCGATTGGTTGGTAACAAGTGTTGCCACTTTATCAGGGCGTGTTCTCTCAAATAATAAATATTTAAAGTCGGCTTCGCAGCCGGGCAAGGCTGGTGCATTAGTTAACGACTTGTGCTACCAACCGGGAGGTCTCTGGTTCAACCCCCTCCCAGGCCAAAATACAAAAGTTTTTCAACTTGCAATTTTTTCAATTATAGTTAATTTAGTAAAATATCTATAATTTTAATTACAACATAAATAGTCTGATGAGTCTTTGTGGCGAAAGGCGAAACATATGTCACTATAGCCTTGTTTTTAATCCGTTCCTTAACTTGTCATAACTATGTGTTAGAAAATGCATTGATAGATTTATATGTAAATCGATCTTTGCAATGACTAAAAAGTTCAATTAAAAATTAATTTTCAATATGTAAATGTCATTAAGTAACACACTTAAAAATTTTTAAAGATTGATGAGTATTCAAAATTTCCAAACCTTATTTTTACAAAGCAGTTGGGTTTTTTAGATGCCAAATTTCGAATTGAGATATAATTTAATGCTTGAAAGGGTCGTGACACACTATAAATTCGCAAGATTAAAAAGCTGTCTTGGTTTTGATGATCTTCGTGAGCGATACCAAGACCATAGCAGTCTTGGCCTTGGTCTTGCAATGATACCATGGTCTTGGTCTTAGCTTTGGTAATTTTGAACAAGACCAAGACTAATTTTGCTCATCACTATCCATGATTAATTCAAAATTTGGGATAATCGTTCGATACCAATAAATGTGAGGGGAAGCACAACCAACAATATTTGTAAAGTTCAAAATTTGGGTCTTTTAAATTAAAATATCAAATTAACTCAAAAAAGGACTCTAGTTTAAAAAACATTTTGTTTTGAACATTATTAGTTTTGTTTTTTATAGTTGAGAGTAAATTTAATTTCACAAGCTTGCAAAAAACTACTTCAAATGATCTAAAAAATTGAACTTCATAAATTACATATTTTATAAGAAAATTTATAAAAATAAATTAACGAACAAACCTCGCCCTGGAAGAAACCATTATTTGTATAAAACTTTTGTACTGTTTTTCTTTTAAGACAAATGAATTGATAGCAGATTGAAATAAATAAACGAATTGAATCAGAGAAACACCACTTTATTTGGCACATTTGAGAATGAATAAAAATCTAATCCGTATCCAAATAAATAAACTCATAAATCATTTGCATATGAATGAGAGCCGAGAAAAAGGAACATAGGCCCAAACGAAGCCAAAAAAAAAAAGAATAAAATAATAAAAATCCTTTCAATTAATTAATTAAAACATTTTGCATTGAATCCTTCGTACGCCATTAATTCCACGAAGGATCTACTTTTTCTTTGTTAACTTTCAGCATCTTTTTTCGCATTGTTTGCGTCATTGTTGTACACTGAAAGAAAATACGATGATGGTAATATCATAATGTGAATTGGATATCATTTTGTTAGAAATCAAAAACGTTCGGCTCTGTTTTCACGAAAAGTTTACTAGAAAGATTGGAATTAAAGAAATTAAATTGGAAAAATTATATCGGTTAAATGATCACATCCTGAGTTGATGCTCGCAAGACATCTGACTCCGAATTGGTTAAACTAATTCTATAACTGTCTGCAATATTACATTTGACGTCATTTGCAGAAAAAATGGAATATTCACATTATGATATTACTTTTGTCTCATCGTAGCATATGTCCAGATAAAATGGAAATTTTGCTATCCTTAAAGAAATTAAGGATTTTTATAAAGCTTAAGAAATTTCTATATAACCTCTATTCTTAACACAATACGTTATATTAATGTTATCAATTTTCGCACAGTGCACTTTGGTTGGAGGATATATTTATTTTTCGGTTGTTTTTTGTACCGCTGAGCTCCAAGCAATTGCAGGGTCCCAAAATGAGAAATATCAGAAACAGAAACTGCAATAAATAATGAGAATTTATGCGACTAACGATGAAGACTTGTTTTGCTGGTGGTGCTAGGGTGGTGCTTCAGCTCTTTCTGTCCAGTATACCCAAATGGGCGCCAAAATGAAATAATGAAGTTGGGAGCAGAGCCTGAAAATTACCATTCAATCATTTGTAATTGCTTTTGCACAACAACTCACTCATACGCTCAACTCAACAATACGCTTGGTACTACGAGTATACACGGTTCTTTAGCTCGCACAGTAATTTTAACAATCTATTTTCATATCCTTGCGCTGGAGATTCATCCTTTTTTTGTCCTTTTTTTTCCTGCTGCCACACTTTGTTTTGTTTTGGTTTTGCTGTTGATGGTCATTAGTTTACGCGCACAAAGTCCTTTAATCGTTAATGCGCACATAACGAGCGGACTCTGTGTAAAGACGAAACAAAAAACATTGCGAACAATCAGTGAAAAAGAAAAGACTATGGAACAATCAGCGTCGCTGTTGACGGGGTTCCTCCGACTGACTCCCTTATCATGGGTGTGAAAATAATGAATATTCATATCAACGTCAGGCGCATAAATTGAAATTGAGCATAGTGGAATAAGGAATAAATGCCCATTATGGTAAAGTCAGCGAATGGTCTTGGGTTCGAGCATTTTAAGTTTATGAATTCTAAAGAACAGATGAACATTTTTATAAATTCAGCTCATTTCAACAAGTTCAAATTGACGATAGCAAATACGCAAAATAGGTCTATCTTCATATCTATGATATCGATAACTCTCCTAATCGCTATTAGCCAGTTAAGAAGGCCCGACTAAAGATTTCTTATTGGAGTACCTTTGAATAGAGTACGAATAGCAATTTATCCCACTCTCAGCAACACACCTATCCTTAATCAAATGACCTCATTTTAAGAAACTATTAGCTAGGATATCATTCGGGACAGATTTTGAAACTACGAAATAGCTGGAATAAGATGCCGTAAACCGTATCATTAGGCATTTTCGTGGAACTTTACTTTGTTTGAGGATAATTGTAGCCAATTGTCCCTCATATTTGTTTGCAAAATTAACTGATATCGTTGATAACTTAATCTCTAGAACATATTTTTGATCAATACTGTATTCTAAAATTTAAAAACTTCTAATTAAGTATGTTTTTAACTGTAGTAAAGTTTTTCGCTTGTCAGAGGCAATATAGTCTACAAACTTTCCTTTAGCTCTAGAGTTAATGATGAATAGATTAATGATGAAATTTTTTGTTTCAAAATTTACTTCATTTAAGAAAATCCTTCAGGCAGAGTTTTTCTTTTCATGCAAATAATTTCCTAATTCCAGAGACTCGTTTTCTATCTATTTGGCTAGAGTATCAATTTCATTTCCTTATTTGTTTAACGTGTCCAAATTCCTGCTTTTGGTAGGATAATCCTGCTCTTTATGCTAAAACCTGCCACCCGCATTTTTGATCAGCTTCCGATGAAAGATGGTTAAAGCATTCCTGGCTAGTTTCATAGGGACATTTTGCTAAATTCTAAGCTCTAATGATTGCTTGGATGCCTAAAAAGATTAAGACAATTTTACCTCGATTTTCTGGACTTTGATTGAATACATGCTCTATACCTGCAAATTGTTAACAAAAATGCAGCTAGGAATATGCAGGCAAATTATCGAAGATGGAAAGACAAGTTGACGTGGGTTGATTTGCCAGAGAATACAAAGCCTTCAGTAATATCAGAATCCACGCAAAAATCAGACAGGATCAACAGACATTAGTGATGGGTAACGCAGCGCTGCGTTGGCGTTATGCGCTGATACCGAGCACGGCGCTGTTGACGCTGATTCACTTATTCATAAGGCGCTAGCGCCAATAACGCCAACAACGCCAACAGCGCCTTAATGCCAAGTACAACGCAATATTGCGCGCAAGGTTACGCTACCGGTGTAGCGCCCATCTTTACTGCTTTAAATCACACAGATTGTGGAAAAGGATTGATTATCTTTTTACTGATGTACCCTATAATTCAAAGATTTTTCGAAAATTTTTAATAATTTACATAATTAGGAAGTTTGATTTATTACCTTTGAACTTAGGGTAAATGCGGGAGATATGGCAACTTTTTCGTTAAACTGCTATAAAACCAGAATCAAAAGAGATATGCGGGAGATATGGCACCCTTTTCGTTAAACTGCTATAAAACCAGAATCAAAAGAGATTTTTAAAAAAAACTAAACACAAATTTATTCTTTTATTAATTTAAAACAATAAAAATTACTTCAACTAGAATAAAAATTATTGCAAATATGTTTTTTCTTCATTATTAAAAAATGTTATAAAGTGCCAAATCACCCGACACTGCGGGGGATATGGCACCATATCATGGGTGATTTGGCACCCTAAGGGGATTTTAAGTTTTTGTTACTACAATTGTTGCATATGTGCACAAATGATATACATGTTTCATGTAACCACTTACAGCACATTACGCATTGGATCCAATCGTCTTTTTTAGTGGTTTATCCATATTCTTCACTGCATCCAACCCATTCATTTTCGCCTAAATCTCCAGGTCCATCAAATTCATCTTGAAATACAGCATTTTCATCAGCTTCATCGGAAGAAGCATAGTTAGTTACCAACTTGCGTTTATAAGTTTTCTTCTTTGGTTGTATTTTTCTTTTAAAATTTTTTGTTATCTGCTGGACCACATTTTCGGGAGACTTTAGAACCCTTGCCGTTTGTTTTCTCGTACTCGGCTTATAACTTTTCGATGTCGTTGGTATAGGCGCTATTTCATTTAAGACATGTTCATGCTTTTCTAGCATATCCTAGTGAAAACCTTAAATTAATCAAATAAAAATGAAAACACAATCATTGAATGTAATACCTGACTAAAACTCTGCAGGTCTGTGGTACACTGAAGCACTTCAGCCATATTTTGTCCTTGTTGTTATAGATGCTGTTTGTTGGCCCTTCACATTCAGAGTCCAGTCAAGTTTATGTTCAACATAATATTGAAAACCGAGACACAAAGATTTAGCGCTAAGGATATTTGGACTCTCAAATATCTTATAACATGCAAAGGGAGATATGGCATGAGAACCATATCACCCGCAGTAGTGGGGTGCCATATCTTCCTTTCGGTATATACCGAGTAGAAATGCCACGACTCTAACACACATGTTCACTCGCACTCGTATTCATCCAAAAACGAAATCACATTCAATTCTGTTTGTTTTGATATACTATGCACCATAAAGCTGTATCAAATACTCACCGTTCTGCTGCTTCTCAAAGTAAATGCAAAACAAAAGTAAGTCGTTTACATTTCCAAAATTTTTTTAAAAATCCCACACAGAAGCTATTATTGCAAATACAGCTAAACGAACAACATACCACGAATTCTCTCGCGCAGTTCAATTGAACTGTGTCCATATTCAAATGCTATGAAAGCTGCAAGTATTGAAAATGATAGGGGTGCCATATCACCCACTGGTGCCACATCTCCCGCCTTTGCCCTACTTATATATGTACTATTTGTGCCTGTATTTGCTGCATTACCTATAATTCAAAGCAGTAAAGGATTGGCGCTACACCGTCCGTGCAACCTTACGCGCAAAAGTTGCGTTGTACTCGGCATTAGAGTGCTTTTGGCGTTATTGGCGTTTTTGGCGCTGTTGGCGCTTGCGCAATGCGTTGATACCGTTACTGGCGTTGGCGCTATGGAATCAACGCCACAAAAATCGCTGCGTTATCCATCACTAACAGACATAAGTAGCCGGAAGTAGATATGTAAGTCATAACAACGGATAACAGTACAGAGACAAGGAGGAGAGAAGGGTGAAACCATTTTTAAGTATAAATTTTTACTGAAAAGTAATAGAAAACATTACTCCTTGCTGAACGTCCTTTAGGAGTATGAAATTTGAAGAAAATCAGATAATCAGCAAGGTCTGAAATTCAGGAATTTTTGGATTTGGACGTCTTTAATGGACCACCCCTACCACAGCTGAAACGACATGTACTTAGTCTGACAATTTAAGATTTCTTAATTAAGTTCAGTATATTAAGGACTATCCATAGGTATTTAAATCGGTTTGAGTTGTGAGAAAAGTTTGAGTCTTGTCTGGTGAGAGGTTTATATATTTTCCCTCTCCATATTAGAAGCCTTTTTAGAATTCATCGAACTAAAGAAAGGTAAAAGGTACCTCAACTGTACAGCTCTGTGTAGATAACTCTTTAATTGACCTAGGAGTGGTAGATGATTTGGACGTTTCTGGATTGCTCAGATCTTCAGCCTAATGTTTTCAGTCCAGATAATCAGAAATATTATTATTATTTATTATTTATTTAAAAATCATAGTACAATAAGGCTTGGTCTTTTGTAGCACATCAATGTTTGAATATATAACAGGAGTTGTTTAAATTTAAAAAATAAAAAAATAAAAAATAAGCTTGACTTAAATAAATGATAACTATAACTAATATAATAAATTAAGAAAAAGATATGAAAGGAAAAGGGAAAACTGAGTTTGAAAATGAAGAGAATAGACGAAAGCGTTAAGAGATAGAGAAATGCGAATAAATAGCACGTTTGAAATTGCACATCAATCTAATTCTTTTAATATCAATTGGCAAGGCATTCCAAAGCCTGATAGTGCTAATGAAGAAGAATCGGCTAGTATTTAGAAAGTTACACCTAGGGACAATCAAATGAAGGGACCTAGTTGATTGGCAAAATCTAAGCTTTTTAAATAAATAATCAGGGTCTTGAGTATGAATCAGTTTACCCAAGAATATAATATTCCTTTTATTAAAGTAATTCATTAAGCTGCACCCTAAAATGCTTTTACTCATTTCACTAATGTGGTCGAACTGTCGTACATCATACACATATCTGGCCGCGTTGTTAAAAGCAACAATAAGTTTGTGCTATGACTGAGAGTCCAATTTGCAGTAAATAGTATCACAATAAGTAATTTGGGGAACTATTAATTGAACAACTAGCCTGCGTCTGGTTTCGATAGGAGTAAAATCCTTAGACGTTCTTAAATACCGTAAAGTAGCATAAATTTTACCAACAATGTTATTGACATGGTCAGTACAGGTCAAATTAGAGTTTAGTATTAATCCCAAGTTTCTAGCTTTGCTTACATAATCTAGTTGAACTCACCCAATGAATAAAGGTGGAATACCAACTAAGCATAGAGCATTCCTTGCAATTGGGAGCACTTTGGATTTGCTAGGGTTTATAAGTAGGAAGTTATCGCTAGCCCATCTACTAAGAGAAGACAAGTCAGCGTTTAATCTAAAAGCAAGATCCTCGATAAGCCCTACAGGTCGCGACAAATAAAGCTGAATGTCATCAGCATAAGCATGGATGTTCGAGTGTTCACACATCAAGAAAATGTCATTAATGTTATATGTCCAAAGAAAATTCTAAAAAAGAAAATGAAATTACAAACTCAAACAAAAATATTTCTGATACGAAAATCTTCTTCTTTATTTGCCAGTCCGATGCTTTCATGAATTCCTACTTCAGATCGACTAATTTATAGCCAGCGTACTGTTAAAAACTATTTATCTACTTTGAAAAAGGTTAACAAATCCAGAAAAAGATTTGAAAAGTTTGTTGTGAAATATCAGAAATCCAAATTTTTTCTCCGAAATTCCATGCAAAACCTAATTTGTATCCAGCAACCCTAACTACACCACTGCTCTCCTACTGAGATCGGGTCTACGTCCCGGAGGGGCCCTCTCTTTGGGAGGCCTAGAATTGTAACATCGACAACAACTTTAGACCTAGAGTTCACGTCACTACAACAACAAAAACACCACTGTTCAGCAACTATACAACCCAGCAAACCTTAGAAATGCACCTAATCGCAGTGGCGGATACAAGGGGGTGAGATGGGGCCAATCGGCCCCATGCCAAGTGATTACATTTTTTTTTTTAAATTATATGTAAGGATTCTAAAAACATTCTGTTATTTTCTAGAAATGTAGTCAATCGGCCCCCCTCTTGACAATGCTGAACTGAATTACTTAGTACAATTCCTCGTCTTCAAAATCAGCCACCGAATGGTCACCTACGAATTTTCCCTTCTTCGTTACAACAATTTTAAGCAAACTAACTTTTTAGCTTCAGGGTATTACTTGTTTTGGCATAACTTTTTTGTGAAAAACCAATACGAAGTAATTCATTTAGTGCAGAGTCAATGGACTTTCCAAATTTATAGACATGTTAACACTCGCTGAACGATATTGTGTCTAAATATCCTGAATTCGATCGGCATTAGGAAAATTTGTTTATTCGGTGGCGAGTTTGATGCCACCCATCAGTTCGGCATGTGATTCCGTTACTATTTTCGTTACTTTCCCGTAAGACTTCTGCGAAAGCTCTTCAGTTCATAGTCAAATTTACTAATGCTGTAACTATAGCCGAACACAAAACATGATATCACTTTCTGGTCTTAAAACATGTTTTACTGAATGATCAATTCAAAAAAAATATTTAAACCCATATACTGTGGGAATAAATGCATTGTAACATAAACTGGTTTTAATTGTTCGCCCAGGACCAAAAAAAAAATGTTCTTGTTTTCATCATTTTAAATTGATTTTAATACGCTTTCACTCTGTTTTGTCACATACAATTTCAAAATAGTAAACTCTGCAACATTCGGAATGCCAATTGAAAATGTCCTTACATGTCCCTATTAACAATGTTATGCAAGAAACACAGGTATACGAGTGAATATTTGTAGAGAAAAAAAAAAAAAAAAAATGAAGCCGCAAAATATGCAAAGGAAGAAATTCCAACAATGAAAAACTTTTTCATTTGACATATAAAATTCGCACCGTTTTCAACTGCCCCTGCGCAGTGATACAAACAACAACAGCAACAATGCTATGTACAACAACATATGTGTATATGTGCTTACGTACGTACGTAAGTTCTTCATCATGTCGCTCGCTGAGTGTGTGTGTGTGTGCATGTATAATATCCTTGTTAGTATATCCTGCAAGAATTTTGCTGCTGTTTCGTCCTCGTCATTCACTGCGCCATAAATCACTCACTCACTTGGTTTGACTTTGCTTGAATCGGTTTGGCTGGGGTTTTTTCTTCGTCGCCGTCGTCGTCCTTGGCGTTCTCATCTGCTTCCTTTGCCTGCATTATTGTTGTTGTTAATGTATATTGTTTTTTTTATAATTTTTTTTTTTTTTTTCTTTCATTTTTTTCTTTGTTTTTATTAAGGGATTTTTTTCTCTGTTTATTTTTGTTATTCACCCTGCAGTGACATTTTGGAGTGACAGCCGAGACGCGCTATGCTGTGCTGTGCTGTGCCTCAAGTCCTTCGTGTCCTTTTTTGCGCAACATTGTCGCAAGTTTATCGTTTGTTTTTAATGTTGATGTGTTTTAGCGCGGAACGAGGGTGACATTTCGTCCATTTCATCCAATGGAACAGCGCAACTTGTGCGGCAAAATCGCCACAGCAGCGGCGAATCGAAACAAAGACGAGGTCGCGCTAACAAAATAAGGATAATGATGATAAGAATGAGAATGAGCATAAAAACATGCATTAAGACGAAAGGACAATGGCATGATAGGAAAAGTGTGTTTAATTGCAAATCATTGTACATAGATAATCGAGTTACTTGTTCTATTTTTATAGGGTGAATCAAAATGGAAATTAAATGGCAGGACATTTTTTGTAAAATTACTACACAGGGTGTAGAAAGAAATCAGTCTTGTTTTGGAGAAAAATTTTGCGTTGCAAAGCTTAAGCAAAATTTTAGGCAGAGAACTGGCGCAACCCGTATACAGTTCATAAAAGAGATATTAAAAGAATTCAAGAATACTGAACGAACATCATTGTACTGACAGGAAGCCGACCTGGCTCCAGAGTCTGTCAGAACCCATTTAAATATGGTACTCAGCTCGATAAGCAGTTTGATTACGATTGGGAACATTCCTGCTCCCTTGAACCATTTGTAAGCCTCACACCCGAATAAAAATTGACCAGCGATGATTTGAAGAATTCGGGCTCAGCAAGGTTTGTGTTGATATGTAGCTCTCTAACTTTTGAAAGGTCATTGCCATAACCTTATGGGCTCGTTGTGTCCGAGACTTGGCCAATTCAGCAACGAGCACACCTGTGCTTTAAGCACAAACGTTGTCTGGATGCATCAGAACCGTAGGTGGGCGCTTTTTCTTGTGCACGTTCTAACGATGGTGTATGCAAATAAGTGTGTACAAATTTAAACGCACAACAACAGCTCTACTTGAGCAGCCTTATGGTTGCTGTACCACAACATGTAAACCAAGTTTTGCGTGCGTGTTGGTGCCCACCATTGGCCAGCACCCAACGAGTTCTACGGAAATAAGTGACATTGGCGAGCATCCATCTAAATTAACCCTGATGGTCTTATTGTGTCCAGTACTTGACTGATGCTGCAACGTTCACACTTCTCTTTCATACACTAATGATGTGTGGATGCGACAACACCGTGGGTGGGCGCTAGTTCTTGTGCAAGTTCTAACAGGAGTACGATTGAGAAAAATGAGAGCAGAACTAAGAGAGCATTTTTATATACACAAATATATGTACAAATATGAACGCACAACAATGATACAGCTCGATACAGTTTGCCCATTCACGAAATGTGGATTATGTCCGCCAATAATTCGGACATAGTCCCCATTTGAAAAATTTTCGGACATAATCCCCATTTACGAAGAGGTGATTATGTCCGTTGGGATTATGGCGGGTAACCCGGATTGACACCAGAGTATCCTTTAAAGAACATCAGGCTGCTGTTAGTGAAAAAGCAGCGAAAGTCAAAAGAGCTCTATCGCGTATCATGGCAAATGTGGGTGGACCACGGTCAAGTAGGCGGAAGCTGCTGGCTAGAGTTGCAAGCTCCATCATCCTCTGCGCTGCGACGCAACATAGAAAGAATCATATATGTTTGGCTATCCGATCTACATACCGTCTAAGCGCACTTCGGGTGGCGAGCGCCTTTCAAATAGTGTCGGACGATGCTATCGGAGTGATTGCAGGAATGGTACCAATGAATATTCTGGCATGCGAACTGCAGCGAACATACAACGCATGCACAAACGCATCCAGGGCAAACGAGAGAATGCGCAGAATTCAAGAGTGGCAGCGAAGATGGGATACATCGGAGAAGGGGAGATAGACATTTTCTCTAATCCCAAATATTAAAGCATGGATCGACCGTAAGCAAGGCGAGGTCTTTCCTTACACAGCTGCTCAGTGGACATGGATGTTTTGAAAAATATTTTCATCAATTTAAACATGAAGTGACACCTTCTGCCCTGACTACCCAGGTGAAGCTGAAATGTCCAACACAGTGCAGAAATGCAAGAGGCCTTTGCTGAGCCTATCACAGTGCCAAATATGTGTGAAACACCAGCAAAATGGCTGGCGGTTCAATCATTTGCCGCAAAATTGTTAAAAGAACTCCGTTTGATTGAACGCAGAAGAGCGGTGGAACTGAAAGTACCATCGATCCCGCTACATCGAGAACAGGGAGAACGAGTGCGGACTAGACCGACCAACTGATAGATCATTGAGCAATAATGCTCTAGATAGTCTCCTGACGTAATACCTGACGGTAGTTCCAGGAAGAGCAACCCTTCCTGGCTTGCAGGCTGTAGACGCTTTTATTCCTCGTTAAAATAAAGCTTCCGCAGCCATATGATTGCTGTATTACCATACGCAAATGAAGATCTGCGTCCGTGTTGGTGCCCACCAGAGGCTATCTCCTAACGAGCACTACAGAAATAAGTGATCACCTATCTAAAATCACTCCGCGCACTATGGCGATTGGCAATGCCGCAACTATGCACTGCTGTTACATCTTAGTGGGAGCTCTATCATCTCCTGGAATGAATACCTACGGTAGCTGGACTAGAACTCCCCTAGCTGATTCGGTTTTGATGGAAAGTGACATCAGTTGAATGGGAAGGTCCGCGACAAAGTCCTACCTTTTGCTGAACCATTCTTCCCACATTTTAACGGTTGCTTCATAGCAATCCATTTGTCTTCGTCGGAAAGAACTCACAGTTTTTGGCTTCTGAAAAATATTCCAATCTCGAGCCCTTGATAAGGATGCTTAAAAGGATTCAGATTGAACCAAATTTTGATAACGTATGCCTGTAAACTTCCTAAATAACATTTGTCGTAAAGTGTAAGTGAACTCATTATTACAAACATAATTCTTCATACTCATTTATGGCCCAAAATACATACATATGTATGTCCTTTTACTTCCTTTCGCCTATGCGTTATTATCAGAAGGAGTGGAATAAGAAGAAGTAGCAAACTCATTGCTTCTAATTTTGCGCTTTTAATAATTCTAAGCGTTAAGTAAAAATTATTTCAAAAACTTTTCAAAATTTACAACTACAAGCGAACCCCGTACCCCCAACACCAACACAAATTCTCATTAATGGACCAAATGCAATCCCCCAGTGTTAAGTCAAAAAGCAACAACAACAGCAGCAAAAACAACTAGCACATGTAAATGAAGAAGAGAAGAAATATAAATTTTGACAGAAAACAACAAAACAAAATCCATAACTCAGGATAAAACATAATTCCACACCAGAAAAAGGCAACAACATCAAAAAAACAACACGAACCAACAACACAACAGAAAACAGAAGAAAAAAACAACACTGAGTGGAGAGAAGAAGTAAAGTAGTAAAAGAAGAAATGAAACGACAATGAAAAGTACAAAATAACGGTACAGGAGCAGTTACAGTTATTTATTAAATCCCTTTACGCATTTCCATAATAATTTCAAATATTTAAATAATCTGCGCGCCAATGAGCGTTGCAGTATAAAGGACAGAGTTGCCAGATGCTTAGAAATCGCAAATTTTTTCTTGTCAGGAGTGGTGATGATAAAAACTGTTTAAAAATGCTTGGTGAATATAGAATATCTTTAGATTTTGGTAACTGGACAAAAAGTCAAACCATACTAGGTCTTCATACTTATATAAAAGACAAGTTTTGACAGAGATCACGCACTTCCCAATATAAGAACATATCGTGAGCAGCAGTCTCCTTATCTTATTACTTCCAGCAGATTTTTCATCACAATTCTCCCGATCCATACATTTTCTTCTTCATCGTCTTTTGTTCTATCATGTCTTACACTGCCTTGTAGATTATTCTTAAGGGCTTGACGTAAAACTTTATTACGCTGTTTTCGGGAATTACATATGTTAGATCCATCCCTATTTGTTTTCCATTTGATTGATTCATTTTTGATGTGAGTTGCGTTGGAGATGACGTGCAATCTTCAAAATTTTTATATGATCCTTTGCGGTTTGTTGCTAAATACTGGAGAAGAAAAGTCTGTGCTGCTCTGTGAACAGAATTTAAGGTGTCGTGAACTCTACATATTTCGATGATTCTTCTTATACAGAGCGAAGAAAAAAAACTTGCGTTGCTAAATGAGTTTCTACCACGTTCGTGAGTGTTTTAACTACGTTTCGTTGCTGATTTGGATTTAACAACGCTCCAAGATCATATTTTTATGATGCATTGCCAAATTACTCACGAACGTGGCTGAAACTTCTTTAGCAACGCTGGTTGCCAAGCGTTGTTAAATCCAAATCAGCAATGAAACGTGGGCAAAACACCATGAAACGTAGTAAAATCTAAATCAGCTACGAAACGTAGTCAAAACACTCACGAACGTGGTAGAAGCTAATTTGAAAACAAATAGACTTTCAGTTAACCTCAAAATAATGATAGCAGTGGCTGAGTTCGTTTACGTCCGCATCTATCACACAACAGGTTCCAGGTTCAAATCTCCCCAATACCAAACAAACAAATAATAAAAATACTAGAAAACATCCATTTCAACAATAGTTTTTTTTTATAAAAAAAATACTTTTGAACTATGCATTAGTTAACTTATGACAAGGGTTTAAAAAAACAACATTTAATTTTCAGTCAATAGTTAACCATTAGTTATGCCCCGAATTTCATTGGCTTACCATTAGTTAACCGCTGACAAAATGTCATGCAAGATCTTTTTTTGGGAGCTGAAAAGTATCGGTAATATAGATACTGTTTTATTTACCAAAAATTTTATTGATTTTATAATAAAATGCATTATTGTATCAATTGTAAAGGTAATTGAAATGTTATAGGTGCCTGTGTCATTAAAAAAGTTTATCCTAATAGTACGCCCTATTGAAATAATAGTAATGCTAATTAAAAAACTAGTAAAGGTGTAACCTTTGGCCTGCCCAAACATTAAATACCCAACACTGTAGTATTTTAAAAATTAGGCTTGTACGGGAGGTGCCACCACCTTTTGTCTGAATTCACAAAGCATTTGCTCAGATCTTGCACTTACTGTTCTCAGTGTATGAGTGAAATTTGGATTATCTCAAAAACGTTTTGAGTACAGCATTTCGAAGCTTTTACTTATATGGCAGGTACCACGCCCTTTCGTCCAATTTTGTCTAGTTTTTCCTCAGAGCTTGCATTCTAAGTGTTTGAGTAAAATTTAGTTGGTGTGGCTCAAAAAAAAAATTCAGTGTAGCATTTTGAAACTTTTGTTTATATGGGAGGTGCCACACCCACTTGTCCTCGTTTGCCTAGTTTTTACTCAAAGCTGTACTTACCGTCTTTAGTATTTATGTGTATTTTAGTTACATTGTCGTGAAAAATATTCATAAAAGTTGCATTTTGAATATGTACTCAGGAGGTGACACTGATCAAGAAAGTATATACTTTTCCATACCTACCACGCCTCTTCCTCCGCGTTGCAATCGGAAGGACAAAATGAATATACCCTGGGTGTAGAGTATTACAAGAAAGTTTACTTCAATTGTATGTGCCCTATTAGGAATATAAAAAAAAAAAAATCAGTAATAGTTTGTCCTATTGATTGTATAGTATATCCTAAAGAATCAATTTTTACCAACAATTTTAATTATGAAATGCTTACGACTACATCGAGCACGTTGGAGAATTTGCAAAATTAAATAAAACTGTCTTAATATGACCCTATTCTATATTATATGTTTACGGCAACCCTATAAGAGGGTGAGTACTTGTAAGCAAACACTAACACCAAGCCAAACAAACAAACATTCTCGCACGCATACAAACCAACACACAGTAAAAAAAACATGACAAATGTTTATGTGTATTTATATCATTAAAGTTTTACACAAGGATGCTGCTACTGCAAAAAGAAAAAAAAAAAAAACGAAAGGACTCGCGACTCAACGAAAAAAACGACGTCGTCGTCATAAACAGGACAAACGAAAATGAATTTAATCCCTTTTGGCAGAAAAAAATCATAATTTCACAAAGAAAATCGCAGAAAAACACACGCATACAAAGCAAAACAGACGAACAAGGACGAAATGTAACCTCAGTGGAATGGCAGTGGAGTTGCAACGCTCACCAGGCGCGGGGGCGGGGTGCTGCTGCTATGGCAGTACAAAAATAATTCTAATCTTCTCATGAATATTCCTTTTCATTTCAGTTTCCTTGTCTATTCTTTTTTTTTTTTATTTTCTTTCTTTCTTTTTTTCTCTCTTCTTCGATGTCCCAACAGTAGCAACGTAGAGGAAAGCAGCATAAAACAGACGGGCGATGAAGCACCACTCATCAGCAATTCAGTTCGTCCTGCTGCTGGTGTTTTCTTCAACGTTGTCATCAAAGCAAATAAGTTGAATTTCCTTTTTTCATCTCTTATGACCAGTTTGCGGGTCAAAGGATACGAAAAAATAATTAGGTTTTAATTTAAACAAATTAAAAGCGACAAAAGAAGCCTTCGTATCGAATGTTCCTAGTGGGTATCAAATTACATTTAAGCAAATAAATTCGCTGGTGAAAGCATAAATATGAAATTAATATATTTAACTCTAGATTTTAGTCTCATGCCAATAATCTTCACCAATTCAAAACATTTCTTAAATCGAAAAAATTGTCTTTCGAAACATTCATCAAATTTCCTTGAATTTCCCATTTTTTGGCCAAATTGATTTTCTTAACTCACTGCAAACAAAATAAATAGCACTTGTACATCAAAACGTTGTCATTACGTTTATGCTGAAAAATGTCAAACTTCATTATGGTGTTGCCAGATCTTAGCTGTTGACATTAGTATTGCCAGTTCCCGAAATATAAATAGTACAAACAACACTATAGCACTGCCTTCGACAGTGTCTCCCGCGAAAACATCTGGGTTTCAACGAAGAGGTATTGCCGCAAAGGTCATAAACTTAGTACGTGCACAATATGAAGGCTTTAAATGCAGTGTGTTACACAACGGGCTGTTGTCACCGACATTCACCACTAATTCAGGCGTACGGCAGGGGTGTCTACTATCACCATCACTTTTCCTTATCGTTCTTGATGATATCCTAGATACAGCTCTTAATAAGGCCAAAAGGGGTAACCAATGGAACTTTACCGAACATCTGGAAGATCTCGACTACGCTGACGACATCTGCCTCTTATCGTCCAAACATTCAGATATGCAAAGCAAAATTGAAGACCTTGTCTTGGAATCACATAAGGCCGGCCAAAAATCAACGTATCCAAGACTAAAAGCATGAAGTTAAACGCAAACAGGGAAGACATCACGTTTAGAGCTGGCAGTGATGACATCGAAAACGTCGATAGCTTCACGTATTTAGGCAGCATTATCACCATGGATGGTGGAACAAAAGAGGATATCAACTCAAGAATAGCAAAAGCAAAAGGAGCGTTTGCTCAACTGAACAAAATATGGTCTTCTTCCGTTATATCCATCAAAACGAAAGTGCGCCTTTTTGATTTGAATGTGAAATCGATTTTGTTGTATGTGTGCGAAACGTGGCTTGCTACTGAACAATTAATGAACAAGCTGCAAGTATTCGTCAACAAATGCTTAAGGGATATAGCAAACGAGGTCAAGCTGCGCAAATGGGGATGGATTGGTCACACTCTCCGGAAACCACACAGCAAAGTTTGTCGCCAGGCTCTTGAGTGGAATCCACAAGGCAGTAGAGCACGTGGTAGACCCAAAACCAACTGGAAAAGGTCGCTGGAAAAGGAAATCCAAGAATCGGGAAAGTCGTGGCAAGAGATCAAAGTCATCGCAAGGGATCGCGACGAATGGAGATGTTTCATATTGGCCCTAAGCTCCTCCTAGGAGTTGAAGGAGAATATAAGTTTTTTTAGAAAATAACGTTATATGCGAAACAGTCAAATTAAGTTCACTAAGAAGCGGTAAGGGACAGGACGGAGAATGAGTTTTTAACACTTTATGTTATAATTTCATAGTAAAATATCAAAAACTACTTTTTCTAAACAATTCGTATAGCATGGTTTTGAGCCCCGTTAAATTGAATGGTACATTTTCTGGAGAATCACAAAATTACTAAAAAAAAACATGAGGGTCTCTTAAATGTTCAATGACAAAAAGACCACACTGTCACACAAAATAGCAGCTGCTTTGGCAATTATTTAAAAAACCTCTATATTTTTATGACATGTGACATGCAGGTATCTGTTTAAATAAATTTTAACTCAAACAATGGCGCTTACAAAGAACCAAAAAGACATAAAACAACTTAAACTGACAACTTTTCAAAGTAACGACGAGTAGATCCTGCTTTATTGACTGAGTGAATGGGAAACGGCCATGTTAGTCCGTACGTCATTGACGACGTTTCCTTTGCAACATTCAACATTATGTTTCATGTGTGCACTCTCTTGTTCTTTGTTTATTTATGTGTTTTTTTGTATCTTTCCCACATTCATATTTTCGCTCGCAGAGAGAGTTTTGACTGGTCGAAACAAAAAGAACACGCTGCGGGCTCAAACTGAAGCTGTCACTCAAAAATGCGTGTAAATCATGTGTTGCCGCCGCCATCATTGAATTGAATGAACACAACGCGAGTGTCAACTGTCAATTTAATAAAATGTAATAAATCACAGGGTGTGGCTGTTATATTGTTGATTTTGTTGTTGTTGCTGTTGCTGTTGAATAAACAATTTTTAAGGGAGGATTTTTTGACTTTTTTCAATTTTTTAATCTTTTACGGATGATTTGTGTTCGCCGTATATGAGAGTGTAAATTTTAAATTATGAAAAAAGGTTCCAAATTAAAAAAAAAGAAATAATAAAATTTGTTGTCGTTAGCGAAATGTCAGATGAAATGAAATGTCAGTGGAAGAAAAAAAAAAAGCTGAGTAAAGTTATCTAAATGAGTGCCATGCGCTTAGGTCGACTTTTATTTGTGTAGTTAAAGGAACATGCTCGCACACAGACACACCATAATTATGGGTTATTTCATACGTGACTCCTCAAGTAGAGTTGAAATAAAACTGTGTGAAATTTGACACAAATTGTGTAAAATGAGAGCCACACAATACTGTGTAATAATATAACACAGAAACTGGGTAAAATTTACACGGAAATGGAAAGTCTTTGATATATATATATAAGTAAAATTTGACATAATGCGTGACTCCCTTTTTTCAATGTGAGTGAAATTTCACACAGTTTTACTTGGTGTTTAAGGCTTCAAAAATATACACATGGTATTCCAAAACAGAGTGTCATTTTGGCACCTAAAAGCAATTCGGTAGACCAAACCTCGCGGTAAACGAATTCGGTTCAATATAGAGTTGGGCAAAGCACTGAAATTGTGAAAACTCATTACGAAACTGGTGATAATTTTGCAAAGTTCATACTTATTTTGAACGATGTAAAGCCATTTCACATCCAAGTTTAGTGAAAAAGGCAAGTTTCGGATGTCATGATTACAAAACGTAATCGTACAACTAGATTGATTTAAAATATTGTTGAAGACGATCCGGAAATGTCAATTCAATGACGCTCACAGCCACAGGCTACACAGAATTTGGGCCAAGACCCTCACGAATTTCAATTGAATTAAGAATTGGGCCAACATATTACTAATGTTAGGTTTTGATTTTTTACGAACAACGACTTTAGTGACGCAGCATCATTCTGGCCTGGCCAAACATTAAATACACTACATTGCAGTACTTTTGAAATTGTTGCTTATATGGGAGGTGCCACGCCCTCTTGTCCGAGATCACCCAGTTTTTGCTCAGAGCTTACATTTATAGTTTTTAGTGTCTGTGTGAAATTTTTGGTTGTATTTTCTCAAAAAACGTTTGCAGTAAAGCGTTTTGAAGCTTTTGATTATATGGGGGGTACCACGCCCTCTTGTCGGAGTTCGTCTAGTTCTAGCTCAGAGCGTGCAATTATAGTCCTTAGTATTTGAGTGAAATTTTGTTGGACTATCTCAAAGAACTCTTGCAGTATAGCGTTTTGAAGCTTTTGCTGATATGGGAGGTGCCACGCCCTCTTGTCTAAGTTCACCCAGTTTTTCCACAGAGCTTGCATTTATAGTTTTTAGTGTTTGAGTTAAATTAGATTGGATTATCTCAAAAAATGTTTTCAGCATAGCGTTTAAAAGCTTTTGCTTATATGAGAGATGCCACATCCTCCCACTTGTTCGAGTTAGACTAGTTTTAACTCAATTATAGTCCTTAGAATTTGAGTGAAATTTAGTTGGATTATCTCAAAAAACGCTTTCAGTATATCGTTTTGAAGTTTTTGCTTTTATTGGAGGTGATACGCCCTCTTATCCGAATTCACCCAGTTTTTTCTTCGAGCTTGAGCTTACAATTCGTAGTAGTTATGTGTATTTTAAATATATTTTCCTTAACTCACTGTAAACAAAACAAATTGCACTTGTACATCAAAACGTTGTGAGTACGTTTATGCTAAAAAATGTCAAACTTTATCATAGTGTTGCCAAATTTTAGCTATAGACATTAGTGTTGCCAGTTCCCAATATATAAATAGTGCCCTACGTATATCCACTCGCAAGTGGAGTGTATCAGGAAGTAAGTAATTCCGTTCAATGGTTACTGTCGTAGTAAGGTAAAAAATACAGTCAAGAATTTCCTATGATATTGTCCAGTACTAGTAGACAAAAACTAAACTTCAGATTTTTGTCAATCCTTTTTTTGATATTCTCATTGACTCATATGCTCATATTCAACATCATAGATAAAACCGGAACCGAACACTTATGTTTATTGTGTCCTCCTTTAGAGATTTAAGACTACCAACAAAGTCAACTAACTCTCCAATAAATGTGGTAGTCCAAACCAAAGTACTTCATGCAGTGCATCAAAAGAATGCACTTAGACACTTATCTATTTAGTATTTTGGAAAAACTGCAGACCAACAAGTTAGCTCCATAGAGTACTTAATAACAAAGATTTCTTGCAGAGTGTCCACGCAAGATATCTGTCAGTTAAAAACATTGGTTATTCCTTGTGCATGAACTTGCCCCATAATTTCTGAAAATATAAACGCTTTTCTGTGTATGTGTGTTTGTGTGTGTGTGTGCGTTGATGTCCTGAGGCAGCAACATTATCGCAATCATCATTACCATCATCATAAAGCCAGAGAACTGGAGAATAGCGACAGTCGCATCAGAATCCAGAATTTAGCACAGACTCAGGCGGCAGGCAGCTCATTTTACAGCGCTGAGCACGCATAAATCACTCATTATGAGGCGTAATTAATGCGACTCTACGGCGACCTAAATTTTATATAAATCATTAGATTAAGCAAACACACTAACAGAGGCACACACACACATATACATACGAGAATACCAAAAATAAACGTATTCTAACGAGCATGTTGGTTAAAACAGCCCCCTCATCTAACAACTTATGTAATTCACTCTCACCCTTGTCACATTTTGAAAAGCAGGCACCAGAGCAGGGGATAGGGGAGCAAATGTTGCATAATTTTCATCAACTGCCACAAACATCACAGCAAAATAAAAACAAATAAAAGAACGCAGCAGTAAGTAAATTTTGTAATTTAAGCTTGGAGACATACATTGTTTTTAAAGATTCCTGCAAGGAGTAATCGAAGCTGATTATAGCTGAACATATGTTTTTTGTTAGATATAACGTCTTGGCAGAAATCTGCCCGTGACAGTTTTCAAAAAACATAAAAAAAAATGTTTGTGTCTTCTCTGGGATTGAACCCACGATTCGTTCGTCATTAGTCGACACTTTAACCAGCTGAACTAGTGTTCCAGTTTCAGATACTTAAGGAAGTATTTTAGCTAACATCCGATTTTGGTTCGCAAAGGTTCAAAACTTTCGTAATAAAATATTTTTTTGATAAAACTTGAATTTTTTCAATTGTTTGGTACGGAAAAAGTTTGTGAGGCTGAAGCAAAATTCTGAAAATCATCGAAATCATGCGTGGTACTACGTACCTTCACCGTTAAAAAGTTTATTTTTGTATTTGCTTTGCATAGAATTCTTCAGAAAAGGAATTAGAGGCCACCACAAGGCATCTTGAAATATAGTGTACGTGTATCTATTGAATAAAATAAAAATGAGAAAAATCTTGCCCCCAGTTTCCTATTGGTGTAAGTATCAAGCATAAAAATGTTGGTCCTGATCGGAAAATATTTGACTGTGCCCCCAGGCCATTGAAGGTCGGAAAAACGCTATTGATATCAAAAAATGGGGCTTTAATCGAAAGAATCAGTCCTATCTTTGAAACTATTTGACATAAGTGAATGAGATTTGGTTTGTATATGAAAAATGCTTGATTAAATTGCATCCAATAAAAAACTGGGCGATGCCACGCCCCCTCCACCCAAAATTTTACGTATCTCTGATAATATTTGACGCAGGTAAATGGGATTTGGTACATAACTAATTCGCACTGGGAAAAAATTTTCAATCAAAATGGGCGGGACCACGCCCCCTTCATTCTAAAAAAACAAATTTGTCATATCTCTGAAACTATTTGTCGCATCACTTTATTTGAAATAAAATCTTATTCACCTGTGCCGAATAGTTTCAGAGGTATGAGAAATTTTCTTTTTTTTTTAGAATGAGGAGGCGTGGCCTCGCCCATTTTTATTGAAAATTTTTTCCCAGTGCCAATTAGATATGTACCAAAACTCATTAACCTGAGTCAAATGTATTTTCAGAGATACGAGAAATTTCGGGTGGAGGGGGCGTGGCGCTGCCCATTTTTTTTATTGGATACTTGTTACTCAAGAATTGTTCATATACAGTGCTGTGCAAAACATTTGCAACCAAAACCACTTGAAACTGAATCACCAATTTTCGGCCACTAAAACAGATGCAAATAAAATACTTGGTATGAGGTTTTATGTCTTTTATATTGTTGTTTATAAAACAACAATAAAAAGTCCATACATCACTATTACAAAACTAAAACTTAAGTGCAATATAAAAATATATTGGAATTGGCTGTGCAAAACATTTGCAACTATTAATCTAAATTAAAAATTAATTACTAAAAATATCAATATTTAATAAAATAACCCCTGTTTTTTATAACAGCAGTGCATCTTTTTGGTATAGATGCGATAAAACTATTTTCAAAAGAGTGCAGAATGTCCTGCGACCGTTTTTTAACTTCATTAAACAACGCATCCTGTTTTCTAAATTTTTGATTGCATAATAAGCAATGCATTTTCGTGACTTGACTATTTGATTGGGTTTAGACCTGGCGATTCCGTGGGGCATTGATGAACATCAATATTTTGCCATTTTATCCAATCTTTTACCACTTTCGACTTGTGCTTAAGGTTGTTATCATGTAGGAATATCCATTTTAGTGTCCTTTTCCAAATTGCATATGGCATCTTAGTATTTTATGGTATGTCTTTATAATCATTAGACTTCATTATGCCTTCAACACTTTGAATTGTACCGATTCCTTGCGCAGAGAAGCATCCCCAAATCAATATACTACAACCTCTATGCTAGACAGTTCCTCTTGTATATTTTGGGCTTAGCCATTCTCTCCTTGGTCTTCTCACAAGACTTTTACCATCTTTTCTGACGGGTTCAAGTTAAATTTATGCTGATCGAGTGGTAACAGTCTTATGAGAAGACCAAAGAGAGAAAGGCTTAGCCCGAAATATACAAGAAGAACTGTCTAGTAAAGAGGTTGTAGAATCATGGTCAGGGGATGGTTCTCTGCGCAAGGATTCGGTCCAATTCAGAGTGTCGTAGGCATAATGAAGTCTAATGATTATAAAGACATACCATAAAATACTAAGATGCCATATGCAATTTGGAAAAGGACACAAAAATGGATATTCCTACATGATAACAACCTTAAGCACAAGTCGAAAGTGGTAAAAGATTGGATAAAATGGCAAAATATTGATGTTCATCAATGCCCCACGGAATCGCCAGGTCTAAACCCAATCAAATAGTCAAGTCACGAAAATGCATTGCTTATTATGCAATCAAAAATTTAGAAAACAGGATGAGTTGTTTAATGAAGTTAAAAAACGGTCGCAGGACATTCTGCACTCATTTGAATATAGTTTTATCGCATCTATGCCAAAAAGATGCACTGCTGTTATAAAAACCAGGGGTTATTCCATTAAATATTGATATTTTTAGTTACTAATTTTTAATTTAGATTAATAGTTGCAAATGTTTTGCACAGCCAATGCCGATACATTTTTATATTGCACTTAAGTTTTAGTTTTGTATTAGTGATGTATGGTCTTTTTATTTTTGTTTTATAAACAACAATATAAAAGACATAAAACCTCATACCAAGTATTTTATTTGCATCTGTTTTAGTGGCCGAAAATTGGTGATTCAGTTTCAAGTAGTTTTGGTTGCAAATCTTTTGCACAGCACTGTATGTACTAAGTCTCATCCTCCTTTGTCAAATAGTTTCAAAGATAGTAGGATTGATTGATTCCTTATTTTCATATTTCCGACTTTAAACGGCCTGGGGTGCGGTCAAATATGTTCCGATTGGGACCAAATTTTTTTCGCTTGGTGTCTATATCAAGGAGACCAATATTTTTTTTTTTAATTATTTTTTTCCTTAATCGGTAATAAGCTTTTGAAAAGTTTTTTTCTAAGCACTCCATTAATATTATTAAAAACAATTCCGTTTCGAATTCGTTTTTGATGTACGTTACGGGTTCGAAATGGGTCCGCCACTGCAGACTACAATTTCATGCCTTACACCCAGGGTATATTCACTTTGTCCTTCCGTTTAAAATACATAGAAGGAGGCGCGGCAGATATAGACAAGTATATATGTTCTTGATCAGCGTTACCTCCTGAGTCATGTCCATCTGTCTGGCTCGCTGACTGGCTGGGTGTGCGTGGAAATACATTTTCTGAGAAAACTGAGCAAGATAATTCAATGAAATTTAGTACACTGCCTCTGTTGTCAAAGTTAGCTCGTGGGATTGAAAATGAGCGAAATCGATCAACGGACACGCCTACCGCCCATACAAAAAATATATTCAAATTGCAACTTTTGGAGTATTTTTTACGACAATACAACTTAAATAAACATTAATACTAGGAATTGTAAGCGCAAGCTCTAAAAAAAAACTAGGCGAATTCGGACAAGACAGCGTGGCACTTCCCATATAAGCAAAAGCTTCAAAACGCTATACGGAAAACGTTTTTTGAGATAATCCAACCAAATTTGACTCAGCACTAAGAACTATAAATGCAAGCTCTGAGAAAAAACTGAGTGAAATCGGACAAGAGGGCGTGGCACCTCCCATATAAGCAAAAGCTTCAAAACGCTATATTGAAAATGTTTTTTGAGATAATCCAACCAAATTTCACTCAAACACAAAGAACTATAAAACTGAGTGAAGTCGAATAAGAGGGCGTGGCACCATATAAGCAAAATTTTAAAAATACTGCAGTGTAAGGTATTCAATGTTTGGCCAGGCCAAAGGTTATACCCTTGCAATTTTATATTTGAACAGACTCGTAATGGGTTCGAAATAGATCAGCATCCGTTTTTGTGCATTACACTTATCCAAATACGCATAAATGTTAAAATGTCATTTAATACGCTCAGAATTTCATAAGAAAAAAAAAGAGTTTTTACTTGACATTAATTTTGATTTATTTTTATTACCATCGGTTAATTTGGTGTAAATTATTTAATAAAAATTTATGATGACATTTTTAACTGACACGTTTATCACCAGCAAATCACAAAGCCATCACAACGCGTGCACCACTCACACAAATTGCTGATTTTTACGCTGCAATGAGCGCCGTGTATCCGCAAAAGCGTCACCCACGCGCTACGCATGTGCAACTGCTGCTGCCGCCACCAACAATGTTGACGATTTCCTAAAACAATTTTGAAAATACAACAACAACAGCAATGAAACGTATAACCTAGGGCAAACAAACCGGACAAGCAACGTAATAACTCGCCGACCAACTCAATTTAAGTGAACGAATGTTCAAAAATATAAAAACCCTGCACCCCCTCCTCGAAGAAGCTGCAACAACCGCAGCAATAAAGGCATAAAAAATTTAGGAGTCATTAACGCTGCACTTAACCAGGATTTATCACCTACTCCCACGTTACTCATGCGAGGGCATAAATTAATCGCCTCGTAAAGCAACTCAGAAGAATCAGCAGAAGCAACAGCAGCAGCCACCATAGCATAAGCAACTTAAATGGAGTCATCATAAACAGGGAGAGGTGGTTTGCATGAAACAGAATGATGAAATGATGATTTTGGGCGAAAAATTTGGTTTTAAATTATGATTATAATGTTTGCAGGATTTCGCGAAACTCTTTTTTAAAATCATCATTGGCTGATAACGTTCTACAATTTAAAAAAGTTGTACATTGGTTTAAATAAAAAATTTACAAAAACTACAAGACGTTTGATTTTAACTTATCTGTAACGTATAGTCCAAAAAAAGCTTCCGCGGCTGAAGGGATCACCAAACCGAGTGGACAAGGAAGGTTCGTCAAGGCTTTTCGAATGTCTATGTGGACGTAATTTAGCGCGGGAGAGTGTTTAATTCGATAAAACTTGGACAACCACCGCGTGGTGTTAATTTCTTGAATTTTAAGTACGTCTTATATTTGCATACCCGCATTTTAAAATAAATAATGTCGAACAATTCTTGGACCGGCACACAAAATAAAAAAAAAATAGAACGAAGTATCGCCTAGAAATACATATGTATGTATTTTTTGACCTTGAATCCGAGGTCAAAATTGCTCATTTACCTGCAAGATTTCGAGAGTTTCTTGCTTGAAGCCGTAGGAAGCGCTGTTTCCAGACATATGGCACAGTTCCAGGAAAACTTGTTCTTCCAAGGTTTTTAATAGCATCGGTTAGCCACAATCTTCCATTTAAAATGATGCATTCAAGTTTTTTCAATTAAACCCTTATTTTCTAAGTGATCAATATTCAAAGTAAAGACATCTATCTCAACATCATACATGGGGCTTAATTATATTTGCATTGAAAAACCGATTTATGGCCGAAAAAAAGTCTTAAAATAAGTTTAAATGTGCTATAGAGTATAAAATATGTTAGTACCTATCAATCAGAGAAAGGTCCTAAGGTAGAAATGCAGTTTAGTCCTTTGTAATGGCTCCAGTCTTTTAGTCTTGGACTATACCAGTACGCAGATATCTCTCCACTGCAGTATATTTTCTCTATAGATACTGTCGAAGGCAATGCTTCTTTATCAGAATATTAGGCAGCCACCTCAAAAAGTCGAGTAATCGTTGGATCTTCCGAAAGGGAGTTATGCGTTTCTTTGCTGCTTGGTGTATTGCGAAGCTCTAAAACGTTACATCGATATTTATTTGTTACAGGTCGGGCACATTTCATTGACCGGCTATACTGGGTCAGAAATCAGTTCAGATTTTTTACCAGCTGAAGCATTTCAGTTTGAGCCTTTCTATGCGAAGACAAAACAGAATGTCTCAAGCGCATAGAAATTCATAAAAACGCATTGTCGATTGTAAACTACTCCAAACGATTACACAGGACCACAAAAAAAAAAAGTCCTGTAGCAGAAAGTTGAGGTATCATACGGTATGGTTTTCAATGTGCTAAAAACGAATCCGAGGTCAGAATTTAGCCATCCTTGCTTAAAGTTGCAGGAAGCACTGCTTTCAGGCTTATGGTGCAGTTCCAGGAAACAATGTAGTTCCATATTTTCAATGGAATCGAATAGCCATAATCTTCCTTATAAAACTATACATTCTAATTTTTTCGATTGGACTTTTACTTCCCGAGATATCACCGTTTGAAGTAAATGTATCTCAACCCCCATACAAAGCACTACATTATATTTGTAGCGTAAAATCCGTTTAACATATAAAAATTATAAACCTTTACTTCAAGGTAAGATAACTCTGAAAGTAAGAGTCCAATCGGAAAAGTTTGAAGGCATAGTTTTATAAGGAAGATTGTGGCTATTCGATGTCATTGAAAAAATGGAACTACCACATTTCCTGGAACTACACCATAAGCCTGAAAACAGCGCTTTCTGCAACTTTAAGCAAGGATATCTCATACCGTATGGTACCTCAACTTTCTGCTGCAGGACTTTTTTTTTTTGTGGTCCTGTGTTATTTTTGTAGAGGAGAGCAAACGAATGATATGGTGAGCGGCCATCGCTAAGCAAAATGAAAATGCATTTGGTATTGAAAATAGAATAATAATTTAACAATGAAAGGTGTGTGCCAAAGAGATAAGCTTGAATGTTCGGATTTTCAGTTGGGTTAGTCTACAAAGAGAATTTAAGTCCCTACGTTCCGTACGCACGATCATAAGTATGTTAATTTGATTCACATACGATTGATTTCGTCAGAGTTTTCTAATTGCATTCAGAAATAAGATTCGAGATTTTCCTCCAACTCTTGTCAGTATCTTTGGTGGACACTGCAGTATGTTTTTCCTAAGCCTACTGCACTCGATAAGTACATCATTTTTTGATTTCTTCATCCCAAAATCTGGAGAGTAAAAGATGTAGAGTTCTGGGTGTTGTTAAAACGCTCGCTATAGTATGATCGATGCCAGTTGGCTTTTTTGTTGTTCTTCAGGGATTGGAACGCTTTCACTAAGTATTACAACATCATAAATATGGTTCCCTCAAATAAATATATTTATTTGACAGTCTCTAAAAATATATATTAATGAATTGTGTTAACAGTCACTTTGTTATGAGTTGAAAGTTTATATAATGTTTATTGAATACCATTTTAATGTTTAATTACCCTGTTAAACCTCGGAGTATTCCAAAAAATGTTTGTTAACTACACTTTGGGGGTAACTGACTATTCCAAATTCTGAGTCCATAACATTTGGCAAATTTTTTCTATTTGTTTATAAATTTGAAAGAATTTAATTTCATATAGAAATTTTACACAATAACGTCAAAAGGTTTCATAGACAAATGCGCTAAAGAGTTTGTTGTATATTTCTGAGCATTGTATTCCGGGTTCAAACCTCAGTGCGGATGGATTTTTTTTTTATTATGGCATACCTCAGCTATGTTATACACGTGTTTCATTTTCCGAAGACTCTTCAGACAAATTGTGTTCAAATTAATAGAAATTTAAAAATTGGAATTGAAAATCACCGATATGAGGACTTAAACCAGGGTTTCTCTATGCAAGGCAAGTCAATAGACTGATACACTTTCGTTTTCACTTCTTCACAATTAACGAACTGCCAAACAGAATATAGTCAATAATGTTATAATTTCATTGACACTATTGATACACAATTGGACCACTTTTGGTACCAACGACGGATTACTCATTACATTTGGACGTTGATATAAATGACCGACTTTTCATTACATTTGGAGGACCATATTTGATATAATTGTAATATTAGTCAATTTATTCTAGTTTAAAATGTAGCATGTGTTGGTCTACTCAAAAAATAACGTAACCATAGATGGGGCTATTGAGACAATTATCTCCGCCGGTTCAACATGGTACTTGCTTGAAGAAACTATAGAAATTCAGTTGAATATTAAGAAGTATGATTCAGATTTGGTTGTAAAAAATTACATTAAAGACCTATTGCTTAGTAGACAGTTTCGCCATTTATGTTTGTGTAAAAACCAATATAAAGTTTTAGGAGACAACATTTTTCATTGCCACGGAAATAATCAGCAAAACTTAAGGAAACTACCATGTACTGGGCTTATAAATCAGCGGGAAGAGGATATTAAAGTACGCCACATTCTTTAAAATCCCACATTCCTCGTCACATCTATCTCTTTCTATTAATGCTCTTGCTCTAAGGGAATGACATAGCATTGCGTGTTTTCCACTCTTAATTTTATGATTCTACTTAAGAGCTCATAAAATTAAGTATTTTACGACATTGACATTATTTTACATTTCCTCTGGTAATGACAACAAACATACCCATAAACTCACACAATTACCTGGACATTCATTTATGACTCTCGCTCTCGCCAAAGACGTTTACGTTGATGTCAAAAAAGTACCATTCATTTGTGTTGTTCATTTCACACCCATATAAAAACAAAATTGACGTACTACCTCACAGTTTGACAGATTTTTAGACAGTTCATTGTCATATTTTAAAAACTTTTAAAAATCCTATGAAAACGTTGCTCATAAAAATTAATTTGACTTACAAGTCATGAAATTCGATTTTATTGACACTTAATTGTTATATTGTTCCTTCAATTGTGTGCGTGTGTATGTTTATGCGTCTGTGTAAAGTGATAAACCAATACAAACGTTATATTTTATGACATTCAACTTTGACAGTGACAGACGTCACAGTGACATTTTTTCTTACGAGCATTGATGGTGTTGTGTTGTTGCTGTTGTGGAAATTATTCTTACCCGCTGCTTTTAATCTGAAGTCGTAAATTTTCATTATACCCATGTTCTTCCATTTGTGTTATTGATATTTTCGTATTTTATTTTTATTCTTTCTTGATGTCAATTAAATATGGAACACATAAAAATGTATTATTATTGCTGTTGTTCTATTGAACACGAAAACCCTTATAATGGTAATGGTAGAAAAATGTATTAAAACATTTAAAAAAATTATGTAACTATGGGTATCATCAAATAAATATTTAAAATTATTTTAAATGAATTGGCAGCTAAATAAGAGCAAAATCGAGGACATTCAGAAAATTCAAATTTTTTACCTTGGTTGAATTAAATCTTGTTCGGGTGTTATCTTTGGCCAGACTCTATCTTGCATTAACAGTAAAAGGTTTCGATGCATTCTTTCCAAGAGCATACTAGAAATATTTCTTGTATTTATGTAGATTTTTGCTTAAATTTCCTACATTAAACAAATGAGGATTGCTTCGCCTATTTATGTGATTTACAAACTTCAACAATTCCAGGACAAAAGTTATGTCATAGTGTGAATGTGCTATATTTTTTGAGTTTGGATTTTACTCGTAATATAGCATTTTGAAAGTTTTACTTACATATAAAAGATACATTCGATCACTTTCCGCTTTAAACTTTCTTGAATTCTTTTTACAATTTAGTTCAGATTTGGTCATCATACTGTCTTGAAGTTCTGGGAAATACCACGCCCTCTTGTTCAAATTGGCACAGTTTTCATTCAAATCAAGCATAAATCATTGAGGAGGATCTCAATTCCACTGAAGACAATTGTCTAAAATACAACCCCTTACTTGGAAACTCAAAAGGTTGCCTCAGAAATAAATGCAACCAAGATTAATAGTATGTGTTCGGTGAAAGAAGAGCCCCATATAACATTCTCATGCGTATATACGTAACTCTTAAACGTAGACCTGCGCTAAAAAATAAAAAATTTAAATTTTTCTCAAACGACCAGCACTTCTGCGCTGATATCTTCCATTTTGGACCCATCATTAAACTATAGCTGTGAGCCCTAATTTATGGTTACATTATTCCTGCTCTATGCAAGGCGTTCATTGATGACTACTTTGAACTTTCTAGAAAAAATAAAACTTTTTACTCATCTTATCGGAGACCCCCGGATATGAATATGTTCCAGAGCACATCCAATATTTTGAAATGTTCTCTTATATTGCCTTCTTTAATTTGGTGTAGCTAAGTTAAGTTGTCTGAGAGCCGCACATAATGTAAAGAGGAAGGAGTGAGCATTCCCGGTAACTGCCCTTTGTAGAGAGAAAGACTTCGGTAATGCCGAATATATACTTTCGAACAAGGGCTCTTAAAAGGGTTCTTTCAAATCTTAACATTCATAAAACCACGGGTCCAGACGGTATATCAGGCCATATTGTTCAGAAATGTGCTTCAGCACTAGCTCGCCCATTGCGCAATCTTTCAAATATTTTATTTACTAGTGGTGAATTTCCCTCGTGTTGGAAGATTGCCAATATTCAGCCTGTCCCTAAAAAAGGCGAGGCAATGAACCCAAGCAACTACTGCCCCGTTGCTATATGCTCTGCGCTATCCAAAGTAATGGAAAGCGTAATTAACTTCCATCTTGTGAACTATCTGGAGCACAACAAATTGCTTAGTGATCGCCAATATGGCTTCCGTAGATCTCGTTTTACTGGTGAGCTGATGGCATTCATCACTGAAAAGTGGAATCAATATATTCATCTTTTTGGTGAAAATAAGGTTGTTGCTTTGGAGATTCCCAAACCATTCGATCGAGTTTGCCATAGTGCACTCGTATCTAAACTTATTGCTTTTGGAGTCGGTGGCTCTCTTGTTCGTTGGATATCAAATTTCATACACGGTCATTTTATTCGTGTTGCCCTGGACGGTGTGGTATCTGAAGAACATTATGTTAACGCCGGGGTACCCCAAGGTTCTGTTCTATCGCCTACACTACACGGTCTTTGACCGTTAATCCAATCCATTCATTTGCAGACGACAGCAACATTTGTCATTCATATTCCTTCAAAAAACATCTTGATGCCATACAAATTTAAAGTAAGAAACGAAAAATGAATGAAACTCTTTTTGATGACCTAAAAAAAAGTGGCGTCGAGCGAATAGAATTGATTTTAATGCCGGTAAAATGTTGTCCGTTGTCTCACAAACAAATGGATTGCCTACTCCCTCCTATCAATATGGATTCAATCAATTTTACCGAATCAAGATGGACCGATCACATATTTAATGTGTCAAAAGAAGCGGCCAAGTGCCTAGGCATTCTTAAACGTTGCAAGAAATACTTCTCACCAGTTGACCTCCGCTCTATCTATTTCACCTACATTAGGCCTAAAATGGAATACAATTTATACATATGGGCTGGCGCTTCCAAAACCTCTTTGGAACTGCTAGATCGAATCCAGCAACGTGCGATAAAACTGATAGGAGATGTAACTGTTTCATCATATGTTATATTCTCTAACTCATCGTCGAAATGTTGGTTGCGTAACACTTTTTTTATCGTTACTACCATAGGCAATTACTCGTACGTGGCCCATGTGCTTTCTCGTTTTACTAGGGCTTCTCATCAAGCTCATCCCTTTTGTGTAACCTCAATGCTGAATAGAAAATCGCGTTACAGAGACAATTCGTTCTTTAGTAGCACGGTAAAGTTATACAACGATCTTCCAGAAAGCGTTTTTCCCGACAGCTTTGACATTGGCAAATTTAAGACAAATGTTTACCGTCACTACTCCATCTATCTTCCTTCCTTAAAACCTTTTCCTTTGGCCTACTCAATGCTTTGCATGTATAGGGGTTATTCTCTGCGCGTTGGTCCATATGTAAAAAAAAAAACTCTTGGGCTATTTTGAAGATCATGTTTAGTTCTTTGCAAGCATTTGCTTGGTCTAACTTTGTCCACCATGATAAAGAGGCATGAGTTGAGCATATTGGCACTAAGTCATAATTTTTGAACGTAGTCTCTATGTTTTAGTAGACAGCATTTGGCAGTCATAAGTTATTCTTAAAGTTATATTTGTTATCTATGACAAATAATTGTTCCAAATTAGAGATTTGTCTTGGATTACTCCCAAATATTTCATCTCCTAGGAAACCGTTTCTCAAAAATTAAAATTCCATAGATTAAGCATTCTCCTCCGTGTAAAAGGTATAAACTTAATTCTACTAGAGTTTATTTCGAGAACTATCTCTCGGTACTAGCCTAGTGTTTTGAGCTGGTTGCTATCATTTCATGTGATATCTTGTCACCTCTGTTAGTTTAAATAATATTGTTTTTTTAGCCCCAAAAAATAATTTTTTAAATATTTTTGTTAATTGATTGGTCATAATTTTATACATCCATATACAAAAGTCCATATGTATTTGCATTAAAGTGTTCCAGAAAAATATTGTTACAATGGATACGATCAGCTTTGGTTAAAATACTCGTAAATTTTTGATCTTTTCAAGCGATATCTTTTTATTGGTTTCACGTTTTATTTCAAGTTGTCATTCAATTTTTTAATGGCATTGCATATTCGAAGGAACCGATGGCCAGTATTTTATGATAAATATTTTAATTTTTATTGGAAGATCGTCAATAACTTCTTCATTCCCCTGCAACTCCGATTCTCCCTTGCTGTTCTCTACTAAGTGACGGGAAAAGGCTAAGGATGATTTTTATTGCATGACCAGTGATGACGAAGATGTTGTTGTTGTTGATGACTCTGGCTTTGAAATGTGCAAAACCAATTTATGAGAAAAACAACTTTTAACAAGTTTGTTCTCGGCCTTTAATAACTTTTCTGATGCTTTTGTCGTCCACATGTTTCGTTGTTGATGATGGAACTTCGTTTTTATTTTACGACTTGCATAAGTAAATTTATATACAACGAAGCGTAAATTTCATATACAAATGTCATTCGTTGCCGCTGTCAGTGTCACTTTGATACTGACAGTTCGCTCAATTTCACAAGTTTGTTGTATTCATATTGGGTTCGTTGCAATGGCGACTTCGTTTTTAGTTATTGACGTCGTTATGAAATTAATGCAATCGAATTGCATTTTTATTCTCCACCTGTCATTCCTGTGTATCTTCTGAAATTTTTTGCATTTTCTCTTGAACGGCTAAAGTTTATATGATTTTTTTATTGTCACACCTTTGATGTTTTTCAAAAAGTATTCGGTGTAAAGCTCTTAAATTTCATTTATTTTAAGCGGCTCTTGTTTGAGTTATTTAGAGAGTATTAGGAATGGTAGTAAAAAATTGCAACATCGGAGAGTTGGAAAAATAGTGGCACACAACAAATATGTCTATTAGACCGGTGCGTTTTGGACGAAAGTTTAAAATTTGTCGCGCAACTGGCAGAATTGTAAAGTTTAATTATCGACATGAAGATTGCCGCCACCCTAGCTCTGAGAGATGACGGGAAGGGGTGTCGATATATTTTTGAAGGTTGAAAAACGTGGTTTAAAAATGCATGCTCATAGGTCCGTAGTGAATCAATTCTCAGCTTCGTAGTAGGTCGAAAACTGAAATCCAAGACATGGATTCTTATCTATTTTTTCCCGTAGAATCGAATGGCATCATTAGTTTTCTGATTAGACGTCCATTTTTGGCGTTAAGTGAACTTTTCAGCTCAAAAAAGTCGAAATTTTTCCAAATCCCCTGTTTGAGCACTCCACAATTGAACAGAAAAATCTTAGAAAAATTTGAAATGTATATTTTGTTAGGATTTTTCCTGACGAATCTAGTGGTACCATTTTTTTTGCGCTACGACATAATTTTCATTCATGAGAAACGAATTTTTTGATTTTTAATATCAAAAAATATCACGAAATCGGGCGTAAATATTTAGTCAACGACGGTTCCCAACGTCCGGACGGTTTTTTTTTTTTCGGTGCCCCCTAGTAAAATTTTTTTAGAATATTTTTGAATTTTTTTAACCCATTATAAACAAGTTTCTGAAAAAGGGGTCAAAAAGACCCTTAAAAACGGGATATAATGGGCTAAGATGTTCACATAACTTAATGTAGAATCAAGCATGGAACAATATTTTGGAACATCTTAACCCATTTTATCGCGTTTTTAAGGGTCTTTTCGACCACTTTTTCCAAAAACTTGTTTATAATGGGTTAAGATATTCTAAAATATTGTTCCATGCTTGATTCTACATTAAGTTATGTGAACAGTTTTCTGATTAGACGTCCATTTTTGGCGTTAAGTGAGATTTTCAGCTCAAAAAAGTCGAAATTTTTCTAATCCCTTGTTTGAGCACTCCTCAATTGAACAGAAAAAATCTTAGAAAAATTTGAAATATACATTTTGTAAGGATTTTTTCTGACGAATCCAGTGGTACCATTTTTTTTTGCGCTTGGACATTATTTTTATTCATGAAAAACGAATTTTTGATTTTTATTATCAAAAAATATCTCGAAATCGGGCGTAAATATTTAGTCAACGACGGTTCCCAACGTCCGGACGGTTTTTTTTTTTCGGTGCCCCCTAGTTAAATTTTTTTAGAATATTTTTGGAATTTTTTTAACCCATTATAAACATGTTTCTGAAAAAGGGGTCAAAAAGACCCTTAAAAACGGGATGTAATGGGCTAAGATGTTCACATAACTTAATGTAGAATCAAGCATGGAACAATATTTTAGAACATCTTAACCCATTATATCCCGTTTTTAAGGGTCTTTTTGATCCCTTTTTCAAAAACTTGTTTATAATGGGTTAAACTCGGAGCTTCTGACGAGTAACTAACAACGTGTGTGGCCTGACGTTACCCTGATGAAAGACAACTCCTGTTCTATTGGCCAAATCCACCCGCTTCTAAGCGATTGCTTCCTTCAGACGGCTTAATTGTTGACAGTACAATATCAAATTAAGAGTTTGGCCGTTGAGGAGTGGCTCGCAGTAGATGGTTCCCTGCCAATCCCACCAAACAGAGAGCAAAACCTTCCTGGCAGTCAATCCTGACTTAGACACCATTTGCGCCGACTGATTGTCATTCGACCACGACCGTTTTCGCTTGATGTTGTCGTAAGTAATCAATTTTACATCACCAGTTATCATCCGCTCCAAAAATGGATCAATTTTGTTACGATTCAGTAGCGATTCACAGATAGAAATTCGGTGCATGAGATTTTTCTGTGTTAGCTCGTGTGGCACTTATACATCGAGTTTTTTTTTTTTTTGTATTCCGCCTTATTCAAATGGTTCCAAACGGTTTTTCGTTCAATGTTCAGCTCCTGTGTAATCGAAACAGTGCTTACACGACGGTCGGCTTTAACAATTTCCATAATTTTATCAACATTTTTGACAATTGGCCTTCCGGAGCGTGGCTCTTCTTTAACCTCAAAATGACCGGAACGGAATCGGCGAAACCAAAATTGCGCATTGTTGGCTGTTACAGTATCAGGACCATAAACACTATTCACATTTTTAGCCGCCAGACTTGCATTTTCGCCTTTATCGAAGAAAACCTGTTAAATGTAGCGTATTTTCTCTTTGCAGGGTTCATTTTTGACACGTGAGCAAACGAAACTAAATCTATCAAATCCAAAACTGTCAAAAAAGCTATTTTAGTACTAACTGCCATCTTTACAATGACATCTTTTGTAAATCAATGAAACAAAAACCAAAGCTCCTATTGCGGTTGTCGATTTGTGATAAAATCGATGGCCATCGATTGTTTCTACTAGCCCTATCTTTGAAACCTCTGTACCGATTTGAATAAAGTTTTCGCCATTTGATTGCAAATAACTTTAAATGACATGCAAGATATAAATCAGTGAAATCAATGATGTAGTTTCAAAGATAGGGCTAGAAGAAAAAATCGATTTTATCGCAAATCGACAACCGCAATAGGGGCCTATGCCAGATGTATAGAAATGAAGCCATCTATTGAGAAAATAATAGATTTTACAATATATATAATTCTGGCTAAAACTCGAAATTGGCTCGACTGATTAGAATGATTTGAATGAGGTTTGGTACATATATAAAGGCTTTCGGAAACGGGCGAACGAAGTCGCTACCGGCCCATCTATTAACTTATTGTATACATTTGACAGATTTTAAAACTGCGTACATAGTTTGAATATGGAAAAACAACAGGATCATTTTTTTTTTTTTAATTTTCTAATCAACAATGAGGTGGATGAAAGAAAACCATTATTTTTCCCGCTCTTACATTTCTTTCGAACACACTACTCTCGTGTTCGCACCCCTTAAAGAGGCCCTCATACAACGTTGATATTTTTATTCTCCTTGTACAGGTTTAAACACAATTGATGATATGATATGATGATATGCTTCTCCGAGGTATTGGTATGTTTATGGTTTTTAGAATGATTCTCACTTTTTGAATTTCAGCCATTTTTCCATAAAGAGAATATGTATGTAGTCCCCCCCCCAAAATACGGTTAGAAGTAAAGAATTTTGTCATTAATTTTGTTGCTTTTACATTTGAATGCTTTTAAGTAAACAAGCTACTGAAACTTCATTTATGATTTTCAAAGGATTACTAATTAGCACTATTTGGAACGTTAAGTTATGATGGTCATAAAGATACTTGACAGCTGCTACATAAATATTTGACATAATTTCATATTTTATTATACCCCGCTATAACGAAAAGCACGAGGATGCACATTAAAATGCTGTAAAAAATAAATTTGCACCTTTTTTACGACATTCATATTTTCAGGAGATGATTTTTTTTATTGTTAACGTTGTTAGTACCTTATAATTTGTGGGAATTTTTGTTTTCTTTATTTCTGAGACATACCAAATGTCTACTTGGAGAAACTTACATAAAGTCAAAGATAACTTGAAGTCCTGAAGACAGTTTAAGTAAATATTGACGCTCGAAAAGTAATTAAATTTGATCATTCTACATATGAATTTAATATGAGCAAAAGTGATGAAAATAAAAATTTCGTATTTAATGTAAAAATAAAATTATATCAAGAAAAGAAATTATTTATCACAAATCGTAAAAAGGCTTTAAAAATGCAACGTTGCATGCAAGAAATTCATAAATGACATTCTGATGAACGCTGAAAACTAATGGTTAAGTTTTACGACTTTTTTTCAGGTTGGTTGTTTTAAATTCCAGAAAATACGTACGAAATAATCAAAGAAAAAAATTTAATGTCAGTGTCGCCAGAATGTGCTGGAAAGTATAATTCAAATCATGCGAAAAAAACAAGCGAATAATGCACTTTGGACAACTTTAGCCATTTTTAATGGCCAATGTATTTGAGGTATTATGAGATGTGAAGAGCATTAGGAGAAAGAATTCTTGCTGTCAAATTTAATTTGGCAGGAAAGACACAATATTCGCTATAATAGTGTTCTTTGAGGTCACAAAACTGAAAATTGATGTTTCCAAAATTATACGTAATATTGTATAAATTTAAAGTAATAAACATATTTCAAATACCAAAATATCAAGAAAAAATACCATCAAAATTCTTTTTTTAATAATATTAATATTTGAATAAGTATATCTTTGTACCTCTTGAAACTTATATTATAGTCTGTTTTATTTGGTCAATTTGCTGAAAGTTCGCATCCTTAGATATAAGTTGCATGGCTCGATCATTGGAGTTTTTGATATAGTGTAAGGTTCTGTGCAATTTTCAGTCACTCGTTTACACCGCATTTGGGAGGAAAATTGGTTTTTCTTCAGCGACTCTTCCATATCTTGTATTAAAATTGAAATTCGATATTTGATCTAGTACATATCGTCGCACAGTGGGGCAAGAACTCTCATATGTGGCATCAAATAAACGGAGCTACGCACTGCAACCAAATTACATATACATACTAAGGGTGGATCACTTAAGCTTTCAACAAAATTTGGTCGAATTTGAACAAGAGGGCGTGGTACCTCCCATACAAGCCAAATCTTAAAAACTCTATACTAATAGTACTATCTGAGATAATCAAACCAAATTTCGTACACTTACTACCAATAGTATAGGTAAGCTCTAGCAACTTCGGACAAGAGGGTGTGGTACCTCCCATACAAGCAAAATCTTAAAAACTCCATATTAAGAGTGCTTTCTGAGATAATCGAAGCAAATTTGGTACAATTGCTACGAATGGTAAAGGTCAGCTCTGATAGGAAAATTAGAGACACGCTTTCAGATATTTTGCCCAATATTGGGACTTGAAATGAGATAATTTCTTACTTAAGTGCTCGTCCTCTCGTATTGTCCTCTTTTTCATCTGTTTTAACAAAAAAATCCTGTCCAGAACTATACAGAATGTTTATAAGTTCTTGTCTCGTGACAAATAATAGAGGCTATTTGTAAAACAAAATTAGAAATTTTTAATAATGTGGGCAATGCAAGGTAAAATATTTTTTTTTTAGGATACGTTCCAAAAATTGATGTAAATTTAAAAGGAGCAAAAAGGAGCAAAATTTCCTTATTGTTTCTAGAAGTCAATACTACACAAAATATTTTTGAATGACAACTAATGCTTGCAAAGACTTGGAACCTAAACAAATTATCTATTATTTATATAATTTCGTAAAATTTTTCTTCTCCATTTTATTTAACTTACCTACCTAAATGTGTAAACATTTTTAAGGAAAAAATATATTTATATACGGTTACATACCTGAAGATGAAGGCTACATGGTCAAATAACATTAAAAATTAATAAACTTTAGCAAAAAACTGCTTTGATTAATATGGAAATAACTTATAAAAATTATTTCAGTCTACAAAGTTGAAGTTTAGCGTGCTGTAGTGATGAAATGGGTTTGTTACAAGTCATTTGAAAAATGGCACATAGTACGTTGGCTAATATTGTACTTAACCAATATAAATGGATATCCTGAAATAACATATAATTTTTTGAATTATCGCCAGGTATTGAGAGTATCTGCCCCACTGTGCGTCGGGTTAAAACTACAACTAGACATCTATATGTACTGATGTCTTAAGTTAAGTATACAGACACATGAAGAAAAAACGGATCTATGCCCTAGTCTAGTCGGTTTCTTGAAATGTAGTTCCCATCCAATTTTACATAAAAAATAAAAAGTAGAAAACTGCAAAATTACAAACAAACAAAACGAATTTCAAAAAATTTAAAAAACTTTTTTCTCAAAAATGTAGATTTCTAGTTGTAGTTTTAACCCGACGGTATATTGTCCCTATACAAGTGAAAAGCACAAAGTTAGTTTTTTCTAGTTTTGAGTTATATGGTATTTCTGGTCCAAAATATTATAGTCTTTAGGTTGATAAGATCCATTTAGCCATTTCTCTGTTAAAAAGTGGTAATTTTCATCATAAAAGTAAAAGCAAAACAACGACTTCCATAAAAAAACAAAATTTAATTTGTTGTTTTGGGAAGATATTGTAGTCAGCCAAAAAAGACTTGTTTGGAATTCCCACGATTACGCCCAAAATTCTGAAAGAATGTGTTAAAAAAGTGAGCTGAGATTTTTTTAAATTTATTTTGAAGATCATTGATTTTATTACGATCTCAAAAATGTTCCGAGTGAGTCGTACGATACATTGAATTTTTCCTTGTGACTCAAGGTACATATATAAAAAAAATCAAAATTGGATCTTAAAATCAACGACATATTGTTCTTTAAGCTAAAATACACATAAAACACTAAATCTTAATTTTGGATAAAACTTGTTGTATCCAAAGCCATCATGAAATCACTCAAAAGACCATTTCTTAGAACATTTTAACCCATTCTATAATGGTCTTATGGGTCTTTTTGACCCCATTTTCGAAAAAAAACTGGATAAAATGTTTTACAAAAAATTTCATTAGCGGTCACTTAAGGCAAGAAATGCCTAAAACTTATTTCGTTTATTTTAGGCTTCAATTTTTATTTATTTTAAACCGGGTGTATTGCACAAGGTTACGAAGCTTCTGAGAGGTGATAGAGGAGGCCTAGACTTACAAAAAATTGCAGCTGGAGGGGGGTCAAAAATGTACCCCTGAGGAATTATAGGGTTAAAACTTATTTTCTGACTTGTTTCAGAACCACTCTAATGTCTTAAAGAAAATATTTCTATGGCGAAGTTTTAGCTAATTGTAAGAGCTTTCAGATAGTGTATATGGTTTGTAGGGTTCAAAAGGATTTTGCAAAGTTCTGGACCTTTAAAGTTGATATTTTAATTGATTTTCCCATTTTTGGACTATGGCGGCCATTTTAGTATGAAAAAGGTCCTATAAATATACCCTCTTATAATTTTTCTTAAAATCCTCGCTGAATTTTCTTTAATTCGGTAAATTATTTTAGTTTAGATTAGAAAAAAAATACTTTTCAAGAACAATCCGTTTGAAGGCTCTAGTAGATAAAGAGCAGTGCGTGTAGCGTTCACATCATATGCAGCGCAACGTACGAGTATGTGAGTAACCCGTGTGTTACATAGAAAAGTATTTTTTTCTGACCTCAACTAAAAAAATTGGTATGACAAATGTACAGCCGAATTAAAGGTAACTCAACAGTGATTTCAAAAAAAATTATAAAAAAGTATGTTAATAGGACCTTTTTCATACTAAAACGGCCGCCAAAGTCAAAAAATGGGGGAAAAAATTAATATATCAATTTTAAAAGTTCAGAACTTTGCGAAATCCTTTAAACCCTATAAACCATACAGACTATCTGAAAGCTCTTACAACTAGCTAAAACTTCGTCATAGAAATGTTTTCTCTAAAACGCTAGGGTGATTCAAGAAAAATTTTTTCTGAAACAAGTCAAAAAATTTGTTTTAACCCTATAACTCTTCAGGGGTACATTTTAGACCCCCCATCAGGTTAAATTTTTTGTTAGTCTAGACCTCCTCGTAACCTTATGCAATATAACTTGATTAAAGAATTCAAAAATTTGATATATCGTACGACACATTTCAAAAATTTCTGAGATCATAATAAAATAAAAACCGTATCAAGCCGAGATTTTGGATAAATCGACGTTGCAAATGATCTTCAAAAAAAATTTAAAAAAATCTCAGCTCACTTTTTTGACACCCTCTTTTAGATTTTTGGGCGTAATCGTGGAAATTCCAAAAAAGTTTTTTTATTAATAAATCTAATAAGTATGCAGCCATAGCTTTCAATTAGGCGTGGACGATTCAAGGACACGTATACTTACCAAACAGCTCTAAATTGGAAATCCACATAACTTCGTCAATACATATTTGAAATACAGCAATACTACATTATATCCATGGTAGTATTGGAAGCATCTAGCTATTAGTAGAAAATAGGCATAATCAGATCAACAACACGCACACCTTCCTTATAGAACGAAATTGTCCGCCATTTTGGAATTCGAATTTGAAATCACCGAGTTTAAAAACGCCCTTCTTCACAATTTTGTCTTGATATAACTTTTTTTTGAGATATTTTCCGCCGTTTTGGATCCGCCATATTGTTTTCGAAAAATAGAATTATTCCGAATATGGAATCAGCGACCTCAAAACTCCCTAGCCATAATTTCGTCGTGTTATAATAATTTTTGGAGAATATTATACGCCATTTTTGACCCGAGTGGCAGATATAGAAAGTATATATATTCTTGACCAGCGTCATCTCCTGAGTTGATATAGTTATCTTCGTCTGTCTGGCTGCCTGGCTGTGCGTGGAAATACATTTTTTGGAAAAACTGAGCAAGTTACTTCAATGAAATTTAATACTGCCTCCGTCATCAAAGCTAGCTCATGGGATTGAAAATGAGCAAAATCGGTCAACGAACACGCGTACCGCCCATACAAAAAATATATTCAAAATGCAACTTTGGGAATATTTTTCACAAAAATGCAACCAAAATACACATGAATACTACGAATTGTAAGCGCAAGCACTAGGAAAACACTGGGTGAGTTCGGAAAAGAGGGCGTGACACCTCCCATATAAACAAAATTTTTAATATACTGCAGCGTGGGGCATTTAATGTTTGGCCATGCCAAAGCTTACAAGGTACATAAAGTGAGCTATGCAGGTGTGACGAATTTCAATGTTTTTTGTTTGGGAATTTCAACAGTAATTTCGAGCTGTCTGGGAAATTTTCCATTTTCCGGAAAAGCGGAAAAATTGTTCTGCATAGCTAAGTTTATTTTTTCAGCCAGACGAATCCGCGGGAAGAGTTAGCGATGAAATCTTTATACGCAGAAATTTGGAGCTACTTTCGAGCTAATTTTGAGCTAGAAGCATTTTCCGGAAAGCTCCCAATTTTCCCGGAAAATCTCAAAAAAACTTTTTTTATGGCTAACTTTATTTTTTTCAGCCAGACGAATCCGCGGAAAAAGTAAGGGATGAAATCTTTCAACGCAAAAATTTCGAGCTACTTTCGAGCTGACCTTGACTGAGGTATTTTCCTTAAATTTCCTCGGAAAATCCCGGACATAACACCCATTTACGAAATGGGGATTATGTCATGGCACCGCCATAAAAAAGTTTTTTGGGATTTTCCGGGAAAGTTTGAGGTTTTCCGGAAAACACTTTTCGTTTTTGATGAGCTCGAAACTAGCTCCAAATTCGTGTGTTAAATGATATGATCGCGAAATATTCTCATGGGTTCGTCTGGCTGAAAAAACAAAGCAAGCCCTTAAAAAAATTTTTGTGATTTTCCGGGGAAATTTAAGGAAAAAAACACTTCATTCAAGGTCAGCTCGAAAGTAGCTCGAAATTCCTGCATTAAAATATTTCATCCCTTACCATTCCCGCGGATTCGTCTGGCTGAAAAAAATAAAAATAGCCATAAAAATTTTTTTTTTGGGATTTTCCGGAAAAATTGGGAGTTTTCCGGAAAATGCTTTTAGCTCAAAATTAGCTCGAAAGTAGCTCGAAATTCCTGCGTAAAAAGATTTCATCGCGAACTCTTCCCGCGGATTCGTCTGGCTGAAAAAATAAACTCAGCTATGCAGAACAATTTTTCCGCTTTTCCGGAAAATGGAAAATCTCCCAGACAGCTCGAAATTATTGTTGAAAAGCTCGAAAATAGCTCGAAATTCCCAAACAAAAAACATCGAAATTCGTCACACCTGCATAGCTCACTTTATAGACCTAAGCTTACACCCTTATAAGTTATAATTTTGCTGATGTTAACAAAACACTGAACAGTAAGTTCGTCCCAACAAGACATCTGATCCGTGCTTGTTGACAACAAACTAATAAGCAGAAAAGACTCAAAATTGGGTAGAATCGCATCTATACTACTTCTGCAGCGCCCCTCACATAACAAAATACTTCCTATGAATACACTCAATCTATCGTATCAACCGCTTTTTTATGGGCAGTAGGTGTTGTAACATGCATTCAAGATTTTTGATACCTTTTTTATATTTAGGGGTAGAAGGATTTTGTCGGGACTTCTGGCAGCAGCTAGCTATTCAGCCTGTGGGGGGGTTCACCGTAATACCCAAATATACCTTGTTGCAAAATTTAAATTTATAAGTCCCTAATGCCTATATTTATAAAAACAATAAAAATAATTCTAGACTGAAACCAATTAAAGCAATGACCTAAAAAAAACTATGAAATCTTTCAATTAATACCAGTTATCCAAAACCAACTGAAACTAAAAAAAAACCAATATTTGAAATAAATCATAAAAATAAATCTAAAGGGGGTTATCCACCTTAACACAACGCAAAGGTTGACATCTTTTGGTAACATTTAGATGTCCACTCTGTACCCGCCCAACCATGATCCCCAATTGAAAATTTTGTACGAATCCCTTTTGCAGGCCTACGTCACTTTACCACAAAGGAAATCACATTGAGATTTTACAAATTCATTTTCGAAATTTACAATATTTTATTCAAAAAAAATTTGATATCAACTTAAAATTACAAAAACAAATTTTGCTAGTTAGCATAATAAGAAAAAAAAAATCAAGAGATTTTTTAATGATTATTTCTTTCAACTACTAAAACATATTTTTTTGTTTTTTTAAACTTTAAGATGTTTTTTTTTTTTTTTCAATTCAGTTAGAGTTTTTTTTTTTTTTTTTTTTTGTTTTTAACAAACGAAAAATATATAGAATTTAAGCATTTTTTTTTTTTTATAGAATTTAAGATAAAAAGATTTAATAAAAATTATAATAGTTTACTAACTCACCATATTATCAGCGCAGAAGGCCCTTCATTGTTGATCTGGTTGCATAGGTATTTATATGTTATGTTAAGTTTAATTCCTTATTATATATGTACTTAAATTCTATGACCTACTTATTTGATTTTACTAGTCACTATTTTTCTAAACAAAGAATTTTTTTTGATTTTTGCAATTAAAGTTGACAGCTATAACACAAATTCTTTTTCTCTTTTCGAAAACGAAGTTAGAAAGCAAAAGCGGTGTTTTTGTTTGTTTTTAACAACAGTAAAGTATTTTACCAAGAGTGGTAGCAAATCTGTTTTTGCAAACACAATGCTTTTGCGATCTCTCTTGCGTGCGATTTTGTTTGCGTGCGTTTTTTTATACAAGATTTTGTTATTGTGTGATAGCTGTTAATTTTTTTAGGTTGTTTTTTCTTATTTAGGTATTCAATATATACATATATTTTTTTCTCTTTATATATAGATTTGATTTTAACTATTTTTCTGTTTTTTTAGGGGTTTTTTTTATATATATCTATAATATTATAGATTAACTTTTTTTTTTAGGAACTATGCTCAATTTTGCTTACTTATATTTTTTATCTTTTCCGATTCACTTATTTCCTTTACTTTTATATTAATATCTGTCTAATTCTATTTATTTCACTATCTTTAAATGGAGGTTTGTTTTTCTATCTTCTGTAGTTCAAAAACACTAGCTTAATCACTTAAAATTTTAGAATTTAACCAGATTTTAGGTACTAATCACTGCACTATTAATGCGGCCAATATGCAATTGCCGAAAACTATGGTTTATGCGTTTGTTTTATGTAACATCTGCGAGTAGACTGGTGGAAGAAGTTTTTTGATGAGATGTTGAGAGTTGTTTGGTGATGATTTTGCTTCTTCTGCGTTCACAAAAACGGTATTTGCCACAAAGTACGTTAAGCAAAATGCTTTACAAAAAATGAGGGTAGGTGAATGGCTAATGTATTCCCCTACATTAATCGATCATTAGTTTTCTGATGATCATTTAGCTATCGATAATTTAAATCAGTTAAATATGATCAAGAAACGAAGTTTTGTAGCCTTTCTTGAAATAGGAACTTTCCCAAAAAAAATATACTTTTCTTTAGACGTACAGTCACAAATGATGAAGGCAGCAAGATAAAAAAATTATTATTTTTACAGACTAAAAATTAAAAGTTAATCACTGATGTTGCTGCAATTATATATAAATTTGTATACTAGATTATATGTATACCTTTAAATTTTCAGGCAATTGGTGTGGACGATCCGAACTCGTGTAAGTCTTCTTAGGAAAGAACGATCACCAAAAAATTATAATAGTAGGAAGTCTAAATTTGAGTACTAAAATATGGTCGATGATACTTGTCATGCTGACCCGGATATAAGTAATATTTTACAGTACAGTACATAACTCATTTTAGAAGAGAGTGCTGCCAAAATAAGGAGTACGTTATAGAAATATCAGATTTTTACGAAAAAGTTTCGCAACTTTTCTTAAATTTGACTTATAGCAAAAATAAATCAAAAATACAAGCAACTTTGCAACAAAAAATAATAAGAAATATCATTAGTAGAAATAAATTCATCACACCTTCAACTCATCAAACACTTGTACATTACAGTGTGTCAGTACATCGATTTTGCTAGTTGATAACGTAGATAATCTTCAAATTCAATCGAGTTATTTAGATACGTCTTCCCTCGGTAGTTGGGATTGCCACAGTCTGAGACAAAACTACGGACAAGACGTTATCGAGTGTAAAACTGCAGCAGATCTCTTTTATAAAAGTAACTATCACGTTACACTATTTTGCATGCAAAATTAAAGTACCAATGATTCAGACTTCAACCATCATATCTGTCTACGTTAAACATTAGGTAGAAGTCATTACCAAACGGATGGTTACTTAGTTATCATGAATAAGCCTTATTAAGCAAGTAATAATTCTGCAACAATGTATTGACGAAGTTAATTTATTATATCCAACCTGAGAACTTTGAAGAAAACAACTTAATTGTCTGTCTTGGCCATAAATGCAAGCCACATAACTGACTGAAAATCAATAACTTTTCGAGTGAATAAAAAATGTGCGATTAATTAAGAACGGGTAAGAAGGTCGCAGCACAAACACAAGCTGAGAAGAAACAATGAAAAAGAATCAACTGAATGAAATGCGATATGCAAAGGAGTTGAGTTGCAACAATCTGAAGTCGCAAGTGAATGAGGCAGATCTTGATATTTTTTATTTCTTTGTAATCTGCACAATAAATTTGTTAAATATCTGTGATAGTTAAGTTAAGATCTCATCAATGAATTTAAAAATAACAACCAAATACTTAAAATGTTCGACTTAATCCACACAATCGTGTCATCTCTAATGCAGTGATAATTTCCCATCGATTAGTGTTGCCGCCGCCGCAGCAATGGATTTGATTGCACGCCACAGAAGAAGGGCTCTCTACGCAACAACTTATCTTATCCCATTATTGAAGATGATATTCGCACTATTTTATATTCATAACTCTTGATTGCTTAAATTGATCGGTGGTACTACACTGTAAATAAATTTGTTTAATTTAAGGAATTCCTTATACGGTTGGAGTTCTTATTTTCCCTTCCTTATCGTTTTTGGTGAAGTCTTATATAAGTCCCTTAAAACAAGTTGAAAGAGGATTTAGATGAAACCTTAATGAGAACTTATAGGTCCACGAATACGCTGATGATATATGCATGTAAATCATCTTGACCAGACCTCGGCGCTCATGGGCCAGCCTTGCGGGCTAAATTATAAAAATCACATGATTACGCGGACCAATGCGAGTCAAACTATTGATTAGAAAGACACGCACAAGTAAAGGTAAATGGAAAAAGCTTAGGGGTAATGATAACACTGTTCTAGGTTTAAGGATATTTTTTTTTGGTCAGACGGGAAATTAGTAATTTTTTGCCTAACTCAGGTACCAGGAATACTAACCGTTTTGCTGGATTGGCTTATTGTCCCATATAAAGTTTTCAAATGAAAATTTCGTCTAAAAATGGGTATTTTCACAAAGAATCTCTTATCAACTTCGTATAAATCAATGATTTCTCATCAAAAGTATATATTCCTGTTCAGGATATTTATCATACGATGTTGTTTCGCAAAGGGTCGAAATTTTTGTAACAAAACATTTTTATGGGTAAGAATAATAAAATCTTAAGTTTTTAGTTTTTCGGTGTAGAAAAATCCTTTTTATGTTATTGCGAGGTATCCTTTTTTTAAAGGCTTATAACTAAAATAGTTTAAGTACGGATTGTCGAGGGTAGTTTTCGCTATCCGTATCCATTACCAAAAATTCGAGTAGAACTCAAAACAGTGATTTGTGCACATTCGTTCAAGGATAACTCAGTATCCTGACGTGTTAGAAAAAAAGCAAGGTCATATCGTAATTAAAAGGTCCCACCATAAACGGCCATAAAAACTCAGGACAGAAAAATATGGTTGGACTGAACGAGGACAGGGGTTTGAGAAAATGGACCACCGGAGATCTTGACAACATCCACTTTCTTGTAATTTGATGTCAGACCGATAAGAATCTGAGTTCAGTTTTCTGTACTCTATAAGAAAATTCGGTAAAGCACCACTGAATTTCCTATACCCGAATTAGATGAGAATGACCCCCATTTCCCGTCAGACCATATTTGCTTACATGGGAGGTGCCACGCCCTCTTGTCCAAATTTGCTTAGTTTTTGCTCAGAGCTTGCACTTACCATTCCTAGTATTTATGTGTATTTTGGTTGCATTCTCGTGAAAAATACTCCTAAAGTTGCATTTTGAATATATTTTTTGTATGGGCGGCAGGCGTGTCCGTTAACCGATTTTGCTCATTTTCAATCCCTCGAGCTAACTTTGACAACGGAGGCAGTGTAACGAATTTCATTGAATGATCTTGCTCAGTTTTCTCAAAAAATTTACTTCCACGCACAGACAGCCAGCCAGACAGACGGACATGGCTACATCGATCAGAAGGTGACGCTGATCAAGAATATATATACTTTTCCATACCAGCCACGCCTTCTTCTCTGCGTTACGAAGGGTATAGTATAAGAACACGAAAAGCAAAGTAATCTGAAGATGATAAAAAGGTTGGGAAATTCCGGAAATGATAACTAAGAGTCCAAAAGCAGTAGATTTGAACAAGTTTGATGAATTATGCATGAATAATGTCTTAAAATGTTGAAAATAAAAAAAACTAGTAAGGGTGTAAAATTTGGCCTGGCCAAACATTAAATACCCTACACTGCAGTATTTTTCAAATTTTGCTCATATGGGAGTTGCTACGCCCTCTTGTCCAAGGTCACCCAGTTTTTGTTCAGCGCTTGCATTTATAGTTTTTATTGTCTGAGTGAAAAACTTTTTCAGTAAAGCGTTTTGAAGCTTTTGCTTATATAGGAGGTGCCACGCCCTCTTGACCGAGTTCGTCTAGTTTTAGCTTAGAGCGTGCATTTATAGTATTTAGTATTTGAGTGAAGCTTGGTTCGATAATCTCAAGAAACTGTTTCAGTATAGCATTTTGAAACTTTTGCTTATGTGGGAGGTACCACGCCCCCTTGTCCGATTTCACCCAATTTTTGTTGAGAGCTTTCATTTATGATTCTTAGTGTCTGAGTCAAATTAGATTCGAATATTTCAAAAAACGCTTTCAGTATAGCGTTTTTAAGCATTTGCTTATATGGGAGGTGCCACGCCCTCTTGTCCGAATTCGCTTAGTTTTTCCTCAGAGCTTGCGCTTACAATTTTTAATATTAATGCGTATTTTGGTTGCATTGTCGTGAAAAAAACTCCTAAAATTGCATTTTGAATATATTTTTTGTATGGGCGGTAAGCGTGTCCGTTGACCGATTTCGCTCATTTTCAATCCCCCGAGCTAACTTTGGTGGCGAAGGCAGTGTACCAAGTTTCATTGAATTATCTTGCTCAGTTTTCCCAAAAAGTGTATTTCAACACACAGCCAGCCACCCAGCCAGCCAGCCAGCCAGCCAGCCAGCCAGCCACCCAGCCAGCCAGACAGACGGACATGGCTATATCGACTCAGGAGGTGATGCTGATCAAGAATGTATATACTTTTCTATATCTGCCACGCCTCCTTCTCTGCGTTACAAACGGAAGGACAAAGTGAATATACCCTGGGTGTAGGGTATAAAAAAAAATTATGTAAAACTTTAAAAATTTTAATATTGTTAATTAATAGTTCTAAAATTAAAAACAAAAACTAAGAAAGTCGAAAATATTTTAAAAAATTCAAATATATTGAAACTTTTAAACAATTTAGAAAAAAAAATGCATAGTTTAGTGACGCTCTTCGTAGAGGTCAAGCCTTTGATGCCATTACGGTTTACTGCTTCCGATTATACGTAATCACTGTTTGTCGAGAATTTTCAAACCACAATTTAGTCATTTTTTTTTAAGTTTCCATTTACAAACTGATTAAAACTTGCTAAACATTTCTCCAAGTGTAACTGGAAACTGATTCATGAATTGCTGTCGCAAAAGTCACTGCTGCTGCAGCCAACACGCACTGCGCGACTTCACTGCACGAACGACATCTTTATTTGCGAATTAATGCGCCAGCCTGGCTGCCTGCCTGCCTGCCTGCCTTCGTGCTTGTCTGCCTACATTGCGCGCATGTGCCGCCGAAGCCGCCGCCATACAATCGCGATTTGCGATTTCATTTTAATTTATTTGAAATTGAATTATTTGGTAATATTCATAATTTAGGCGCGATCCTGTCATTTTTGTTTTCTCATTTACTGCCTCTTTTCTCGATCTTACTTTCTTTGCTGCCCATCCCACTTGTCCTCTTGCTATGAAAAAAAAAAAAAACAAAAAAACACACAAAATTTCATGGTCGGCATCTATGAAATCAAAAGTATTCACAGGCTTGCCGCCTCGTAGAATCATAAGTTGCTGTAAAAATGTGGCGTTGAACCTGCTGAGTTCCACGTTGCTGATATACTCGTATCTTTGTATCTGAGGCAATCAGTTAAAGTGCGAGATACTTTATGTATCTGTAGGTTGGCGTGAAATATTATGTATCTGCGCTGGAAATGGAAACGCAGCGCAATGCAAAATAGGATTCGGAATTATTACAATCGATTTGCGTTTATTATCGCAGTTAATTTGTTTTAAGTTACTTAAGTGACAAAATCGTTAAGGGGCAAGACGAATCAGTGACAGCATATTAAATACATAGGTATATGTATAAGAGGCACATGCTTCAGGGCAAATGTATCCGTAGTTAACTCATAATAATAAATAGCACCTGAGAATTATGATATCTGTACGAATTGCAACCTATGAAGTACTAAAACTAGTAAGGGTGTAAATTTTGGCCAGGCCAAAAAATAAATACCCTACACTGCAGTATTTTGAAAATTTTGCTTATATGGGAGGTGCCACGCCCTCTTGTCCGAGTACACCCAGTTTTTGTTCAGAGCTTGCATTTGTAGTTTTTAGTGTTAGAGTGAAATTTAGTAGGATTATCTCAAAAAACTTTTTCAGTATAGCATTTTGAAACTTTTGCTAATATGGGAGGTGCCACGCCCCCTTGTACGATTTCAATCAATTTTTGCTGAGAGCTTTCATTTATAATTTTTAGTGTCTGAGTCAAAGTTGGTTCGAATATCTCAAAAAACGCTTTCAGTATAGCGTTTTGAAACTTTTGCTTATATGGGAGGTGCCACGCCCTCTTGTCCGAATTCGCTCAGTTTTTTATCAGAGCTTGCGCTTACAATTCGTAGTACTTATGTGTATTGTGGTTGCATTGTTGTGAAAAATACTCCTAAAATTGCATTTTGAATATAATTTTTGTATGGGCGGTAGGCGTGTCCGTTTACCGATTTTGCTCATTTTCAATCCCCCGAGCTAACTTTGACGACGGAGGCAGTGTACCTTATTTCATTGAATTATCTTGCTCAGTTTTCCCAAAAAGTGTATTTCAACACACAGCCAGCCACCCAGCCACCCAGCCACCCAGCCAGCCAGCCAGCCAGCCAGCCAGCCAGCCAGCCAGCCAGCCAGCCAGCCAGCCAGCCAGCCAGACAGACGGACATGGCTATATCGACTCAGGAGGTGACGCTGATCAAGAATATATATACTTTTCTATACCTGCCACGCCTCCTTCTCTGCGTTACAAACGGAAGAACAAAGTGAATATTCCCTGGGTGTAGGGTATAATGAGCCTAAGTATCTAACTGCAAGAAAACATGATATTCGTAGAAAAAAGATTTTTATTTTTGCTGGTCACTTTTCCTTCTATTAAAATTATAGAAACATGACTCTAATTAAATAATACTTGAATAATGAAAATATATAGTTAATGACATAATGATTTATTGATATAATCATTTAATAATTCAATGATTTAATTATTTGAAGATTGATTGATTTAATGATTAAATTACTTAAAGGTTTAATGATGTAATGATTTTATTCTTTAAAAATTTATTGATTGAATAATTTAATGATTTAATCATTTAATGATATGATCATTCGATCATTTTATCATTAAATGATTTAATGATTTTATGATCTAATAATTTAATGGCTTAGTGATAAATTTTAAAATGATTTGTTGATTAATGATTAAATGATTGAATGATTAAATGATTTAATGAAATAATTATTAAATGATTTAACGATTTTTGATTGAATGATTTAAAATGACTTTTATATCTTCTTGATGGGTGCAAGGTCTTGGAGGCTGGTTTAGTATCTTTCTTTACCTACTGTCCATGGAGATGATGCTACTTATATAAATACTTAAGTGAAGCTGTTATTATTGCCAGCCTTAAAAGTAATATAAGGTTTTTTTTTTTTTTTTTTTAATGCTTGAAATCATTTATTGAATCTACTCATCTTAGGAGACTAACAATAAGTTTAAAAATCTTAATCCTAAATAACATTATTATATTGGGTGTACAACTTAAAAACCGGAATTTGACGGTAGATGTCCGTACTAACAAATATCGTGAAAGCTCGTGAAAACTTTATATAAATGTCATTTTGAAGGTACATTTGACAGCTGTCAAAATCAGTCAACAAAACAATTTTATCTTGTGTGCATCATTATTATTTTCACGATGAATAACTTCGAAAATTGGAGAAAAAGACAGCATTTGGGGTTCTAGTGGGTAATTTTTTTGCAAAGAAAACAGCTGCCGAAAGTCATCGCATTCTTGTGGAAGTTTATGGGGACTATGCTCCAGCTGAATCAAGCTGTCGTGAGTGGTTTAAAAGTGGTTATTTTGATGTCGAAGACAAAGAACGTCCTGGTCAGGACCAGCTAGGTGTGATCCATTATGAGCTGTTGCCAGGTGGCCAAACCATTAATGCTCAATTCTATCGTCAACAATTGATCCAATTGAAGCAGAAAATCCAGGCAGAGCGGCCAACGTATGCTACCAGACATGAGTCAATCATTTTCCACCACGATAACGCTCGGCCACATATTGCTGCCCCAGTCAAAAATTACCTGGAAAACAACGGAAAACAACGGATGGGAAATTTTGCCTCACCCGATTTATAGCCCAGACCTTGCACCATCAGACTATCATTTGTTCCGATCGATGCAGAATGCCCTATCAGGAATACGCTTCACTTAAGTTCAAGATATCGAAAATTGGCTCGATTCGGCGCATTTTTTTTGGGATGGAATTCATAAATTGCCTGAAAGATGGGGAAATGTTGTAGCTTCCAATGGACAATACTTTGAATAAAATATATTGTAACATTTTTCCACAATAAAGCATCAAATTTCGCTAAAAAATTCCGGTTTTTAAGTTGTACACCCAATACATAATTAATCTTATATATAATTTTGTGATCAATGTGTCTCCAGAGTTAATAGGGACTTGTACATCCTAGGAGTTTGGCAAACGCGCAGAAGAACGCAGTTGTTGTGCGTTCAGTCTTCTCACAAACATGCTGCCCGCCTAGCAGGATGTTTGAGTGAAAAGAACTCCGTACAAATTTGCGCCAGTAGTTCCGGCTGCATGTGTAGCAGGAACAAGAAATATAAGAAAGAGTACGCGCCAGATACCGGCTGCATAGAAAAAAGTACGCGCCAGATACCGGCTGCATAGAAAAAAATGAAGTTCAGAAAAGTGAAATAGCAAAAAACCGCAATCTACCATCACATATAGATTAAGGGAATCAAATTTTAACATCACGGCGCTATTGAAAAGCCCAATACGAATCTTCTCGCCTTTTCCGATAATTGCTTTTGTTACGCCACTTGCTTTTGTTTAGTACTTTACTGTCTTCCAATACCAACTGCATACTTCTGGGCGTTTAATTTCACCACATGCTGAATTCACCTCATTTGTTTGATTTATTATTTTACAAGGTGCTATGAAGACTTAATATTTTTAGTTAGAGATTTAATTACTGAAATACTGTCTTTGCAGTCATTCACTAGCAATAATAAAGTTAAAGTGTGAAGGTGCTTTTCTGAGACAATAAAGTATGAAACGAGAGCAAGAAATGCAGCAAAAATAAGTACCAAGAGTAACTGACGAGTAGGTTCGTGTACACCAGAGACTATATTCTACATAGCTGCGGCTAAAACCATAGAAAAGGTTTCCCGCTACACGCTATCGACGGCGTATGGCAGAAACTGTGGAAGTTTGAAGAGTTATCTTAAAGATTCTAACCATCTACAGCAAATGGTCAATAAGCTCATTCACTTTGATTTGCAGAACAGTTTTGATTTGATTGCAGTGCAGTTAATATGATTTTAAAATGATTTCAAATGTGTTTTGTGATTTTTTATCCTTCATCTTTGACATGAATCAGAAATTTTTATTCCATATGGAACTCAATCTTTTCACGCACGAAAAGGAAAGGGTACATGCTGTCGTTACGCTGCAAAATCCAAACATCTAATTAGCCATATGAACATTTAACATACACATACGAATAGAATTCTAACTAAGGCTGTAGCCAAACAATTATTCTTTTCAATTTACGCTCTCTAGATGGCTGCAGCTTTCAACTCCGCCTGTTAAGGTATATGCAACGCTTTAGCGCTATAACTACTACACATCAGAAAACAACGACATCAACAACAAGGAGTTAGTAAGGACAACAAGGACATAAATAATTGCAATGTGTTACACAAACATTCGTACAACATATGTATGTACGTGTACCCGGTTAATTGCAAAACAAATACGCGTTTCAGTCGCGCGTTTATCACTCATAAAACAAGACGATGTCGTACAAAAACCTTCCATCCTTTTTTTTTTCATTCTGTTCCAAGCAAGTGACGCCCTCTGATGGTGAAAAAACAAAACAACACCGTGTCGAGTCGTGTTACATGAATAGAAAATCATCAACTCAGGGCGCCAACACTTGACATTCATGGCATTACGTTACGTTTGTATGGGTGAAAATTGTTTTCCTTTGTTTTTGCATGTGTTCTTTGAGGGGGAGATAACAGCCTCAAATTAATTCTACGCCTTTTGTGGCTCAAATTGAAATTGTTGTTAAAGTAGATGTCGCCGGAATTGGTGGCAACAGCAGCAGCAAAACATCGTTCATTGTTGTGCACATATGGCTGAAATGATGGCCCAAAGTTGAAGTGTCAGAGTTAGATATAATAAACTTCATTTTTGACAGCTCCCATACTATGAAAACTTTTTGAGTTAAGTTTTGGGAAAACGGATTACACAAAAAGACTTTCAAGGATTCAAAAACACACAAGCTGAAGAAGAGAAAAAATAAACTATTGCCCTTTCAGGTTTAGTAAAATATGGGATATGAGGTATATCATTTTGGCAAAAGATCCTTTAAGTCAACAGCTTTTGCTGCTCAGTCAATAAGTTAGACTTCGGCTTCAAAAATGTTTTAATAACTTTTTAGCCATTAAGAGTCCAAAGCTTTTGCGGGCTTTCAAGCAAATGTCCATTTCACTTCCAAACTTTATTTACAACCCTTCACGATAAATGGGAAATTTACCTATACCGTCCCAATTGCTTCAATCAAAACTGGAATAATTGTTTTGAATTAATCAATTTTCATAGTTTGGGTTATTATAACCTCAAAGCCTCTTTTGCTATAAGGATTTAATATACTAATCAAGTGGCTTAAAATGCCAGATTGTCGAGTGATGCCCAATAAAGCTATCCTTTTGAACTTGGCTTTATAGGATTTGGATTTAATTGCCACCTACGTGTAAATTGTCGTAAGGTAAGATCTTATGATTGAAGTATAAATCCAATCAACGATGTGTTGCTGAACCCTTAAAATATTCCCAAATAAAAGCTAAGACCTTTTCTTCATTCCTTGCAATATCATTTCCAAGATAGTTTGAAGTCAGTACTTTCAGCACAGTAGAAAAATTTAGACGATGTTCTACATTTTTTGGTAGACGAAAGTCATTTGCTTTGTATTCGTGCCAATAAAATGTATTTGCCCGAGTAAAAAAAAACCATTTTTAAATTACGGCTGTACAAAGGCTGTACAAGGGCCAAATTTCATTACTTTTTTTGGGCTGTACAAGGGCCAAACATGGTGTTTTTGCAGGACATTTGGGCCGTACACGATGCTTCATATGGGCTGAACATGGGCTGTACGTGGGCTGTACATGGGCTGTACAATTGAATTTTAGTATTGAATTGGGCTGAACATGGGCTGTACATCGGCCGTACAATTTATTTTGTATATTTGAAATGGGCTGTACATGGGCTGTACGTGGGCTGTACAATTGAATTTTACTATTGAATTGGGCTGTACATCGGCCGTACAATTTATTTTCTATTGAAATTTATTTTATATGATTTTGGGCGAAGAGAAAAAAATTCAAGTGTGGCTGACATCGTTAAGCTGTGCGACTCAGAACATTGATAGCCTGGGTTCGAAACCCAAGGATGGCGGAAAAATTTTTTTTTTTTATTTTTTATTTCTTTTTTTCTGCCATACAAATTGGCCTGTTGCTTGTTCTTTTTTAAAATGAAATAACATTTTTTTTTTTCATTTAACTTTGCATTTCAAAGAATTTTCTTTTTCGGCTTATTTTTCAGGATTTGAACCTGGGAATCCCAAGTGTTCTGCGATACGCACGTTAACGAGTTCAGCCAAAGCTATCATTATTGAGTAGCTGGCTGAAAATTTATTATATCATATTTATTCTGTCATTCAATTTTATATGATAAAAAAAAATAAAAAAAAAAATTGTATTTTGACGTCAATAGAAAAAATAAATTGTTCAGCCCAATTCAATAAAAAAAATTCAATTGTACAGCCCATGTACGGCCCACGTACAGCCCATGTACAGCCCATGTTCAGCCCATTTCAAAAATACAAAATAAATTGTACGGCCGATGTACAGCCCATGTTCAGCCCAATTCAATAGTAAAATTCTATTGTACAGCCCATGTACGGCCCATGTACGGCCCACGTACAGCCCATGTTCAGCCCATTTGTTTTCTACACAAATTTTTTTTTGTGCATTTGTACAGCCCTTGTACGGCCGCATGTACAGCCTTTTGGGCTTTTTTAGTTTTGTACAGCCCTTGTTTAGCCGTGTGTACAGCCTTTTGGGCTTTTTTAATTTTGTACAGACCACGTACGGCCTTAAAAAAGCAAAAAAGCCCACGTTCAGCCCATGTTCAGCCCTTTATCATTTTTACTCGGGATACCCAACCCAACAGCTACTACACTGAGAAAACAGTATGATTATATACATCAAAATTTGGTAATAATTAACAAATAATATATTTGATATAGGCGAATCGAATATTTGATATCATTTAATGAGTGGCATATTTGAGCAATTTTATTGGTTCAATCGTATATTTGTTAATAATTACCAAATATATGTTTGCATATAAAGACATTTATTGCTTTGAATTTAGACCTCTATTATTATTAATCATTTTATTAATTAGAAACTAATATGACAATATTTGCTAGGATCACGGCGACATCATAAAATATAACATTTGTTATAAATTAAAAATAAAACTCCTCTCTGAAATTTGAATGCACTCGCCAAGTTGCAAAAAAAAAAACAAAAAAATAAAAAAAAAAAAAAAACACAAAAAAATCATGTCTGGGTGGGGATTGAACTCATACCCCCGGGGCATTTTTTGTTCTTTGTTAGATGCTACCATATATTTACCAGCTACATTTGTAACCTTGGTTCATTGCAATTGTAAGAGGGAATCCATGTATAGCGAATTGGAACTATGCCGCGCGTATTGAATTCTTTAAACCTCAGGACGCAATGACCGAATGTAAATTACTGAATCTTACAGCTTAACAATCAGAACTATATTATAACTATAGATGTTCTACATATACAAATTGAAATACGAAAAAGTTATATCAAATCAAAAAGTCAATCAAAGTGAAGTAAAAAAAAAAAATATTCTTGTCTGGGATTCGAACATAAACCCACAGGATATGAGTCAAACGTCTTATACATTGAGCTAACTCTATCTACGTTTGTAGTGATTGTTATTTTGAATTTATTTTAAACAAAAAGTCAAACACAAAATTTAACAAGTATTGATTGTTTTTTGTAACTTTTGAAAATACCCAGCAGTTCTCAAGTAGACAATTCGCCCAATATTACTAGCGAAGTAGCTAGCAAAACACGCACTAGTTCCTTTTTTGACCACAGGTAATGCAAGCAGTCGCCAGTTCAATAATAAAACATAAAACGTGAGCGATAAAAACGTTTGAATTTCAAATTTTCTTTGGAGAGACTTTTTTTAGTTTCAAAATTTGAGTAATTTTATTTATAAAAAAACAAAAAAAAAGAAAGAGAACAAAATTTTGAAAAAAAAAACAAAAATTTTTTCAATTGTTTAAATACGAATTTCACATAATTACGTTAATAAGCTTTATAGACGAATGAGCTAAAGACTTTATAATTTATCTACATACATAGGTGAAAAACTTTGAAGCCCAGGTTCGAATCTCAGTGTGGGTTGTTAGATTTTTTTTTTTTTCTTTACTAAGAGAACGCCTTACAAGCAAGCTTCTTCTCACTAGTGAAATAGCTAGTGAGCAGTAGAGCAAAGAGTGGCAATTGACCCCTGCCTATGACATGCACACGTTAAATTCGCCAGTTGAGAACGAATAAAGTAGATTTGGGAGGAACTAGTGCTGGTTACCGGTAGCTAGTGATTTCGCTAGTTCGGTACTAGTTGCGTGAACTGAAGGGTAATGTTTTGAAAATAATGTCAGTATGTTTTTGAAATTTTTCAATACTTGTTGAATTTTTTGTATGACTTTTTGTTTAGAATTAAAGTAGATAGAATTAGCTCAATGTATAAGATGTTTGAGTTATAACCTGGGGGCGTAGGTTCAAATCCCAGACAAGAAAGAATTTTTTTTAATTATTTATTTTTTTTTTTTTAGAGTGCGTTCGAATCCCAGACAAGGTTTTTTTTTAAGTTAAAGCAAATATTTGACATTCCATCAAACAGATATCAGTTTTGGCCCAATCGACAATATTTCAAGGTCCAATTAAAGGCATATTAATATTTACCGAAATTTGTTAATTATTAACAAATATTTTCTAAAATGTTCAATCAAATATAATTCTTTGATCGAAACATACTCTTTTCTCAGTGTATAAGAACAAATTCGTCGCAATAGGTTTGAGTGTGGTTTCTAAGGAGTGAGGCTAAATAAAATCAAACTGTACAATAGATAGGGTGAAATTTATATTCATCCCGAAACCGACTCAAAAGTTAGAAGAACTCTTGAAAACGCATCATTATTTATACCCCACACCGAGAGCATATTCACTTTGTCCTTCCGTTTGTTACGCAGAAAAGGAGGCGTGGCAGATATAAAAAAATATATATTCTTGATCAGCGTCACCTTCTGATTCGATATTGCCATGTCCGTCTGTCCAGGTGGCTGGGTGGCTACCTGTGTATGGAAATACCTTTTTTGGGAAAACTGAGCAAGATAATTCAATAAAATTTGGTAAATTTCCAAAAATTCTGAAAAATTCACACAGTAAACCAAATTTTTTGCTGACGAACGTAAGCTTAACATCTGATAACTCTCAATTTGATAAATTTTTGAAAAGCTTCATACAAAATCGAACCGGTCTAGTGTACAATAACTAGTATATTATGTGGCTGCCTTGAGGAACACCTGCTTAGATTGGGTAGAGTTCTGAAATAATCGTAAAATCATTTATTTTAACTGAAAGGTATCAACATATCTGGAGAAATGATTTTTGCGATTTATTTGTTCCACAAAGGAGAATAAATAAGATTTTTTTTTCATATATTGGATTCAGGTACTTTAAGAAACCCTTTCGAAAACTTCCACAGGTTTACAAAAAAAATAAAAAATTTCATGACGATTTGACGAGACTATAGAAGATATATCCGGACCTTCCGATGGCTATACCTCCGAAACTAGGTCCGAGAGACCCTTTTGATCACATATTCTTTTTAAGGAGTATGAATTTAATGATATAAAATTAGTTTCAGAATTTTAACGAATTTATCAGTAAACGAAACATGACCATTTTGACCTCCATATGACCTTGAAATCTTTTTTCTCAGATGTTCTGAAAAAAAACGGACCCCGGATTCAGGTTCTGACGTCCTGAAGTCCCTAGGAAACACATAGTCTGGTCAAAACGCCATGACATTTTTTTTTTTTTTTTGTAAACCTGTGTAATAGACTGTTTGTTTTATAGGATATAAGAAATTCATGAGGCTTTCTAGGTTTTTTGAGTAAACAGCTGTGTGACAAATCAAAAACTAAATTCGGGAATTTCTTTTAGTATTTTATTCGTAACGAGATCATAACCTAGAGCTTTGTTGGCTTTGAGCGTGCTTATAATCGGACAATTCACTTCATCAATTCGAAATCTGGAAATAGACAAATTCATTTGGAACACCTTTTCTTGAATTCGAAATCTTTTGAAGATTTCTACTTCAAAAAGATTTTAAAACTTATTAAAGGCTAAAAGTGCTTGCTATTTCTATGCACCAGAATAAACTTTTTGACGGATTTTACCCACACCACTACTTTAGATACTGGCGAAAATTTTGTAAAATTTGGCCTATTAAATCTAATTCTAATTACAGCCACCATCCATCCCGTGCTATCATTTTTTATAGTAGGCCAATTATAACAGTCTGTTATGGAACAGCAACAATAACAACAACAATTATTCCCCAAATAACATGTCAAACATGGATGGCATTGCCAGGCAATGCATGCCAAGCTGACAATTGCGACAACGATATCGCGCATATCTCTGTGGCAAAAGCAGAAATTGTCAGGACATAAACATAATTCGCGACTACCGTCAGAGCAATTTTTGTTTCACAAACAAGAATTAAATAATAAAAACTGGATAACAGCAACAACAACAACAACAACTACAGCAAATACAACACAACAATATCAGCAACAACAATGAGAGAGAAAAAATCCAACACAATTGTGCCATTATTTGCATTTGTGACACCCGCTGACGCCTATTGTCGTAGTTTGAGTCGGAGTTGAAATCATTGTCGTCGTTGTTTGACGTCAATATCATCATTGTTGTTTCAAAATATCGAGATACTTAGATATAGGCCTATATCCATGTCGATATTTGAAATGGTTTATGGTATCGATTTGTAGGTTCCGCTGATTCATCAGAAGGATTTAAGTTTTTGTGAAAGGAGCTGTTCATTCCAAACGTTATTCTAGTTTACGTAACATAATGGAAAAATTCTTGTTCCAAGTGATTTTGTTTACTGGAAGATCTGTCTTACCTATCGACTAAATCCTTAAATCAGATATTTGTCTTCTTACAAAGTTTTTTAAAGACGCGGAGCCTGGAACAAAGAGCCTGTATTTGCTTGAAAAAATTAACGTAAACATTTCAAGAACCGATAAAAAAGAATAACTGTTATTTTTGGATCTAATACACTCAGAAAAAAAAAGATTGTTAAAACAACAATTTTTCTTTCTTAAAAAATTGTTATTTCTAAATTGTTGAAATAAGAATTTTATTCTTAAATCAACAATTTCATTCTTGGTACTTAGTTTTTTACACATTTGTCATAAAAAATTATGAAAAATATTTTAAAATACAAAACTTCAAACATTCTGTTTTGAAAGAAAAAAAATAAAAAAATCCTTTTTAAAACAAAAAAAGATTTATTTAACGAACAAAGGTAAGAAAAATTTCACTCATAGTTTTCCCCATCACTTAACATATTTTTCTCCCATCTTTCTGGCAGCATATCATAACAAATTGAATTCTATTGATCCCACTAAATACAGAGAAGCTTCGAATCCTAGATATTTGGATTTGCGGACGATGTCGATGCATAGACCTGGCTCACCTCACGACTTTTGTTGGGATTCTCGTACTGAAACCATTTTCCATCGCCAGTCACGATAAGATGCAAAGATTTTGTTCTTTTCTGCCGTGTGTACTTCTCTCGGCTTCTTCTCATACGACATCCAATGTCTTTGTATGTATTTCATTCCTATTGCTGTAAGATATATTCCAAATAAATAAGTACTAATAAAACCACAAACATTTCAACAATCATTTATTTTTTGTTCAAACATTTCGTTCTTAAACATTGTCAACAGTTTTATTTTTGAAATAACAATTTCCGCTCTTAAGCTTCCAACAACTTTTTACTTGATTCAACAATTTTTCGTTTTATGAAACATATAACAATTTCATATTTAAAACAAGACCAAAAGTTGTTGGGAAGATTTCAACCAACGAAAATTCTTGAAACAAAACATGAAGTTGTTGGAAATACAATTTTTTTTTCTGTGTGTAGATATGAACCACTAAACCAAAAATACGCGTGCAGCTCAGCACACGTTATTAAAGTGAAACTTATATTTGAAAATGGGCGTGGCACTTATTCGAATGGCATATGTTCCGATCAGTGTATAGCATTCGTGTTCGGTACCTACAAGACCTACCAAATTCCATTCAAACTCCCGAGATACGTATGTCATGTTAAATTGTACAATCGTTAAAAAGTAGGCATGACACTTATTTTATTACGCCCACTTTTCGACCAGTCTATGGCATCCATGTTTTCCACTTACACCTCTATCAAATTTTATTGAAATAGCTTCTACAATTTACGAGATAAAACGGGGTGTAGCAAAAAGTGTCTAAAAACGTGACGCCAAAAAAGTGTCGCAAAGTATGGCGCAATGTCTCAAAATGTGACGCCCAGAAAAAAGAGTATCAAAATGTGACGTCAAAATATGATGCCGAAAAAAATTTGCAGAATGTGTCGCAAAATATTATTCCAAAAAAGAGTGGCAAAATGTGACACTCAAAAAGCCTTTCAAAATATGACACCATATCTCAAAATGTGACGACAAAAAAGTGTCGCAAAATATGACTTAATGTCTCAAAATGTGACGCCAAAAAAAATGTCTCAAAATGTAACCCCACAATAGTGTCTCAAAATGTGACGTCAAAAAAGTGTCGCAAAATATGAGGCCGAAAAGAAGTTGCAAAATATGACTCCAAAAAAGTGCCGCAAAATGTGACGCCCAAAAAGTCTCTCAAAATATGGCGCAATGCCGCAAAATGTGTCGCAAAATATAAGTCCAAAAAAGTTTTTCAAAATGTGACGCCTTAAAAGTGTCGAAAAGGTCGCAAAAATGTCTTAAAAAGTGACGCTACAGTAATGTCTCGAAATGTGACGTCAAAAAAGGGTCTCAAAATATGACGCCGAAAAAATTTTGCAAAATGTGACGACCAAAAAGTGCCGCACAATGTGACGCCAAAAAAGTGTCCCAAAAAGTGTCTCAAAATATGACGCAATATCTCAAAATGTGACAACAAAAAAGTGTCTCAAAGTGTGACGCCCCAAAAGTGTCTCAATATATCACGCCAAAAAAATGTCTCAAATATGACGCCGAAAAAAGTGTCACAAAAAAGGTTCTCAAAAAGTGACGTTTCAAAATTGTTTCAAACTGTGACCGCAAGAACTTTTCTCAGAATGTGAAGCTGAAAAATGTCCCCAAAATGTGTCCATAAAAGTGTCTCTATATAAGACGCCAACAAAGTGTCTCAAATCGCCGCCGAAAAATTTTCAGTTCAAAATCATTAAATATATTTATATTAACTAGAATCGCCAAATGGTCAAAATTTGACCACAAATGTATTAAATAATTTTGGTACTTTTTGTACAACTTTAGTACATTTTTTGCTGTTTGGTACAAAATAGAAAAGCTCATTTATCATCCCTGGTACAGTGACAAATATGAAACGAAAAGAAACAAAAAACATGAAGTCAGTGTCAGTCAGCTTTTTGTCTTTCTCTTTTTGCTGTATCCTCTTTTCAGCTCCGTGTGACCGCGTATTTTGTCGTTGTTAATATTGAAAAATTTGAATTTAATTTTACCTGGCTTAATAGCAAAGTATTAAAATAATTTTAACTTTGTGCACATTTACACACAAATGTCTTTCTAATAGTATATAATTCAAAGACGTGCTCCATTTCTAACATATTAAAAAAGTAGGACAAATGTTTGTCTTGCGTATTAATATATAAGTACTTAGATATCATGGAAGCCGTAAAATATCAATCGTTTTTAGCCACAAAAAACGATATTGTAACAAAGCTAAAAAGTATTGTCATCATAACCCAATCGTTTAGTGCCAACTTCAACAACGCTAAACAGCTTTGCACAACGCTGCGCCGCGCCGCGTTGCGTTACAAAGCGATGAGTTCAGTGCTTAGCCAACGAAATAAAAACAAGAACAAAAGTGCAACCATTAAAAAGGAGTTATCACCCAATTTAGCACCACAAGCGCATACATACCCACACATACACACGGCCACCAAGTTCCAACGACGCACATAAACATTAAGTGTCACACAACACAACAAATACAGCGCGGCAAAAACTAAACAATGCTGTGCGGTAAATGTTGCTGCAACATTGGCAGCAGTTGTTGTTGACATTACGGATGTATTATTCCGCGTATATTCTATTGTAAAGGGTTGGGGGAGTGTACCACTCATCCACACTTCACCCGCAAATGGATGAGTGAAAACCAATTTTGTGTTGTTTAATTGTCAAGGAGGCATTTGAACAGTTGACAATTTTTTATTTTTTAGAATTTTTGAAAGTGGTGAATATTTTGGAACCATTTTATTTCGAATACTCAAATGTATGCGGGGGTATTGAATATTGAATGGTTTATGAAAAAACAGTTACATAAAAAAAATATTCAATACTAACACCTGCAGCGTAAGATTTTAGTCTGGAATATAATTCATCCTTAAGAAATGTAATCCCATATTGCCCATAATCTAAATGAAATGGTGTTGCTCACGCGAAAATATAACGTCCTCAGGGTTAGCATTCCTTAAATAAAGTACAACTTCACTTAAACCCTCAAATAAAGTGAAACAATGCGGTTTCTTATTGGACTGTTACTTCCTTAAAAGAGAAACATTTAGGGAAGGATGAAGAGAGTGAAGAATTTTATATATATATATATAATCAACCGTCTTCTGTCATTTACATACTGATTGAAAATAAGTAGCAGTTGTTCAGTCTTGACGTACTAACGTTGCTCTAGTATACTAGAAATAACAGGGTTCTTAAGATCCGCATTGCAAATTAGACCCATAATTTAGACCTCCGCTGGCTGTCTGCATTTATAATGACCTACCAATCCTTTTTTCAACATTATATGATCGTCCACAGTTCCGGTTCTTGGCAGCTAGACGTTCCATTCAAAATTAAAATCTAACCTTTTTCAAGCATTGTCCTATTTTTAATTGGAAACTCACACATTACTCAAATGACCTATTTTTTCTGCATACTTTCAGGCTAAATCATGATTGATCCGGATTTGGATGATACACATCTCTGCATCAAATGCAACGCAACTATCGTTGGAATTGAAAATTATATACAACATCGTAAACATGGTTGCAACAATGCAAACAGCACACATATTGCTGAAAAAACTACTCAAGCATCATCAACACAATCGGTAGAACCCCCTTCACATGAAGATACTGCCGGAATTATAGCAACCACCAGTCAAAGTAACCTTAATCAAAGTAGTTACGAGACTTTTGAATTTCCGGAACCTGAAGCACCATCGACATATGTTAGCAAATCGGAACATGGTGGTAAAACATCAAAATCAATAAGTGATCCATATTATCTACCATATGAACTGGGCGCTGATGTATTTTTCTCTTCGTTACAACTACAAAGCGTGCAATCTACGGCACCATCAACTAGTGGGAAAACTGGTACAGTTCAACAGCAATTGCATAGACAAAAATCACAACAAGAACACACCGAAGTCGCCTGGATTGAGACAACAGCCAGCACGAGCGGTCAACATAGCACCGAGAATTTAATGAAAGCTGTCAGCGACATAAGCGAGAGTAAGAAACCATTTGAGGGAATTTTCAAAACCATTACCTTTGCACATGAATCACCGGATGCTACTGAAGATGAGGAAGAGGAGGAAGTTGACATTGAAGTAGATGATGAAGAAGACGAAGTATATGATCCGATAGCAGCGTCACATGCTACTGGCGGTAAATGGAAACTACCGATAATGCGCCACTCACCACCAGTTGTGCCGATTACACACACGGGTGGCAAATGGAAGCCTGAAAACCGTCCAAATCTACGTGTAACTCACACACAGCTGACGCGTCTCTCACCTAACTGGGAAGATCCAACGGAAGAGCCGGAGCAATTGGATCATGGTGAAGGCGAACATCCACCTGTTGGTCACACCAAAGGCAAATGGATACCGGGCACAAAATTACAACGTTTGGAATACAAGGAAGAAGTGGAGTTGAAAAAATCCTCAACGACACAAGATTACTGGTGCAACATCTGTTGTCGTAAACTCAAGAACAAGCACATTTACGAAAGCCATTTGAAAACAACGTATCATCTTAAGCGCGCGGAGCCAGAACAGCAACTGGAGAAAGCCACACTTGGCGATATTGATAAAAGCTTTTCCATTGAGGAGCCAAAGGTAGCACAGGTTGCGCCACTCAAAAAACGCAAACGTCGTGCCACTTTTATCAAATGTGAGCTCTGCAAACATTTGATGTCACGTCATTTGCTTGGCAAGCATCTGATCTCACATTATCACTATCGACGTATGCAGCTAAATCCTGGCAAATCCTTTCGCATGATACTTGACAATATACACTCGATTGTGTTACAATCGCCATTTCAATGTCGGCCCTGTTGTTTTTATGCAAATACCGAGGAAACCTTCTTGCAACATTGGAACTCATCGCAGCATCTTGATGCTTCTGAGGGACCCGGCAAGTTTTGGTGCAGTTATTGCCATTTTGAATGTGAGGACAATAATCAGATGAGACGCCATTTACTAAGCGCTGAACATAAGGAGGTTATCTTGGCAATCAATCGCTCTGTACCAATAAGCATCAGCAAGAAGTTGGGTATAGATTGTCCCAAATGTCGTTTATCATTTCGTTACAATCTTGAATTGCGAAAACATATTGAACAATCTCATCCAGAGGGAGTTACTATTGGCTCAGCTTCGGATACATATCAGAGTCGTTTCGTTTGTGAAGTTTGTTCTGAGGTGTTACGATCGAAAATTGCGCTGCAACGTCATGAGAAATATCAGCATTTTCTATCGAAGTACTTCTGTGCGATTTGCAATTTGGAGTTTGATACGCCTTGTAAAGCGAGACGACACCGGAAAACGTTGGAACATCGTTTGCATGCTGCTTCTACAGAAAAACAAACCATACGCAATCGTTTGATGCTGAAGAAGAAAATGGGCGAGAAGCATTCCCAAGGCAGTTCGAGGGAGTGCAAAAAATGTGATTTTGTGTAAGTAAAATTTTGTTTTATTTTTCTTAGTGCTCAAACTGCCTTATCACCTTTAACATCTCCATTTTTGTATTGTTACGAAATTTAATCATTAAATCTTCCTAACTACCAATGGAAATAGCGAAAACTTTCTCGATGGTTCTCACAACAGGTTCACGAACTTTCTTGATTAATTTCTCACAGCTTCGTAGAATTTACATTGTTCCCTGCATGAACCTTCTTCTCATATTTGGTAGTTAATTTTGTTCATTATTGTACTTGAGTTAAACGTGGCATTAGCTATGTACTGTACGGATTATCTCGTCGTTTTTGGTAGTTGGTATCGTGTGTTTCCCCTTTACTATAAGCCAAATTCCTCAACTGATTTTAGATTAGATAATACTGATAATTCCCTGCGGGTAAGGGGTCAGAATATGCCCAAGGTAAGCATGCCTATGGTAAGAGGCGACTAAGAACGGTTGACCAGCCACGGTGTGGAAGGGTGTAGCGTTGGACAGCGTTGCGCCTTGAAAACAAACCCACAATGCCTGTAACTGGCACTGACAAGGCGAGTCAATGCCCCCTTAAAATAAGTATCTTGTCGAAATCCTGAAGCGTCTGACCCAGAGTGGGCGGATCCTACGTCAGCGTCTGTTTCAGATTGTGCGGCTGTAATTTAAAGTGAATTTGGTCGCTATATTTGCAGCGCTTGTCGGATCCAGCCTTAAGCTTATAACTTACTGCGTGGGGCATTGCCGAGAAATTTATACTAATAAAGCATGGATCGATAAGCGATGGAAAGTATCTCCCCAAGTGGTACTCACCAGAATATGGTCAATTAGCAGAAAATGAAGAGGGAGTCTTCTGGACGTATGAGTAAAGAGGCCCGCTGGCATAGGCTCCGATCACCTCGATCTTGTCGCGGCCATTCGACTAAAACTTGTCGCTATTAAACGTCTCATCATAGCCACACAGTTGAGAGAAGAAATGTTGCAGTCAATACCAGGTACCAGGTCGAAAAACTCTTTACTCAATGCTTATCAGAATCCTCGATCAAATAACATCAATCAGAGTCAGAGGAATCTACTCAATAACTGCGAGCATTTCATAGATTTAAGATCACCTGACTGCTTGAAAGCCCCTCAGTATTGGTCAATGGAAGAAGTACATTGACCTCGACCACTTCGTTGAGTGACGAAACGCAACAATCGTCACTAGTCACTGATGTCTACGACAATGACCATTCTCCAGTTTTAACTGTGCTCAAGCCCTACTAAAAATAGGACCGCAAAGAAAATCTTAAAAAATGTCTGCTTACTATGCTTCAAAGAAGGACTTATGTTACTAAAACTTGATGCCTCAGGATGATATTTATGGCTTTCCACTCAAGTCGTGTAGACAACCCAAGGTGTTTTCTAACTTACCCTTTCGATTACATACGAATAGTTTGCCCAAAACTCAGTTCTGGTAATCGTGAACTTACTTCCTGTAACTAAATCGTAATCCCAGTGTTCCTCCTGATGCCGGTAATGTTCTTTATGCTACGACTCATTGCCAATCTTTCTGCTGGCTGTCGTTTACCATCCACTACTTTGAAAATGTCCTCTTGGACAGTAATTTGTATATTCTGTTTTTGTCTGGATCTTGAAATTGATAATATTTCGAGATAAAGACGCTGATACAATTTTAAGACCAAGACATAATGTCCAAAACCAAGACCAAGTCTGATAAATTTCTAACATTTAATCTAAGTATTAGTGCAATATTAATATATTTTGAATAACATACTTTCTTTCCCAAAAGTTCTTCTTCTGAAGTCGAAGCAATGCTGCATGAGCTAACACATCCAAATAAAGAGCATTTAAAATCCAACGAAACCAATGTTGAAAGCAAGCCAAGGCTAGAATCTTCAAGATCCACTACCAGTAAGACAGTTTTAATAAAATGTAAAGATTGCGAAAAAACCTTCAGCAGTTTAAAGCAACTTAAGGCACATCGTGATGAAGCACATCCACTGCTAAGTCACGTTTGCATGAGTTGTGGCCAAAGTTTTGCATTAGCACAGGCACTAGGACGTCATAGTAGAAATTGTCAACCACCGACAACCTCTGTAGAAGCACAAATTTTGTCAACAGTAAAGGAACCTACAGCACCAATTGACGATACTCAAGTGGAAAATGCAACCAGCGATGAAAAATCTTGGAAATGTAACGATTGTGAATTCAAGTAATACAGTGAAATATTCATTTAATAGATGTTTAATTCGTTAATTTTTTTATTTTAGCGCCGCCTATGAATCAGAGCTAATTTTTCATCGTTTGCTTCATACATTGGGTCCTATCAGCAAAAATCAACTCATCGATTGTCCACTTTGTTCAAAATCCTTCCGCAAACATTCATTACGTTGTCATTTGCGTCAACATACCAATGAGAAAATATTTGCATGTGAATTTTGCAATTTAAAATTTTCACGACGTCATAATCTCAAGAATCACATTAATTTGTTGCATATGCAATCAATAGAGAAGGAATCAAATCCGAAAGAAACTGTGGCCGCTACATCTAAGAGAGCCGATAAGAAGTCCCAGGAACAAGCCCCCGCTTATCAGTGTGATACTTGTGGCAAAGTTTATAGGAAGAAGTAAGTAAATGTTTTTATTAGAACGTAAATATTAGACTGATGCAAAAAAAAACTTTGAAAGAGAGTATTAAAAAAGTGAACCGATTTATGCAAAATCTCGGGTTGATGCTGTTTTTGTTTTATTACAATCTCAAAAATGCTCGAACGTGATATGTCAAACTTTTCATCTTGAAACAAGGTGTTCAAAAAAAAAGCTGTTTTTTAGCTAAACTACCTACTAAAAATGTCCCAGTGTAAGACTCTAAATCTTTATTTTGGATAAAACTTTTTGTTCCAAAGACATCATGAAATCACTTAAGGAACAATTTTCAAGAACATCTTAGCCCATTATATCCTGTTCTTATAGGTCATTTTGACTCCCTTATCAAAGAAACTGGGTTATAGTATTCTACAAAAATATTCCACGAAAATTTTCATTAGGGGTTAAATTTGAGTTTTTAGTTTTTTTTTTTTTTTTTTTTTGTATACCTTCATTTAAGACGCAAAATTTGATTTATTATAAAACAAAAACCGCATAAATCAGGGATTTTGCATAAATTACCCTTGCGCTACCTCTAAATGACCTTAAAAAAAAATTTAAAAAATCGGAGTTCGTTTTTTTGAAACCCTTTTTTAAATTTTTGGGCGTGCAAATTCAAAAAAAGTTTAATTTTTGCATAAGTCTTGTAAATATGTGTATTTATGAACCTCTGAAATATACTTCAGCGTATATCATTGGCGGATCTAAGTAGGGGGTGGGCTATGCGCGATAGAGCCATACTCCCCCATAATAGCACAGTCATCAAATAAATCATCGCTTAAGGGCCAATTTCACAGTGTGAGCTTAAACTTTAGCTTAGCTAAACCGTTAGTGTCGCTTAAGCGGCCCTTAAATAATTTCCAATTTCACAGTTGACTAGCTCATTTTTGTCATTAGCAAAGACACAAACCGAAAATATAGGTAAATAAAGTTGACATGAAACAAATTTAACGTTAAATATTTTGTTTACAACTCATAAAATTTTGCAATGACCTTTAAATTTTTGTCTATAAGATATATAAAAGCCAGGTTAAATGTTGTTTTCTTGCAATATTTTATTTTAAATCTAATCTTCTTATACGAGATAAAATTGTATGTACTTATGTACTTATGTACCTATGTACTTATGTACTTATGTATGTTTGTTTGGAACGGGCAAAACTTTTTCTCGAAAACGGGTACAACGATTTTAATGAAACTTGGAACAGTGTTAGATATTAGCATAAAATGAAGAATGAGCTAAGTTTGAACTTTGTAAATGCTCACCAGGGGGCGTGGTACCGCCCTAAATTTTAAATTTGATTTGGTCATAACTCGCAAACCATACAAGGTATTTGAATAAAATTTGGTATGCGGGTACTGCTTTATAATACCTTGTGACAGAAAAAAAGTGGGCGGGATCGAAGAAGTGCCACGCCCACTTTTTAACGCTTGAAAATTTTGATTCAATATTACTCGAAAACGACTCCAACGATTTTAATGAAAATTTAGGAGATTTTACCTCTGCAAACAAGAATTAATATGTGATATGCCATTATATTGAAAAAAACACGTTGAAGCGCGTGGCACCGCCCACAAAAATATAATAGGTATAAAAAGAAAACTAATAAAGTAATCATTCTAAAATTAACTGTGGAGAGCATACTTGCTATAAGACATCTCTGATCTGAAAGCGGGCAAAATATCGCCGTTGCGCGTGGAACCTCCCATACAAGCAAAATACGTTAAATGCTATTTCTCGCAAATGTTACAAGGTATTTTAATGAAATTTGGTATGTAGGTACTGCTTAATAATGTCTTGTAACAGACGAAAAGTGGGCGGGATCGAATAAATGCCACGAACACTTTTTAACCCTTGAAAATTTTGATTCAATATTACTCGAAAACGACTCCGACAATTTTGATGAAAATTTAGGATCTGTTACCTCTGGAAACAATACGTCATATGCCATTATATTGGGAAAACTCGTTAAAGGGCGTGGCACCGCCCACAAAAATATAATAGGTATAAAAAGAAAACTACTAAAGCAATCTTTCTGAATTTATCTGTACGGAACTCCGTATTAAACAAATTGCCACGCCCACTTTTTTATCAAAATAAAAATTTTTGTTAATAACTCAGGCACAAAAAAAAAAATGGAATGGACTGTTTAATTCTTATATGCAGTCTTATGTACTTTTTGACGCTTAATCCGTCTTCATCAGCAGAACTGTCATTACACCTGCAGGATTTTGAAATATCCTTGCTTGAAGTTAAAGAAAACGCTGTGTTCAGTCTTACAGCGTAGCTACAAGAAAAGGTGAAATTCTTTTCTATTAATAGCATGGGATAGTCACACTCTTCCTTATCCAAATATCCTTTCAGATTTTTCCAATAGGATTCTTATTTTCCGCCGTTAGAAGTGAAAAGATACAAGTTTCATAACAAAAAATAGCTTTGAATAAAAACATCGACTAAAATAATAAGATTAGATTGTTGACCGAGCAGGGATCGGTCTCCAGGTTCTATGTCTTATTTTACATCTTAACATTGTCTTGGCATCAAGCCAAAACAATTAGCAAACGTTCCCACAAATTTTTTCAGAACACTATCCGCCTCATTTAAAAATCATGTATCCCCAGACGTGCGAAAAACTTCTCCAGCAATCGCTTACTGATATCGGACTTTACTCAATGGTTTGGTATGTTCCGTTCCGATTATTGCAGTTGATATCTGCTAGAGATCTAAAGGTATCACATTTCCGATGGATTGCGTACTCCTTCAGATTCTGCTTCTCCATCAATTAGTGAATTTCTTGCGAGCTAAATTTAGCAATTTACACCGGCATCGCGGCGGCCTCCGGCCGCGAATCAGTCTATAATATATCCAACACCTAGTTTGCTAGCCACAGTAATTTTTCATAAGAGTAGGGGTAAGTGGGCGGCCTGCGGCCGCAGCTCAGGATTTAAAACTCCCAAAAATCCAACACCGGCTTCGCGGCGGCCTTCGGCCGCGGATCAGTCTATAACATCCAACACTATATACATTTTTTAAATGGATTATTGCAAAAATTTTGTTCAATCTTAATTAAATTTTTCGGACACAACCCCCATTGGGATTATGTCCGAAAAATTTGCGGACATAACCCCCATGGCCAAAATGGGGATTATGACCGAAAAATTTTCGGACATAATCCCCATTTCCGGTAACCATTTTGCAAATATGACCATTTTACGCAAAACACCGATTACCACCCATGACAAAGATAATATGCCGGGGAATGCGTCCGTTGTCTTTAATATTTTTACTAAATTTGAAAAATTTTTTTTTTTTTGGTAAATTTTCATTTATTTTAATTTTTTGACAATGTCGATTGTGACATAAACGCCGCTTAAACCTCCCTTTCTATTTATAGTGTCGATTGATTGGCGCTTAAGCGGCCGTTAAATTAAAATGACTGTGAAAATGAAATTTGAAGTTAAACTACACTCAACAGATAAACTACGCTTAAGCTCACACTGTGAAATTGGACCTAAATCGCACTTTTGATATTTCTTACGATTTAAGCCTTCAAGTAACATAAATTCTGAATTCACTTTTGGCGACATTTTATAAAATCGGCCTCCGCAAACGTTTTGTGTCACACAACCTAGGGAATTAATTTGGGTAGAAAAGTGAAGAAAGATCTAAGAAAGAAATAACTGGTATTCCCTATTTATGTTCTTTACTATCAATTAAAACTGCATATATCAAAACCCAATGTAACGCTGTAGTGCAAAATATACCAAACCGATTTTAACTATTTTTATTTTAAAACATTCAACGTATGCTAAGGAACAAACTTGTATGCTTATTTTTTTGATTTTTAAAAGATAAACCTATTTATACCCTACACCCAGGGTATATTCACTTTGTCCTTCCATTTGTAAGGCAGAGAAGGAGCCGTGGCAGTTATGGAAAATTATAAATATTTTTGGTCAGTATCAGTTCTGAGTTAATATAGCCATATCCGTCTGTCTTGATTTCTGTCTGTCTATCTGTTTGTCCATTGAAATCATTTAAAATATTTTTTGAGAGCAAGATAATTTGACGAAACTTGGCACACTGCCTCAGACGTTAAGGTAAACTCTTCTTATTGAAAATTAGTGAAATCGGTCAACGGTCACGCCTACCGCCCATACAAAATATATGTTCAAAATGCAACTTTCGGAGTATTTTTCACGACAATGCAACCAAAATACTCATTAATAGTAGGGGCAGTAAGCACAAGCTCTGAACTATAACTAGGCTAACTCGGATAAACATGTGTGGCACCTCCCATCAAAAGTTTCAAAATGATAAACTGAAAGCGGTTTTCGAGATAATCCAACTGAATTTCACTCAGACACTTAGAACAACTATAAATGCAAGCTCTGAGAAAAAACAAGACGGACGAGAGGTCGTGGCATCTCCCTTACAAGCAAAATACTGCTGTGTAGGGTATTTAATATTTGCTCAGGCCAAAGGTAACACCCTTGATAGTTTTTGTGGTATGAAGTTGTTGAAAAAAAAATTTATTGCTAGTATAAACTAGTAAGTGTATTACCTTTGGCCTGGCCAAACATTAAATACCCTACACAGCAGTATTTTTCAAGTTTTGCTTGTTCGGGAGGTGCCACGCCCTCTAGTCCGAATTCACCCAGTTTTTTCTCAGAATTTGAATTTATAATTCTTAGTGTCTGAGTAAAATTTACTTCGATTATCTCAAAAAACGCTTTCAGTATAGCGTTTTGAAGCTTTTGCTAATATGAGAAGTGCCACGCCCTCTTGTCCTAATTCGCCTAGTTTTTGCTCAGAGCTTGAGCCTACAATTCGTAGTATTTATGTGTATTTTTGGTTGCATTATCGTGAAAAATACTCAAAAAGTTGCATTTTGAATATATTTTTTGTATGGGCAGTAGGCGTGTCCGTAGGGTATAAAAATATCGTTTGCATATGCGTTGGTACTGCCGATGCTCCTTCATAAATTATGTGTTGTTGTTTTTTCCGTCTCTTTCAGTTTGTTTACGTAGAACGTAAACCGTGTGTGCACGGCACAAGCAAATCGTTTTTGCTAACGGCCGCCAACACTGAAAGCGCTGCTGTCGCATTGAACGAAAACCCGAAGTGGGGTTTTCGTTCGATCGCCGCCATCATCATTGATTTTACAACAAGCCACACGAACACAACCTAAATTTACACAAAAGTTTATTTTTAAAATAAATTCACGAAAAAACACAAAAACACACGCAACAGACGACTCAACATATCATAAACAGAGCATCACAACGTTGGACACAATATCAACACGGAGAGAAATCAACGTTGGACGGACATTTGAAATAATCAGTGCACCAGCCCCAGCTATCATTTGTTTTGCAGCAGGATTATCATTTGATCCACTGACAGCAGCGTGGGATTTCTATATAAAAAACCCAAAGATTTGTAGTGTCGAAATTGTGAAATTTCTAGTGAATCATAACCCATTAAAATCTTTATAACGTTTATGAAAAACAACTAATCTTTTTATTTGCATTCAAACTCTAGTACTCCGACCCTTCACCTTAACACAGTTGGTTATTATTTTTTTTTTTTTATTCTTGAAGAACAAATAGAATTTTATGTTATGAGAGTGATTTATAATTGATGCCAATTCAAACAATTTTCAATATTTTTCGACAATTTTGGTTTTTTTCTCATGTTTTCGATGATTTCAATATTTTTCAACACTTTTGGACATTTTTCGATACATTGGATGTTTTTCGATACATCTGGAGTTTCACCGATTTCTTCGATGTTTTCCAATTCTTTTAGACTTTTACCGATATTTATAATATTTTTGGACTTTTACCGAAATTTTAGATGTTTTCCAATATTTTTTGATACTTTACAACTTTTTCCGATATTTTGGATGTTTTTTGATACATTCGGACCCTTAGCGATTTTTAAGATCTATATCAATTTATTCGATACTTTTCAACTTTAAACGATATTTTGGATGTTTTTCGATATTCTTAAACTTTTAACCATATCTTAAATGTTTTTCGATGCTTTTAGATTCGAACCGATATTGTATGTTTTTCGATTCGGGACCATTTTTTCTGTTGTTAAAATAGTGGGTGTTCTAGTTGGAGATTTTTATGATTTTCTTAAAAAGGCTCTGTTTTCAAAAATTTATAGCTTGCATCAAAGCAAAGCATCTTAAGAAAAAAAATTATGAGGCATAAAATGCTTAGAACTGTTCAAGAAATGCGTATGAATTTTTTTGGAATTTTTTGAAACGTTTTAAATTTTTTATTTTTTGGACCAATTTTTAAAAATTTTAAAATGTCCCAAAAAAATTTGAAAAACTTCACACGTATTTCTTGAGCGATTCTTAGAATTTTAGGCCTTAACACTTTTTTCGTAAAATGTTTTCCTTTTGAGTAAAAAATGCGTTTTGCCAACTGCAAGCGATATACATCTTAAATGGTTAAACATTTTAAAACTTAGGAATTAAGCTTTCATTTGAAGTATATAAAAAAAAAAAAATTTGAGGGGGAGTTTTTTAAAAAAATGCAAAAAATGCAAATCGCGCTTTATTTACATCAAAAATCGGTGCTACAATATTGCCAAATTTAAGCTAAGTCGGTCACAAATCGGTTTCCTTCATATAATTTAGGACATCATTGTTTTTCATATGACTGATTAGATTAAGAAATTCATATATATCTTATGAGAAACTATTGCATATTTTGAACAATTTCAAATACTTACTTAATATTCGAGAGAAAAAAACTTGATTTCTCAAGGGCCATGATTTGTTTCAATTAAAATGCCGTAGGTGAAACAGAATATGTGACACATTAAAAAGCAAGAATTTCCTTTTAAAAAGAAAAATACACCATACAAATTGTATACCAAAAAGACTAAATAAAATCATGTTTAAGTAAAAAATAAAATAATTTCACATATACGCATATACGCTAGCTATCCTTAAAGCGAAACATATTAAAAAGTGTCCTTAATGACCACATTAGTTGCAGCAACAGCAGCAGGACTCGTAAGCAAAATCATATATACGAGCATCGCCGCGCATTGCAATGCATTGGCCGCAAGCGTGATTTGTGAATGCATTGCATACTTTTAGGATACACAGCACATGCATAAACACAGTAAAATGTGTTTGTGTGTGTAATTACAAGAATGTCCTGCACTTAATGAGTTATTTTGTATCCTGTTTATGTTTCTTATTTTATTTTGTAGAATATTGCAAGATTTTTGCTTCAGGAAAGAATTTTTAATTTGTGTTTTTGCACAATATACGCGGTTTGTTGGTCTTTTTCGACTCTTTTCGCTAGGATTTTCCAATTTTCACATAAGTTGCATTGTTTTGGTTATGTACCGTTTATTATTTTTCCTTAAAATTTTTGATTTTCTTTTCCATTTTCTTCTTTCAGTATAAAAAACTTTTATGCATAACAATAAATTGAATGACATTTTAATAAAAACATAGAAGAATGCAATTCTTTTGTTTAACATTGCAATTCCCTGTCAGCCAAAAAGGAGAATGCAGCAAAAAATATGTTCACTCATTAGGAAGAAATTTTTTTATGGTTGCAATTGGGGCGTATTGTAGAAAAACTCGACATGTCCATTTTGGAATATTTTAGCAATATACAATTTGTGAAGTTTAGTCTTTTCATTTGAACGATTTTAGCTAAATTTTAGAACATTTTTTTCACTCCGTGTAGGAATTGAAGAAATTATTTTAATTACTCCTTGTGATGTTATCTTTACAAAAAACGTCGTCTGTCTGTCGATAATCATATAATTTTTTTTATGCCAAAAACGCGTAAGCGGTGGTACGATTATTTTCTGCGCAAGTTCTGCACTTGCGGATGCGGAGGAAAAGCTCCGTTACAACCCTTAGTATAGTGAAATATCACCGGTTTCCTAATAACTACCAAGCCGGACTTACAGATAGTTACATCTCGGAGACAAAAACACTTTTCAAACAAATCTCTTGGGATTTTTTGACTGTTGTACAGTGTCATTATGTATATATCTGAAGAAAATACAAAAAAAAAAAAAACAGTATGTGGGATCGTATTCTATAAATTATAACAAACTTTATTCTTTATATTTATCTTATTTAGATATATTAACTTTTATTTTAGACCTTCTTATCGCCTCGGACGTATCGCCATATGCACATATTTAAGCGAATAGGAATATCCATGCCATGCAAACCAATTAATACCTTCTCTATGTTTATTGTTGCCATACATTCCATTTAAATTACTAAGGAATACATATATATGAGAATATAGTATCAAAGAAACAAACGTAAAATAGATTACCTGCTTTGACAATAGTAATACCACCATGCTCCTTTACAAACCTTAGCACAATGATCAGTAGATATATCATTGTCTTGATCAAAAGTACTCCACTTTTGACCTTCGTGATCTTTTAAAGAGTCACCGGCAGTACCGTCATAACGCCCAATAGTTTTCAAGGCATATTTTTCATATTCATTCCCAATGGCGAAATGACTATATTTTGCCCAACGGGCATTCCCTTCATGATCTTCCAGTTGTATCCAAAGCTCATGTTCTGTTGATTTCGTAATGGCGTAAATTTTATCTAATCCAATCCAGAAATTTCCTCCCAAAACGCCAAATCCACGTTGGTACATATTCCAGTTCTGATAGAAATCGGTGGTATTATCTTGTCTCCTTTGAATTATCAACCATGTGCCTTTAATAATATCTTCCTCCAACGACTTAGCAACCTTCTTCATGCAATATACATCAAAAGGACCGATATTAGAGTCTGTCACGTTAATTAGGTAAACGCCATCTGGATCACTTTCTCCTACAGCCTCACCGCAATTTGATGGCAAAGATTTTACAGGTTTTGGAGTTGTGGTTTCTTTTTCTGGAGTATCAGTTGTATTTTGATATTGACAGCAACAGAAAGGAAGTGTTTGTGAAACCGTAAAAATTTCTGCTGTTATCACCATCTGTTGCTCTACACTGAAAAGATTGCAAGTCGCATCAGCTATTATTAACATTTAAATAGCAGAAATGAAGCTAAAAACTATATTTTCAATATCGGTGGATCAATTATTTTATCATCACACACAACTCGATAGCTAGCATGATAACTGAAAAAGGAGGCTCTCAAACAATTGCTGCTGAGAGAAATCGCAATCAGAGAATGTTGCAACAGTCACACAACCAAGCACTTGGCGATCGGGTCGAAACATTATCTGGCTCACAAAAATAAAATGTTCTTTCTAAAATTCAATTTGTAAGCAAACTGAACTCAAATATTTTTTCTAAAATATGTTTATAAGGAAGTTCACAATCCAAAAAATGGTTCGGGCTAAGAAAATGAAATGAGATTATCATATAGAAATATTTAAGATATGAAAATCCTCAACGACGTGTACCAACTCTACGAATTTATAAATTTCCTGCCTTATATAGAGCGGACCTGCTAACTCTTAAAAACTATTTTTGAAAAAAAAAGGAAATACTCGAAAAAGATTGAGACTTTGTTAAATAAACACTTCAGGAAATGAAGACGAATTTTATTTCAAAAAGAGATAGTTAGGCTAGGTTAGGTTAAAGTGGCGGCTTAGCGAAGCAAGCTTAAGACTAAGTATCACTTAATGTGCCATTTTAATACCACAAAGGTGACCCGACAGACTGGTATAAGTTTATGTGAAAATTTTAATTACCTAACCAACGATATCTATATCCAGTTAGTCCTATTAAGGTAATTGAGCAGCAAGCCAATTTTAGTGTTGGCGATTTCGCTGAGTGTTTTGAAGAAAGATTTTAAGTTTAGCTCAAGCCAGAGCTGAGCAGTCACAGAGAAAGTGTTCAAGATATTCTTGCTCGTTTATAAATAAAACATTTTTCTACAAAAGTTCAGGCGAAACCCAATTTTAATTTTGGATCCCTATTTCAAATCCCTTTGAACGCAGTAGAAGAACACATCATGCTGCCCTAAATGCTAATTTTGTCGCACAGGGCAACACAAACCGCTTCTTACTACGCTATTGCTCAGTGGTTCAAATTCTTATAACTGAAGGGTTTGAATCAGAGTGTCTTTCTCTAAACCACTATCATACCTAATCTTACAATAACTCCTCTATCTCACACTCTTTCCACACACACTGTCCCCATTAGAGCGCCCACAAGATGTATGAAATGTGCAAAGTTGTGAATTTGTTTGCTCCCCGTCCATTTCCTGAAATTAGAGGTCAAAAAAATAAGATCTCAAAAAAAAATTTAGAATCGATAGTGGAAAAAACCCAGCCGGTTTTCGATCAAAGGTCGAAAAATTGACTAAAAAAAGGCAAGTCGCTTTGACTGCGCGTTACTTCAAAACTGTTCTTTTTTTCATAATATTTTCAAGACATCTTTTGTAGAGCATGATTAGGTCAACATTATCTTTTTAGAAAGTTTTGGTCCAAAAATTAAACTTGTTGCTGTTTCGGTACAAAAATTTAAATTTTTTAGGAAAATTTTCATGTCTTTTTTGCTATAAATTGATTTTTTGTAATTTTTAAACGGCGAAATATTTGTTATGGAATTCTTATTCTTTTTTTAATTGCTTTTTAATTGGATGCAAGAAAATGCATTGCTAGTTGTTATTAAATGCATCATTTAGAACTGCTTTTTGCCTTCAAAATGAGCTATAAAATGGGCTTATGTGATTTTTTATTAAGAAGTTATGACCATTTTAAAATGGCATCATGAAAGTTAAAAATCATGTATGGATTTTCTATATAATTGCCATATTACTATATCTTTTATAATGCTATTTTAAAATGGTCATAACTTTTTAAAGACAAATCATACAAGACTACTCTGTAACTCATTTTGAAGAAGAAGAACAGTACTAAATGACGCATTTAATAGAAAAGACCAAAACGATTTTGTGCGTGTTCTACACAACCTGCAAAATTGAACATTAGGGGTGAGATATCTCACAAACCATAAGTGATACAGCAATTTCGAATTCAGCATTAATAACTACATCTAAAATGACTATTTTGGTTTTGATTTGCAGTCGTTTTTTTTTTTAAATACCGTTTTTCGACCTCATTTTAAAAACCATGCCATGAACCGATTTTGAAAACTTTTTTTCTTATTCAGTAAATGCTCAGGTGCAATTTCACAGCTTTGTGCAGTTCTCGACAACTTGATTGAAATTTTTTCCTGAACTGCGTGCACGAATTTGGAAATTTTCGATTATCTCTACTGGAACAGCCCAAAAACGCACTAAAACGAAAATAAATGCTATTTTCGTGTTTAGCAATCCCAAATTAGATTAAGAAATATGACTACTGAAATGGTTTCTTACCAGATTAAAAATTAAGAAGAAAAAATAAAAAAAAAAAAATTTTTTTAACTTTGAAATGGGCTACATTTCTTAAAAATTAAAATTTTTTAGTAATTTTTCTTTTAAATTCATCAACATTTAAATCCCTACAATATAGGAATTCCAGAACAAATATTCCACCCTTTAAAAATTACAAAAAACCAATTTATAGAAAAAAAGTCATGAAAATTTTCTTAAAAAATTTAAGTTTTTGTACCGAAACAACAACAAATTTAATTTTTGGACCAAAATTTTTTAAAAAGATAATGTAGACCAAGTCATGCTCTACAAAAAATGTCTTGAAAATATTATGAAAAAATGAACAGTTTTGAAGTAACGGGAAGTCAAAGCGACTTGCCTTTTTTTAGTCAATTTTTCGACCTTTGATCGAAAACCGGCTGGGTTTTTTCCACTACCGATTCCAAATTTTTTTTTGAGATCTTATTTTTTTGACCTCTTATTTCAGGAAATGGACGGGGAGCAAACAAAATCAGAATTTCGCACATATGGGCGCTCTAGTCCCCATCAATGGATTAGATGTTCGTTTACAAACGAGTTAAAAAATTTCCAGCAGAGGATTAACTAACTTGTACAACAGTAACATGTGAAGAATTTAAAAGATGACTCAGGAAAATATTATTTTTTCATTAATTTCTTGGTTTTTAACTTACATTGTTTCCATAACGATGCTTAAATTTTTACTGTTATCCTGATTGTTTAGATCATTAGCCTCTAGTTTATCAAATCGTTTATTATTGTTTCTATCCATTTGATCCATATGGCTTTGAATTTGATCCAATCGTATGTCCATTTTATCAAAACGTTTCAGTAGCTCCCTCAACAGGTCATTATCATTGTCATTTCTAGCTAAATCCTGAAAGACAGAAAATTTTAAGAATTTTATTTTACCTGCTCAATGAAAGGATTGTTATTATTTCAAATTTCCATACCTTGGCGTTTGTTGTATAGGTTACGTCCCTTGCCAAACTCACAAGCAAAATAATTAAAGCGGTCACAATTATCACAAGCATTTTAATATAGTTAAACTGTTATTCTCTCACTAACTGAATATTTGAAAAATTAACTATTTATATCTGATACTCACGTGCATTTTAACGTGAAATTGAATACATCTTACGCCGCAATTTTATCAAAAAAGTTGTTATTAAAATTCTTATAAAACTGATTACGTTTTCTTCACAGCTTTTAGTTCCGCTCGTTACAAAAATTACACAAATAAGAACAAGAGAGCAGAAAACAACCCGTACTTTGAATAAAATACCGACAAAGCAATTCGTAACATTTATTGTTTATTGCGTAAGGTATTTCATTTTTATTACGGGCAAAGAAAAAAATTACATGTTTTTCATCTATTTTGAGCTCTAAATTTCGATGGGTCACCAAAAATATACATATATCTTTAGATTTCAAGGAAAAAGCCCATTGTTTTGTAGAACTAAAATCCCAAACTCAACGTTCTGATCTGCTTTTTCTTATATCCTAGACTCATTGTATAAATTTTACGACGTCTTTGCAAAACTTCTGTCAAAGGTAAATCTAAAATGGAAGCTGCAATCTATATATAAATACGTGAACAGTTTTACAGGCTAACAATTTTACCAATTTTCGATATTTTTCTTATATGAAAGGTACTGTGATGTAGAATGCACAAAACCAAAAATTATTCTTATAAGTTGCCATCAAGGCATTTAAAAACAGGATCAAAGCGTCCCATATAATTACAACAACAACAGCACCCACAGTGTTGTGCTGTGTTGTTAAGAAAGTGAAAGAGGCAGTGGGGTGAGAAAAATTTTGTTGTTGTTTTTTTTCTCTTCCTTGCAAAGAACCTGTTCCATTGCATTCTGTTGACGTTCTGCACCAATATTTTGGATGTTTTTCGATACTTTTGGACTTTTACCGAAGTTTTTCGTTACTTTTGAGCTCTTTTCAATATTTTAGATGTTTTTCGATACTTTTGGGATGTTTTCCGATATTTTTCGGCACAAGCACTACACAATTTTTAAGTAATTCGGTTTGGAGATATACTGAGCCTGCTGCATCCAAAAAATGTTACTACGATTAATAAATACTCAATATTCTGCAATATTTTTGTACATAAAAGTTTCTTCTGTAACTCCTAGCAGAGTATAAGAACAAATTGCTTATATGGGAAGTGCGACGCTCTCGTCTCCGAGTTAACCTAGATTTTGCGTAGAGCTTACATATACAGTTCGGAGTGTTTGAGTAAAATTCGGTTAGGTTTTCTTAAAAAAATCTTTCAATATAGCATTTTGAAACTTTTGCTTATATGGGAGGTGCCACACCCCTTAGTTCTACTTCGTCTCCTTTTTGCTCAGAGTTTGCAATTAATGTCCTTAGTGTTTGAGTGAAATTTGGTTGGATTATCTCAAAAAACACTTTCAGTATAACATTTTGAAACTTTTGCTTATATGAGAGGAGCTACGCCCTCTAGTAACTTTGACGACAAAGGCAGTTTACCAAATTTCGTTAATATATGTTCTCAGTTTTCTCAAAAAATTTATTTCCACGCGCACCTAGCCAGCCACCCAGCCAAAATCCCACGTGCTAACTTTTGCGACGAAGCAACTGTGTTAAATTTCATCAAATTATCTTGGTTAGTTTTCACGTGAAAAATATTTCCACGCACAGACAGACTCCCAGCAGGCCAAACAGACGGGCATAGCTATATCGACCCAGGAGGTGACGCTGATCAAGAATATATATACTTTTCAATATCTGCCACGCCTCCTTCTCTGCGTTACAAGCGGGCAGACGAAGTTAATATACCCTGGTTGTAGGGTTTTAAAAAAGGATTATTTAGAAAGAACAAGAAACGAAGATACGATATTGTTCCGACATTTCGTAACGAAATCGTTAAGAAATTTCGTTACGAGTTCTTTAAGAAATTTGGTTACGGATTCGTGTCAATCTTCATATGCATAAACGGAAAAAACTAAACCGTAAAAATTCATTGAAAATCCCAGTATTTTTTTCTGATTTTTTCAGTAACTGTGCGCCCATAAAGAAAAACCGTATTTTTTACTGATTGCACACAGTAAATTTTTTTAAAAATAAAAAAAAAATTTATTTTGATGGGGTCGTACTTAAGACCTTTGTGTTTCTAGGCGACGCACAGTGTCGCGAGTGCGGCCAAAAGGGTCATAGTTAAAGTCTAAAATATAAACTCATCAAGGTTGGCATATTGCTAAGTATACTTAAACTAATAGAAATTTAAAAAAAAAAAATTAATATATCTTAATATCATAGTTATAAGAGCCCCGATTCTTAAATCTAAAGCAGTCCTATTTTACCAAAAACCTTAGTTGAAACTTACTTTTTAGGACTAAGTGACATTTTTTCTATGTAGTAGAGCAATTTTTTAGCAGATTTTTGTATTAACCTTTTGTTTACAGTTACTTTATTGGACATATATTTTTTTTGCTTATTTGTGAAATCTAAAGAAAAGTTTGGAAGACCATAAAAAAAGAATGACGCAAAAGACACTGTTGTCTTAATTAGAAACAAAAGAGGTAAGTACAATGTATAAGCATATGAAAAAAAAAAGGTGCCCCAATTTTTTTTTCGTTAATTTTCTAAAGTGACCTCGATTAAAATTCAATAAAAAATTAATTTTCTTAGGAGAGTGAAATTAAATAGCTTAAAGAAACAAATTGCTGCGCGCTTGAAACTTGACACAGTTGTTTGTTGGACCATAGTTATCTTACAAAAAAAAAACCCCCCCTGCTCAACAGGTCACGGTGCTCTTGAACAGTCGATAGGATTTTTAGCTATGTGGAGAAAATCTGTGAATGGGGTTTCATTTGTATTAGTTAAGTGGTCTGAAAAATGCAAACCCCGAAATCGTAGCTGATCATCCCCGCGAATTATCGCAAAAATACATATCCCATATAAAAAAAAAAAAAAAGTTGGAAAAAAAACGCAACAAACAAATATAAAAATAGTTATACTTAATGTATTTTGCAATGCTGAATCTGAAACCGGCCCTAAAATTGCTATATCTCATATGGTTTTTGAGATATCTTAGCCTAAATAAGGAAAAAATACCGTTTTTGCTATATTTTGAAGCTATATAACTAGAATATAGAACATTTGTACGCAAAATTCGATACATTATCTGAAAGCTCCAATCTTTTTCTTTAAAACTGCATTTAAATTATGTCAATAGCTTAAATTTTCTCGGAAATATCGTAGACTGAAATAATGACAAAACACGTTTTTTGCACTTTTTTAACTTTTTAGGTTAGGATATCTCCGAGAAAAAAAAAGACATCGGCATTATTTGAATTAGGTTTAAAAGATTGATTAAAGCTTTCCATTTCTGCATCAGAATTTACGGATATACGTCCTGTTATACGTCCTGTTTCGTGATCCTGGGAAAAGCTGAATGTGGTATTATACACGCGATGCACACATGCATAAGTATTCAACAAAACACCCATTAATTTTCGATGTGTTTTGCGATGCTATGTTTTATTGCTGTGTTTTGGAGCTCTAATCTAATCTAATCTTTTTAAAGAAAAAGATTAGAGCTTTCAGATAATGTATCGAATTCTGAGTATGAATGTTTTATATTCTAGTTATATAGCTTCAAAATATAGCAAAAACGGTCTTTTTTCCTTGTTTAGGCTAAGATATCTCAAAAACCGTATGAGATATAGCAATTTTAAGGCCAGATTCAGCATTGCAAAATACATTAAATGTAACTATTTTTATATTTGTTTGTTGTGTTTTTTTTTTCCATTTTTTTATTTTTTATATGGGATATGTATTTTTGCGATAATTCACGGGGATGATCAGCTACGATTTCGGGGTTTGCATTTTTCAGACCACTTAACTAATACAAATGAAACCCCATTCACAGATTTTCTCCACATAGCCAGAAAACCTATCGACTGTTCAAAAGCACCGTGAAGTGGCTTAACCCCTTTTTGACAAATAACTTAAAAACTATTGGTCGGAAAAAAAAAATTTGCCAAAAATTAATGTTGATGCAATTCTGCACATTTTGGTTTTTAAAACATCTTTCTAGCATCAAAATTGTCTGAGATAAGTAATTTTTAAAAGTCCTTGTCTTCGTTTTCTAAAACGAGCGAGTACCAAAATTGTAAATATATCATATTAGGGGAACTGATGCTATTGTGGTATAGTTTTTCAATGTGGTATGGTCGCATATCTCCGATTTGGGAAAGAACCTGCGAACGTCACTGCTTGTATCCTGTGAGAAAACATGAAAAACCAGAGATGTGTTGCTGTCATGAACCAAACAAAATTTTTCCGATGTCAGTTACGATGAAACGTAAGTCGCGTGTGGTTGATTTTTTTTTTCCGGATTTTTTGCAAAAAAATTTCGTTAAGAAAAAGTTGCTTTTTGGTGAAGTTTTATTTATATTCAATAAAGGTAAGTCCTAAGTATTGCGAAGGAAATGTTTGACTATGTAAATTCACAAAGTTTCCAATTGATTTTTACAATTTTGTATTTTCTAAAAATTGGCCAATATGGTATATTCGGGCTTCGCTAATGTGGTATATGAACATTTTTTGATATTCTTAACATTATTTGATGGCTGTTTATTTTTTAATAAAAACTATGAGTTTGAGAACCAATGTAAATGTTATTATGAACTTATTTCTTACCTTTCAAACTTTATATTTGGTTGTATGGTTAAGTATACCACATTATCCAACTTATATGTACCACATTACCCGCCCACTTTACAAGCACTAATTAGTGTATATACTACACTACGCCACCATATATACCACATTACCTGCCAACTTTTTGAAAACAGCCTTTTTGACTCTTTTTCAGATTATGCTCAATAACTTTTTTTATTGAAGTTGTACACATTTTATTTAAATATATTCTGTAGTCAATACTTCAATGATCAGCATAAGCAAATTTGGCTGAAGTTGATCTAACAGTTCTTTTTCAAATCCCACCTAAACATTACCTATACCACAATAGCATCAGTTTCCCTAACTTTGAACTCTAACGTCTATAACTTTTTTGTTTCTTAACCAATCAGAATAGATCAAAAAGAATTTTAAATTCATCTTTTTAGTTGCTTAGCTTTTAAATTCAATATTTTTAAGTAAGAGTCTTCTTTTTTACTTTTTAAAATGAGTGAATTTCTTAAATTGAAATATTTCACTTTAATTTTAAGTTATAACTGCTATAACTTTTTTTCTTCTTATCCGATCGTAAAAAGTCAAAAAGCATTTAAAAGGTTAATATTTAAACTTTTTAACTGTATAAAAAACCTTTATTAAAATCACCCGATATTAATACTTTTGTACTGGAAGTAGGCTTGAAAAGGGGCGGACCACGCCCATTTTCTAAAATTTTCAAAACAAAAAACATCACAGTGCAAAATTTTATCAAAATCGGATAGCGTTTACTAGTTTTGGCCGCTCTATATATGGGCTCGCGACACTGTGCGATGCTCTAACCACTGAGCACTTTCATTTCTATAGCTTATTGTTTAATTTAAGTTAGTTTTCAATCAAATTTTTTACAGTCTCAATCAGTAATAATTGAAATGTATTGTAAGCAAATATTGCAGAGCTCACTGGTATTTTTTCATGCGACAAGTTTTCACTTCTCCATTCAATATTTTTCACTGTTTATCTCCTTACTTTTTGAATATTCCTTACGACTTCTGCACTACCTGACTAAATTGAATAAAAAATATCATTATTGACCTGTGTCAGCATGTAGTGCATACCATTAATTTTCCAAGAAAAATTATTACAGACTTTGTTCACGAATATGTGTGAGCTCATGAGCATTCCCTCTGAAAATTACAGTTCACCATATCAAACATATTGTATTTCTCTTACCTGCCCTTGAGCACTGTACTTAGGTTAAGTGAAACATAAGAAGACTAAAATAAGAACCAAATTTCTACAGAAAGCACTTGGGCTGTGTGAAAATTCAGTACCTGGCACGGTGCGCATGTATAGTAACAGGTTCAAATACCGTTTATACCTGCAAACATATTAAATGGAATACAAAACTCTTTATAATTGCAAGCTGTACACTCACTATACAGAAATATTATTTTGAAAAGAGTGAATATAAGCGTGGAAAAAATCCATCCTTATTCAGTCTATTGACGACAGTCATAGTGATATTTAATTTTCCTCAAGTTTTTTCTCCTCAATCTGTTCAAAGTACAACAAGATGTCTACAACGTTTACAAATGAAGGTCACGCTGAAAAATATCTACAAAAAATGTGGAAAAAGTGCGAGAATGAAGAATTGTGTGATGTTGTGCTGATCGCTGGCAACGAAGAGAAAAGAATTCCAGCGCATCGTTCTGTACTTTCAGAAGAAAGCGAATATTTCAATGGGTTGCTGCGTGAAGATACATCCAAAATGGTAAAAATATCGAATGTTAACGGCGATATATTACAAAGTTTGGTTGAGTATTGCTACAAGGGACATATAGTTATCAGTGTGGAGATTGTCGTTGAACTACTTAAGACAGCGCACATGCTAAACTTGAGCGATGTAGTTACAGCTTGTGAAAAATTCATGGCAGAGCAGTTAGAGCCAAGCAATTACTTTAGATATGCGCACTTAGCGGAGCAATACAATTGCGAGCAACTTCAACAAAAGGCTAAAGAGTACGGCTTGGAGAATTTCATAGAAATATCTAGTACAGATGAATTTCTACATTTAAATATAGGACAATTGAGTCAGTTGCTGGCTTGTGATGAGCGTCGTATTGCAGCCGAAGAGAATATTTTTAACAGTTTAATGCGATGGTTGCAGCATGATCCAATTGAACGTGAGCAGCATAAAGTTGAATTGTTGAAATTGGTGCGATTGCCATTAATGGAACAATCGTTTTTAATTGAGCACGTGAAACCTTTTTGTACAACAGTTGAAAGCTTTATAATTTATACAAGCGCCTTGGAAGGGCTTTTATCATCCGAAAGCAATATGCGTAAAAAATGTAAATTAACAGAACCCGAAATATCATATCAAGGTTGGATGGGCTTTAAACTAGATATGGAGAAAAGCATAATGCACCTTTATTACTACTGCTCACAACGGTGCATTTGGATGAAATGTTTGAAAGAATTGAAATATCGTTATGCTTTTGGTAGAGTGATAATGGGGAATTGTCTTTATATCATTGGAGGAATGAATAGTAGAGGCAACATTTTGAATAGCACCATTTGTTTAAACTTAAATACGTTGGCCTTAACTGAAATAACTCGTATGAATGAACATCGTATATGTCACGCTGCAGCTACGTTAAATGGATTTTTATATGCGGTGGGTGGAGAAAATAGAATAGATTCTGAAATAAATTCTGTTGAAAAATTTAACCCTGAAACTAACGAATGGAAGAAGGTGGCTCCGATGACAGTTAATCGAAGCAATGCTGGTGTAGCCATTTTAAATGGAAAACTTTATGCAGTTGGTGGTGGAGCCAATAACAAATCACTTAGTTCAGCTGAATTCTACGATCCAGTTCAAAACATTTGGCAAAGAATTGCGCCGATGGGTGAAGGTCGTCAAGTACCTGAAGTAAGCCTTCATAGTTTTGTGTAAAAAATTAATTTAGTTAAAATTTATTTTTAATTTTTTTAATTACAGGTTGCAGTGGCTAAAGGACTCTTATACGCAGTGGGTGGTTTTGGTAAAAAAACAGCTGAACGTTACGATCCACAAACTAATAAATGGACATTTATATGTAGCTTACGTGAACCATTATTTACCCATCCTTCATGCACTACACTTAACGATGCAGTTGTTGTTTCTTGTAAAGATCATTTCGAGGAGTACGATGCTGTATCCAACGAATGGAAACAAATGGAGACTGTTGACTATCCTGAAAACATTTATCACATACTTTCATATTCAGGCAAACTGCTAACATCACAATTTGCTGAAACGTAGACTTTCAAAATTTGTTTTGTAATACTAGATATTTTTTTCGCATTAAGTAAAATTAAAATTTTTTATATGAAATGGGTTCAATATGAATACTTTGGTTTAAGTTTTTTTCAAATGTAACGACTATCATAAGTATATTGCCAAAGCTTGAAATATACGTAACAAATATTAAATTTCTGTTTTAATGTTTTTATTATACCATAACATATGTTATATGTAGGTCTGTTCTGCAATCCTTGAGGTTTCAATTACTTTTCAATTCGAAAGCTTTTTGATGAAAACGGTGAAACGCGAAATAAAATGTATTGAGATCTTGTGTAGTATTGCAACACATAAGTATATCTACCAATCTGGGAAATCACATGCTCTACAAATAATGACCACATTTGTAAACGACAAAGTAACCATTTAGAAGGTATTTGATAAAAATGAGTTTTTTAAATTTTGCGAATTCTTAAAAATATTTTCTAAACGGCATTTTTTCTTTTGCTTTAAAAAGAAAAATTTCCAACAAACTCTTTAATTAAAGAGTATTTTATTTTTATTGAAACGCTTAAAATTAATTAACAAAAATTGCATGAGCAACGAGCAGTTAAATATTATCACCACAACAACTCAAAAATTGGAACGACTCATAAAAACGATATCTGAACAAATTTTTTTTTTTTGTTTCGAGAAAAACCTGAGGTGCAGTTTTGATTTTTCTGAAGGCCCATTTTGGCAAAATTTTGTCTCAAAAAATTCTAGAAAAAGGCACACGTATTCTTTGGACGATTCTAAGCATTTTTTGGCTCATACACTTTTTTTTTGTAAGATCCCTTGCTTTTGAGTAAAAAAGCGTTTGTCCGACCGCGTAGTTGAAAAACGTAAAAATCGATTTTTGGAACCGAATACGTATAGTACAGATAAACAACAAAAAATTTATGATTCTTTAACGTCAAAGTTTTAGCAAGAATATAATCTTTATTTTTCAATCAAATCTGGGCAAAAATTTTTTTTTTTTTTTTACCACAATGGAAATGAAAATCGCTCCATTGACATCTTATGCCCCAGACAGACGGAAACCTTAATGCACATTACAGACTCAATAATGTGAAACTTTTTATTGCATGATTTTAGGCATTTTTAAATACATATTTCATAGACATTGATTAAAAGAAAATTTCCCAATTCAGGGTCCAAAAAATTCTAATTAGCTTTTCTGATACTTAACTCACTATTAAACTTGTTTTTGATGTTTTAGAATTTTTTGGACCCTGAATTGGGAAATTTTCTTTTAGTCAATGTATATGAAATATGTATTTAAAAATGCCTAAAAGCATGCAATAAAAAGTTTCACATTATTGAGTCTGTAATGTGCATTAGAGCTTCCGTCTGTCTGGGGCATGATGGCTTGCTTTTGAGTAAAAAAGTTTTTCCGACCGCGTAGATAAAAAAAGAAAAAAAATTGATTTTGGAACCTAATATTATCTATACTACAATAAGAAATATAAAATTTTTTCAAGAGCATAATCTTTATTTTTCAAGCATAATCGATTTTTTGAACATCGATGTTTTTCTGAAGAAGGAGGCGTGGCTAGCATAGAAAAGTATATATATTCTTGATCAGCGTCACCTCCTGAATCGATATAGCCATGTCCGTCTGTCTGGCTGGCTGGTTGTGTGTGGAAATACATTTTTTGGGAAAACTGAGCAAGATAATTCAATGAAATTTGGTGCACTACCTCCGTCATCAAAGCTAGATCGTGGTATAGAAAATGAGCGAAATCGGTCGACGGTCACATGAATACTACGAATTATAAGCGCAAGCTCTGAGCAAAAACTGGGCGAATTTGAACGATAGGGCGTGGCAACTTCTATATAATCAAACGCTAAAAAACGCTTTACTGAAAGCGTTTTTTGAGATAATCGAACCAAATTTTACTCAGACACTAAAAACTATAAATGCAAGCTTTGAACTAAAACTAGGTGAAATCAGACAAGAGTGCGTGGCACCTCCCATATAAGCAATTGAAGCTTTTCGCTATAATGACAACTTTTTTGAGTTAATCGAACCAAATTTTACTCAGACACTAAGAACTGTAAATACAAGCTCTGAGCAAAAATTTTGTGAACTCGGACAAAAGGGCGTGGCACCTTCAAAATACTATAGTGAAGGGTATTTAATGTTTGGGCAGGCCAAAGGTCACACACTTACTAGTTTTTTTTTTACATTTTTACAGAATTACAGTTATTTTTCCAATGCTATAGGAATTGAGGAAATTATTTTAATTACTCCTTGTGATGTTGTCTTTACGAAAAACGTCGTGTCTGTCAATAATCACATACTTAATTTTTTTATGCCATAAACTCGTAAGCAGTAGTACGATTATTTCGTGCGCAAGTTCCGCGCTTGCGGATGCGGAGGAGAAGCTCCGTTACAACCCTTAGTATAATGAAATATCACCGGTTTCCTAATAACTACCAATCCGGATTTACAAATAGTTACATTTCGGAGATAAAAACACTTTTCAAACAAATCTCTTGGGATTTTTTGACTGTTGTACAGTGTCATTATGTATATAATCTATCTGAAGAAAATACGAAAAAAAACAGTATGTTGGATCGAATTCTATAAATTATAAAAAACATTATTCTTTATATTTATCTTATTTAGACATATTAACTTTTATTTTAGACCTTATCGCCTCGGACGTATCGCCATATGAACATATTTAAGCGAATAGGAATATCCATGCCATGATACCCAATTAATACCTTCTCCATAATTATTGTTGCCATACATTCCATTTAAATTACTAAGGAATACATATATATGAGAAAGATACAAACGTAAAATAGATTACCTGCTTTGACAATAGTAATACCACCATGCTCCTTTACACTTCTTAGCACAATTAAGGGAAGGATGTCCATCATTATCTTGATCAAAAGTAGACCACTTTTGATATTCGTGATATCTCAAAGAGTCACCGGCAGTACCGTCATAACGTCCAAGAGTTTTCAAGGCATATTTTTCATATTCATTCCCAATAGCAAAATGACTATATTTCGCCCAACGTGTATTCCTCCAACGACTTAGCAACCTTCTTCATGCAATATACATCAAAAGGACCGATATTAGAGTCTGTCACGTTAATTAGGTAAACGCCGTCTGGATCACTTTCTCCTACAGCCTCACCGCAATTTGATGGCGAAGATTTTACAGGTTTTGGAGTTGTGGTTTCTATTTCTGGAGTATCAGTTCTATTTTGATATTGACAGCAACAGAAAGGAAGTGTTTGTGAAACCGTAAAAATTTCTGCGGTTATCACCATCTGTTGCTCTACACTGAAAAGATTACAAGTCGTATCAGCTATTATTAACTTTTAAATAGCAGAAATGAAGCTAAAAACTATATTTTCAATATCGGTGGATCAATTATTTTATCATCACACACAACTCGATAGCTAGCATGATAACTGAAAAAGGAGGCTCTTAAGTTAAATATATATTTAGGGTAGAACAAACAATTGCTGCTGGGAGAAATAGCAATCAGAGGATGTTGCAACAGTCACACAACCAAACACTTGGCGATCGGGTCGAAACATTATGTGCCTCACAAAAATAAAATGTTCTTTCTAAAATAAAATTTGTAAGCAAACCGAACTCAAATATTTTTTCTAAAATATAATTAAAAGAAAGTTCACAATCCAAAAATGGTTCTTTTGCACTAGGGTTGTCCAGATAAAATTCGGGCTAAGAAAATGAAATGAGATATTCATATAAAAATATTTAAGTTATGAAAGTCTTCCACGACGTGTACCAACTCTACGAGCTGAAATGCAGAGCAATGCAACTGACCTTACTTTTAATTTTTTTTAATGCAACACTCTGCGAGTTATACTTAATTTTACGAAAAAATGCTATCGTTCGCAATTCAATGGACAGGTACTGTAAACACTTTGGGAATTTTAAATGAAGACGAATTTTATTTCAAAAAGAGATGGTTAGGCTAGGTAAGGTTAGAGTGGCGGCTTAGCGAAGCAAGCTTAACCCTAAGTATCACTTAATGTGCCATTTTAATACCACAAAAGTGACCCGACAGACTGGTATAAGTTTATGTGAAAATTTTAATTACCTAACTAACGATATATATACCCAGTTAGTCCTATTAAGGTAACTGAGCAGCAAGCCAATTTCAATTTCGGCGATTTCGCTGAGTGTATTGAAGAAAGGTTTTCCTACTGATTTAAGTCTGGCTCTAGCTAGAGCTGAGCAGTTCCGTGCCGCCAAATAGGTGCCTCCAAACTTTACAATAAACACTTAACAATACAATACTCGAAAAATCAATTAGGACTGTGACTGAATTAAAATACATATGTAATTTTTATTTGAATTTACCCAACAAAGCAAATGTTCCGCCTTTTTTTGAATTCAGACTTTTTCGGCACTAATTCAAAACTCTTTAGAGTTTTCGTTGCTAATTCGTAAATATACTATATATTACGTACAGATTTGTTTGAACAATTTTTTTTCTCGACTTTTCGGAACAAATCCAGAACTCTTACGATATTTCGTTACGAACTCGTAACTATTTCGTAAAGATTTTTCTTAACGATTTTTAAACTTTTCCATTCTTGTTTTCATTTTATAATTTTGTTTGAAAATGATCCTTAACTTTAAAAACCAAAAGAAAGTGGCATCTTCACGAAAAAATTACTTCAAACATTTTTATGAAAAATTTTATGCTCTTTACAATGGTATTACTTCCTTTCGTCTAAGTTTTCTCTTTAATGAGATATGCGCAGAACTCTTTAGATAATTACTCTTTTTCTTAATATTTAAAATGATAGTAAACTTTGAAAACTTTATAACTAGTGAAGTGACATCTTCACGAAAAAAAATATTATGAACTTTTTTATGAAAAATTGTATGTTCTTTCCATTGGTTTCATCAGTCCCGTTCGTTTGTTTCCTCTTTCACGAGATATACACAAAGTGTTTAGAAAAGTACTCTCTACTATACGACTCATGCTAAAACTAATAAGAGTGTTGCCTTTGGCCTGGTCAAACAATAAATATCCACACTGCAGTTTTTCGAAAATTTTGCATAAATGGAAGATGGCACGCCCTCATTTCTGAGTTCACCCAGTTTTTGCTCAGAGCTTAAATTTACAGCCCTTAGTGATGGGGTAAAATTTGGTTGGATTATCTTAAAAAACTCTTTCAGTGTATATTTTGGAATTTTTGCTTATATGGGAGGTTCCGCGCCCTCTTGTCCCAGTCCACCCAGTTTTTACTCAGAGCGTGCGTTTATAGTCCTTAGTGTATGGGCGAAATTTAATTGGATTATCTCAAAAAACTCTTTCAGTGTAGCATTTTGGAATTTTTGCTTATAGTGGAGGTAACGCGCCCCCTTGTCCGAATTCGCTAAGCTTTTGCTCAAAACTTGCACTAACCATTCCTAGTACAATATTTATGTGTATTTTGGTGGCATTGTCGTGAAAAATACTCTTAAAGTTGCATTTTGAATATGTTTTTTGTATGGGCGGTAGGCGTGACCGTTGACCGATTTCGCTCATTTTCAATTCCTTGAGCTAACTTTGGCAGCAAAGGCAGAGTGCCAAATTTCATTGAATTATCGTGCACAGTTTTCTCAAAAAATGTATTTCCACGCACAGATAGCCAGCCATACAGACGGACATGGCTATATCGACTCATGAGGTGACGCTGATCAAGAATATATGTACTTTTCCATACGCCTCTTCCTCTGCGTTACAAACGGAAGGACAAAGTGAATATACTCTGAGTGTAGGATATAAACAAAGAAATAAAATGCGCCTCCAGTAAATATTAATGTTATGGGCTTTCCTTGCACCAGAATTATTATTTTCTATGCTTTTAACTCCATAAACAGTTTCAAAGCAAATACAAAACAAAAATTTGAAGCAGTCTAATAAATATACGATACATGTGGGATTTGTAGGCTATCTATTTTTTATACCCTACACCCAGAGTATATTCATTTTGTCCTTCCTGCTGAAAAGGAGGCGTTTCAGGCAAGGCGTCTATGTTGTGCCACTAAAGCGTGCGTAACTTCTTAGTAATGATAAATTCCTCCAATTTTTTTTCACAGAAATGTTGTGCAGATTTAAGAGAACATTTTTTTTTTATTTATGTTTAGGCATAGCTTTAATATCTATTTGTTTATTAAAAAGTGCATTATTTCCAAAAAAAAATTTTCAGGAAAAGTTTATTCCATCTAAATTCTGAATTATTTTAAGTCTTAGTCATAAATTTTCGCTCAATATTTACGGAGAAATCGCAATTTGAAAAAAGACGTACATAAAAATTCACATGCTTATAACTTTTAAAAAAATCAAAATTTTCTAACACGAAGTATAAGACCTGATCCTGATCAAAAACTCTTCAAAAAACCACCAAAAAAGTTTCAGTTTAGCAAGTTAGTTTTTACTGTGTCCGTTTCCTTTTAAAAAAAATTTAAGTCAGATACGATTTGGTTCCGACATTTCGTAACGAATTCGTTAAGAAATTTTGTTGCGAATTCTTTAAAAAATTTGCTTACGAATTCGTGTCAATCTTCATATACGTTAAAATATTCGTTACGACTTCTGCATTAAATCATCTACCTGACTAAATTGAACAAAGAAGATTATTATTGACCTGAGAAAATATGTAGTACCATTCGTTTTCAGGAAAAATTATTACAGACTTTTTCGAGAATACGGATACGAATACGTTTTGATCAAGCGTGAGTTCATGAGCATTAAAAATTACAGTTCACCATATCAAACATATTGCATTTCTCTTACCTGCCCTTGAGCACTGTACTTAGGTTAAGTGAAACATAAGAAGACTAAAATAAGAACCAAATTTCTACAGAAAGCACTTGGGCTGTGTGAAAATTCAGTACCTGGCAAGGTGCGAATGTATAGTAACAGGTTCAAATACCGTTTATACCTGCAAACATATTAAATGGAATACAAAACTCGTTATAATTGCAAGCTGTACACTCGCTATACAGAAATATTATTTTGAAAAGAGTGAATATAAGCGTGGAAAAAATCCATCCTTATTCAGTCTATTGACGACAGTCAAAGTGATTTTTAATTTTCCTCAAGTTTTTTCTCCTCAATCTGTTCAAAGTACAACAAGATGTCTACAACGTTTACAAATGAAGGTCACGCAGAAAGATATTTACAAAAAATGTGGAAAAAGTGCGAGAATGAAGAATTGTGTGATGTTGTGCTGATCGCTGGCAACGAAGAGAAAAGAATTCCAGCGCATCGTTCTGTACTTTCAGAAGAAAGCGAATATTTCAATGGGTTGCTGCATGAAAATACATCCAAAATAGTGAAATTACCGAGTGTTAACGGCGATATATTACAAAGTTTGGTTGAGTATTGCTACAAGGGACTTATAGTTATCAGTGTGGAGATTGTCGTTGAACTACTTAAGACAGCGCACATGCTAAACTTGAGCGATGTAGTTACAGCTTGTGGAAAATTCATGGCAGAACAGCTCGATCCAAGCAATTACTTTAGATATGCGCTCCTAGCCGATCAATACAATTGCGAGCAACTTCAACAAAAGGCTAAAGAGTACGGCTTGGAGAATTTCATAGAAATATCTAGTACAGATGAATTTCTACATTTAAATATTGGACAATTGAGCCAGTTGCTGGCTTGCGAAGAGCGTCGTATTGCAGCCGAAGAGAATATTTTTAACAGTTTAATGCGATGGTTGCAGCATGATCCAATTGAACGTGAGCAGCATAAAGTTGAATTGTTGAAATTGGTGCGATTGCCATTAATGGAACAATCGTTTTTAATTGAGCACGTGAAGCCTTTTTGCACTACAGTTGAAAGTTTTATAATTTATACAAGCGCCTTGGAAGGGCTCTTATCATCCGATAGCAATATGCGTAAAAAATGTAAATTAACAAAACCCGAAACATCATATCAAGGTTGGATGGGCCTTACAGTAAATATGGACAAAAGCAATACGCTCCTTTATTACTACTGCTCACAGCGTCGTCTGTGGATGAAATGTTTGAAAGAATTGGAATATCGTTATGCTTTTAGTAGTGTGTTAATGGGGAATTGCCTATATATCATTGGAGGAATGAATAGTAGAGGCCACATTTTGAATAGCACCATTTGTTTAAACTTAAATACGTTGGCCTTAACTGAAATAACTCGTATGAATGAACATCGTATATATCACGCTGCAGCTACGTTAAATGGGTTTTTGTATGCGGTGGGTGGAGAAAATAGAATAGATTCTGAAATAATAAGTTCTGTAGAAAAATTTAACCCTGAAACTAACAAATGGACGAAGGTGGCTCCGATGACAGTTAATCGAAGCAATGCTGGTGCAGCCATTTTAAATGGAAAACTTTATGTAGTTGGTGGTCGAGCCAATAACACAGCTGAATTCTACGATCCGGTTCAAAATATTTGGCAAAGAATTGCGCCGATGGGTGAAGTTCGTAATGTACCTCTAGTAAGCTTTCGTAGTTTTGTGTAAAAATTAATTTAGTTGAAAAATTTAAATTTTTTTAATTACAGGTTGCAGTTGCTAATGGACTCTTATACGCAGTAGGTGGTCTTGGTATAAAAACAGCTGAACGTTATGATCCACAAACTAATAAATGGACATTTATATGTAGCTTACGTGAACAACTATTTACACATCCTTCATGCACTACATTAAACGATGCAGTTGTCGTTTCTTGTAAAGATCACTTCGAGGAATACGACGCTGCATCCAACGAATGGAAACAGATGGAGGCTATTGAATATCCTGAAAACATTTATCACATACTTTCATATTCAGGCAAACTGTTAACATCACAATTTGAGGAAATGTAGATTTTCAAAATTTACTTTTTAATACTATAATTTTTTTAGCATTGAGTAAAATTTAAGTTTTTTATATAAAATGTGTTCAATATAAAAACTGTGGTTTAAGTTTTTTTAAATGTAACGACTATCATAAGTATACTGCCAAAGCTTGAAATATACGTAACAAATATTAAATTTCTATTTTTAATGTTTTTCTTACACCATAACATATATGTAGGTCTGTTCTGCAATCCTTGTGTTTTCAATTGCTTTTCATTTTGAAAGATTTTTGATCAAAACGGTGAATCGCCAAACAATATGTATTGAGATCTTTTATAGATCTATAAATAATGACCATATTTGTAAACGACAAAGTAACATCAGTTGAGGAGATATTCGATAAAAACGAATTTTTTCAAGTTTTACGATTGCTTTAAAATAAATTACGAAACGGCATATTTTTCCTTTACCAGAGATAACACTGTTCGGCAATTTCAAACTTTTTGTAAAGCACATGAGAAAATCCAAAAAATTTCGCAAAGTAGACGTTAAAAAAAAATACCCGTGTCTCGTCGTTTTTCTGCAGCACGTCAGATTTTTTTTTTTAATCAATTTTTGAAATTTTTAACCCACTGTACATGAAAAAAACAGATATAACGCATTCTTGTGCTAAGTCGATGAACTTAACTATATAATCCCTACATCTGAAGTGTTACTTGTGTTTAGCAAACTTATGCAAGATATTGCGAGGAATATTTTTGTAGAAAATTTTAACCCTGTTTAACCCTCACATGTGTGTCATTTTTGCCCTTTTCTTAAAAAGGTACAAACATGACGCCTAAAACTGGGGAATATTGGGTCGGTATGTACTACAGAAATATTTGCTATAAAATTTCACTACTAAGTAGTTGCTGAACACTAAACTAGTAAGGGTGTAAAATTTGACCTGGCCAAACAATAAATACCCTACACTGCAGTGTTTCGAAAATGTTGCTTATATGGGAGGTGCCACGCCCTTTTGTCCGAGTTGACCCAGTTTTTGCTCAGAGCGTGCATTTATAGTTCTTAGAGTCTGAATGAAATTCAGTTGGATTATCTCAAAAAACGTTTTGAGTATAGCGTTTTGAAGGAGGTCCCACGCCCTCTTGTCCGAGTTCATCTAGTTTTAGCACAGAGCATGCATTTATAGTCTTCAGTATTTGAGCGAAATTAAGTTGGATTATCGCAAAAAACTCCTTCAGTATAGCGCTTTGAAGCTTTTGCTTATAAAGGAGGTGCCACGCCCTCTTGTTCGATTTCACGCAGTTTTTGTTGAGAGCTTGCATTTATAGTTCTTAGTGTCTGAATAAAATTTACTTTGATTATCTGAAAAAACGCTTTTAGTATAGCGTTTTAAAGCTTTTTCCTATATAAAAGGTGCCACGCCCTCTAGTCTGAATCCGCCCATTTTTCAGAACTTGCGCTAATAGTTCGTAGTATTTAAGTGTATTTTGGTTGAATTGTTGTGAAAAATACTCCTAAAGTTTCATTTTGAATATATTTTTTGTATGGGCGGTAGGCGTACCCGTTGACCGATTTCGGCACATTTTCAATCTCACGAGCTAACTTTTACGACAAAGTCGACGCTGCAAATTTCATTGAATTATCATGGTTAGTTTTCTCGTAAAAAATATTTCCACGCACAGGCAGCCAGCCAGACAGACGGACATGGCTATATCGACTCAGGAGGTGACGCTGATCAAGAATATATATTCTTTTCTATATCTGCCACGCCTCCTTCTCTGCGTTAGAAACGGAAGGACAAAGTGAATATAGCCTGGGTGTAGGGTATAAAAAGTTATGACCAAAAACATGTTTGTTTTTTACCAAAATGGGCCTTCAGGATGATCAAAAGTGCTCCTCAGGTTTTTCTCGCAGCAAAAAAAGACGATATTGGAAAAACATAAAACTTTCATTGATAAATAACTTCTTGATGGTTCTGACAATATAATTCTCCTGACATTACAGACATTTATGTAGTACATAAAATTTGCTTTGCTTTGCTCTTCGTTTTTATTAATAGTTGCTTTTGTTTATTTCTGTATTAATTTTACGTTGATGGACTGTTTCGTAATAGTATGGCATACTTTTTTTCTTCTCACATCTTTGTTGTGGGATTCGATCGACTTAATGAGTTAAAGTTTGGATTGGTTTGACTTAACTCCAAAGCTCTTTTCTTTGGAACTTTTGACAAATACGAGTAATGCTTATAATATTGTTTTTTTTTTTTTTTAAATGGCATAATGGCGCTTTTTTCTGTAAATATTTCGGAAAATGTCGATTGCGATATATTTTTAACATTTTAAACATTGAAAACGATAAAACCTGCAAAATAGATATGTTCTCTAGCAGACCATAAAGTATGACTTGCCACCTTTTTGGTTACAGCCAAACGGAGGGTTAAGCATTTATCTTGTAATAGCACACATTTACTTTAACCATATATAGTCATAACTTCAAAATATTATCCATAAGATTTAACTGAATGCAATCGCACATAACTGTTAATGCAACTACATACAACAGTTCTTCAATTTACGACTTGCATTTTAGCAATATAATTTAACGGATAAAGCAAAAGAACGAAGAACATCATCAAAGTAAAGTGATTCCAAGTTTCTACACAATCGTTGCACATCAAGAATCCAATATCGTTTTTGTCCGCTATGTGACTCCGTCTGAGTTTGAGTGTTAATCTCCACTATGTCCATGTCAATTTTTCAAATACATAAAATGTACGAATGGAAAAAGAAGAAAACCTTAAATCGAATATTTTCACAGTTTCATTGCTGCAATGGAAAACGCTTCCGCTAGATATCTACCATCCATGGGTAAAAACGTCATGATGATTCTTTGGAAATGTGAAATCAAGTTTTGTTAAATTGAGTCTCAAGTGACGAACACAATGGTGGAAGTGGTGGTGGTGGCAATGGAAGCTAGTAGTTTTGGACGGACAAATAAAAAAACGGATGGATGACTACGACATAGAGCAACTATTAAAATGAATTGCGCTACACTTTGTGCCATCAACAGAATATATACATCGAAAATGAAGGAATATGGAAAATAACTAAATATCTACATTAAAAATATTAAGGAGGAAAATTCTGTTTGTTTATTTGAGAAAACCGCCTCTGGGTGCATAATAAAACAGGTTATTATAAGTTAAATTTAGTGTCATTACAGGTCACTATTTTATAGGCAGACTCGACTCAAGGTTGGAACTCATTGACGTAGGAGATCTTTGTAGAAGTTGTAAAGATCCTGACGTCGAAAAGTCAATTTTTCATTTCCTTTGCTACGCTATCAGGTTTTCGAAAGTCACTTCTTCGACTCCCTTGAAGATATTGCTCGATAGAATCCCAAATCCATTTGGGAATTTATAGAAATTTCGAAATGGTTCCTATAAGTTGGCAACGAAGTCATAATCCGCGTATGCAATGGACCCAACTGCAGCCTAAGTTATGATGACATCTGTTATCTCCCGTGCTAACCTAACCTAAGATAAATTTATATGCCCAATATATCTAACAGACATAAATGATTTTCGTGATATGGTATGAAAAATGTTCAAACTACCTGATAAAGATTCCTAGAACGTTAAAGGAAAAATATCAATCAATTACTTTTCTGACTTATGTGGACAGTAATCGCTTTACTATCAAGATCATCTGATATGAAAACCAACCTTACACATGATCACAAGAATTAACAACACGAGAAGGGTCTTTGCACAGAAATCGAACAAAACTTCGACACACTCCAATTCAATTGTTCAATGCTTGGAAATCATGGATTCTTACAAGCTGCCCCAAAAGATATACAGTGTGTTTCATCTTTTATGTCGGTATGTAAACGCTGAATAACTTTCACATTTACCAACCGATTGATTGCATCAGATATGTTTTGGAAACGTCAATTCAGTACAATTTTTGCCATGGATCGCTTCACACCGAATCGACGCTATAACACCCGAGATGCTCGTAAAGGTAATGGCAAACGCAGAAAAAAGGAGTCATTTTGTAATTGTAATAAAGGTGGCCACTTAATTGATATTGTTTTCAAAAACTAGTCCAAAAAAATTGTAAAGAACCAAACTGAATAAAAATACATCACTTATAGAAATCGGTTGTTTTTTCTCAAAGTTATTCAATGTTTACATACCGACATAAAAGATGGAGCACCCTGTAAACTTTTGTAAATTCCAGCTTGAAGTTACTTGGTTACTTCACACAATCTGAAACGGAGAACTTTATTTAATTACGAACCATGCTTTATTCTCTACTGAGATTTTAAAATAACAATAGATAAGCCATATAATTAGAAAAGGCACTTTTGATAATACAGGGCTGCTGATTCTGAATCTGGTAACTGTTTTATCCCAGTAGGTCTGATATCCGAACAATCTTTGATTTATAGTGCAAAAAATGTTGTTTTCAGACATATATCGTACATCCAAGAAGTAATGTAGTTCACTTTTGTCAACAGCATCGAATAACGCTAAGCGTCCTCCTTATACTTATATCATACATGTAAATTTTTTAATTGGATCATTACTTTCTGAGGTATCATCCATGATTTAAGGAGGAAACTATTCGATGCCGTTGACAAAAGTGGTCGACACTACCTACTTCCTGGATGTACGCAATATGTCTGAAAATAGCGTTTTCTGCACTGTCTGAAAATAGCGTTTTCTGCACTTTAAATCAAAGATTACTCGGAAATCAGACCTGATGGCAAAAAACGGTCACCAGATAAAGAATCAGCGACTCTGAATCAGATTAGTTTCCTCTCAATTTGTTGGACGGTGCAGTTAGCGGTAATAGTGGCTTCTTTCATAGGCCGTTTCACATATTGAGGATAATGGAGCATATCTAATAGATAATATCTGAAGAGGTACATAAGTAAGTAACAATAAGTGTTTCCGGACATGCAATGAGATTTGTTTATAGAATTCGAGAATAATACAACAATGACTAAAATCCATTATTCCTGAAAATTTTTCTTTGTCTTGCGTCCTTTAACTCCTTGTGTAGCATAGGTGTCTCCAAAAAAATGCTCCAAAGAACATGGTGATTTGCATGTGCTTTCAATTCTTTCCAATATTTCCCCGATGATCGTTTTCTCGATATATATGAACGGCGGCTTCTACTTAACCTTGGTTCCAATGCTTTACGTCAGACTTCCGCTGGTGATCTCCATTTCCATTTTCGGCAACTGATTTGATTGAAAATAGGATGTTGTCGGCATCTGTTTAGCATTTCAATATTGGAAATAGTCCTGGATCACTAAGTCTTCAGGAATTGCCGAAGGCAGTTGCTTGTGAACAGAAGAATTGGAAGAACGTTCAGCTCAAAGATTTAAAGTTTCGTAATTGTTAACAGGAACAAAGGTTGCCAAACATTTGGTAGCTGGACAGATGCGTCTTTTGCTTTAGTAATTTTACCATGGACGTTCTTACCTGCATAGCCGTCAAAGTTTATGGCGCTGCATAAATTAGTAAAGTTGTCCACCTCTTCAATGCTAAGTTTTGTAATTTCTTAAAATAGTCCTTAAAATTTCAGCTAATATCGTTAGCCAAATAATCGCATATCTCTCGAACATTGCGCGTCTGTTTCCCAAATAATACGTGGCTAAGATCAGGTTCTACTACAAAATTTTGTTAAATATACGTTTCCTTATCGTCTAAAGACTAGAAAATTCTCTGATAAGACCAATTTTTGATAAAAAATTGAAGGGAATAACTGCGCGTGTTAAAGCGGCTTACCAACATCACTCTCAATTGGATTCCCGACCAAAGAAAGCGCACAAATTGGAACGTCTTGATACTTCTCTGAAAATATCTTTTGATTGATCCTTATAGGTATATCTCGGGGAAGATATCTACCCCATTTTCTTCAATAAGACAAACATTAGCGAAATGCTTTTTCATTATATAATGAGTCCTATTCTCGGAAGCTAATAAATAGGTACCGGTCCGGTTACCTATCTGGTAACCTGCCTAGAAAATAGAATAAATAGGGGAATGGATGACTCGATAGTTAGTCCAAGGAACATGCTTAAATACCTCAACTTTCCAAGATTGATATGAATATCTAGTTATTCAACAGTTTATCTCTATGGTCCTGCAAGGATTGTTTTGGGGATCTGTGAATTAGCCGCAGCATACATCATATTTATTCATTTAGGCAAAATAATTGTGGACAAATTGGTCGGAATGATAACACCTTCGGCACTCCAGTTCGAAAACACTTGAATTTTGTACTTCTTCCCGAAATACATATACTCAAATGTAATATTAGTAAGCTTCTTAAATTTCAATTAGAAAATGTAACTGCTCCAATCATTTTTCACACGGTCAAAGCCGAAACATTTGGCTATACCTTATTAGTGTTTGTGAAAAGTAAAATAAAACTCTAATAGAAAAAAAATAAAACAAAAACCGTCCAGGCAATGAGAAATAAACAGCGCCAGCATCAAAACTCCTGGTAGCTGGCAGGCAGTAACTAGAGATTGGGAATAAAAGAACGACCAGCAGTATCACACAGCAACGCCATATCAATAAAACTGAATTGTTACGTTCGGAAACTGCAAAGCAGTGCAAATTCATTGCACTCAATCGGTGGAGTCCTGCATACCGGAAGAGTGAAGAAAGACTCAACATCATTACGTTGAAGTAGCAGGCAGCAGTTCATCAGCCAGTCAGTGAGTTTGATGGCTGAGTGTTTAGCTCCTTTGCTCGTTGGTTGGCTGGCTGGCTGGCTGGCTGGTTGGTTGGTTGATTGCTTGCTTGCTTCTTTGGTCGGTCGGTCTAGTTACTAGAGTGTTGTCGTAAAAGAAAACTACATCAACCTACAACTGCAATAATTTTTAATGAACATTAAAATAAATTTTTCAAATAATCACTTGAAAAGTTGAAACTTGCTGCATTTTCCTTGTTATTCTTCCATGGGTGCCATGGTGGATGGCAATGGGTGATATGTGCACTTTCCTGCTGACACCAGTAATGTATATATGTATGTACATAGTAAGTTAAGGAAAATAAAATGTGGAAAATAAAACATAGCGCAAATCCTTAAGCAGTGAGATGAAACCAGAAAAAATGGCTTTCAATACAGAAGTTGGCATTTTCGAATTCTGATGCTTTGTGCGATGCTGTGAATGGAAAGTGTGAGACAACATTTTGTATTCGTGGAGAAAATAATCGAAAAACCAAGTCATGTAATAAAAAATAATATGTATTATGCTTTCGTGTTAATAAACCAGATGTTCTTCATAAGTATATTAGTCAATTGATTCTAAATTATATAAGGATTATACTTTGATTTGCAGCTTTGTCATATAAACAAGTCCTACTGTTTCACAAAATTATCATTAAATACACCACAAGACCAAAGATCAGAGCGATTGAATAACTAACTAAATCCACCCTATCGAGTTGAGGCATTTTGTCATGTCCTCTGCACTAACCGTTGAACAATCAAACGCATTGTTGTATTCATACTTACCTAGAAACACGTTCCTTTTGTTTGACAAAACCAAACCCTTACAGAGAAGATAATTAAATATGTCTTTCTAATTGAAATTTGCGCATCTTCCAAAGAGCGTTATAGGTTGGGTTAGAGAGGCTGTCCAGAAAACCAAAGTTTATGGACATACTTCACTCAAGAGTTGTTCCTTTATGTTACCTTAAAAATGATGTTTGGAACTGACAGCTCTTGGCAACCCTACAGCTATCTGTAATGAAAAACGTATCCATTTCTTTTCCACCGAAAAACAGTGAAAAATATCCCAAAAATCTCCATTTGTCAGATTTCCATAATAAAAAATGCGGGATTCCCGTTACACTGGTCGGTAAATTAGTCTACTTTTTGACGGTTGAATAAAACACTAAGACTCGTGGTGTTTCCAAAATTCGAAAAATCTCTTATTTTTTTGTTAATTACAAAGGATTTCTTAACCTTTGCGTTTGAAACATTAAATAATCATTAATTTTGCTCCAACATTAAAATAATTCCATCGCAACAATGAGTTAAAGGGTTGTCTTCAGTAGCACTTAGCATAATGACTGAGGAATGCTCTACACGACATTCTTTTTTCGTCTGACATTTCGTTGAGTCATTTCTTTCTTCTGCGTGTTGCGCCAAATGACAAACTTCAATTTCATCGCAATCACTTCGAATTTTTCAAGTGGTTGCAATGAGCAGCAGTGAAGATGAAGGAAACCAATTTAGTCCCGCATAAACAGTTGACACGATATGCTAGAAAAAATATGTATTGCATACAATTTAAAAATACGCAAAAAAGTTTAAATAACTTCGTAGTTCACAGTTAATTTAGGGCGGCTGTGTTGAGAAAAAGTTATCTGTTATCAGCCAACAGTTGATGCCTTCAAACTTCTCGATGGTTCTCACAAAGGCTAAGAAAATCTTTTCGTAAAAACGAACCTACGGAGGAACCATCAAATCGAATCTTACGTTTTACGATTACGTTTCTTTTTCTTAAGCTACGTATATACGTAGATTCACCTTGTACTGTACGAACCATCACGTCGTATCTGACACTTGGGTTTGTTCATTTATCTTCTCTTCTTATACGAGATAAAATTGTATGTACTTATGTACTTATGTTTGGAACGGGCAAAACTTTTTCTCGAAAACGGCTGCAGCGATTTTAATGAAACTTCGTATAATGTTAGATGTTAGCATACAATGAAGAATGAGTTAGGTTTGAACTTTGTTAATGCTCACCAGAGGGCGTGGCACTGCTCTAAATTTTAAAATTGATTTAGTCATAACTCGCAAACCATTTAAGTTATTCAGATGAAATTTGGTGAGCGGGTACGGCTTAATAATACCTTGTAACAAACAAAAAGTGGGCGGGATTGAAGAAGTGTCACGCCCACTTTTTGGCCCTTAAAAATTTTGATTCAATATTACTCGAAAACGACTCCAACAATTTTAATGAAAGTTTAGGAGATGTAACCTCTGTAAATAGGAATTATTATGTGGTACGCCGTTATATTGGGAAAACTCATTGAAGGGCGTGGCACCGCCCACAAAAATATAAAAGGGTATAAAAAGAAAACTAATAAACATTCTGAAATTAACTGTGAGGAGCCTAATTACTAAAGGGCATCTCTGATATGAAAGTGAGTAAAATATCGCCGTTGCGCGTGGAACCTCCCATACAAGGTATTTTAATGAAATTTGGTATGCAGGTACTGCTTAATAATACCATGTAACAAACGAAAAGTGGGTGGGATCGAATAAGTGCCACGCCCACTTTTTAACCCTTGAAAATTTTGATTCAATATTACGCGAAAACGACTCCAACAATTTTGATGAAAATTTGGGAGCTGTTACGTCTGCAAACAAGTATTAATATGTGATATGCCGTTATATTATGAAAACTCGTTGAAGGGCGTGGCACCGCCCACAAAAATATAGTGCGGTATAGAAAGAAAACTACTAAAGCAATCTTTCTGGATTTAACTGTAGGAAGTCTACTTGCTATTAGGCACCTACGACCTGAAAGTAGGCAAAATATCGAAAGTGCGCGTGGAACCTCCCATACAAGTAAAACACATTAAATGCTATTTCTCGCAAATGGTACAACAAATTGTGATGAAATTTGGTATACGGATCTGGATCAAGAGTATCTAAAGCATAACAAAAAGAAGGCTATGCCCCGCCCATTTTTTTATCAAAATAAAAATAATAACTCAGGCATTATACCTACAGGATTTTGAAATATCCTTGCTTGTAGTTGAAGAACACTCTGAGTTCAGTCTTACAGCGTAGCTACAAGAAAAGGTAAATTTCCTTTATATTAATAGCATCGAATAGTTACACTCTTCCTTATCCAAATTTTTCTAATAGGATTTTTATTTTCCGAGTAATGATTCTTTGAAGATAAGATATTTCAGCCGCCAAACAAAATCAAAATATTTTGGGTGCGTGACATATCCCATTTATTTATTTAAGGGCATTCTATTTTACCATAAAAAATTTTAGTTTTTGATATTTTTCTATACCATTCGATGCTTTCCGAGTTTTTTCTTATTATTATTCTCATCGGCTTACTTATCATTTTGAAAGCATGACCGTTAGAAGTGAAAAGATACAAGATAAGATTAGATTGTTGACCGAGCAGGGATCGGTCTCCAGGTACTCTTTTACTAAAAACCAAAGTCTATTTAATCTTGACTACACTAAACTCATATACTATACAACTAACTCTTCATTCTAACTTTCAAACGCTTATACAACCAGCTTTCAGGCATAATTGAAAACTTCTCGATGGTTTTTGCAATGACTACGCAAAACTTTTCATAGAAACGAACTTCCTTGATTTGGCAGCAGCTGAGTTTTTTTATTAATTCCTTATTTATTAATTTATTTATAAGTAATCTATATAAAAAATGTAATGTGCGTGTGTTTGTCGTCTTATAACTTTGAAACCGCCTAACCGATCGTAACCATTTTTGCAGTATGTATTTTTTTTTTTTTTTTTTTGTACTGCAGGTGGTTTATAGCTATGCAAAGAGGGGATTGGGTGAGAGGGAGTAGTAGCCCCCATACAAAAAAAAAGTCTTAAAATGCTATATCTCTGCAGGTATAGCAGATTTTGTAATAAAACTTGGTATGTAGATAGATGTTTTTACTACCAATCAACGTGCTTTAAATTTGGAACATCAATATAAATAGTGTCAACCATTAGCCTTGCAAAAAATTGCAGGTATCGCTCATGAGGTTGTTGCGCACGCTATAGGAAACAATGTGCTTAAATGATAAATCCCTGCACCTATAGCAGGTTTTGTTCAAATCGAACTCATCGCGCCTCCTATTGTAAAAAGGGCAGAACAACGTTTGCCGGGACCGCTAGTATTATTATAAATAATTATGATTATAATAAGAGTACTTAAATTCCTTATAAAGGTCCGTTAGGTTAGCAAGGAAATGATGTGATGAAAATATCAAAATAACGAAAAAAATCAACAGTAAATGCAATTGTATTTGCATGTGGGCACGGCCACCGTTGGTAACGTTACGTTCACACGCACATTATTGCTTATATCTCCTCGAAAAATAATCAAACATCAAGATTTCTCAAATGTATATAATAAGGATCCATGAGACTTATATTTCGTAGGAACAAAGTTTTTGTCTGTCACTTATGGCTTTGGAGTTATAAAAGTATAAGTGCCGTTGGTAACGTTATTTTTTTTTTAAGCAATTTTCGAGGTCAGTGCACGAACCTAGTAATGTATTTTCCCGAGCACCTTCTATAACTTGAAGATAAAGGATCAAAGTTACGATTGAATTTAAAATTGTGCAGAAAAAATTATTTTTGGTGGATTTATAGACGTTAAAGCAACGTTGGTAACGTTATGCATACGAATTTCCACAAATGAATTGAGGGCAAATACAGCCAAACAGTCCAAACATAGATAAAGATGAAAAATATGTGAAAATTTCATTGCTTGGAAGGTTTCCATTTACGGTGCCGTGACATTATCCCCACGGACATAATCCCCATTCACGATATGGGGATTATGTCCGCAAGTTATTCGGACATAATCCCCATTTTTTCAATGGGGATTATGTCCGCAAGTGTTTCGGACATAATCCCCAGGAAAAAACGGACATAGTCCCCATAACGATATTTTGTTATTTACAACAGAAGCAGCTCAGGATTTACAACTCCCAAAAATTCCACAGTAATTTTACATAAGGGTAGGGGTAAGTGGGCGGCCTGCGGCCGCAGCTCAGGATTTAAAACTCCCAAAAATCCAACACCGGCTTCGCGGCGGCCTTCGGCCGCGGATCAATCTATAACATCCAACACTATATAAATTTTTTAAATGGATTATTGCAAAAATTTTGTTCAATCTTAATTAAATTTTTCGGACATAACACCCATTGGGATTATGTCCGAAAAATTTGCGGACATAACCCCCATGGCCAAAATGGGGATTATGACCGAAAAATTTTCGGACATAATCCCCATTTACGAAATGGGGATTATGTCCGTTGGGATTATGTCCGGTAACCTCCATTTACACTACATTACAAATTTTTTGCTCCAAGACCTCGATACATATTTATACCCTACACCCAGGGTATATTCACTTTGTCCTTCCGTTTGTAACGCAGAGAAGGAGGCGTGGCAGATATAGAAAAGTATATATATTCTTAATCAGCGTCACCTCCTGAGTCGATATAGCCATGTCCGTCTGTCTGGCTGGCTGGCTGGGTGGCTGGCTGGGTGGCTGGCTGTGTGTTGAAATACACTTTTTGGGAAAACTGAGCAAGATATTTCAATGAAATTTGGTACACTGCCTTCGTCATCAAAGTTAGCTCGGGGGATTGAAAATGAACGAAATCGGTCAATGGACACGCCTACCGCCCATACAAAAAATATATTCAAAATGCAATTTTAGGAGTATTTTTCACGACAATCCAACTAAAATACGCATAAATACTAAAAATTGTAAGAGCAAGCTCTGAGAAAAAACTGAGCAAATTCGGACAAGAGGGCGTGGCACCTCCCATATAAGCAAAAGTTTCAAAACGCTATACTGAAAGCGTTTTATGAGATATTAGAACCAAATTTGACTTAAACACTAAGAATCATAAGTGAAAGCTCTCAACAAAAATTGGGTGAAATCGGACAAGAGGGCGTGGCACCTCCTATATATGCAAAAACGTCAAAACACTATACCGAAAACGTTTTTCACTCAGACACTAAAATCTATAAATGCAAGCTCTGAACAAAAACTGGGTGAACTCGGACAAGAGAGCGTAGCACCTCCCATATGAGCAAAATTTTAAAAATACTGCAGTGTAGGGTATTTAATGTTTGGCCAGGCCAAATTTTACACCCTTACTAGTTTTTTTTACGATTTCTCCCATACGGATAAAGCTATCTACATGAAACTTAGTACAGATAATACTGAGGGCCATTTTCTGATCAGGATTAAAAATGAGCGTGATCAGTTAATGTTCACGCCTACCTCCCATATATGCTAGTTGAAACATTGTATGTGAAGTATGCGTGAAGATTAACCGATCACGTCAAATTTTGGTCTCAGTGCCAAATTTCATGCATCTAGCTAAATCCGTCTGGCCGCTACTCTGGGTTCAACAAAAAAATTTAAATCGAAAGTAAATTTTTTTCTGGTTTTTTCAGATTTTTATGTTGAGCCCTGACTGGTGGCCGAACGGATTAAGCTAGATACATGAAATTTGGTACATGTAACAACAATATTACTAGGCTGTCTGGGATGCTTCAAAAGCCTGTAAGGAACGAAATATTTGTGATATCCTAAGCACTTGGATAAATCTCAAGATAACAATCAGCTTGATTTATTTCCGTAACTTCCTCTTCAATCCCCCAGTTCTTATTGGTTGATTGAAATTATTGTAAGGGATTTCTACCCCTTTCAACACAGCTCATCGCTTAGATACAAAAGAAGGTACCGTATCATAGTCCCCACGGCAATAATTCGGACATAGTCCACATTTCCAAAATGGGGACATGTCCCCACATAGTCCCCATTTCTAAAATGGGGATTATGTCCGCAAGTGTTTCAGACATAATCCCCAGGAAAAAACGGACATAATCCCCATAACGATGTTTTGTTATTGACAACAGCCACAGCTCAGGATTTACAACTTCCAAAAATTCCAATACCGTTTCCGCGGCGGCCTTCAGCCGCTGATTGGTCTATAATATGTCCAACACCTAGTTTGCTAGCCACAGTAATTTTTCATAAGAGTAGGGATAAGTGGGCGGCCTGTGGGCGCAGCTCAGGATGTAAAACTCCCAAAAATCCAACACCGGCTTCGCGGCGGCCTTCGGCCGCGGATCAATCAACTTTACGCGAACAAATTTTTAATATTGAGCTATATATAGTTTTTTGTTCGTTTTGTCATAATTCAATTTTTTCCACACTGTATTGTATTTGTAAGGACAAATGGTTACTTTTTATTATTTTTTTCATAATAACTGAAATATTGTGTCAGTGTCCATATACCCCTAAAATTCCTTTTTCATGTATTACTGTAACATATGCTCTCTGATATTTCACTCAATGTCGTTGGTGATTGTAATAATATATTAATTAACATTCTTTGTGCACAGCATTCTGGCTTAAAAGTAGTTCACTTTAATGCTAGAAGCCTTAACGCAAACAAACTTGACTACTTAAAATTTGCTTTTGAAACCTCTTCAGTGGATATCATCTGTGTCACAGAAACTTGGTTCTGTACTGAAATCAATGATTCTGTTTATAGTCTTAATAATTTTAAGCTTTTAAGAAATGATAGGACTGGTAAAAGAGGAGGTGGGGTTGCCATATTTTGTAGGGATAACTTAAACATTAAGGTGATCAGCAAATCCTCATCAGATAGTAATATTGAGTACTTAAATGCTTGTGTTTTTGATAACTATAACAAACTTTTTCTGTCCGTTGTGTATAATCCCAATAAGTGTTTTAGTTTGGATTCTTACTTTTCTGAATTAAATGGCATGTTGATCGACTATGATTTTTTTGTCGTTTGTGGTGATTTAAATATTAATCTTTTATCTTGTGATAGCATTTCAAAGTCTTTAGTTGATAATGTAGCATCTGTCGGCATGTCTATTGTTAATGATACTGCTCCAACGCGTTTTTCGTGCAATACTAGCCCCAGTCTTTTAGATTATTGTTTGACCAAATGTACTTCGTGTCAGATCATGACTTATTGTTTTGTACTTTGGATTTAGATTTGTCTCGCAATGTTGACTCAAATGTATACTCATACCGTGACTTTAGATCGATTAATTTTGATGCCCTTAATAATGATATTTGTCTAATGAGATGGCAAGATGTATGGTTTTGTGAAAGTGTTGATGAGAAAGTTGAGCTTTTCGTTAACATTATAACATATATTTATGATAAACATGTGCCAACTAGAACTGTAAGAATAAAAAACTCATCATGCCCTTGGTTCACACATCAGGTCCAGGAAACTATTAAAAAACGCAACAAGTTGCGAACTGTTTGGAAAAGAAACCCTAATCCTCAAAACTGGGTAAACTATAGAGTTGCCAGAAATATTTCTGCGCGTGTTATTCGGCAGTCTAAAATAAAATTTTGTTCCATTAAACTGAACTCATCTCTACCGTCTAAAGTCTTATGGAGGAATCTGAAATCATTGGGTATTGGTAAAAAACGAAATGCTTTCTTTCTAGTGCCACTGATCTAAATAGTCCCAACATTAGCTCTTCGGATGCTCCAGTTGAACAAGCTTTCCAGTTTGCCAGTATTAGTGAGGAAGATATCAGAAAGAGTATAATGAAAATTAATTCAAATGCTGTCGGTGAAGATGGAATATCTATAAAATTTCTCAAACTTATACTTGTTCATATCGTCAGCCCTATTGCGCATATCATCAACCATTGTTTCACCACATCTTCGTTTCCTTTTTCTTGGAAAAATGGTTTAGTCATTCCAGTAGGAAAGAAACCCTCAGCTAGTGAGCCTAATGATTTCAGGCCAATTAGTATTTTATCGTGCTTGTCCAAAATATGTGAAACTGTCATGGCTAGTCAAATTGTCAATTTTCTCAATGAAAATAAACTTCTCTCTCCACTTCAATCTGGATTTAGAACAGGGCACAGTTGTTCGACTGCTATGATCAAAATTATGGATGATATAAGGCCATCATATGATGAACGGTTTATAACCCATCTTTGTATTTATGACTTTTCTAAAGCATTCGACACTGTAAACCATTTTTTACTTTGTAAGGAACTGAAGTATAAGTATGGTTTCTGTGATAGTTCAGTACGTCTAATGGAAAGTTATTTGTCAAATCGTCTCCAAAGGGTTAAAGTTGGTAACAACTATTCTCAGTACAAACAAGTTTGTAGTGGTGTACCGCAAGGATCAGTTCTGGGTCCATTGCTTTTTACTATTTTTGTGAATGACATATTCTCAATCTGTAAATACGCAACGCTGCATGCATATGCAGTTGATATTCAATTATATATGTCTAGCCGATCAGGCCTCCTGGAAGACTTATGCTATAGATTGAATGAAGACCTTGAAAGCATCAACGAATGGGCCCTTGCTAATTGCCTTACTCTAAATGCGACAAAATCTTGTATACTGCCTATTTCGAAAAATGAGATCTTTTTTGAAGATATACCTAACATAAGTGTAGGTGGAAAAACTCTCAAAGTTGTTGATAAAGCCCGCAGTTTAGGATTTCATTTAAATTCTTTGTTAAATTGCACTGATCACGTTAATGATGTTGTCAGGAAAATCTTCATAACTTTGCAAAACCTCAGATCATCAGCTGAGTTTACACCCATTGAAACTAAACGTAAGCTTGTTATCCAATTAATTGTACCCATAATATGTTACTCTGAACTAGTATATAGCAAGTTGGACTCACGTTCCCAGCTGAAACTACAGATTGCATTTAATCATGCTACGAGATATGTCTATGGCTTACGTAGATACGATCATGTGTCCCAGTTTAATGAAAAGATTTTAGGCTGTGATATAATAACGTATCTCAGTTTTAGGAATTGTGTTTTTCTGCACAAACTGATCCACTTGAAAACGCCAGCATACTTGTTTGAAAAGTTACAATTTAGCCAGTCTCTAAGGACTCAGATGCTTATAATACCTAGGTTCAATTACTTGAACTCTTCAAGATTATTTTTCATCAATGCCATTCGACTATGGAATTCTTTACCAAGTCTGTGTAGAAGTATTCATGAAATAAGGAATTTTAGGCTATCCATATTTAACCATTTGTTGTGATAGGATAAGTAACCATTTTTTCATATCTTTTTCCATGTCTTGTTAAAATATAAATTTAAAAAAAAAAAAAAAAAAAGTATTATTAAGATTATTTAAGATTATTTAATATTTTTATTTAAATGTTTCATATTGCTTAACCAATTACACTTTGTATTATAAAAGAACATAGTTCTTGGTATACACATAATTTTATCTCCAAATAAATAAAAAATAAATAAAATAACATCCAACACTATATAAATTTTTTAAATGGATTATTGCAAAAATTTTTTTCAATCTTAATTAAATTTTTCGCACATAACCCCCATGACCAAAATGGGGATTATGACCGAAAAATGTTCGGACATAATCCCCATTTACGAAGTGAGGATTATGTCCGTTGGGACTATGTCCGGTAACCACAAAAGAAGTTTTAGTAGAAAAATATAACTAATGATTTTTGATTAAAAAATGTTGGCAACGTTATACATATTAAGTGTTCACCATGGTAGATGCTTTATTTAGATAATTTTAAAATGGATTCAGAAACTAGACTAAAAATACTCGAAAAAAGTAAAAGCATTTTAATTCTTTACCCACTAACTTCCGCTACAAGAAACTTCTTAATATATTTCGTTGGTAACGTTATGTTTTTTTTGGCAATAAATATGCATAATAAACTGGTTTTCCTTCAAAATATCAATCTAAATCCTTAATTTCAAATATTTTCTCTCTGAATTTATCAAAATTGCATTGATGCAATACAATACAATTTCACAAGCAAAAAAATCAACTTATATACTTGAAAATGCTATTTTTTGTCAGCATTAGATGTAAACTTATGAAATATGGGCAAATGAGTGGAAGATTTCAAGACAAAAAAAAAGTTGTATAGCTACGTCTTACGTGGCCGTGCCCATATACATTATCTTATGTTCCTGTATATGTGTATCGTTGATATGAACCCAGTCAACATTTGGAAGATAGTTTCATCTTTTTGAAGATTTGATTTGAATCTACTTTTTGTTGTATATTTTTGGGCATTTCTTTAATTTGATATCTCGCTTTTACTCAATCAAAACTTGATGAAATTGGAAATGCGATATTAATCCCTCCTATTAAATTCAACAACCCACGCTTTCGAATAAAAACTTTCACTTCGCAACTGAATATTTTCAGCACATTGTTCATGTGTGCGATAAAAGTGATTTAAATACTACCTACTATTTAAAGATAAAAATATTTGCTGGGCAATGTCGCGAATATTTCTATGTAATTTTTTTCGAGCTATCAGTATCCTTAGAAAAATTTCGTTTTTACTTTTCTTCATCTTTTATGTCAACTTTAAAACCATTTAGAATTTTTAATCCCAATACACGTAACATTAAAATTTAAGCTCATAAGACAATCTGCATGCGATTACGCTGCATATAGTGGGTGGGACCTTATTGTGTTGTACTACTATATGCTGATGGCGTCTTGGCATCATGTAATGTTAATTTTCCGTATAAAAAGTTTGTATTAAAGTTTTGTTTACATCATCTATGATGTGGCATATAACATCCTTCCTGCACGCACACTTATGCAAAAATAAAGGTGTCTCGAAATAAAAAATATCAAGCTTTTTAATATATACGAAAGAAAAGGCGGAGGAGTCTGATTCAATGATATAGCAAGTATATAAAAATTCGTTCTACCCAATTTCTAAGGTCGGTCGAAATCTGGCTATATCAAATTGTTCTAATGACCTAGCTGTATAGTTCTAAAATATATCATGAATTGTGCTTTGGAGTTTTTGGCGTTTCAACCAATATAAGCTCAATATTAAATAATTTGCCGACATATATCATGCAGAAATCATCATCATTCAAAACTGTCTAGGGCTAGCGATTGCTTTAACAGCCGCAACAAAACAGTTTTCACTCTCTCTTAGTGGCAGTAGGCCATGAAAGCCGTAGATTCTGCGATAGTCAAATACGTGCTGGTACAAGAGAACCTTGTCAAGAAAATTTTATCTTTTTTTTTTTGCTTCACTGGTTTTCTGCGAACATGGGCTAAATGGAGTATGAAGTGGCAGACTTTCTTGCCAAAGAGGGTGCCACTATAACATTTATTGGATCGGAAACAGTCTGTGGCATTAGAAAATCTCTCTCAAAATATTTTATTTGAGCCAAATCTATAAAATTTTTCGACTAAATACTTACTTCAAAAAAGCATTTCCTGTTAAAACAGAACAAGAGCAATCTTGGCCTATTTCTATTGTAAAGAATCATTCTTGTGGATAAAACTAATAGGACATCCAGGAATAAGTACTTGCAATATTTTCCGAATTTTACGGAGGCTAGACCTGTATCGGTACTAGGGATGTCAATTTTTGGGCTTCTACTGATCCCGGGATTTTGAAACGCAATCCCGGGATCAGTCCCGGAACTAAAGAATTTTGTAAATAGATCAAAAATAAAAATCCTTCTGCTCTAAATGTAACCGTTAAGAGATATTTGTACGTCTGAAATGAATAATAACAGCTCACTGACAGTGAGTCACTGTTAAAATGATTTTTGTCAGTCGTAAAGCCTCCAAATTTAAGCAGAGCCGTAGGTGGAACTCAATTCAATTAATAATGTTACTAAGCATTAACTAACTGCTTACAAGTTTTTAAATCCATTAATCTGGTGGTTCTCTTGTCTACTCTTATAATCGCTTACTGGAAATGAGGTTGTTCAGCGTAATGCCGATTAAGTGTTAGAAGACTTTTTTTTTTGGCCACCTTAAGAATCAAACTCCCACACATGCACACGTTAATCCAACAGAAGATGCTCATCCGGTTTGAGAATTCCACCGGCGAACGAAAAAACAAACCTGCGCTATGCATCGCATCAGATCAAATTCATGTAAACATCAGTTGAAGTTGGACTCGGAATTACCGCTTACCTTGCACACCCGGTCGGTCGGCCAGCCCCACTGACAAAATGTGTAAAATATTATTCCGACAGCGTCATTACCCAAACACCGATGCAGAGTCTTCAACAGCAACAGCAGCAATAATAATGAACCACCCAATATCATTTGCCTCACCAACTTTCTTTTGTCAGTGATGCGCGTTTCCAAAGACGTTAACGTCATCCTTTGAAGAAACAAAACAAAAAACACGAAAGAAAAGAAATGCGAACAGTGAATTCTCAAGCAAGGAAGACGAATAAAAAGAATGAAGTAAGAAATAAACAAGGAACACGGGGCCATAAATATTTATGCGAGTTTAGGGAGCATTAAAATGCAGCGAAAAAGAACAACAACAACAAAAGCGAAGACGAAGGCGATAGCTAACATGACATGTCGACAGTCACACATACAGACATATGTATGCGATACACTTGTTTTTGTATGTATTTTGTAGATTCTGATTACATATTCTTCTCCTTAAACTTACCAGAGTTACCACCAAAATGTCGGAAATAGGACTTTGAAGTCAAGAATTCCAACAGTTTAGTCAACTTAAAAAACCTTTAAAGGAAGATTCTAATTGAGTCCTAAGGCTACCATGTCTCCTCAGCTAAAATAAAGAGCTACCCCTGTCCTGGAACTTCACAAGTCTTCAGTAAAGTCAGTCAACAAAGCAGTTGAACAACTTGTGCTCTTTAGAAACTGGGACGGAGAATACTTTCCGGAGGATTGCCAACATCAAAAAAGGGGACCTTGGCGAGTGCCGAAACTGTAAGAGCATTACATTGCTCTCAGAGCCATCAAAAGTATCGTCAAAAGTGATACGAAACAGAGTAAGCAAATAACTTGATTTAACTATCCAAAAACAACATGCTGGATTCTGGCTAAGAAAAATATGCGTCGATTATATTTAAAATCCAATCAGTAGATCCAAATCTTTTTGTCGGAAATAAAACCAGTTCTTCCGAAATTTGGGAATCAAGGGACCAACACCTATCTCCAATGGCGAACTATCGAGCCAGATGAAGATAAGATAATTTTTCCGTTAAAATCAGATAGCCTAATTAAATATGGATAGATTACACACAACGGATCCCGCCCACTTGCCGGAATCTAATCTCCGGAAGGACTATTTTCCGGAATGTCCAAAAACCCGAAACTTTTTTCCGGAATCCGTTTTCCGGAATGCCTTTTTCCTTAAGGACTTCTTTCCGGAAAAAAAGTGATTGTCTTTTACAGTGTAACAAATTATGCAAACCAATTAAAATGTACGCGAAACTTTTTATTTCAAGCACAGAATAGCGAAATTGCACTCCCAATATATTTTTCCTTCCTCACGTTTTCCGCGAGTGTAGAGAAAGCCATCGATTGACAATTTTTTACCAATCATTTTTGCAGCCATCTCGGTAAATTTGGAAAAAGAGACATGCGTAGAAATTTTTTTAAACCTAGACGTAGTCAAATGATGACAACTTGAAATAAACAAAACAAAAAACATTCCGGAAAATGTCCGTTCCTAAAATATGTTCCGGAAAAAGAAATTCCGGAAAATGGTTTCCGGAAAAAAGTTATCGGATTTTTGGTCATTCCGGAAAACAGACTTTCCGGGAACTTAATTCAGGAAAGTGTACGGTAATCACACACAACGGATGGAACCCTAAAGGTAGTAGGAGACGCGACTGTCCGATGCCATCGTGAAGTCAATCGCTGTAACAAACAGAAACGCAAAATGAAAAATGTTGGGAGAACAGAAGGCACTTCAAGGCTAGTCATCTACATAGAGGAGGCCTTATGCTACGAGATAAAAAAAATATACAAGAAAACAAATCAAGACTTATTCCAAAGTCTTCGTCTCTGACTAATTCCAAATATTTTACCATGTCCCCATAGGACACAAGGACAAGCTACTCAAATGTAGAGTGAATAAGGCACAATCTTTAGAAACCAATCAGAAAGTTCGACACAAAGACCTTGTGTTGAATTCACAGGGTACATTATGACGAGGTGGACCAAAAGTCGATTGAAATAAGTAAGTAGTTCAAAAAGAAAACCCAATAAACGCGTAAGTCATAGAGGGACATTAAAGTCATCCAGAAGTAACATTAAATGCAGACAAATTTAAGAATATGATAGTTTCATAATAATTCTGATAGGCTCATATCATCGAGTTGAAGATTTCAACCGTTTTGAGATTGGTTTTCATGATTATCAAAGATTTTAAGGTTCGATTCCGCAGCCTATGAAACCAGGAATATTTTCAAAGCAAATATTCTTCAAAATCCTTAAACCTTTAATTTGGCAACCCTGCTACAACCAGATAAGATGTTAAATTGAGGAATCAAAATTTGACAAAGAAAACAACAGACATGCATACATACAAACGAAGAGAATATAACAAGACATATGTACACGTATACATGTACACGTCGTATTAGAACTTGTCTCACATTTGAGGAGTCTGTTGTGTTTTTCTGCAACTTCTTCATCTTGCTGCAGGATGGCTGTTTCCGGTGCTCGGCATTAATGGACGACGTGCTGCTCGGTTGACGCCAATGAAGGTGTCACCGACACCTGAAGAACAAAGCAAAAGTTTTTACTATCACACATCAATGGCAATGACGAGTTTCATTTTCGCACCCACAATGCGCCGGAAAAGCTGCTGCTGTTGATGTTGCTGGTGTATGAAGGGAATCTTGTCTTTGCATTTAGATATTCGACAACCGCAAATGACTGTTAGATTAATGCACCGGATGCATGTAGAAAACGCGGTTGCTTTATAAGGATTGCTCAAAGATAAGAGTAATTTTTGTTTTTTTGTTACTATGTAAAAATTAATGAAACATTGCTTAGCAAGGGCGATTTATTCAATTTTGTATCAATCTAACTGCGGTTGTTCCTTGTCTCCTCTCTGAGCATAGTCTTCGAAAAGCGTCTTCACTCCCTCCAACATTGACTTGATTCACATATTTCTTGGTTCACCGATTTAAATGGAGACAAAATCTTGTCGGCTGTCTAAAGCTGTACTGAAGCAAATGTAACGAAGCATGGCACTTATGTATCTAGTTTGAGCTCTGGAGATGGTGCTGCTGAGCCTTTATACTTCATCGATGTAGTTCTCCCGAATACAAGCTTCGTTAAATTCATAAAGCTCTAACTTTTCGCATACGTTGCAGGGGTCTACTGTATTCAGACTGTCTTGAGTTGAACGTGTGCCCTTAAAAGATGATAACCAGGGTTTTTGATGCAGAACTGAGTTATGAGTTCGATGCATTTGTCCCATGCCACATCGTCCCATAACGTGATCATTGTTTTTCGTTTCCATTTTACCTTTGTAATAGTAAACAATCTTTGGGAGCTAAGTTTGGCGAGTCGGATTGGTGTTTCATTTAGAAACAAACTGCGAAGACATGAACGACCGTTCATAGTTTCTTTTCAAATAGTCAGTCATCATCAGAATTAGTATAATTTTTGATCATTCTTCAAACACACAAATGAGCCCTGATTGATCGATCTTTTCTGGTTTTGGGGTCTACGTCAACAAGTTTGTGGTGTACCATTTACTCTAATCGGAAATATGTATATGGGAAAATCTCAGCAAGTATGACTTTCGGTGTGAATAGGTCTCGGTCCACCGAATGAGCACCCGTTACATTTCCCATCCGTTCTAATATGTCTAAGGCACTTATTTGATGACGTTAAACATGAAAACATACATGTGCTACCGCCAGGAAGCTTTATTTTTTAATTTTTTTGCCAAAATTTGAGCAAAATTCACGAATTTTGAGTGTGAATTGAAAAAACATCTTCCGCTATTGAGCTTTAACTTTTGAGGCGATTCAGCGGATTATTTAGGGCTTTCAGGATCTTTAACATGGGTATTAAGACGTAAGAAAAATTACATTCTGTTAATGTTCCTCCGCTAGAACGCTAGATACGGGTCTCTCAAGTTGTGTGAATGGTTTTTACCCGAAATCTGGTAATTTTCGGTTTCTAACATGCTGCTCTGGAGGCGATAGTTTTTTCGCAATATTCCAAATGATATATTATTTCTCAATCTTGTTACTAAAAGATGTGACTGGGTAAAAGATTGTGCCACCTCTGGTTCGGTGTTAACACACTTGAGAAAATGCCCAAATGGCGATTTTTCATGCGTAACTGCGTCTAAAAAATAGTATTTTGAAGGGCCCAATAGCCCGAAGGCACAAAACAGTTTCAAACCTTGCGTAATCATTGGATCTAAGGCTAATTAATATGTTAAAAAAAATCGTCTCCTAGTACAAAGGTGAACAATGGCGAAATTCGAGCAAAATTTTGAGTGTTAATTGAAAAAACCGCTTCAGTTATTATGCTATAACTTTTGAGGCGGCTTAGCGAATCATTTGGGGCTTTCAGGATCTTTAACATGGGTGGTTAGACGTTAGAAAAACCGCATCCCGTTGATGTGTCTGATTCGCTAAATTCAGTGCATCACCCTCGAAAAATGAGGCGATCGAAAAAAGTCAGTTCCGTGGGCTGAAAAATACTTCTAATATATATAAAATTGATAATTCGAGGTGCAAAATAGGGTGCAACATGTTTAAAAAATATCCTGTTCTTTTTTTTCTTTTTTTTTGAAAAAGTCACACTTGCTGAGACTTCCAACTTTTTGACATTTGTGGTCTTTTTTGTATGAATAAGGTCCGATTAACATAACTTTTTACAATTTTTTTTAGAATTAACGTTAAATTTCCTTTAATTCGGTAGTACATTTTTTGATTTGAGGGCAGAAAAAAATACTTTTCAAGAATCCCAACTTTGACCCCCTATCTATTCTAGTTTAGGAGTTATGACCATTTTAAATTTGTCAACTCTTTTCTCCGTTCATAGTGATTGTTGCCCATATCTGAGTATATCAGCTGCAATTTTTTGTTAGTATAGGTTTCCTCTATCACCTCCCAGAAGCTTCGTCACCTATATACTTTGCTACATATACCTGTTACGCCTTTTTTTAGCGATAGAAGTGGAAGAACAAAGTAAATAAACGCTGTGCGAAGTGTGTAATCAAATTCATATATGAGAATTACAAATTTATTCTCAAAAAAAAAAAAAAAAAAATCTAAAAGAAAAACTGCCTATCTTGCTTTGAAGCATATTGCCTTCATAAAAATTTCCCAGACCTCTTACATAATTTTCGACATAACGTTGATGAAGCTGACCACTTTTGTTAATTGAACACATAAAAACCCATAAGAAACCATTTCAAAAGTCAGCTCATTTAAAATTTTCTACCCACATACATGCATATTTATGAGTATAAAGGTAAGCCGCAAAGTAAACCCTACACCATAATTCGAAAGTGGGTGGTAAAGAACGCTCCACACTAACCATCATGTCATATCCTTTATTTGTAACTGCAGCTAAAAAATATAAAACTTAATGTCTAACTGTATATTACACAAATACAAAGATTATTTTACTTAATCACATGCATACATATACGAATTTACTGTTTTTGTTGTTGTGTTGGTTCTTGTTGTGTTTTGTGACGAAAATGGTGCCGGCAGTGGTGGTGATGGTGCTCTTAATTCTTTCACTATCTTTTGTACGCTCTAGTAATGTCAACATTACCGTCATCGTTGTAGTTAGTCGTCGGTGTCGTCTCTTTTGTTGTTTACCACCGCCATTCAGTTACAAGCTTTATTTTCTTAAGCTCAACTGGCACATGGTTTCTCCACCAGCAGGTGTTTTGCCCCTAAGCGCTCGAAGGTGGCACAACTGCAGTTAGGTTGGAGATATGCATAGCTGACACTTTGGAATATCGAGTATCGATACAGAAAAACTTAATTTTATAATTTTTCTTTCCGGGGGAGGGATGTTGTGTGTTTGAATTGATAATAAATGTGTAGCATACTTTAAGGCTGGGCGTAATATAAGTATTTGCATGGATGCCAACAAACATATAAGCATCCTGATGCGATTGCTATGATCAGATTTAAAGTACTTGCCACACACACATCTCTAGAACAAGCCTTTAAGCCGACTCAGGTTAACGAGCTTGACTTGGCTCTCCGACTAGGTTTGGAGCTGGCTTAGAGTTAACTCTTGATGGATCTTTACAGATTTGACTTCCAAAGAAAGATACATCAACAGTTCGCAATACTTAATCGTTACTACATAAGAACATTGTATCACCTAACCGCCGGAGAGCACACAACTAACTCTTTGCACCCTTTTTTCATTCATTTATGTTGACATTTCACAACATGCAGGAGTACCAACAAAACGGCAACACCATCTGCACCAATATGTAGCGGAAATCTGTGTTGGTTGTTGCGCGTGAGGTTAGGGAACGTCAACGCTACCACCACCACCATTGCATTGCTCCAACTGTCAGAGCATCATTAGAAATGCATGACAATGTCGTCGTTTACCGTTAACACGAATTTAGATTAAAGATTGAAACTTTGTTAATGTTGCGCATTATTAAGAAGGATTTTTGCTTCAAATGCTCTTGCAACATAATACAGCTACATACATACCTTCAGCTTTATTTGTACTTTTTGTTGCATTTCATTTGTTGTTGCTCTTTTTTGTAATGTTTAGTGGAAATGAGCTTAGAATATTTATATGTCATTGAAATGCATGAGATCTGTTGTAGCTTTACATAACCAAGAAACGTTTATTTTTCTCCTATCAAAGAGGTGCCGTGACATAATCCCCACGGACATAATCCCCATTCACGATATGGGGATTATGTCCGCAAGTAATTCGGATATAATCCCCATTTCCCCAAGTGTTTCGGACATAATCCCCAGGAAAAAACGGACATAGTCCCCATAACGATATTTTGTTATTGACAACAGAAGCAGCTCAGGATTTACAACTCCCAAAAATTCCAATACCGTTTCCACGGCGCCCTTCCGCAGCTGATCAGTCTATAATATATCCAACATCTAGTTTGCTAGCCACAGTAATTTTATATAAGGGTATGGGTAAGTGGGCGGCCTGTGGCCGCAGCTCAGGATTTAAAACTCCCAAAAATCCAACACCGGCTTCGCAGCGGCCTTCGGCCGCGGATCAGTCTATAACATCCAACACTATATAAATTTTTTAAATGGATTATTGCAAAAATTTTGTTCAATCTTAATTAAATTTTTCGGATATAACCCCCATTGGGATTATGTCCGAAAAATTTGCGCACATAACCCCCATGGCCAAAATGGGGATTATGACATAATCCCCATTTACGAAATGGGGACTATGTCCGCTAACCTATCAAAGATAGGTCTTTCAACTATCGGAAAAATTATTTCTGAATAGTTAAAAAATATCATTAAAGTTGAAAATATCGATCATCATCGTTTCAAGCAATTTTTGAAAAGTTGAAAGTACCCTGAAGTAAAAATATGAGACAGTCTACAAAAAATACTAGTTCACGATTAGTACTAGCCCGAAACTAGTGAAAAAAGGTTGCAGTGAGGGCCAGTTTGATATCAGCTTTTAGTTTGTAGAGGTAACAAAAATTTGAGTCGTGACGAAAACAAATTACAATTATCGTTTTTGCTTTTGAAATATTTTGTGTTTTGTCACTTGAATTGTGTGTCAAAATAAATTGTGGAAAAAAAACTGAAATTAATGAATTCATTTTTGTTAATGTTTTAAGAAAATATAAATCCAAATGAAAAAAAAATAAATATTACTATAAGACGGCTTCATACCACAACTAGCCCCGGACTGGTGTAAAAGTAATACATAAGGGGCCAATTGAAATTTCGTAGGACATCAACATACAAAAGAAAACAGTTGCTTGTATGACTAGTTAATGGACTACTTTTAAACTAGTCCATTTGCGTGCAGAGTATATATCGTCGTGTCAATTGTAAACTATCCTATCTCATTTTTGCTACTTTTCAGGAGAGCAAAAAAACTGATTCTTGAGCTAGATTTTGAAGATAATTTCAAAGCATTTTTTTCTGAATAATGTTCTATTTAGGGCTCTTTTTAAGATAGCATTGCTTTTTTTAACCAAGAAATAATCGAATTTTTTTCAAAAAAAAAAGGCCTTTTTGTTTTGTTGGAAAATTTTTAAATTTTTCAAAAAATTGGGGTCATTAGCTTCCGTGCGACTATTGCATCTTGAGTTATAGCAAAAAAACAGTTTTCTGGGTCGATAAATTTTACCTGCTTTCAGGACTTCCAGAGGGCAAACTTTTCACTTTAGAGCAACGGAAAAAAATCTCAAAATGTATAAAATTAAGCCCTTTCAAAGATTTGAGCTGAATTAGGACCAATAGTCTTACGATTTTTGAGATAAGTCTATAAAAATGTAAAAAAAAAACACTATTTTTTGTCCCTTAGACCTTCATTCAAGCCGCGGGCAGGTTATCTTTTTGGGTGTTTTGATCCAAACCAAGAATGCAGTCTTTGTTATAAGGCCTGCTCCTAAGATAATCTTTGATGCAACCCTAATCAGGAGTATCCCCGACCTCACAATTGAGTTTTGATTTCACTTTAAAAAAAAATTGTTTTGCTCCAATTAGGGGTCTGCACAAGATATCTTGAAATAAAGTGTACTTTTTTTTACACCAACATTTTTCACTGAACTGATGCATCGTGTACACTGATTTCATTTTGACACTATTTACATTGTCTTGTTTTACCAGTGTGAAAAATAAACTTGGTTCTAAAAAATACATCAGTGAAATCTATTTTATAAAAACAAATACTTCAGGTCACTGTAAAACGTGCGAGTAGAGAAACCACAATAAAATTTATGATATGGTAACACTTGCAAAATTGTAGTAGCTTTCATACATTTATGCGACAGAGAGAGAGAGCGTAAACAAAAAAGAGGCACAAGAAGTAAGCGATAAACTACTCTTATCACACCATTAGCATTTAGTAGTGTACACTACTACTACAGTATGCAACTAAAATAACTGAAACAAATCAAACAAGACAAATTAGCACAGTATTTGTTTATTTTCTTTCAAATTCTAGTTCTGTCAAGACATTTACACACGACACTGAACTAGAGCATTTGAAAAAACAAAAAAGGTTACAAAATATAACGTATCTTGAAACGAAATGTCTTAAAACGCAAACAAGACGTCTTGTGCAGACCCCTAGCTCCAATCGATAGGAAAAGGTCGAAAAAAAATGTTGGTATCTGCGAGGGGCTTCCCCAACACATTTTAGGAGTATTAGTCTCATTTTTCCAAAAAAAAATTTATTGCGCCAATCAAAAGGGAGAGGTTGAGGAAAAATTTTTCAAAATGCCTTTCCGTATCTAATGGTGCAATAAAATATTTTTGAAAAACGGCACCAAAACTGCCAAGGGTCGGGGATACCCCTGACAGTTTCAAAAAATTTTCTTCAACCGGTTTCTATCGAATGATGCAATAAAATTTTTTTGAAAAACGGGACTAAAACTCCTAATAGGGCTTGGGGACACCTTTGCCTGATTCCAAAATTTTTCTTCGGCTTTTTCCTATCGATTGGAGCAATACGATTTTTTTTTTAAGATCAAAGCTCTTAAAATGTGTCGGGGACAACCCTGACAATTTCAAAAATCTATCTTAAACCTCTCCCTATCGACTGGTGGAATAAAATTTTTTTAAAAATGGAACCAAAACTACTAAGAGCGGTGGAGACACTTTTGGACAATTTTCTTCAACCTTTCCCTATCGATGCACCGATGGGAGAAACAAACCATTTAAATAAAATGGGTCCTGAACGTTTCCGAGGGGTCGGGGACGCTCTTCATAGTTTAAAATTTTATTTTCGACTCTTTTCCTTCGTATTCACTTTTGCCCTTAGCTTCGGTAAGGTAATTTTTGGTCGCAGTCTGCTGCAAACTATTCAAACTAAATCAAATGATAAAAAATGAATTGTAAACTATCCAATCTCAACATAGAATGGTTAACAATGAAAATTTTCAAATATTAGGTATCCCTCGAGTGAATCCGGTCTGCTTCATATGAGGTGTGCCGTTTATTGGCAAATCTGGATTAGAAAGTCTGACCCGTCCCTTGAACATACTTCACACCATACTGATCTAGATCGGATTCTAACCGGAACTACTTAATTTCCAGTCAGGAATACAGCATTCCCATCTTATACTGTTTTGTGATAACGTTTCAAAACTCATTTCATGATTTGCAGATTAGCAAAAATGAGTTAGAAAATTTGGCATAAAGTTAAAGAGGAACAAATGAATAAGGTAAAACGAATACCGAAATAAACAAAAGCAACTACCTAGCTCTGAGGAAATGGCTCGTACAGTACAAAGTGCATGCTACGCGTAAAACAAGCATAGGAAAAAACTAACTAAAAGTAACTAACAGACGCGACGAGATGGTTCGTGCATAACGCAATTCAATGTGAATTCTTTGAGTCTGCTAAGGAATGCAGAAGCTCGTTAAGCTATTGTGGGAACCATCGAGAAGTTTCTTATTGTACTCTCTATATAAATTTATAAATGACTTTAATAAAAAACAGTGAATTTTTAACAAAAGTGACATTTTAGAAAAAGATTGGAATTATATTGTGATATTGATTGCTTTACAATCTAGAGGGAATAACGTTAATTTAAAGACTAAATTTCGTAGCAATTTTCCTTTTTTTACTTACATAAATGTGTAATAGCCATTGTCTGACTGCCACTTCATGTTAGATGTTCGCATTCCTTTGACGTGTTCTTTAGTGACCTATTCTAATAAAAATTTTAAAGTTCACAAAACAGTACCAAACAGCCTGCATATTTAATTGGATTTCCCTTTAGCATCCGTATATGTTATACAATTGTGTCACGTTCTCAAGAATATTTTATTTTTTTCCTTCATTCCATGGGATCTTCTATTTTAGCAACTTTTCTAAAACTGAAATGCAAACTGTCCAAAATAATTATACTGCGACTGTTGTTGACCACGACAAAGACGACAACAATGATTCACCAACCGCCAAATCACATTTTTAATTAGATTTGATGTTTTCCATAGAGTTTGATTTTTCTTCGAGTCTTTCCGAGTCGAGAGGAGCAGATGGTGCAAATGTCCTTACCATTTAATTAGCATACGTAATTGATGTACGAAAAAAGTTTGTCTACAAAATTGAATGTCGGTCTCTATTTTTTATTTTTTTTTATTTCCAAGTTTGAATAGATGCCTGCCCATGTTGTAATTGTCTTTTTATTGTGGAATTTCTCTTTGTTTCCGTTCTGTTGCTTTGTTTCATTATGCACGTACCACATACACATATGTACGTGAACTGGCCTTCTCCGATATGTCCAGTTTTCTAGTTTCTAGCTGTCCATCCGTTGAGCGCGCACGTGACTGAAGTTCAAGAATTTCGTACTGTACTGATTTAATGTAATTAAATTAAAAGCGCAAAACTTTCAAATAAAATTTATAGTGACAATCACGCCACCATACGATGGCCGATAAAGTTGAGAAAACTGACTGACCTATGTATATATTGTATGTATGTCTGTTTCCATTTGCTGAAAAATTTAAATAAAATTTTCTTTTATTTTTTTTCCAGACACGCTTTAAAGCTACACACTCGCTTGCATACTGAGCACGAAAAGCGTTTTGTGTGTCCTTTTCAAGGATGCCTATATGCAGCCATAAGTAATGCGATTTTAAATGTTCATCTCAAGTCACATTCGACACAAAAATTCCATTGTGAGGAAGAAAATTGCAATTATGTTGGAAAGAGTCCTATGCATTTGAAAAGGTAAGTGGAATGTTTTTTGAGTTTTTATAGTTTTTAAGTGGAGAAAGTGAAGTTTCAGTAAATTACTTAAGGCATATTTTTTGTCAAGTTCTTCTTTTGTGCACAGCTCTATGTTTGAGATGAAATGAATAATACCAATGTTCCTACAATATGTGAAAACTCTTGCGATTTTTAGTTAATTTCAAGTACTCCGATTATGAATTTCGAAAATTTTTTGACTTTACTGGCTTAATGGCCTTTTAATGGGAAAAAGGATTTCCCGGTTAAGCACTAGACCATTTTTGAAGGGAATCAGTATGGGGTTGTGTTATAAGGATAGAGACAGATTACTTATTGTTTTATAGTGGGAGTGAGTGACGCTGGAGCACAAATTCTTTGATAAAGTTGTTGGGTATAGGGATCTTCTTATGGATGCCGACTTTACGAACTGCCAAAAACTACAAGAGCCAGATAACTCTTTCCACGTGTTGCCAAGGGATGATGTGTCTTCTTGAGGCCATAGACGGGCTTACAGCTTACAATTCGCTTGAGAAAGATTATACTATTCTTATGAAACTACGCAAGCTTCTCATAAAAATGTTTCTTGGTTAAAATGCTTATTTATACGAGGGTTGCCTTTTATATTTCGGGATTGGGCAACACTAATGTCAATAGCTGAAATCTGGCAACACCATAATAAAGTTTGACATTTTTTAGCATAAACGTACTCACAACGTCTTGATGTACAAGTGCTATTTGTTTTGTTTACAGTGAGTTAAGAAAATCAATTTTTCCATTGAAAATTTAAGCAATTGATAAATTATGGGGTATCCAACGAGAACAAACCTTTTTTACGGCAAGGTGTTCATGCAATATTGAATGTATGCTGGTCCCATTAATGCCTAAGGTTGTCTCAATCTCACGATAGGTCACATTTTTTTTTTTTTTTTTTTTTAATGCTTGAAATCATTTATTGAATCTTCGGTAAACGCGCAGAAGAACGCAGTTGATGTACGTTCAGTCTTCTCACAAACATGCTGCCCGCCTAGCAGGATGTTTGAATGAAAAGAGCTCCATACAAATTAGCGCCAGTAGTTCCGGCTGCATGTGTAGCAGGAACAAGAAATATAAGAAAGAGTACGCGCCAGATACCGGCTGCATAGAGAAAAGTACGCGCCAGATACCGCCGGCTGCATAGAAAAAAGTACGCGCCAGATACCGGCTGCATACAAAATTTAGAATTCAGTCAGCTTAACATAGCTAATTGCTAACGATATTCATAGCATGACGATCCTTTTTTTTTAGTCTCGAGAAATTGTCTAAATTTTTTAACCTCCGTGCCAATGGATTAGGATGATACAGCAATTTTGCAACGTAACTTTGCTTGTATTTGTTGATTTCGTCTTTGACCAAGGGGATGCAAAGGTCCCGATGTATGTTTTCGTTCCGTATATACCATTGAGCACCTGTCATGATTCCTAGAACTTTTGACTGAGTCCGCTGTATTAGTTCAATGTTCGAGGAGCTGGCTTTACCCCATAACTGTATACCATATAACCAAATTGGCTTAATGATGAATTGATATAAAAGAATTTTATATTCAAGTTTCAGACGGGACCGATGATTTATGAGCCAGTGTAGACTGGTCACATGACGATCTTGCAATATCAGTTGGCGCACAGCATCAATGGTTTCCGGAACAACAACTGATTTTGGACGACCTTCACGAAATTCGTCTTGGAGTGAGCGACGGCCAAGATTGAATTCATTAAACCAGTTTTTCACAGTGCTATAGGATGGTGCTTCATCGCCATACAAAGGTTTAAGTTCATGGATGCACTCTTATCGTGATAATCCACGTCGAAAGTTGTGAAAAATGATCGCACGAAAACGTTCACGAGTTAATTCCATTTTTTTGCCAAATTTATTTTTTCAAGTCACTGTAAGCAACACAAATGATGGTCGTACGTCAAAACGTTCTGAGTACGTTTAAGCTAAAATTGTCAAACTTTATTATGGTGTTGCCAGATTTTAGATATTGACATTAGTGGTGCCCAATCCCGAATTATAAAAGGCAACCTACGTAAAAAAAATGCCAAATTTACGAATTTTGCACTCAATAGATTGCAATTTTAAAGTTTTATGGAGTGGAAATAGCTCGATCTTTTAAGTGTTTAATATAAGGTTCTCTAAATAGGCCATTCACATATAACGTAGCGCAATTTTCGACCAATATTGACCCCTTCCCCCTTTGGTAATTTGAATATCATGAGCAAAGTCAATTTATTTTTCATCAAGGAACTTTCCTGAATTTTTTCAGAATTTTAGCACCTGTTATGAGGGCGTGAAGAGCGATTTAGACCTTTTAGCCCATTCTGTCGCCTCGAACCACGCTCTATTTTTTTGAATTTTACTCCAGAATATTTGGAAAGGTGCCCCGTAACATATCTACAACTTCTGAAATATGTGCTCTCCCTTTTACTATCGGAAATCTCGATAGTAAAAAAATTTTCTTAAAACCTTGGTCATATAAGAGGAAATTATTTTCGGATATGCCCATATATGTTTATTTGTGGCCAAAATTTTTCTCGAAAACGGCTATCCCGATATTAATGAAATTTCTGATAATGTTAGATATTAGCATGGAATGAAAAATGAGATAGGTTTTGACTTTGTATATATTCCATAAGGGGCGTGGCACCGCCCTAAATTTTAAATTTAATCTGGTCATATCTCACAAACCATGCAAGGTTTTTTAATGAAATTTGGTATTCGGGTACTGCTTATCAAGCGCCACGCACCCTTTTTAATCATTAAAAATTTTCATTCAATATTACTCCAACAATTTTGATGAAAATTTAAGAGATCTTACCCGTAGAAGCAGGCATTTATATGTCATATGCCGTTATATTGAGAAAACTCGTTGAAGGGCGTGGCACCGCCTACAAAAATAAAATACATTATAAAAAGAAAACTGCTAAAGCAATCTTTTTGAAATTAATTGTGGAGAGTCAATTGGCTATTAGGCAAATCTAAACTGAAAATGGGTAGAATACCGTTGTTGGACGTGGAACCTCCCATACAAGTGAATCACATTAAACGTTATTGCTCGCAAATAGTACAAGGTATTTCAATATTTTTTTTTTTTTTTTCATTTCGAATAAGTCTGCATATATACAATAATTCAATTTTTAAATATTTACAGTAGTTCTACCAAAAGGTCTTATGAACTAAAAAATGCTCACAACCAAATATAAAATTGAGCTATTTTTACATACATATGTTTTATCTTAATAAGTTAAATAGGATACAATTCAATACTTTAGAATAAAGCTGTTAGTCTATTTCTATCTAATAAAAATTCTTTCAGTCTATTTTTAAATATCACCATATTTTCTAAGCCCTTTAAGGATCTATCAAGCTCATTATAATAAATTACACCGTTATGGGAAATGTTTTGAGATGATATCATATTACACGCACGAAAGACAACCAGGTTATCTCTGTTTCTTGTATTGTAAGAGTGTTGAAAGCTTACAATTTGCACAGTGTTGGGAATTAAGTTTTTTGTTATTTTGTGAATATAGCAAAGTAATTGATATTTATAAATCTGCTTTACTGGTAAGATACGAAGTTGAAGAATATATCCACAGAGTGATAGCGATAGTGTAAATTAAATACGTTTTTAAGCATTCTGTTTTGTATCACCTGAATTCTATTTATATTGGAGAAAGAACCCCATGTGCCAGCTGCATACGTGATGTGACAATGCGCGAGACCAAAATAAATCAACTTCTTTACTTCCGTCGAAAGCTTATGCCTGTCCTTGTAAAGTAACCCATTGACCATGGACAATTTATTTTCTACTAGATAAATATGATCATGCCAGCTCAAGAAGCAATCAATTTTGACGCCCAGAAATTTAATGCAATTTACCTCACTTATTGTGACTCCATTATGGAGAATATCAAGACCAGACACTAACTTCCGTTTGCTGCGGAAGCAAATGAAATTTGTTTTATTTACATTAAGATGCAATTTATTCAATCGAAAAAACTCATCAAGAACAACTAAATCGTCCTTCACGTCCCTTCTAATTTCATCGATGGTATCACCAGGATAGAAAATCGAGCAATCATCTGCAAATAAGAATATTTTGCCCTTTATTGGCAATCTTGCAATGTCATTAATAAATATTAAAAACGACAGAGGCCCCAGGACAGAGCCCTGAGGGACATCAACACCAACAGATTTGAAATCACTCTTTTCATTGTTAATGCAGACAAATTGTTTCCGGTTACTCAAATAACTCTTAATTAAACTAATCGAACCTGTAGAAAACCCATAGTACTTAAATTTTTCCAGGAGAATATCGTGATCAATCGAATCGAACGCCTTGCTTAGATCAAGAAACATTCCACCCACCAACTTGTTCCTAGCAATTCAATAATAGCTGTCTGAGTACCCAATCCTCAATCCAAATTCGGTATGTAGGTGCTGCTTATCAATGCCTTGTAATAAACGAAAAGTGGCCGGCATCGAGGAAGTGCCACACCCCTTTTTTAATGTCATATGCCGCTATATTAGGAAAACTTGTTAAATGGCGTGGCACCGCCCACAAAAAAATAATACGTTATAAGAAGAAAACTACTAAAACAATCTTTTTGAATTTTACTGATGGGAGTCAATTTGCTATTAGAGAAGTCTTATATTCCGAGTTACGATCCTTCGAAGATAAGTTATTTCAGCCCCCAAACAAAAGACGAAATATTTTGGGTGCGTGGCATATCCCATTTATTTATTTTAAGGCATTCTGTTTCACCAAAAAATTTTTGAGTTTTTGATATTTTTCTATTGTTTTCTATACCATTCGATATTTTCCGAGTTTTTTACTTATTATTATTCTCATCGGTAAGTTTATGATTTTGAATGCATCAAAATTGGAGGCGAAAAGATAGGAATTTCATCACAAAATATAGCTATGAATAAAAACATCTACAAAAATAATAAGATCAGATTGTTGACCGAGCAGGGATCTTTCTCCAGGTACTATTTGAGTGTAGTGAAGTTCTCAGATAAAATTAAGTTCTTAGATTGAATTCTTTATAAGAAGTTGTATTGGGGACCAAACAATAAACAGAAATCTAGAAAGGTACACGCAGCTGAATTCTTTTATAGAAACGCCATTGGGAGAAAATGGGGTGACAAGCCGCTCTGAAGAAGAAACTATTCAAAAAGAGCTAGAAAAAAGAAACTAAAAAAATACAATTGCTCAATGACTTATGCAATTTTCTCCATATTTTTATGTAGGACGATTCGCTCTTGGTAGGGATAAGGCACAGTATGTTCGAACGCTTCTTACATTCAAATAACTAAAATACAAGTATGACTTGATAAATGTGGAATAAATACTCATATAAAAAAATATTTTTAGACCTTACAAGCTTCTAGTGGGCCGGTGAAAAAAATTTTTACGGGCTTAAATAAATCTTATCAAAACAAATGAGCTTTCGAAAAAATAATAAAGATTAAACATTATAGCAAATGTTATTGCGAAAGAAATTATTGATTTTAGTCAAAAAGTGTTATTTTATACGAATTTATTCCCATTAATTTCAAAAAGCATAATTGGCCTATAAAAAACAAACGAAAAAGAACCAAATGAAGAACGTTGCGTACTCTACATCGCATTACATTTCGACAATCTTGTTTTAAGATAAGAAACTCATATGGCACCCATGAGTACCTACTCGCGACTTTGTGCAACGCTGCAAAAATTCCAGTGGCAAACGTTGAGAACCACAAAAATTCAAGTTAATTGTTAATTTTGGATTCACAGCGCAAATCAGCAATGAATTCCACAGAAAAGTAACGCAAATCAAAGAAGACGCATCTCATCGAAGGTACCAACCTACCTACCTACATAGGGAAAATTATAAAAAACAAATCGAACAAAAACAGAAAAAAAAGAACAAAAGTAAATTGATGAAGAAAAATGTGCGAGAAATTGTGACGCAGTCTGGTCTTTACATTCGAAAACCACAATAAACGACCGAAGGAAGGAGATCCTTTAAATTTTAGCTCTCGCACCATAATCAGATAGAAATGTTCAAAAAGGGCGAAAAACAGCGAAACATTGCAACATTTTAAGATGCCCGAAACACGACGCAAAATTTATCAGTTGAAACAGCGAATTAATTGCCGCTCTTTCAACATCGGCAGCAGCATGCAGCCGGAGCAGGAAAAATAAAAAACAGAAGTCAAAGTCCAATCGACAAGAGAAATCACAAAGTTCGCTAGTGACCAATATGGACAGGGAAATGCTCACGTCTTCGACGATCATGCCTGGTGGAATTCGCACAATTGAAGTACTACGGCAAGAGATGTACTGTGGGGAGAAACTGAACAAAAGTCTCTATTTTATGAAAATGCCTAACGAAACGGTTCGCGGCATCTTATTCCAGCTATTACATAGTTTCGAAATCAGTTCCGAATGAATCCTTTTTAAAAGTGAGGTTGAAAAACGGTACATTTGAAAAAAAACACAGCAAACCAAAACCAAAATAGTTATTTTCGATGTATTTGTCGGTGCTCAATCTGAATACACTCTCGGCACAAGAAAGGCACAGCACCACCTAAGAAGTTGAAGGTGTCACAGTTAGCTGGGAAAATCATGGCGACAGTCTTTTGGGACTCAGAAGGAATTCTGTGCTTCGAACTGGCTCCCAGCGATTATTACCTACTCCCAAACTTGAAAAAAGAACTACGTGGGAAGAAATGTCCAGGTGATGAATTAGTGAATGATTCGGTTTCACTGTATTCATACCCTACACCCAGGGTATATTCACTTTGTCCTTTTGTTTGTAACGCAGAGAAGGAGAGGCCATAGGTATGGCAAAGTATATATATTCTTGATCAGCGCCATCTCCTGAGTCGATAGAGCTATGTCCGTTCATCTGTGGAAATATTTTTTACGAGAAAACTAAGCAAAATAATTCAATGAAATTCAGTACTCTACCTTTGTGGGATTGAAAATGAGGGAAATCGATCAACGGACACGCATTTTTCGCAATAGCGCAACCATACACATAAAAACTAGGAATGGTAAAATAAAAAAAAAAAAACTTTGAGCAAATACTTGATGAATTCAGACAAGAGGACGTAATACCTCCCATATAATCAAAAATTTCGAAATGCTATACTGAATATATTATTCGTGATAATCCAACTAAATTTCACTCAGCCACTAGAAACTTGGTTGATTTGGACAAGAGGGCGTGGTACCTCCAATATACTAAAAGTTTTCAAAATGCTATAGTGCAAGCGTTGTTTGAGGTAATGCAACCAAATTGAGCACAGAAATGCGGAATAGTTAGTGGAAGTTTTGAAAAAAAATCTAAGTGAATTCGGACAAGAGGGCTGACACCTTCCACACACTCAAAATAAATTTGTATTTCTATTTCCATTCCTTACCTCCCACACGGTGTCCAACAAGATATCTTAATGGGACGACGTTGGGTACCCTTTTTTTGCTGAAATCAATAGTCCTAAATCTCAAACCTTGTTAGATTGTTTTCATAGATCTTCTAAGAAAAGTAAAAAAATAAGTAAATCAAACAAAAACTAAATTAGCCATTTTTGATTCCAATTCCGAATCCAGTCTCAAAATCACTGAATCTCGTTTGGTTTTCGAGATATCCTAACTTAAAAGTACTAAAAACACCTTTTTTCACTATTGTTGAAGCAATATAAAAAGGCTTGGTTATTTTTAGTTACAAACCGTGATATTTCAGTTGAAAGAAAGGCTAAAGCTTTCAACCACCATATCACGTTTCATAGCTAAAAATAACCTAGTCCTGTTATATTGCTTCAAAAATACTGAAAAGCGGTGTTTTTACCACTTTTAAGTTAGGATATCCGGAAAACCATTAAAGATACAGCAATTTTGAGACTAGATTCGGAATGAGCATATAAAAATTCATCGAAAATGGCTATTTTATTTTTTGTTTGATTTACTTATTGTTTTTACTTTCCTAAGAAAACCTATGAAAACTATCTATTAACCCATTTTGTCCAAAAAAAAGAGAAGTGCTAAGGTCGCGATTTAAAAAAGCATATCATTTTATTCAGGAGATTTAGGACAATTGATTTCAGCAAAAGAAAGGGTAGGCTACGTCGTCCCATTAATATCACAGGCCCACAAAAAAAAAAAAAGTACCATGCGCGAAAGATCAGACCACCTGAACTTTATGTTTTCGGGGTCGCTGAATCCGAATATGATGCCAGAATAGCGAAGTTGGTTCGGGTTTTTTTTGAGATTTGAGATTTTTTTCAGCATTATTTCTGATTTCTGAAAAAACTCGAGCCAACTCCGCCATTCTGACACCATATTCGGACTCAGCGACCCCGAAAACATAAAGTTCAGGTGGTCTGATCGTTCGCGCAGGGAATTTTTTTTTGTAGTCCTGTGCACAGGCCAAAAAAAAAAAAAAAAAACTACCATGCGCGAAAGATCAGAACACCTGAACTTTATGTTTTCGGGTCGCTGAATCCGAATATGGTGCCAGATTAGCAAAGTTGGTTCGCGTTTTTTCAGAAACCAGCAAAAATCAGTAATTTTCAGCATTATTGTTGATTTCTGAAAAAACGCGAACCAACTTCGCTATTCTGGCGCCATATTTGGATTCAGCGACCCCGAAAACATAAAGTTCAGGTGGTCTGATCTTTCGCGCATGGTACTTTTTTTTTTGTGGGCCTGTGTATTTAAGTATATTGTATCTTGTTGAACACCGTACACACTCCGTGAACTTTTAGAAACGTCGTGTGTATTGTTTGAAATCATTGGATTTCAGAATTTTTCAATACAAAACATTTCTGGACTATTTTCTATTATTGCGAGTGAAAAATTTTTTGTGATAAGAATCTTTCCGGAAAAGGTTTGAACCCCTAAAAGTTCTTTTCAGCAAAAAAATATATGACAAAAATAGATTATATTGATGAAACGATGTGTAACAAATTTTCGGGTTTATGTGCCTTTGCAGGCTAACCCCATCTTTTGTTCAATTTAAGTAGTTTTAATTTATAACTGTCCCACTGTATGGCGGCGAGCAGCCCAGCTTAATTAGCGACCAATCGCAAGAATGGGAATGAGAATGGCGGTAACTGCGTGCTTTGCCACCTCATTTTCGCAAACGATTGCTGGGAAACGTGAGTCGCTGCCAAAAGATCGAATGAGATCAAATTTGAATTAAAAAACTACGAATGGCAACGTTCTGATTGCTAATTGAAGATTTTGTTGCAGTGACAAAGGCATGAAAAAAAAAACGAAATAGAACACCGATGTTCAAAGAGAAAAAACGGAATTAACTCGAGTTTTAAGGTAAAAAATAATGTAGGACTGAACATAGTGATTTGAGCGAGTAGATATTAAACGTGTCAAATGATTTTTCTAAAAAAAGAGAGTACTTTCGTAATGACTATTCAACATGCTCACATGCCATAGTTGTAAACTTTCCGAAATTATTTTAAATAAGTATCTACAATGTCAGCTAGAAAAAGTATCCCAAAACATTGTTGAACCGTCGATAAGATCACTTTGTTTTAACTCTCAAATTCTAGGCGTTGTATCTCTCCGTAATGTATGCCTAATAATCAGCTTCTTGTTGGCATAAAACGCTCGCTTGTGATGATCCTCCTCCTCTTTCTGAATGCCGCAATAAAATCAAAGCTCTCTACCAATCTTATGTCAATGTGCCAATGTAAGGAAGACTTATGGCTGCCGACTTATAGACGTCTTTGGAACACGCATGTAAAAATGTAATAAGCCAAACAATGACCAACAACAACAAAAACAACAACAATGATAATAACAAAATCAGAAGCATTTCACCAACAATATTCAAGGTTAAATTGGTTTCCATAAACGTCAGCGTCACCGCCACCGCATTTTTGCCAACAATGGGAATATTACAGCTTAACGATGAAGTTTAATATGGCCAAGATACACTGGGAAGAATATTAAAAATTAACTAAACAAATAACTTAATACTTTCTCTTTCTTACAAACTGAGATTTCTTACATTCCTGTAAAAAGAGCTCCTACATGGAATGCAGGCTCAATCTGAAAAAGTACATTACCTATTAAAGATCGCGCTCATAATCTCTACTCTATGTAGGGTGTAAAGCATAAGGTTACGAAGCTTCTGAGAGGCGATAGAAGAGGACTAGCCTAACAAAAAATTGCACCTGTGGAGTGTCTAAAATGCACCAATTCTCTGAGTTACAAACGGAAGGACAAAGTGAATATACCCTGGGTGTAGGGTATAAAAATTTCTTAGAGAAAACTTTTTTACGGAAAACTTCTAGTGAACTGTATGAGCTTTCTAAGAGTGTATATTAGAGGCGTTTTAAGAATGTATGGAGATCCTTAGTAACAACATTTTGATACTTGACACCCCTCAATTTTGTGAGGTTGAAAAAAAAAATGAGTTTGCAAAAAAAATTTTGGGGGTGGAGTGATGGTAAAGAATGGCGCATCGAGGTCAAAGATGAGAGAAAAAGAGAAAAAATTTACATACAGCAATACAAATGTTTAGGAGTCCCCTCTAGAGGGGTCGAATGTTTGACCGACCCACATTATTTTACCCCCTCCAACATTTGTACCCAGCATACTTACCCCCTATCACTTACTCCTAAGGGGGCTTCCATACAAAAGTGACATTTTTAGGAAATCGACGACCAGCACTCCCTGGGTGCCCCTAGAAGGGTCAAATGTATGACTGGTCCCTAATATTTTTTCCTCCACAACATTTTTTCCCAGCATACTTACCCTCTATCTCTGACTCTTAAGGGGACTCCTATACAAAATAGATGTCATAGACATGCAAAATATTGAAAGAAAAACGTCAAATAAGCCTATAACTGCCCAGAAGTCACTCCTAGAGGAGTCAAATATATGACCGACCCCCATTAGCCCCCCTCCAAAGTTTTTTCTCAGCATACCTACCCCCTATTTCCAATCCTAAAGGGGGCTCCCGTACAAAGTTACTGTTTTTACATAAAATGAATATTTTCTTTCACATACTTGCCCCCTATTTTCAACCCTGAAAGGGGCTGCCAAACAATTTTTTTATATAAATTTTCCTAGAAATAATGGGGGTAGGTCATACAGTTGACCATTCTATGGATACCCATGATACAGTTAGAGCAGTGGAAGCAGTTCTTAAAAAAACCGTAATTTTGTATGGGAGCTCCCTTAAGGATCGGAAATAGGGGATAGGTAAGCTGTGAAACTTTGGTCGGGGGATAACGGGGGTCGGTCGTATATTTGACTCCTCTAGGAGAGACTCCTGGGCAATAATGGGCCTATTTGACGATTTCCTTTCCATATTTTTTATGTCTATGACGTCAATTTTGTATTGGGGCCCCCTTAAGAGCTAGAGATAGAGGGTAAGTATGGTGCGAAAAAATGTTGAGGAGGAAAAAATATTAGGGGCCGGTCATACATTTGACCCTTCTAGGGTCACCCTGGGAGTGGTGGGGGTCGATTTCCTAAAAATCTAAATTTTGTATGGAAGCACTCTTAGGGGTTAGAGGTAAGGGCTAGGTATGTTTGGTAAAAATGTTGGGGGAGAAAAAATAATGTGGGTCGGTCATATATTTGAACCCTCTAGAGGTGGCCCCTCTTGTAGGACTGTAAGTAAATTGTTTCTCCTTTTCTCTCACCTTTGACCTCGATGCGCCAACCCTTACCCTCACCCCACCCCCAAAATTCTTTTTGCAAACTCATTTTTTTTTTTTCCAAGTATCAAAATCCAAAATTCTTGCACTAAAACACCCCTAGTGTATATATTTAGTAGAGTTTAAAAGGATTTCGCAAAGTTCTGAACCTGTAAAGTTAATATTTTCCATTTTATTCCCTACTTTTTGATTTTGGCGGACACTTAAGTAAGAACTAGTACGGGTGTAACCTTTGGTCTGGCCAAACATTAAATACCCTACACTTCAGTTTTTTTTTTTTTTTAATTTTGCTTATATAGGAAGTGCCACGCCCTCTTGTTCGATTTCAACCAGTTTTTGTTGAGAGCTCGCATTTATAGTTCTTAGTGTCTTAGTAAAATTTAGTTCGATTATCTCAAAAAATGCTTTCAGTATAGCGTTTTGAAGCTTTTTGTTATATGGGAGGTACCGTGCCCTCTTGTCCGAACTCGCCCAGTTTTTTTTTTCAGAGCTTCCGCTTAGTATTTATGTGAAAAATACTCCTAAAGTTGCATTTTGAATATATTTCTTGTATGGGCGGTAGGCGTGTCCGTTGACCGATTTCGCTCATTTTCAATCCCACGAGATAAATTTAACGACGGAGGCAGTGTATCAAATTTCATTGAATTATCTTGGTCAGTTTCCCCGAAAATGTATTTCCACGCACACCAAGCCACCCAGCCAACTAGACAGACGGACATGGTTTTATTGACTCAGGTGGTGACGCTGATGAAGAATATATATACTTTTCTATACCTGCCACGCCTCCTTCTCTGAGTTACAAACGGAAGGACAAAGCTAATATACCCTGGGTGTAGGGTATAAAAAGGGTTATTAACATACCATTTTATAATTTTTTTTGGAATCCTCATTTTTGAAGTCCTCATTTATCATACCAATTTTTTGATTTGATGTAAAAAAAAAATATTTTTCAAGAACAAGCCGTTTAAAGGCTCCGTTAGATAAAGGGCACCGCGCGCATCATATGCAGCGCAACGCGTGTATTGCTACATAAAAGTATTTTTTTCTGATCTCAAATCAAATACTTGGTATGTCAAGTGCACTACTAAATTACAGGAAATTCAACGACAATTCCAAAAAGAATAATTATATGTTAATGCCAAATTCAAAAAATAGGGTATATAATTGAAAATATCAAATTTTAAGGAGCAGAACTTTGCGAAGTCCTTTAAAATCCTATAAACCAAATACACTCTTAGAAAGCTCATACAACAAGCAGAAAGCTTCCCATAAATAAGTTTTTCCTAAAACGTTGGAGTGACCCAAGAAATTTTTCTTCGAAAACAAGTCATAATTTCAGTTTTAACCCTAAAACTCCTCAGGTGTACATTTTAGACCCCCAACACAGGCGCAATTTTTTGTTAGTCTTGTATATCCTGAATCTTAAAATCAAACTAATATTTCTCACAGTGTTTCTATGTGCGATTTTTGTGTAAAATGTCGTCGTTGTCTCTTCGTCGCCGTCGATCGCAAACTAAGTATTACTGCTGCCGCTGCTGCTGCTGCTACTTTCATGGGCGGACAGCAAACAAGCAAACGAACAGCAATGAACGTATTCAATATCACCACCATCACCACAAAACCACACAGTGGCAATTGGCCAATTCGGTGCCTGTGAGCGCGCCATTCCATTGGCAATAACATATTTTGAGCAACCGATCTACCGAGATCGCATCAAACAGTTGGTGATCCTGCCACCAAACCAGAGGTAACGCGTAAAAGAATGAGACTTCTCTCGTACAACAACTTGAAGACTAAGAAAGAAATATTACAAGAATTCAGCGCGCATATCACTGCGATCGATAAGTCACGATTCCTCAGGGAATCTGGTCCAAAATGAAAAAAACAGGCAAATGGCGTACAGAGCATTCGCTAGCTAGCTATAGGCATGGATGGCAATGGACGACAATCAAGCAAACAGGCGGCAGCTGTTATTGTAAATGTCCGTAGCAATCAATTTATGCAACAAACAACCTAACGTCGCAATTATGCGGATTTTATTGTGAAAATATAATCGGCAAACGAAGTTGAACTCCCAAACATGTCCAAAAATTTTGTCTGATGTACATAAATAGTTGCTATTACAATTGCTTTCGATAGTACAGTCTAATTAATAGAAGGTTAGTGTCATTAAGGTCTTGACAATGAAATTTCTGTCTAACATGCTAAGTATGTACTTGTCTTAGTCTACTTGACCCGACTCAATTGAAATAGCAGCAAAATCTGGGTATAAATTTTGTGGCCGAGCCTAGAAAAGCAGGAGGAGCATTAATCGAATAATTGTTAAAAAAGAGCGAACATTTCATCTTGGCTCCGATCATAGTAAAGTTTTTAATAACAGTCCATACCTCAGGTCCTCCAGTTCTTATGTAAAGTCTGTCGAAGAATAATGGGTTTCGCTTGGAACAATGGTTCATAAGTATTTCATTTCTTAGGTTTCCCTCAACGCAATCAATCCAACTTCTCTGGTATGGTACACACTACCTCAGTCGATAAACATTTTCGTCACGGGTACGTCGTCTGTAGTGATGAGCAAAATTAGTCTTGGTCTTGCGTCTTGGTCTTGCGTCTTGGTCTTGCGTCTTGTTCTTGGTCTTGGTAATTTTGCGAGACCAAGACCAAGACGCTGATATTTTTGCAAGACCAAGACCAAGACTGCTATTGTCTTGGTCTTGGTCTTGCTCGCGATAATCGTCAAGACCAAGACTGCTTTTCAGTTAAAAAGGTGTTTCACGCCCGTTTCGAAGATATAATTATCTCTCAATTTGAATTTTGGCATCTTAAAAACCCAACTGCTTTGGAAAAATATGGTTTTGAAACTTTGAATTCTCAATATCTCTAGAAATTTTTTCAAGACCAAGACCGAGACCAAGATTAATAAGCAAGATCAAGACCAAGACTCAATATCAAAACCAAGACCAAGACTCAATGTGCAAGAACAAGACCAAGACTGCTATTGTCTTGGTCTTGGTCTTGGTTTGCTCATCACTAGTCGTCTGTCGCAGGTAGTAGATGTCCCCAAACCACAGCATTCCTTGGCATTTTATAAAACGGATTATAGTCTCACAGCGATTCTATTTTGTCGTTGTCTCTCTCTTCGTTTCCATTATTTTCAATTTAATTGAAAACTGATCGTAAAAGTATCTTGTACATATCGGTCTAAGCAGTGGCGGATCCAGGGGGGGGGGGGGGCGATGGGCCGATCGCCCCTTCTCTGAGACCTAAATTATATGTAAAAATTTTGAAAACATTCTGTTATTATCTAGAAATGTAGTCAATCGGTCCCCCCTCTTGACAATGCTGGATCCGCCACTGGGTCTAAGTATTGATATATGGGTATTTTCACAGGTTACGGACCACAGTGTCAGATTTTGTCAATCTGGATGCTCTAAATTAAAAAATTTCAAGTGTTCCAAATTTAATGATTTCTTAATATATGTAAAATAAATGTCCCCTTGTTGTGCAAAAGAACCATCAAACATGACTTATTGGAATGTTCACAAAAACTTTATTTTTCAACGTGCATAATACTCGCACTTTAAGTGATTAGAACTAAATCGTTCGTGCATTGTTTTCCAATCAGTTTTAATTTTCAGAAGCCTCAATAATTTTTATTTTAATGTTTTGTGCAAATAATATTTGAATATCTAAGCTGACATAAATTTTTTGAAACGGACACAGTAAAAACTAACTTGCTAAACTGAAACTTTTTTGCTGGTTCTTTGAATAGTTTTTGATCAGGATTATTGCCTTATACTTTTTTTAAAATTTTAATTTTTTTAAAAGTTATAAGCATGTGCAGTTTTATTTACGTCTTTTTTCAAATTGCGATTTCTCCGTAAATATTTAGCGAAAACTTATGAAACTTTTGTGGTAGGACTAAAAATAGTTCAGAATTTTGATGAATTAAACTTTTCATAAAAATTTTAAAAATTTCTTATAAATAATGCACTTTTGAATAAACAAATAGATATTAAAGCTATACCTATGCATAAATAAAAACAAAATTTTTACACAGAAATGTTCTCTGAAATCTGCATAGTATTTATGTGAAAAAAAATTGGAGGAATGTGAGGTGTGGCGCCACATAGGCGCCTTGCTTTTCGCATTTCACCGCTTCATGCCGTTACAAAACAACAGCAGAAATTTGTTTGTGGATTACCACTGCAAAAAGCTATGTCTGTGGAGCTTATATATCATGCGGCAGGCATAGAAATAAGCTGTAATAATACCCTATTTCTGCAGTAATAACTTCAAATTTGTAGTAATAACTTCAGAATATTGTAAAAAATTGTAATAATAATTTTCACCTTAATTTATATTATGTACTTTGTTTTGCGTTAATCGTTGAAACTAAATACCCATTTTATTTAGCTTATAACCGTTGTTTTAGTTGTCTAACCTCACTAATTTGGGCTAAAATGCAGCAACCACAATAAGTACTCGGCAACTCTACTCTACACATATTTTTATAAATGCATTCGAAGAAAATTTCGCTATAAATTTTTAATTTTAAATTGAACCGTTGTCATGATATCTGTTATTTAATATTAATATTTAATATTCATCACTTGAATAAGACATTAAAAAAATTTTGCTAAAAATTGCAATTAAAAACAAAAAAAAAATTCTGCAGTAATAAATTTTTCTTATTTCAACCCCTGTCATGCGGTATCCATTTTCTAATGACAAAAAAGTTAAGGCCAAAAAATATGTTTTTTAGCCAAAATAGGCCTTCAGTAAAATCAAAAGCGCTCCATTGGTTTTTCTCAGAATGAAAAAAAATTATGCATAGTATATCGCCTTTAAGAGTCTTTCTAACTTTTGTGTCGGTTTCGGGACAACAACAACAAGAGTCATGACAAAAGGAGAAAGAGAACAAAAACCTCACTACATGCATACAGGCATACAGGCACTTAAGCTTCCAATTTTTCTGATGGCACATAGCGCAGTCCATTGATAAATGCGCAATGTAGAGAGATTGACTTCAAAGGTTCATAGTTCAATCCGGACCTTAGACTAAAAGTTAAAATTTTCAATTGTTATTTCATTTAATTTAAAATAAATTAAATAAAACATAAATTGGTCTGATGATGGTTACGTGGCGGTAATCGAAACATATGTCATCATAACCATTTTTAGTAGATTTTTTCTCTTATTCTCATTGTCATAATTTTCTAAGTTGAAAAATGCATAGAACTTTTGGATTCCTGCAAATAATGACTAAAAGTTCATAAAATTAGTATAATTTTCATATAGTCAACATAAACCATTTTAAGTAACAATTAAATTTAATCAAAACCTCAGTTTTGGTAGATACCAGGATTTCCGGTGTACATTGCTTCACTTTACCTTTTAAGTTGACGTGGCATTACCAATTTTTCCAAAGGATGTTTTTTGTCACGATCCATTTAACGTATGTAACAAATCTCATTAGCGATGATTTTTTTAGGGGCGTGGCACCACCCTTATTCCCAGTGAACATTATTTGTCCCGGCGCTCTATTGCAAGTTCGACTTTCCCTCACACATCTTCGCTGATAAAAAATGGTTAAAAATGTAGATATTTGGCTATTTTAGATGATCAAACTTGAAATTTGTCTTTTATGAAAGTAAAACATAGGTATAAATTTTTACAATTCATAGAATTAAGCATACGACACATTTCTTGATAGTTTCAATAAAAAGAACTATCTAAAACAAATTCGCCATTAGGGTTAAAAAGTTACCCTCAAAAAAGAGAAGATTTCCCCGGCACCATATAGTGAAGTCAATAAAGCCTTTTAGGTGGAAGTCTTCACGAACAGTTCCGGTTTGATGATTTTTTTTTTAAAAATTTTGTTTTTTTTTTATTTAAAATCAGAAACATTTTGGAGCGCGGTCGGAGTTATATAATTTTTTAAACAATATTTAAAAAAACTTTGTTTTCATAAAAAAAAATTGGAACAAAAATACAATAAACAAAAATCAAAATAATCATTTTATATGTATCTGGCAATTCTAAATCCGAATTTTTCATTAGAATTGCTGTATCTTATATAGTTTCTGAGATATCTTCTCTCTTTATAAGGTATACAATTGTGTATATAAAAACCGTTGCCATGTTTTTCTCAAGAACGGTTAAAGCGATTTTAATGAAACTTTGGAAAATGATGCGCATTAGCATATACTAAAGAACGAAATAGACTTTGACTAAGTATATACTTATGAAGAGGCGTGGCACCGCCCCAAGCTTTTAATTTGATTTGGTCATATCTTTTGAACCGTATAAAATTTTTTGATGAAAATTAGTACACAGCTACTGACTATCAATGCCTTATAATGAGCGAAATCGGAAAAGTGCCACGCCTACTTTATAAACATTGAATATTTTGATTTTCATCAAAATCTGTATTCGAGTAATATTAAAATCAAAATATCAAAATTTTCAATGGCTAAAAAGTGGGCGTGTCACTTTTTCGATTTCCCCCAATTTTTTGTCCATTATAAGGCATTGACAGTCAGTAGCTGTGTACTAATTTTCATCAAAAAATTTTATACGGTTCAAAGGATATGACCAAATCATATTAAAAGTTTGGAACGGTGCCACGCCCTTTCATAAGTACTTATATACTTAGTCAAAGTCTATTTCATTCTTTAGAAGATGTTAGCGCGTATCATTTTCCAAAGTTTCATTAAAATCGCTTTAGCCGTTCATGAGAAAAACATTGTAACAGTTTTCATATACACAATTGTAGACCCTATAAAGAGAGCAGATATCTCAGAAACTATAAAAGATACAGCAATATTAATGCCAAATTCGGATTTAGAATTGCCAGATATGTACATATAAAATTAATATTTTGATTTTGGTTTATTGTATTTTTTTTTTCAATTTTTTTTATGAAAACAAAGTTTTTTAAATAACAGGTCATTCAATAAGTCCGTAGGATGACACATAGATAGCGTTACTAGAATTTTTTGTATACAATTTTTATTTAGTACTAACCTTCAAACAATACATGTATAAATTTGACAGCAATCTGACTATTGATTCGTGAGTTATAGCATTTTTTGTGAAGCAACTTTTGTTAGTGAAAAAAAAATGGAAAAAAGTGAATTTCGAGCTTTGATAAAGCATTGCTTTTTGATAAAAAAAAAGCAGTGGAAACCAAACAATTGCTTGATAAACATTATCTGAACCCTGCTCCATCGAGACAAATGGTAAGAAAGTGGATTGCTGAACTTAAACGTGGCTGTACCAGCACAAATGATGCAGAGCGCAGTTGACGCTCAAATTAGGCTGTTATTCCAAAAAACATAAAAAAAATCCACAAATTGGTCATGAACGATCGCAAATTGAAGGTGCACGAGCTAGCTGACATTGTAGAGAAATCAGATGGTAGTATTTTTACCATTTTACACGAACATTTGGGTATGCAAAAGCTCTGTGCAAAGTGGGTGCCGCGTGAGCTCACAGTCGACCAAAAACAACAACGAATTGGTGCTTCAAAGTAGTGTTTGGCGCTGTTAAACCGCAATAAAATCGAATTTTATCGTCGATATGTGTCAATGGATGAAACATGGCTTCACTATTACACACCAGAATCCAAAAGACAGTCAGCTGAGGCCTATTTTGTCGAAATAGAGAAATCGTACTATAAAAGTGGAATCGAAATGTTGGAAAATCGCTATACTCGTTGTATCGCCCTCGAAGACAACTACTTATGTTGAATAATTAAATCGAGTTTGGTCAAAATTTTGTTTTTCTCCTACTTATCTTACGGACTTATTGAATGACCTGTTATAAAATTGCTACATATTTTGATTTTTGTTTATTGCATTTTTTTCCAATTTTTTTTTATGAAAACAAAGTTTTTTAAATATTGTTTAAAAAATTATATAATTCCCACCGCGCTCCAAAATGTTTCTGATTTTAAACAAAAAGAAAAACAAAATTATTAAAAAGGAATTATTCAAAATCGGAGCTGTTCTTGAGGACTTCCTCATTTTGCCTGTTTTTTTGGTTTTATTGACTCCACTAATAAACTAGTTGGTTCCTTTTAAATAAATTACAGTGCACTTGCGATAATATTAAGTTCCCAAAATATGAACATTTTCTTCATACAAAAAAAAGCAAAAAGCTCTAAAATATGAACCTAATTTTGTTTTTAATAAGTTCATTTTATCGCGAGTGCACTGTAAAACTGAAACATAAAAGTGTCGAATATTTTTCACTAAATTTAATTTTTACATTTCTAGACATCAGCTGTTGTTGCACAAAGAACCAAAAAAGCTCTTCAATTGTGGCAAATGTGATTTTAAAACGAAAATTTCTGGTCATTTAAAACGACATCTACGTTCACATTCCGGGGAAAAACCCTACAATTGTCCACATTGTGACTTTAACTGCGCATCACTTGGGAATCTGCGGAAGCACATTTTAAAAACCAACAAACATCCGGGTAAATTCATCTACGAATGCGATTTATGCAAGCGAAAACAAACGGAAGCATCAGCACCAACCGAAGATGTGGACATTTTTAAAACTAACGACTATCAAGGACTACAAGCGCATTTAGCGAAGGCACACACTCCATTAAAAAGTGATGGCGAACAAAATGTACTTTCATAACACGACAAAAATGTTAAAAAAATATGTACGGAAAATAAACTTAATTGATCTAAATATTTAATGAAATGCTACTACATAATTTTCCGCTTTTCAGCTTTAAGCTTATAACTTACTGCGTGGGGCGTTGCCGAGAAGATTATACTAATGAAGCGTGGATCGAAAAACGATGGGAAATAACTCTCCAAGTGGTACCCACCAGAGTGTGGTTAATCCACCTGCCTCGGCAGCATGCACATCGGATTTGGAGGTGCAAGAAACATGCATAGTTAGGAATGATTCTCCTATAACTGGAACCAATATGGTTTCTCAAAATTTTAAAATCCACTACATAATTTTATTCATTGATAAAACGAAGTTGAGTTATCGTGGAATCGATGTCATATGTCTTGGATCGTGGCAAGAATTTCTGCATTTTATTGTAGACTGTAACTGTATCATTGGTTCTTGCCTTTGCTTGTGAAATTAGTTGCTAATGTCGACGTGTATGAAACTGCGACCTCTTACGGAACAACGTGCAAAAAAGCAGAGACACACATCATGGGAACTCGATGTTTTTGATTTTAACTCGTTACTGGTAATAACTACTCGGTACAGTTGTAGCATTTCCTGTATTTAAATTCAACTAAAATTTATTTGTTTTGGTTTTGTTGAATTTCTTTAGCGTTTCTGTTGCTTGATACAATTTTAAATTTATGTAAATGAACTTATGTATATCTGTGGAATTTTGACAAAACAACCTTAGTCAAGATAACACAATTCTCCATGATTTTAGTCCTAAATATAAAATTTAAATACGATTCTATTTGTATAATCGCCATGTCTCTATGATTTCTTGTTCCAGAGGTGTAAGGGTGTCCCATAGTTCACGCAAGATTTGAACTTAGCGCCATTCGTACGGTGAAGTGTTATAAACCCAAAAAATAAAAATAGTTTGACAGCTGACAAGAGATTCAACGCTGCATCAACGAACGAGCCACATTATTGAAAAGTAGTTTTTAGGCTCTCCTGAAAAGTTGCCAATTTCGAGTTAGGTTGTTTTGTCAAAAGTTCACAGATATGTACCCGAAAAAATTCTTTGAATAATTCAATTGATTTGTTCCAGTAACTCCTCTATTTACGAGACCTTAAAAAATAACATCATAATCGCTCTTACCAAGTGTTAAAATCTATGGTTCACATTGGAGTTTTGTTAAAAAAGAAAACAATTTCCTGACCACTATACGTAAATTTGAAAATCTAATGACACAGTTTTATAGAAAAATTGCTGCTTATTCACTGATTTATTTTAATCTGCACCATATGCTTATTGCTGATGTTTAAAATAAATACTTTTCATAAAATAAAGAAAAAATGAAAAGTAAGCCGTAATGCTTTTATTTTTATGGAAATAAACATTAATGAATTCAAATTATACACGTATAGCCCAGGAAAATAAAAATTTTTCTGCGAAATAATTGCAAGTGAATTTTTTTCATCGGAATTGTCTTTATTAAAGCATAATAAATAATGTGTAAAATGTCCATTGCAGTCCATTGTGCGCATAAAAAGTTATTCAGGCTCAAAGGTCGCTAAAATCAGTTTTTTGCAAATATCTCGCTAACGCAAACATTTACAGAAAAATTTTTCTCCACAATTTTGTAACACAGGAAATAACCTATGTAAAAATGTAGGAGATAACTAAATTTAAAAAGTTGTGCACAGTTTTTATATGTGAATACTACGTATAAGTTCATATTAAAATATTTTACTTTTAAAATTACGAATACTCTTTAACGAGGAGTCGTACAAAAAAAATTGAAAAACCGTTCAAAAGATAATTGGATTCTGGATTTTGCTATATACCCTACATACCCAAAGTAGGTAAATATGAAGTTGTACAAGAACCAATGGAATCCACGACACAACCCGTATCGTTCTAATGGTTTGATATCGGAGTTACCCACATCGGTAATGGTTGTTGAATTTGCTATTTACTCAAAGTATGTAAATATGAAGTTGCACAAAAACCAATGAAATCCAAGACACAACCCGTATTGTCTAATGGTTTGATGTAAAAGTTACCCACATCGGTAATAGTTGTTGAATTTGCTATATACCCAATGTAGGTAAATATGAAGTTGTACAAGAACCAATGAAACCAAAACACAACCCGTATAGTTCTAATGGATTGTTGTCGAAGTTACCCACAATAATTCAATTCTCCCAAAATCATATATTCGGAAAAATCGAGTTTTGTGAGGTTTTTTCCAATAAATATCATCTAATAGCTTATTAAATAGAGAATAAACTCTGAAAAATTCAAACCATTTGCTTCGGTGTAAATAACTTTATTTTTATTGAACAAAGAGAAAATCAAGCAATTTTCCATATCAGTTTGGATTTAAAAATAAAGTTCCGTGCCGCCAAATAGGTGCCTCCAAACTTTACAATAAACGCTTAACAATACAATACTCGAAAAATCAATTAGGACTGTGACTGAATTAAAATGTGTAATTTTTATTTGAGTTTACCCAACAAAGCAAATGTTTCGCATTTTTTTGAATTCAGACTTTTTCGGCACAAATTCAAAACTCTGTAGAGATTCCGTTGCTAAATCGTAAATATACTATATATTAAGTACAGATTTGTTTGAACAATTTTTAAATTTTTTTTTTCTCGACTTTTCGGAACAAATCCAGAATTCTTACGATGTTTCGTAACGAACTCGTATCTTTTTCGTAAAGATTTTTCTTAACGATTTTTAAACTTTTCCATTCTTGTTTCCATTTTATAATTTTGTTTGAAAATGATCCTTAACTTTAAAAACTAAAAGAAGTGGCATCTTCACGAAAAAATTACTTCAAACATTTTTATGAAAAATTGTATGCTCTTTACAATGGTATTACTTCCTTTCGTCTAAGTTTTCTCTTTAACGAGATATGCACAAAACTCTTTAGATAATTACTCTTTTTCTTAATATTTAAAATGATCCTAAACTTTGAAAACTTTATAACTAGTGAAGTGACATCTTCACGAAAAAAAATATTATAAACTTTTTTATGAAAAATTGTATGCTCTTTCCATTGGTATCATCAGTCTCGTTCGTCTGTTTCATCTTTCACGAGATATACACAAAGTGTTTAGAAAAGTACTCTCTACTATACGACTCATGCTAAAACTAATAAGAGTATTGCCTTTGGCCTGGTCAAACAATAAATATCACACTGCAGTATTTCGAAAATTTTGCATAAATGGAAGATGCCACGCCCTCTTTTCTGAGTTCACCCAGTTTTTGCTCAGAGCTTAAATTTATAGCCCTTAGTGCTTGGTTAAAATTTAGTTGGACTATCTCAAAGAACTCTTTCAGTGTAGCATTTTGAAATTTTTGCTGATATGGGAGGTGCCGCGATCCCTTGTCCGAATTCGCTAAGTTTTTGCTCAAAACTTGCGCTAACCATTCCAAGTATTTATGTGTATTTTGGTGGCATTGTCGTGAAATATACTCTTAAAGTTGCATTTTGAATATATTTTTTGAATGGGCGGTAGGCGTGCCCGTTGACCGATTTCGCTCATTTCCACTCCCTTGAGCTAACTTTAACGACATAGGCAGATTACCAAATGTCATTGAATTATCTTGCATAGTTTTCCCAAAAAATGTGTTTCCACGCACAGACAGCCAGCCAGATTGACGGACATGGCTATATCGACTCAAGAGGTGGCGCTGATCAAGAATATATATACCTTTCTGTATCTGCCACGCCTCATTCTCTGCGTTACAAACGGATGGACAAAGTGAATGTACCCTGGGTGTAAGGTATAAACAAAGCAATAAATGTTATGGGCGTTCCTTGCACCAGAATTTTTATTATTTTCTATGCTTTTAACTCCATAAACAGTTTGAAAGCAAATACAAAACAAAAATTTGAAGCAGTCTAATAAATATACGATACATGTAGGATTTGTAGGCTTTCGATTTTTTATACCCTACACCCAGGGTATATTCACTTTGTTCTTCCGTCTGTAATGCTGAGAAGGAGGCGTTTCAGGCAAGCCGTCTATGTTGTGCCACTAAAGCGTGCGTAACTTCTTATTAATGATAAATACCTCCAATTTTTTTCACAGAAATGTTGTGCAGATTTCAGAGAACATTTCTGTGTATACATTTTTTTTTATTTATGTTTAGGCATAGCTTTAATATCTATTTGTTTATTAAAAAGTGCATTATTTACAAAAAAAAATTTTCAGGAAAAGTTTATTCCATCTAAATTCTGAATTATTTTAAGTCTTAGTCATAAATTTTCGCTCAATATTTACGGAGAAATCGCAATTTGAAAAAAGACGTACATAAAAATTCACATGCTTATAACTTTTAAAAAAATCAAAATTTTCTAACACAAAGTATAAGACAATAATACTGACCAAAAACCACAAAAAAAGTTTCAGTGTAGCAAGTTAGTTTTTACTGTGTCCGTTTCAAAAAATTTAAGTCAGCTTAGATATTGAAATATCATTTGAAAAAAAAATTATTGAGGCTTATGAAAATTAAAACTGATTGGAAAACAATGTACGAACGATTTAGTGTTAATCACTTAAAGTGCGAGTATTATGCACGTTGAAAAATAAAGTTTTTGTGAACATTCCAATAAGTCATGTTTGATGGCCTTTATCTACCTGATGTTTTTATGTTACTATATTAAAAATTTTAGTCACCAGAGTATTTTTTGCTTCAATTTGGCATAGACCCTTTGTAAATAAGAGTTAAGCCAAAATTTATTTTTTTTTTTTTTTTTTTTTTATTTATTTATTTAATTCAGTCTATGAATAAAATTCTTACAGACTAGACAAAGGAACATTAAATTAACTTAAAAAGATATCACAATATATTATTTAAAGCAGTTTTCAAAGCATTTTTACTAATAACACTATCTATATTGATTTCCGAGCTAATATCATTAATAAAGCTAATAGTTCTTGCTAAAGGAGCATTTGAGGCATAATTAGTGCGCATCACATCCAAGTGAAACGGAACATGATTCCTCAGAGATCTAGAGGGCACATTAAAATTAATCAGACTGAGTAAATCTGGACAGTCAACTGCCCCAGAAACAATATCATGAACAAATAAAACAGAACAAATATTTCTTCTACAATCCAAGGACTTCAAGCCAAGCAATAAACACCGAGAATTATACGGAGGCAATTCTCCAACAAAATTTAAAGATTTTAGAGCAAACCTGGTAAAAGATTTTTGGACTCTTTCAAGCCTTAACTCCAAATAATCGCAGCGTATTCTAACCTAGACCTTACCAAACTAATAAATAACGATTTAAATGTATAAGGATCACTAAACGAAAGACTATTACGCCTAATAAACGCTAACATAGCATTAAGCTAAAAATGCTGGGCCTATGAACAATAACATACAATAATTATTTTATATTTTTGCTAAAAAATAAAAATAAGTGTTTTGAAAGCAAAATTAATTTTTGGAATTCTGAAACTCGTCAAGTGACGTTTAAACTATTAATTTTCCCAGTGTGAACTCCAACAGATTATGTCATTCCCTGTTTTTCAAAACTGCTCGCTTGAACGCACTCAAAAACCGATTAAAACCGATTAAACTTCGGTAAACTTCGGTGTTTTCTAACTCGTTACATGTCACATTTTTCGTTACTTGTCACATTTTTCGTTACATTTTTTCGTTACATGTCACATTTTTCGTTAGTTTCAAAACCCGATCAATAACCGATTAAACTTCGGTATTTTGAGTAAAATGTTATCTTTCTTCTCTTCTTCTCTTCTTAAAATTGTATGTTTGTTTCATTCTTTTATGTTTTTTTGTTTTAGAGTTAAAATTGTATGTTTATGTTGTTTCGTTGTTTTGTTTTTTTGTACTTATTTCTCAAAATATCATTACGGATTTTCCAATAGGACTCTTATATTTTTTCAAAAATTATATTTCACCAAAAAAAAAATTTGAGTTTTTGATATTTTTCCGAGTTTTTTCTTATCATTATTCTCATCGGTTTGTTTATCATTTTGAAAGAATGAAAATTGTTTTTTCTTCATCTTCCCCTTCCCCATCAATCAATTGAAACTAACGAAAAATGAGACGAAACAACGAAAAATGATACACAACAACGAAAATTGTTACACAGTGTTGCCACAAAAAAATTTTTTTTTTTTTCTGGCGAACAATCTCCACTTTTTCAATTTTGTGAAAACTAACAAAAACGTGTTCCGAATTTAGTATACTGTATGTTTTGCAATTTCTGTAGAATAGAGTTAGATGAGGATGTAAATCAAGTTTAAACCAAATCCTCAAAGGGGTTTATGGACAAATTCAATAAGAAATTTGGAGATTGTCGTGTTTGTTTCAATCAAGTGGAAATTGCTAGGTTTGTAATAATCAAATTGCCACACCCTTCTTCGATTAAAGTTTATTTAGAGTTTATTTTTCGTTATATAGCACAAATACCACGGGAAATGTTAATCCCGACGAAGTAAGTTGGTTGAACATTTCCATGTAAGAAGAAGAAAAAGAAAACCAACAAGAAGAAAATGATGAACTGGAAGATTTTTCCATGTCAAATAGATCAAATTCCTTCATGAAGACGGCTAAGAATATGATTATTTTCATTAATGTAAATGGCAATGAAATTGCCCACTTTCTCTGCAAGATATCTTATTAAAAAAAATGCAAAACATATCGAAAATTGCCGACGAGGTCAATAAGCTTTTAGAATTCAAAATTTGAATCGACGTTTGAAGTTTCAAAAGAATAAACAAACTATTAAAAATTTTGATTTAAGCAACTAAGCAACGGCTCTCGGCTCTTTTAAGAGCCACTAAAAGTTCAAAGAGATATTATTTTAAATTCAACATAAAACTACCCGGTGGCGAAACGGCACTACGATTTATCGATGACGAATAGAGACAAAATTAGATCATAGGTGACAAACGCATTTGTTTGTCATGCATGAACTTTTAGAACAAATGTCAAAAAAATCACTGATGACTTATGCTGAATAATATCACTGAGTCGACTTGTAGCAGACAATATCAGTATGATTCCCTCATGAATAAGTCACTTATGCATATATTTCCCAGTGAGTTGTAGAGGAAAATGTCATCGTGTTTTCACTAATGATTTTGTCAGAAATAAGTCAGGACCTGGAAATTTTTTTTTTTTTTGGTTTTGCATTTGTTTTATTTAAATTTATTAATTAATATATTTCAATTTACATTAATTAAATAAACAATCTTTTAAAACATGACACTAGCAACTCGGGCTTTTGGCCCTAAATAAGAATACTTATAAATAAATGAAAATAATTAAGTCCTATCAAATATGTCATAGTATCAAAGCTGATCTTTTTGGTGGTTGTTATTCCAAAAGTAGGTATAATCTTGTGTTCCAGTAAAATTGTGCCTTGGTGAAATATTGCTCAGAAAATTTCCTATAAAAAAATTATGAATTTTTTTTTTAAATGCCCGAATATATTTGCAAAAATCTAATTTTCTCGACTTTTACCACCCGATATAAAGCACCTCAAGATTTGACTTAAACAAAACTTCATGTCTCACTTAAAAAAATTCATATTTGATACTTGGCGTAGGTCAGCCAATTATTCTATTTGATAATGCGTTTCTAATGTTTGCAAAGGGATGTGCTGCAATTTTCACACTTATCCATCCAATAGCAAAATTCTCGGTTATATTCTTTATAAGTAGGTCGACGACGGAAATCTATTAAATGATAAAATTCAGACATTATAATAACTATATTTAAAGAATTTTCTTAAGGACATATTAACTCACCTCAAAATGGTTAGTCTGGGTCGTATTCATTGTTAAATTAACAGTTACAAAACATATCTTTTTAATTAAAATTAATCACATTTTATAGGAAGACACGAAATTTTTTATTTATTTATTTCAATTCGCTTGACAAACTGTTGTATCCGTGACTTTTACTCGTTGATGGCGACATGTAACAGACAATGTCATGGCAGCCATACTCTTGTTATCGACTTTTAACAGACAATTTCACCGATTCGGAACATTTAAGAAGTTCAGAGACATTTAAATAACATTTTCCGGCAGAGAATACTAACTTCCGTACATCCCCACTATGAGTCATCGATGAAAAAATCATTTCGGAAAATTTAATTTCTTGATGATTCATCGATGACAATATCATATGGATGATGTCGCTCAAAAACGCCACCGGGATACAGATAACTCAAGTGCTTTTGTCACATTATAAGGCAATAATAATATAAAAAATTTGCAATAAAATTTAACAGTTATTGTTTTTATTGTATTATTGTTTTTAAGAGGACATTAGGACATTCGCCTTTGTAGATGAAAAAAAAAAAAAACTTTTTTTAATGTAGGAAATATCATTATACCTAGCACAAGTACTGGAATCACATCAAGTCTGAAAGGTAAGTTTATGCAAGATTTTTTATTCTTAAAATGAGGTGTCTAAACCTTAAAATCTCTTAAATCTAAGGAATGAGTTAATCAATTTTTGTGAATAAATAAATTTTGTCATTGTAGATGAAAGACATCCCATTATTAAAACATAAAAGGTCAATTGAACATCATTCCAAAATCAGTCATTGGACAATGATATATCGATAATCTAGCTTTATGTTTCAATGCCACTGATTAATTAGAAACTAGGAAACGTAATAGCAATATAGCAATCCATTTATAAAGTAACGAATATCATCCAAAATAAGTGACATAGAGTGAAATAAGTCACCTCCATGAACATCATCTCAATTAAGCGATCTTCCGTTTCACTGGAAATTAGCTCAGTCCCAAAGATATTTCATACAAAAATTGTACTTTGAACTGCCTAAAATTATGTTGATTATTAGCGCGATATCTCATGAATATTAAATGTTGTTTAAAGCTTTACCTGTTTTGTATTGTTCCACTGTTATACTCTGGACAATGGATCAACAACAATGTGGACAACTGTTGTCCACAAAATTGCAACGTAGGAAACAGTTTAATAGTTTTTGCCATTTTTGTTTCCGAACGAAATAAATAAGCAATTAAACACAACAATTAATTACATTAATAAAATTTTATCAAGTTTTTTGTCTCTTTTATTGACAGAAATTCAATCGCCAAAATCGTAAAAACAACGTTTTTCGTTGAAACTAACGAAAAATGAGACGAAACAACGAAAAATGATACACAACAACGAAAATTGTTACACGATTAGTGTTGCCACAAAAAAGTTTTTTTTTCTGGCCAAAATGTTTTTTGGTTGAAATTTGAGTCACAACCTAAACTTATTTAATATAGGTTTCTATAAAATAGAGGTAAAATACAAAAATGTTCATTACTAAAAACTGCGATTTACGAGTTACCAACTTTTACGTTGAACGAATCGATATAAAAAAATTACCAATTTCAGTTTCAATTGGAAAAGATTAAAGTTTTCGCTATGGGGTCTTAGTTTCAATTCAAAAGATTAAAGTTATCGTTATCATTGAAAAATGCACTTAAATCCCCGGTTAATTGATAGGAAGAAAATGGTTTCCAATTGAAAAATACATGTAAAATACCACTATTAAAAGATCAACAATATTAAAAGTAACAAAACTTTTTAATGATGGAAAAATCTGAACAGTTTTCAATACAGCTCAATAAAGATTTAAGTCCTACTCCAAAGTGGCAAAAAGGCGTCGTCTTTCATAAAGTCCATGGAGAAAAATCCTCAGAAAACGCAAAAGGTGATTTCAATAACTTAGCTCTTCCCGGATTACTAAAGGATTTTGATTAAGATGATAACGCTGAAAAACGCTGACATACTATGTCCAGAAGAGATAATCCTTTTTCTTATTTCTAATGCCACTGGAAATTTTAAAAAAATTTAAAAATTTTACCCTGAATAACTTTATTTACAAAATTCTCCCAACATTTTTCTATAGAATTGTTTCATTTGAATTGGTTTTTCTTTTGTGTGTTTTTGTGGACACTTTATTAAGCACTAAGCATCTAAGCATCTTACAGTTTAACGATTGTTTCATTTGAATTGGTTTTTCTTTTGTGTGTTTTTGTGGACACTTTATTTAAGCACTAAGCATCTTACAGTTTAACGATTGTTTCATTTAAATTGGTTTTTCTTTTGTGTGTTTTTGTGGACACTTTATTAAGCACTAATAAATTGTTGTTTATGTTTTCTGATGACAATTTTAATAAATAAATGTTTTATAAAATCTCATTTTCTTTGAATTTCTACTAAAAAATCTAAAAATTTTACATTTGAAACATGGTACAATTATAGAGGTAGCGACAAAATGTCAAAACGAACAAAGCGGAGACAAAATTGGTAGCAAGTTCTGTCAATAAGAGCAAAGCGGAGAATGAAATCAACCAATCAAATCGCCTCGAGGCAAATGACAAAATCAGAAAACTGTAAAATTGTTGTTGTTTTGCTAGTTAATTTTGACAGTACTTGCTACCAAAAAAGAAGAACAAGAAACATGTCAGTTACTGACGTTACCTTGTTAATTGTATCATGATTTGAAACGTAATTTTCCAGTTTGACATTTCCAAAAATCGACAACTGCTTTGACTTTTCATCAATTGTGTTTATAATCGCGTTCGTGTGTGGAAAACAAAGAATTTCAGTGTTACTCCGGATAAAGTGAAAAAATTTGAATGCAAAAATGTTGAATTAAACAATTGAATTCAAGTGTGGAATAGTAATTACAAAAAAATGATCAGTACGATGGACAATAGATCGTACGGAGCGATATCCAAAGGCTCCTCCAACGGGCGCAGTGAATTTGCGACGCCAGGTACGAACGCAGCGAAAGAAAATACGTGGAAACAAAAGAACAGATATAAAAAAATTCTGCTTTGGACAAAGGCGCGTAGTTGGAATGAAAATTAATGCAATTTCTAAATGAAATACATTGAAATTTTCACAAATAAAATGCCACTAAAATGTTTGCTTTTGATTTTCATTAATTAAATGCAAGGGAATGCGGTTAGAAAAACAAAAGTGAAATCCATGGATGAAACCCAACTCGGGCTGAATGAAAACAGCGGCAGCGACGATGACAGCGCTGTTGCTGACACACCTTCGTTGTTCCGCAACGGGCGCACGGGATACAAGCAACAAGCGATCTGTTGGTGAGGGGAGCATATGTGGAACAATTTGGAAACGCCAGCTTTATACAATTAAACTAATTACGGAAATTACTGAAATTAATTAATAACTGCGAATGGTGAATTGCGAACGAATAGAGCAGAGTTAATTGGGGATGGATGAATGATGTGATGATGTTTTGCCCGAGTTGTGTGAGCTGCGCTGCTGCGTCAGCTTTTGCATAACCGCCGCAGATGAAACAACAAATAAACGCCTTTGTCCAGTGGCTAAATTTTGAGGAGATGATTTGCAAATTAATTTTTGTAGTCTTTTGCTTAATGCACCAACTTCAAATGATTATTTTCCGAATTTAGGTCAAATTAAAGGCGCACTCAACGAATGGCTCGTGTTTTTAGAGAGAGATAAAGGCTTTTTAAAGGTCAAATTTAAGATTATAAAATGCTTGTGAAATGTTCAATACCTGCTGATAATAGTGTATAGAAGTAGAAGTGATTACTTTCCGATTCCGCTTAAGGGAAACATGAATTTGGCAACAAATTGGACAAAAGACGCAACTTTTGTCATAGACTTCAAATAGTCAATTACAAATTGTTTTTCCCTTTGTCAATTCAAACTCACGGGATGGATTTTGTATTTTCCAATTGAAAATTTTGATTCCTGGAATGTATTTGATGATTGAATTCAGTGCTTTTATTATGAATTTAAAATAGTCAATTCCATTTTCCAAGGAATTGCGATTTTGAGGAAAATCATTCCTATCTAAATTAATCCAGTCCAGTTATACGGCTCAATTTCCTTAATCTATATTGTAAAATTTTTGAGAAAGGTAAAAAAAGCATGTATTTACACGCATAGTTTAAGACTTATTCCATATGGCAATGCAATTCAGTTGCGTTGCCAGAAACCAATTGACTGGTTCGTTTGTCAACGGCAATACAAATTTCCGATTGCAACCAAACTGCGAATTAAGTTATCAAACGTAATATGGGCGAAAGATTTTTTTTTCTAAATGAAAACTACAGTTAGTTTTCAGGCTGATTTATGGGCAGTCCGTAAATCTCGTACCGCTTTGACGGATTCGAATCTAAAATTAACATAAATTTAATTTTAATAACCTATCCCGCCGATTTGTAACTGAAACGTAAATGTATGCTTATTGAATTAGCTGCGTAATCCATTTTGATCTCCAAATCTATTTAGAACTCAGACTATAACTCATGTAGAGCATTCAATGATTAGGACGATAAAAACATAAAGTATATTTAATGGGCCTTATCATTACTAAACATTCTCGATAATTTTTTCTACCTTGCAATCGAAAAAAAATGTTCTCTAAGGGCAAAATTCACTACTTGAAAGTAAGATTATCGGCAATAATTTGGAAGGAAATATTTTGCTGCTACCAAGTCACCGGTATCACCTCTACTCTGTATCTGTGAGGCAGCATAATTTAAAAAAATACAGTTTTTCGCGATTTTTGAAATTCTTTAACTAGCAATGTAATTTTCAACCTTAAAACCTGATATGTCAGCTAAAAGTACTAGCCTTTTTCTTTAAATTTCACGCTACATTATATCTATATCTTTTTTCGTCTCTGAAAGTTCCTAACCTAAAAAATTATTGGGTCTATAACTTAAAAAGTTCGTTTTTCTACTAGATGGCGTTACTAATATATGTAGGTACTGATTTGTTGTCATTGAAAGCTATTGCATCTTAATTAGCGTCAAAAATTCTAATAGATTTGATCTGTCAAAGTGAACAGCAGTTGATATAAACAATTTTTTTATTACGCTGAAAATGTCGAAATACGTGACATCAAAACAGCATTTGCGGGAAAGTTTTTAATTAAAAACTATTAAGGGTGTAACCTTTGGCCTGGCCAAACATTGAAAAGCCTACATTGCAGTATTTTTAAAATTTTGCTAATATGGGAGGTGCCACGCCCTCTTGTTCGAGTTCACCCAGTTTATGCTTAGAGCTTGCATTTGCAGTCCTTAGTATTTTAGTGAAATTTAGTTGGCTAATCTTAAAAAACTCTTTCTGCATAGAATTGTGAAACTTTTGCTTATATGGGAGGTTCCCTTTTGTCCGATTTCGGCCAGTTTTTGCTCAGAGCTTGAATTTATAGTCCTTGGTGTCTAAGTAAAATTTAGTTCGATTATCTAAAAAAACGCTTTCAGTTTTGAAGCTTTTCCTTATATGGGAGGCGCCACGCCCTCTTGTACGATTTTACCCAGTTTTTGTTGAGAGCTTGCATTTATAGTTCTTATTTTTTGAGTAATTATCTTAAAAAACGCTTTCAGTATAGCGTTTTGTAGCTTTTGCTTGCATGGAAAGTGCCACGCCCTCTTGTCCGGATTCGCCCAGTTTTATTTAAAAGCTTGCGCTTACAATTCGTAGTATTTATGTGAAAAATACTCCAAAGGTTGCATTTTGAATATATCTTTTGTATGGGTGGTACGCGTGTCCGTTGACCGATTTCGCTCATTTTCAATCCCACGAGCCGGGGGCAGTGTACCAAATTTCATTGAATTATCTTGATCAGTTTTTCGAGAAAATGTATTTCCACGCACACCCAGCCAGCCAGACAGACGGACATGGCTATATCTACTCAGGAGGTGACGCTGATGAAGAATAAATATACTTTTCTATATCTGCCACGCCAAAGGAAGGACAAAGTGAATATACACTGGGTGTAGGGTATAAAAAAGGAAGTTGGAATACATATATAGGTTTGGTCAAAAGAACCGAACATTTACGTTTGCTTGTGTGCTAGTGAAAGGCCAAAATAAAAAAAATTTGATTAAAAAACGAAGTGCTTTAAGGATTTTTAATATTTTTGTTGAAAACGTGTTCAAGTATAAATTTTGTCATCTTACAGTACTTAAGTCTCAGTTAATTGAGTCGACCAAAATGTGCGATTACATCAGCAAAGCGATAACACTTTTCCACAAAATAAGGAACTTAAGCTGGCGAATAATAAACTTTTCCAAGCTCATTGATGCTACCCTCTTTCAGTTAGATTTTGAGGCGCCTTGTAATCTGGAATTTCGAACTTTATTTGCCTACCAACCATTCCCCTTACTCTTCACTGAGATTGAAAACAAAGGGTAGACCATACCACAGAAAATAAGCTAGAGAAGCGGGGAGACTAATGCAGAGGAAGCGACCAAGAACCAAAATATCGAAAATTATATGTCAAAAATTCTAATGAACTGGCACAACATAAAACAACAAACCAAGGAACAAAGTATTTAATGGAATTTGGTTCTGGTTCTGCTCGTAAGCAATTAAAGGGATAGTAGTAGTAAATAACATAAGTTTGAATTAATTTAACTACATATTAAGGGTCTGCACAAGACGTCTTGTTGGATTTTTAAGACATTTCGTTTCAAGATACGTTATGTCTTGTACACGCGTTTTATTTATCAAATACTTCAGTTCAATGTCGCGTTTAAGTGTCTTGACAGCACTTGGATATGAAACAATAAAAAAACAAAAACCTTCACGTTTTACACTGAAATATTTGTTAGAATCAAATACTTCGGTTCAGTGTAAAATGTTTGAGTAAAGAAAAGTAATCTATATTTCAAGATGCCTTACGCAGGCCTCTACTACACATTCTACTATTTGTGAATAGTTTTCATATTATTTCAATTATTTCAACTTTCCAAATTTTGAATTTATCGATGGAGGCAATTATATTTTAAACAATCTGCAGTATTCAAACTATTGATTCAATTATTTGCCACGAAAACAAGTAAAAACTCCTCAACCAACAGATTCAACGCCAAAATTTGACCAAACTGTTAGTGCATTTGAACAGATTCATTCAGATTCTCCATGTTCTTCTCTTGATTCGTCACTTTAAATTATGTTTAGTAAATTGCCATGCGTTCTATTCCTACTTCGTATATCAGATTCCACCAAACGCATCCAAACAGGAGACTGTGGTTAATTTCCCAGTTTAATCCAAAAGTCGTTGAATCGGATCAAAATTTTTTATTTTTTTTTTCTGTTTTTGTTTTCCGTGAACATTTTAATTTTCGTGTTACATTTATTGATTTTCGTATTGTTAAATTATTTTGTGACTTGGAGACAACGTACTGTGAAATAACTTACCAATTTAAACAGATTTTCATTTGTTTTTCAACCAAACACATTTTACGTTTTAGTAAAGCATAACTTCAGTAGCGTAGATACATTTAAAAATTTAAGTTGAGAACATATGACAATTCTGATTACATAGGCTGAAAGAAAAGTATCAAAATAGTACCGAATAAGCCAAAAAAATAAGCATTGATAAAATAAACTTTATCAAAAGTGTCGATAAGTATTGGATAAGTTGGAAATATTATGAAAAGTGTAGAAAAACATAAATTTTTCACCACTATTCGAAATTTTTTATTGGCCTATAAAATTTTTAGTAAATTAATTTCAAAACTTTTTTTATATTTCACATTTAAGGCTTTTCTTCTCGATAGATTTTGATTCTATCAGGCTTGTTTCGTAATCCGTGTGCTTTCAATTACTTTTCATTTCCGAAGCTTTTCGATGAAAATTGTGAGTCACACGATAAAAAGTATTAGAATCTCTTTTGTGGAGTATTACTGGTTCTACAAATAATATTTATTTGTGTTAACGAAAAAGTAACCATTTAGGAAATATTCGATAAAATCGAATTTTTAGACTTTTTGCGGTTTTGGAAGCTAATGCTTCCTTATCGGACGTTTTGAGAGGCAGAGTCTGAACAGCGAAAACATGCAACGAAAAAGTGTAACGGATGTTTGCAACGAAAATGCGTCACACATATAAAAATAGAGACGTACTGTATACAAAGTACAGTATACAGTATATATGTATGTATACATATATATATGTTTATAAACATTGCGCGCACCAGCTCATGCTCTCTCTCTCTCTCTCTCACTTATTTTTCGAACGTAAGAGGGGCGCTCATATATATAGATATATACATTTCACATAACTCTTGCGCAATTTGTCTCAAAGTATTATAAAAAAAAAAATAATAAGCATTAGCTTCCAATATCATCGGCCACTCCCCGAGTGCCACCTGCCGTTTTTTTTAAAAATATTTCCTAAACAGTTAATTTTTCGTTAATGCAAATCAATATTATTTGTAGAACTTTATAGAAAGCTTCCGAAATGAAAATTAATTGAAATCACACGGATTTCGGAACAGGCCTGATAGTATCAAAATCTATCGAGAAAAGACTTAAATGTGAAATATAAAAAGTATCGAAATAAATTTACGAAAAAATCTATAGGACAACAGAAAACGTCGAAAAGTGGTGCTAAATTCAAAATAATTTGAAGAGTATCATACTACTAATAAAATGTCCAGACATAAAAAATTCGAGAACAATAACGAATTTAGTTTAAGCCTATTTTTCAGTTTATAGTTGAACTCCAGATGAGATATAAAGTCGGTAAATTCTTCGCAACAAAAATTCCAATTTTTCCTGTACTATGAGGCAATATACCGATATGTAGCGTCATATATTTTGTGCTTTAGCTTTGTTTTTTTTACAAAACTTACACTGTTTAATTAAACGTATCAATTGATATGAATAAAACAATTAAATTGGGTTTAAAATATTGGAAAATCCTACATTGTCTTGGAAAACAATATTTTTATCAATAATATAAAAGATATGGTAATATTTAATTTTGTTTTGTACGTGACGTACCATTTAATAACGATAAAAATTAATTGCCTTATTCGAACTTTAGACTCGAATATCACAAGATCGATAATAATGAAGAATGCATATATGTAGGTATTTTGGCATATTACTAATATCTTTTTTTATCTTTTTAGAATTGACGCCTGAGCAACAGAAGCTACTAATTGAACTGCGTCGCAGAAAACAGGAACTTTTATTAGAAATCCAAGTAAGTCCTCTTAAATATCTATTGTAAAAATCCCACAATTGGCTGGATTATATCACAAACATTAAACCTGTATGACCCAATAATCTTCGTCACACAATATGTATGCAATGCCAGCAGCAATACGCTGAAATTCTCTGAATTGTTGGCCATGATTCATTTACAATTTGTTGCTTATTACTTTATTTTATTGCGCCTTTTGTTTTCCATTTGTCTTCGTAGTCTAATCCCATTGCCAATCCCTTGCCTTAAGATGCCAGCAGTCAATGTATCGTGTGCATTAGCTTGTCGGCGTCGTTGTGTAGGTTATATGTGCGCCAGCTCATGAGTTCAACTTTGGTTCAACTCAACAGCAGCTCAATTCGGATCAGCTTATATGAGCTCAATTTAGTTTGCACACTTTGCAACTACCCCCTTTTTTCGGTGTTTCTATTACCATCAACAATTTGTCTTTTATTTACTCTCACGCTTAAACTTTACTGAATTGGATTCATAAATAGTCCCCAAAATTTGCAATTTATGCAAACTGTTTTCCTTTTTTTGCTACTGTTTTTATAGCAAAAACTTAGTGCTATTTCTCTATTTATTTTATTTTTTTCGAACTTTGCTCTGTTTTGTCAATTTTTGTGTTGTTTATCTTTCGTCGCGTTTATTTACAAAAATTTATTTGAATACGCGACGCTGCTGCGCACTTGAGGAATGGGAGCAATAAACCGTTGGAGCAATATCGCCCAACAACAGCAGTAGCAGTAGCAAAGTTGACGTCGCCGAACTGCGCTGTTTTGGGCAGTCAGCTGAGCAATACAGTGAGTGGCGCTCAATTTGTCAAAAATTAAAATTTTGAATAGCGCTCATGATAAGTAGCAGCATGTTAATAATGGAAGCAAAGTGGGGAGTGACAATGCGAATGTTGTTTGTAAAGTAAACATGAATAAGTAAACGGGAGCGTTTGCTACAATTACTAGGGCCACAGTTTTATGGTACTCGAATTTGTTTAAATTCTTTATAAGCAGGAATAATTAAAAGTTGAAGGTGTAAGTTGGAAATTTTTTTTGAGTCACACCATTAAGTTTTAGTAAACGAAAAAATAAATCGATATCCAAGAAAGTTTCCAAATTTGTATATTTAAAAGCAATTTAACCTTGAATGTGGAATTTATAGATAAAAAATTTAATGCTTGTAAACATGCATTACTTAAAATATAACATTTTTTTGAAAAAAATACAAAAGTGGAATTTATGCCAAAGATATCGATGGTGCAAATCAACTTAAAATGTGGAGCATTCTTACCAAAAGAGAATTGTACAGTTCTTCGTAGTAAACACAATTCAAGCAGGCTGAGTTCAACGATCGTAATAATTTTTACGGTTTAGCTCTGGTTTTCGAGATATTCAAGTTTAAAAATTTATTATATTCGAATTTCACCTATTCCATAAGTAAACTAGTAAGGGTGTAAAATTTGGCCTGGCCAAACATTAAATACCCTACACTGCAGTATTTTTAAAATTTTGCTCATATGGGAGGTGCTACGCTCTCTTGTCCGAGTTCACCCAATTTTTGTCGAGAGCTTGGATTTATAGTTTTTAGTGTCTGAGTGAAAAACGTTTTTAGTACAATGTTTTGAAGCTTTTGCTTATATAGGAGGTGCCACGCCCTCTTGTTCGAGTTCGTCTAGTTTTAGCTTAGAGCGTGCATTTATAGTCTTTAGTATTTGAGTGAAGTTTGGTTGGATTATCTCAAAAAACTCTTTCAGTATAGCATTTTGAAACTTCTGCTTATATGGGAGGTACCACGCCCCCTTGTCCGATTGCACCCAATTTTTGTCGAGAGCTTTCATTTATGATACTTAGTGTCTGAGTCGAATTTGGTTCGAATATCTCAAAAAACGCTTTCAGTATAGCGTTTTGAAGCTTTTGCTTAAATGGGAGGTGCCACGCCCTCTTGTCCGAATTCGTTAAATTTATTCTCAGAGCTTGCGCTTACAATTCTTAGTATTTATGCGTATTTTGGTTGCATTGTCGTGAAAAATACTCCTAAAATTGCATTTTGAATATATTTTTTGTATGGGCGGTAGGCGTGTCCGTTGACCGATTTCGCTCATTTTCAATCCCCCGAGCTATCTTTAACGACGGAGGCAGCATACCATATTTCATTGAATTATCTTACTCAGTTTTCCCAAAGGTGTATTTCAACACACAGCCAGCCAGCCAGATTGACGGACATGGCTATATCGACTCAAGAGGTGACGTTGATCAAGAAAATATATACTTTTCTATATCTGCCACGCCTTCTTCTCTGCGTTACAAACGGAAGGACAAAGTGAATATACCCTGGGTGTAGGGTATAAAAATCACGTCGTTTTCCAGAAGTATAAGGTTTTATCTTCAAAACGGTGGTAAAACTTACAATTTATCGTAATATTTGCAAAAGTTATAGCCATTTCAAAATTATTTCCAATTTAATCACATACAACATGCCGTATGAGTAACATTTAACCATTCCATACCAAGAATTGACCTCGGCATCTCGTATTTTGCTGAAATTTGGTACATAGGTACTTTCGTTTCATGCCGAAGCCGACCACGTTTGTGGATTTTTGAGTGGGGGTGTTCCAAAAAGTGAAAAATTGTGAAATTATGACAAACACTCTTTAACATAATTGTCCATAACTTGGTCATTGCTTAATCGATTTTCAGGTTCAGACCATTTTTGGAAAGGTATTGCATCAGTACAAGGTTTTTTTTTTTGTATTTGGCAAAATTACTAAATTAGGTATTGTACTTTTATAGTACTTAAATTACAAAAAAGCTCCATGGATTACTTGTTTGAATTTCCAAAATATATTTTATGGATAGATATAAAAATAATCTTTCATATGAGGCCAAAATTAAGGCCTCACAAAACTGCTCATAGCTTAGACATTTCTTAACCGATTTGAATATTTTGACCTATTATGGAAAGGTAGTTAACCAGGCTATTAGCACCTTTCAATAACTTAAATAAATAGTCTGAAGATGCAAATTGGCTAAGATCAAGTTGATTAAATCAAAAAAACTCAGCGACTAAAACTAGCATCAAGTCCAAATTGGGCTTAAAAAATCTCTTATTCCATCCTACTTTCATGAAATATTATCAATATCTAGCAAAGCTCTTCACAAGTTAAGTTTAAATGAACGAGCAAAAGCTGCTATAGAGTAGGCAGACGACAGCGTTAATCCGTATCAGAAGTCTTAATCCGAATTTACTTGTGCATAATCCCCATCTCAATACGCATCGACGCCAACACTTATGCATAAAATCAAAGTGGATAAATAATTAAATGAGCTACTTATTTCAAAATGGTAACGCTGTCAATAATTGTAATCGGTTGTAACAATTTGACAGAACTAAAACATTTGATTGGCAATTTTGAACTTATAAATATCACTTCATTGAAAAAATATATGTAAATAAATTGAAACCACAATATAAGTGAGCAAAAGAGAGTTTTAACATAAATAAAAATTATGTTTAGGTAAAAACGAAATGAAATTTTCCCATTTTAAAACGGGAATAAAAAGAAAGCACACTGTGTGGAGCGAGGGCGATAAACAGGGGCTATCTAAAAAACAAGTAACAATAAATCAGCTGTTTACTGAATGCCGAAACTGTAATCTTTCAGAGCAAAATTAAATTCAATTGCATAAGTACGTTTATAATCCAGATTAACGCTGTCGTCTGTCGATGCTTTTATACTTTTTGTACACTTCCGGACAAGTTTAAATCCCGTACAAATTATTTTAATTTAAGTGCGATAAATTTCACAAACACAATAAGTTTAAAAAAGTTCCTCAGAAGCCTATTTTTACTTAGTTACCCTCTATGTCAAAAAATGTGCATAGCCGTCTATAACTTTTATGTGGACATGAATTATTTCCACAATTTTGACCATCTAAGCGAAATACTTTAGTATACCAAAAAAGTATACTCTTTTTTTCTGTATTTGCCAATAAAGAAAAAATTGTTGATATAACAAAGGGGAAATTATTGAAAATATTAGTTCAAAATGTGTTTGAAACTAAGGATTGATAACTGAAACTAACGTGGTTCAATTAAACTGACTAATTCAAATACCGATTCAATTAAGACTAATTTATTCCACTAATCAGAAAATCGATTGCTAAACATAAGCAACTAAATATTTAGTTGAGTTCGACTAACACTAAATTGGAAATGAATTAGTGCATATTTTACGAAAGCAAATAATTGATTTTTTTTTTAAATCTCATCTAGTTATAAAGTAATGTCCATAATGTGAAATTACTCAAGTTTGTCTAAGGAAAACTTTAACTAAGAAAATACGAGTAGATATGTAGTTTTTTAAAAATTTGGTTTTCACCACTATACACAAACTTGCATGGTAATTCATAAAAATTTGGGATTTTTAAAGAGTATGGCATGCTACAGCATACTTAAGTACCTCTTTCTAATTCCTTAATAAAACATCGTGGAGTGTGTAACAGGTACTTTATATGCAATAGTTAAAACTCCCGCGTACAAATTCATATACATGTTATTCCATTAGTCAAAGCGAAGCATTTGCAAAGGACGGTAGCAAATTATGTGTGAACAACGTGAGTCGAAAAAATTATTAAATTTAAACTGTGTGCTTTTCGAATTGTCCTAGTAAAAAATAAAATTTCTTGTCCTTTAAAGAATTGTGGTGAACTGAAATTGATTAAAAAAAAATAAATTTATAGTCGTATATAAGATTTGCTGTGTTGAAAATATTTAGTTTCGAAGATACACCCAAAAGCGTTCAACAAAATAACGCATTAAAAATTACCCGTTACATTTGAAACGCTCCTGATTCCGACTAATTCGCGTTGAACGCATTCGTGCACGTGTTTTTCCTTTTAATTTTTGGTCAGACATTAAAAACACGTTCGTTTACGGTATAGTGTGCCATACGATTGATTTGTATTGGCAAATGTAAATAATTTATTTTTTCCTTTATGTAAATAATTTAATTAATTACAATAATGTTCAAATTACGGTTACATAAATTTATTGTTAAATATACGCTGAGGGTAAGTGTTTTTTTTTTTGTTGTTGTTTATGCCTGCATTACAAGTTATGTATGTTTTTTATCATAGAAATGTTTATTACTAATTGTTTACTCAAGTGCTGTACAAAAAATAAAAGAAATCTTACTATTTGCAATTAATAAAGTCATAAATAAATATTTAAACAATTTGCCCTCATTTATTAAAGGAAAATCAAATAAATAAATAATTAAATTAAATGAAGAAGCCGCTATATAAGCGCACAGTGGGATAAAGTTAATATACACATTATAGATATTAACTGAAACAATTAACATTGGGTCAAACATTAACATATAAGAGGGAGTTGAAAATTTTTAAAACCATTAAAATAAACCAAAAACAAATGAAAGAATTATTCCAAAATAAAAATTCTATCTAAAAATGTTTAAATAAAATTAAAAGTCAAATTATAACATATTTAAAAATTTCAAGATTACGCCTAAAAATCTGAAAGAGGGTGTCGAAAAAATCAGCTCAGATTTATTCCAATATTTTTGAAGGTCATTTACATGTCGCACAACTTCGATTTATGCAAATTCTAAGGTTGATTTATTGTTTATTTTATTACGACCTCAACAATTCTTTTTCGTCTTGAATCAAGGTATATAAAAGAAATTATGACTGGAACCTTTTGTAGAAAATTTTAACTCCATATAACCCATTTTTTAACGAGTTAATTGCAATGTGGGACTGAGATAAAATTTTTAAGCAAACGAAGCTAGCGTTCATATCACAGAATGTTGTGAGTACGTAAGCTAGCTTAAATGCCAAACTTTACGACAAATATGTCAGATTGTAACTGGCAACACTAGCACACTAAATAACGTCTATAAACGAAATATATTTTCTACGTTCCACAACTGCTTAGGCATACATATCTCCAAATAACTCTAATTTTTATCATTCTATGTTGTCTTTTTGTCTTTACATTGATTAAGTTAATTTTGTCTACCTTTGAATACGCAAGTTTTCGTGATCGTTATAAGTTACACATATTCATTGGTAAAAAGTTGACTTTAGCCTTTTAAAGGTCTGCTAAATAAGTTTCTAGTTTTGTTATCATATCTAAAACTTCAAGATTAACTAGTAAGGGTCTAACCTTTGGCCTGGCCAAACATTAAATACCCTACACTGCAGTATTTTGAAGATTTTGCTTTTATGGGAGGTACAACGCCCTTTTGTCCGAGTTCATCCGATTTTTGCTCAGAGCGTGCATTAATAGTTCTTAGTGTCTGAGTGAAATTCGGTTGGATTATCTCAAAAAACATTTTAAGTATAGCGTTTGCCACACCCTCTTGTCCGATTTCACCCAGTTTTTGTTGAGAGCTTGCATTTATAGTTGCTAGTGTCTGAGTGAAATTTAGTTGGATTATCCCAAAAAACTCTTTTAGTATAGCGTTTTGAAGCTTTTTCTTATATGGGAGGTGCCACGCCCCCTTGTCCAATTTCACCGAATTTTTATTCAGAGCTTGCGCTAATAATTCGTGGTATTTAAGTGTATTTTGGTTGAATTGTCGTGAAAAATACTCCGAAAGTTGCATTTTGAATATATTTTTTGTGTGGGAGGTAGGCGTATCCGTAGACCCATTTCGCTCATTTTCAATCCCACGAGCTAACTTTGACGACGGAGGCAGTGCACCAAATTTCATTGAATTACTTTGCTCAGTTTTCCCAGAAAATGTATTTCCACGCACACCAAGCCACTCAGCCAACCAGACAGACGGACATGGTTTTATTGACTTAGGTGGTGATGCTGATCAAGAATATACATACTTTTCTATATCTGCCACGACTATTTCTCTGCGTTACAAACGGAAGGACAAAGTGAATGTATCCTGGGTGTAGGGTATAAAAACAAAAACCTCAGATTTGAACACCTTGTACTCTTATTAGATATGCTAATTTATATGTTAAGTAATTAAACTTATTAATTCTCCGTTGCAGGTGAATTTCTAAAATCCTTATAAAAGTTTTGATAAGGAATATTGCATACTGACTACAGATGAACTAAATTCCTTATTAATATTTAGTTCAGTACATTGAAATCGATAGTGATTCGAACAACATACGACTGTTCTTAGTATCCGATTCTGATGTGTAACTAAACAGATGACCCCATTAAGGAATTTAATAACAATTCAGTATTATTGAACTAAGTCAGGTTTTTTCTATAAAAAAATATGACTTTTTTATAGTTACCGAGTGCTTCTGAAATTTTAACTTTTTGTACTACTGTGCCTTGGGTGGGTGTTCATCCAAGACCTGCCGCAAAAAACTAGTTCAATGCCACGACGATAACATTCTTCTTTCTTAATAGCCGCCACTTAAGTTCTTCCGTTATTCATTGTATCTATAAGCAAATCCACTGAAGCTTTCATATAAATAAAATTAAAATGTTATTTTTACTTTTGCGGAAAGTTTGTGAAGGACTTTAATAAGTGTCTGACTGATTGATGAATAAACGTTGTGATTTACAATTAATTTGAGGTATGCATAGATAGCGGCAAACGAAGGTCATTTTGAAAGAGCCCTTTGATATACATATGCATGTAACTACCTACTAAACAACAGGTAGTTTATCGTCGCATAACGTTCAACAATTCCGAATATGGCTAATCTTTAATATTTACGGAAAATTATTGAAATTTTCGCGCTTGTTTGTTTGTTTCTTGAAATGTGTGGAATTTACCTGTTTATACATATTTCAATTAGTTTCACTGATATACTGCGTTGTTGTAATTTTATTATTTCAGTACTATTGGTTTACCAAAAAAATTTACATGTGGTTGGATTTTAATTTATTTTTGTGGAAATCTCTACCTTCAAAGAATTTCCATGAATTATTAATATTTAATATTGTTTGTTCGTCCTTGAGAAAATCTGTAATCTTTTTGTTATTGAAAGAATCTTTTATATTAGATGGTATCTTTTTGAAACATTTTGTTTTTTTATGTTAATTTAATGATGCTTTTTAAGAAATTGTTTGTCCTTGTTCGTGTTTTTTTGGGCGCCATAGATATGGCTGTTTCTTGTTTTGTTTTTATATAAAATAAAGCATTTTTGATTTTAAAAAGTCTGTTGTTATTATGCATTGATTGGAAGAAAAATAATTTTTATTTAGAAGAGAAAAAGGTGTTTTTACAAAATTCTTTCGACATGCATTAAATAATGAAAACAAAAACTTCTACATTATATTTCCGGCGTTAATTGTTGAAATATTTACCTATAATATTCTGACACCTTTTGTTTCTTCTGCTTATTTATTTAACCCCAAAATGTGATTTTTAGGTGAAGAAAAAAAATTAACTTTTAATAAGGCCTTACTGATTTTAACAAAATTTTATGATATTAATTTGGTATCTAGATTCTGATTGTTACTAGTATGTTTTGTTAGGAGATTGTGTGACTTTATAAATGGGCATATTGCAAAATGACGCTTTGTTGTCTCTGGATAAAAAACATGTTCCCAAATTATTTTTGAACTTTTCAAATTAGTCCAGTAAAATTAGACTCTAAAGAGATTTCTGATCAAAATAATTAAAGGCAGTAATTTTTTAGTTGAAATCGCTTTATTTTGGTGTTTTTAAAAAAATGCCGAAAATCACTGCCATATAAAAAGATTTTCAATCTCAAAATTAGCGAAAATCAGTTTTTATTAGATCGGTCTTACTTTTTTCTTAATAAGGGCTATAGCTTCTAAACTACAAATTCTACGAAATCAACTCTCACGACTTCCTACACGAAAAGAGCGCTACAAAATTGTATAACAGCATTTTTCTGTAGACGTAATCCTTACCGAGATATTTGCAAAAAACTGATTTTCGCTACCTTTGAGTAACTTTTAAGCTGCAGAAATCGAAGTCGATTTTGAAACACCAAAATAAAACGATTCCAACTAAGAAAATTGATGCCGTTAATTTTTCTGATAAAAGTCTTCCCTGGGCTAATTCTTGAAATTCAATTTTCAATTTTGTATTATACGAGGGCTGTTTGATAAGTTTGAGACTTTTTGAATATGATTATTTTTTTCGGCAAAAAAATTTAGTTTTTATCAACATTGTCTTCTTTTAGCTAGATACAGTAGAAAACACCGGACTGTTTTCAAATTTTTTTTTTTATTCCTTATAGGTTTTGTCATGGTCCTTAAAACAGGCTTTGTTTTCAGTAATGACCTTCATGCGACTCAAATCTCTTACCGCTCAGCCATTTCTTCTGGTCTAGAAATAGGAAATAGTCGCAGAGGAATATATCTGGAGAATATGCTGGATGGGGTAGGAGTTCGTAGCACAATTTATTTGTTTTTGCGATTGTGATTACAAACGTGTTCAGCCGTAAATTGTGTTGATGATGTTTTTCTTTGCCAAATGCGGTCGATTCTGCAACAAATCAATATCGAATCTGTCCAAAAGCTAACCTTACTATATAAAATCGTTGGTGCGGATGTTTGTCATCGCTTACCGCCTAAACCACTTAACGGATTGGCACCATATTCACACCATAGATTTTTTAGTGCTCCGATTCGCTTAAATTTAATATGAAGGGGATCAGACAAGGGGATGTGGTACCCCCATACATAAAAATTCTCAACATTCAATAATTCTGCACTTATTTTAGTTATGAAACTTCAAATACGAATGAACATAGTACCTACTAAGGACAATGCAAAAAATGGTGGATTGGACCAGGGGCGCCACCCACAGAAAAGGGCAAAACAACGTTTGCCGGGCCATCTAGTAATAATATATGGCGGTGATTGTTTTACCCTTTTCAAAGTAATCGATGTGGATGACACTGCTTATATCCCAAAAAACAGTGGCCATGATATTGTTGGCTGACAGACCCATCTTGGCTTTCTTTGTGGTATGTTTTCCCGAAAAACCAACTATCTTTGATATTTCTTGGCCTCCGTTGTCTTGTGATGGATTCATATTTCGCCCACGATAACGATACGGCGCAAAAAACTCGTTCGGATTGTGCCAAACTCTCCTATGAAATAGTCAAACAGTTGCGTTTTTGGTACGGTGCGGAAATTCAAAAAGTCTCGTACTTATCAAACAGCCCTCGTATATTTTAAATCTAATGCCTGGTTCTGTACCAAGCAGAGACATTATAATTAAACCATATTGGTTCATAAGATTGCAATTTGTTGATCTTGTGAAACAAAAAAAAAAAAAAAAAATTTAAAAGCTAAAAATTCCCTTATCTTGTTATATATAAAAAACCGTGTTTTTCCACATATAGGAGCAGCTCTGCCGTAGGATGCGGATTCAGCAACGAAAGATGCGTCTGAAATAATATGAGTTGTTTGCTGAGTTTTGTTGATTAATGTTTTGTCAACGCTGCCTCACAATGTCTGTCCCTTAAATTTATCATCTCTTGTATTACAAACTGAGAACATTTTAAAGACGTGTCTTATGAGAAAATTTTCTTTCGATATTTTAAGTACATAATTTGATTTACAAAAAATGCACTGTGCGAGAAATTCTGAATCTACTTATTATATCAACTAAGAAAACTAAAGCTTTCACCTCAAATTTACGCCTGAAATCTAAGTACAATGTATGAAACAACTAAGTTTCATGTTGTTGACTTACCAGACAGTTTAGAAAAAAATCACCAACTCCAACGTTCGGCCAAACACTCTATTCCAGCATTATAAGTTATTATCTTGTCGTTATGGTTTTGAATTTTTACTGGCTTTTTGGAATACACCTTACTTTAAAATATGTTACTTCAAAATCTTGAATTGTAATAACTGATGTTAAATTAATAGTATCGCATTCAAAAATAATGGGAACAATTTCTCAGAATAAGTTTCACATTTTTTTCTCTACTATTCCCCAAGGCGCATCACTTTCAGTTCGAACATATGGTGGCATTTGCTTGTTATCATAGGGAGACTTGAATTAAATGTTCTTCTTATCGTATAAGCAATCAATTTTAAATAAATATTTTCTATAATGCCAAGTAAATCCCACATTTCCTATTTTTGGCGACATTGCTTTAAAATGCAGTGCAAATGTTTACTCCAGTGCAGTACTTTTCTTCTCCCACTTTCAGTGCTTTTATTTACCCATGCATTGACGCAATAACCAACAAACAATCTGAGTTCCATGAAATTTTTTATCGTATTCAACTGATTTGAATGTTGTTTATTTATTTGCTTTCTTCTGAATAAAATATTAAAATATCAAATATTTAATTTAAAATGACTCATTTATTGTACAATACGTACGGCCTGGCAGGCGCTTATCATGCGGCGCTGCAAAATTTTAAGAAATGATTTCTCGCGAAGCTGACAATGACAAATACAAAGTAGTTAAAAACAACAACTAAAAAACAAAAAAAGAGCAATAAATTCATTTATTTAAATTGTCTGCTGTTTTAAAGAGCAGAATAAATACAACTGATAAGATTTAACAAATCAAACGAAATTTTGCACGCGTTTTCTTTAATTCTCTGTGTCAATAAGGTATAACAGCTTGAGTTGATTTTTGATAACAAGGCAAATCAACACAAGTCCTGACCTTATAGAACAAATTTATGTCACTTTGCCTTGTGAGCAAAAATTAACTTTAGCTGTTATTTCTTACTGTCGCAAAACTTTTATTTTTATCTCAGTTATTAAACTAATGGTATTGACCTTTTTGTTTTTTTGAGTACCAGATTATTTTATATTTTTATCTACTTATTTGTGTTCTGTTTTGAGTCATCTGATCGGAAAGTTTTTACCACTCTTTAACTTATTAAGGTTTACTCTTTCTATTTGTTGTGCTCTTTATTCCGCTGTTTTGCTTTGCTGATATAAACTCTCTCTTTTTTGTTGCTGATTGTTTCTCTCTTAAGCATTGCTTCTTTTGTACCTAGTTTTTAGTTATTTCTTGAAGGAATGAATTATGTGCTTTAGGAAAGTTTTGAGTCAATCAAGCGTATATCAGATAAAATGTTATTTCTTTTGCAACTTATTAAATAACTAATATTTTGGTTGAATTGCCATGGAATTCCAATCAAGGCTTATGTTCAATTAGCAATTTCATCTCGGATCAGATCAATATACATAAGATTTGTTTTCAAGATATACTTATTTGTTACATTAAGTGTCTATAAATGGTCAATAGCTTGCATAATTTCATTTGTTATTGTATTGTACGGAAAATTTGTATTAAAGTTAGATTATTTTTCTAATTTACTTGAAGTTTGCAATAGTTTTTTTTTTAGATAACATTTATTTAAGGCGTAGTTTTATCTTTAGTTTTTATTACGATTTTTAAGTGTTGTCTTATTTGAACTATATTAAGTCCAACAAATTTTTGAAACGCAAAGGTCTGTTTAGTCGATTTCGTAAAAGTATACAATTTTAATATTTTTGGATACTTCAAAAACCAAAGTTTTTTATCCGATAAATCTGACATTAAGTGAGAATAAATCTAATTACAAGAACATGCATATAATTTTCTTAATATGAGCTATAACCGAATCGTTGGCCATTTGTCGATACGTGATCTGATATGACTTTTACCTCTATTTTGACGATGCTGATTCCGAATCCTATCTCAGAACTGCTCTATCGCGTATGGTTTTTGAGATATCCTACATATTATAAAATTTTGTTATTTCAGTTTAAAAGTCGGTATTTCAGTTTACGATATTTCAGAGAAAAAATAAGATATCGTCATAATTTTAATAGGGTTTTAAAGCAAAAGACTAGTACTTTTAAATACTATATCAGGTTTTATAACAAGGAATTACCCTGTCTTGTTATGTGACCTTAAATATAGCAAAAAATTGTTATTTTTAGTTTTAAGTTATTAGAATTCAAAACCCATACGTATTTCTGAGACGAGATTCGGAAACAGCATCAATAAACACATCGAAAATGACTTGAATTAAAATGGTCTTTAGAAAAAGAAATCCAAGAAGGTAGAGAGAAAGTCATCATAAATGATGGAATTATAGGAATTATGGCGTATGCAATGCTTTTCAATTCCCTTCGGGTTATGGTTTTTAATAAATCGCTTCCAATGAGGAGCCAAAGTAAAAAATAAATAACACCAGTCTTAAGTGTAGCTGTAGAGAAAGTCTTTAAAGCGATGTAATTTTTCAATGACATTTGTTGCCTCAAGTAAAGCAGTTCCTATTGATTTCCCTTTCGTACAAGCTTCTTGGTCAACAGAAAAACCATAATGTGTAGCCTTTTGGCATAAATAAAAATCTAGCAACCTTGCTGAATAACATAGCGATCCTATGGTTTTTAATTATGTATTTTAAATTATATGAATTTAACATTTGAAACAAAATCATTTTCTTCCATGCCACCACCGAAGGCTTTTGCCTGAAAGGGTTAATGCAATCAAACGAACCATTCAAAGCTCAGACTCCATTAGGTGCTGTAAGTGCATTTGGCAATCCCAACAAATCTTCCACAACATTTAACTGTACCAAAGAGTTAGTTGGTTGCTGGTTGCACTATGTAATTTATATATGAAAATATGAAAATCTTTTTCTGTACACTGAAAATAAATATATTTTTAAATATTTATTAATAACAAACCAATGAATACATGCTCTTGATTGGAAGTCAATGCGTTGTTATTGAGTCAAATATGATATTTGTTTGAAGGAATTAACGAGATTTGCACGATGCCGCAAACTCCAATTTTATGCAAACCCGTTTTTTATTGCATGTTGTATGTTTTTTTTTTGAGCAAAACCTACTTTTAAAATTGTTTATTTACCATTTTTTAAAAAGAGGTCGAAAAACGGTACATTTGGAAAAAAAACACAACAAAACAAAAATAGTCATTTTCTATGTAGTTCTCGGTGCTCAATCCGAATCCAGTCTCGGAATTGCTCTATTACATATGGTTTTGAAGATATTCTAATCTCAACAATTGTGTTTTTAAACATTTTGGTTAGAATTTCTCAAAAACCATAAGCGATGGAGAAATTCTGAGACTGGATTTGGATTCAGCACCGACAACTACATCAAACATGACTATTTTTGTATTGTTGTGTTGTGTTTTTTTTTCAAATGTACGACCTCTTTTTAAAAAATGGTTAACAAACAAGTTTAAAAATAGTTTTATTTAGTGGTTTTTGGTTAAAAGAAAACATTAATGCAATAAAAAATTAGATTACATAAAAATAAAAATTGATTTAAATTGAGTGTTCGATAACTTGTTTGTCTGAGGTACTACAAACGTTTGCAAGCATATTCTTATTTGTTTTTATTAACTTATAATTCTCCACATATTTAATGAAAACACTACTTGGCATTCAATTTATGGTAATGTCGATTTTGAAAAATATCAGTCAGATATCGATTTTGTGCTATAGATAAATTTACATGTTTCTATCAAGTATATGATATGTTAACTATCAACAAATCAACAAAGAAATACTTTCTTTTTGTATTAAAGCCAAAATATGATTAGGTAACAATTAACAAATATATGGTTGATTAAATGAACTTTTGCAAATATTTTTAAATATTTAATTCGCTTATAGCAAATATACCATTTGTTAACTATTAACAAATTTTGTTTTTTAATAATCAAATTTTCTCCGTGTACATACAGAGCAAGTTAACTGGCACCGGACTTCAAAGTATTATGATTTATGATTTAAGGGCTCCAATACCTTCTCCCTCTACTCTAAAACAGAATAGAAACTTATAATTGAAACGTGTTGCTGCTGTTACTACTGATGTTGTTGACTGCAATGTTATTGTTATGCTTGTTGCCAATGGATAGTCAACAACCAACCACTAAGGGAAGACTAAACAAATTCAAGAGAGGCATACTAATGGTGGTGAGAATTTTTAACAAAGAGAGCTGAATAGAAGAAATTCGCAAGTAAACAACTATGAAAAAGTGAATTTTTGTACCGTTTTGTAATACGGTATTGCCAACCAAGAAAAGTCACAAGTGTTGGCCAATGGCCCAGCTGAGCGCATACTGAGTATGAGTACATGTAGAACTGAGCAACGCGCGCCCCGAGCAGGTTTGTTTCCATTTCGTTTTTTGTTTCGGGGAGCACCACCAAGAAGCAGCTGACTGATAGACTGTTTGTTTCTGGCTCGTCGGTTGCCTCAGTGCTGAATCTTTCAACACAATTTAGTCTGAGTTCGAGAATCTAAACAAAATGACGACGTAGTAACGAACGCTCGTGTCGACGATAGAACTAAAAAAAAAAGTGAAAATAAAATCTGAAAGAAATTCAAAGAAAGATTACGATTTGTGCGCTTTTTTTGTTTTATATTTTATTTGTGATTATTTTTGTTTGTGCAAATGTTGGCAATTTCGTTGAGATATTTTCCAAATAGAATTTTTGTTTTGTGAAAATAAAAATAACAAGAAAATTTTTGCCAAAGTTGGAAAAAAACGTGTATAAAAAATACATTAGAAAAGAATAAGAATTTTGCAAAAGATTCCCGAACCGGACCCAAAAACGATCAAAAGCAAATGCGATTTTTTCTTATCTCAAATTGGATTTTGAACTTAACGGACATTCGCTGTCGCTAACGTAACGTTATCGTTGTTATCTTCCTTCGTTGTCGGCATTGTTGTCATCGTCGTCAAAGTGGATTTGAGTGATAAAAAAAGTTTTATGAAAAAATAAAAAGTTCTTAAAGAAAAAAAAAAAAAAATACTCAAAAGAATGTTTTTGAAAGTTAAAATTATACTAATAAATTGAAATAATAATTTCCAAAGAAGGAAATCAACAAAATTTAAGTGAAATTGCAAAGAATTCAAAAAAATTAAAAATTTCAAAAAAAAAAAAAAAACACCAAAATTGTATCCGACTAAAAACAACAATACATAAGAATACTAGCTGGTCTAGTCATTTATTTGTTCTCTCAACTGCCTCGCATTTTTTGGAACAACACACAACATCACATTTAGAAATTTTTGGATATCAACGCCTGTCAGCACCTGTTCTCCCAGTTATTCATCTTATTTGAACGTAATGCCCTGCGAATTTTAAAATTTGCATTTTTATATATCGTTTTTTCAATATGAATTTTATTTACTTATTTATTTCTTTTACAATTGAGTGTCAAAAGAGACGACGAGAAAGCAAAGCAAAGCAAAAAAAACTTATTTAACTCGTTGACATTATAGCTTTCAAGGATTTGAGGCTAATATTCCTTGAGGAGTTCTTGAAAAAATATTAAAACTCAAAACGTGTCTAAAAAAATTAAACTAATGAAAAACTGCCTTTATTTAACTTCATTAATCTGATTCGACTTAAGATGTCTTTCTTTCTGAAACAAATATTATTAAAATATATGTATTTCTCAAAAAATTTAAATTTTTATAATAAGGCGATTCCCGAAAACGTGTAAAGCCTCGTAAACTCGTAAAACTGTAAAATTTCATATTGATTTTGAAAACTTTTACGAGTTTACGAGGTTTTCAAGGCTTTTACACGTTTTCAGGAATCCCCTCAATGTTATTTGATTTGGATCAGAAATAAAACACATAAAACTATTTATTTTATTAAAATTCTTCCATTATAAACTTAGGAAGAATTCCCAAGTTTACTACATTGCCATTTTTCCATAGATATGTTAAGAATCACAACAAAAGGGGAAACGGAAATAATAGTTTGAAATTTAATTTTATATTGGATTTTTTTTTTTGGAATATATTGGTTGTACAACTTAAAAACCGGCATTTTTTTAGCGAAATTTGATGCTTTATTGTGGAAAAATGTTACAATATATTTTATTCAAAGTATTGTCCATTGGAAGCTACAACATTTCCCCATCTTTCAGGAAATTTCTGAATTCCATCCCAAAAAAATTGCGAAGGCTTGGCGGCCAAAAATGAATCGAGCCAATTTTCGATATCTTGAACTTAAGTGAACCGTATTCCTGATAGAGCATTCTGCATTGATCGGAACAAATGGTAGTCTGATGGTGCAAGGTCTGGGCTATAAGGCGGGTGAGGCAAAATTTGTATAGATTTCCCATCCGTTGTTTTCCAGGTAATTTTTGACTGGGGCAGCAATATGTGGCTGAGCGTTATCGTGGTGGAAAATGATTGACTCGTGTCTGGTCGCATACGTTGGCCACTCTGCCTGGATTTTCTGCTTCAATCGGATCAATTGTTGACGATAGAGTTGAGCATTAATGGTTTGGCCACCTGGCAACAGCTCATAATGGATCACACCTAGCTGGTTCCACCAAATACAGAGCATTACCTTCGAAGTGTGAATATTTGGCTTCGGCTGTGATGGGCCGGCCTCACCTTTCTTGACATACACTGTTTTGCGCTTGGGATTATCGTAATGGATCCACTTCTCATCGCCAGTGACAATACGATGCAAAAAACCCTTCCTTTTATGGCGTTCAAGCAGCATTTCGGACATCAAAAATCGGCGTTCGACGTCCCTTGGCTTCAACTCGTATGGCACCCAATTTCCCATCTTTTGAAAAAATCCCAAGGCTTTTAAACGTCTGGAAATTATTGCTCGATCAACTCCCAATGCTTTTGCAAGTTCTCCTTGCGTTTGACATGAATCTTGATAGAGTAATGCCTCCAATTCTTCATCCTCAAACTTTTTCGGCTGACCAGGACGTTCTTTGTCTTCGACATCAAAATCACCACTTTTAAACCGTCGAAACCACTCACGACAGCTTTATTCAGCTGGAGCATAGTCCCCATAAACTTCTACAAGCAAACTATGACTTTCCGCAGCAGTTTTCTTTGCAAAAAAATGACCCAACAGAACCTCCCGCAAATGCTGTCTTTTTCTCCAATTTTCGAAGTTATTCATCGTGAAAAATAATAATGATGCACACAAGATAAAATTGTTTTGTTGACTGATTTTGACAGCTGTCAAATGCACCTTCAAAATGACATATATATAAAGTTCGAGCTTTCACGATATTTGTTAGTACGGATATCCACCGTCAAATTCCGGTTTTTAAGTTGTACACCCAATATTTTTGTATGTATAAATCATTAATATCAAAAGGTTACAAAAATAATGGTATGAAAAAAAAAGAACTTCACCTGTATATTCTGTCTCAACATATCTATGCAAAAGAGGAAATATAGAATCCAAAATCACGATTAAATTCGAGCGAAAATAAACTAAAAAATTTTTAGCCTTCAAAATTTGAAAAAGAAAATCTCAAAACATAGAGAGAATTTCAAATATGAAGAAGTTTTTCCAATCGGTCAGGAAGATTTTTTGTAAAACCAGTTTTATGCAGAAAATGTACTCAAAAAAGCAGAAACCGCCTAGCTTTTATTATGTGAATCTCGCTAAAACTAAAATGAAATTAAAAAAAAAAAAACCAAAATGAAATTGAAACTATCAAGGTTGCTACCTTTGGCTTGGCCAAAAATTAAATACCGTATTTACAGTATACACTATTTTGAAAATTTTACTTGTACGGCGGGTGCCACGACTTCTTGTCCAAATTAACCTAGTTTTCGCTCAGATCTTGTGCTAATTATTCCAGGTGCGTGAAATTTGCTTGGATTGTCTCCAAAAATGCTTTTATTGCATCATTTAGAGACTTTTGCGTCTATGGGAGGTGCCACGCTCTCCTATTCGATCTTTTGCTCAGAGCTTGCATTTGCTATCCTTAGTATCTGAGTGAAATTTGGTTGGATAATCTCAAAATAAAAAACGCTCTCAGTTTAGCATTTCGAAACTTGCACCAGAGGTACCACGCCCTTTCGCCCGAGCTAATCTTGTTTTCTCAGAACTTGAATTTACTATCCTTAGTGTCTCAGTAAAATTTGGTCGGATTATCTATAAAAACACTTTCAGTATGGAATTTTGAAACTTTAGCATATAGGGTGGTTGGATTATCTCAAAAAACCACTTTCAGTTTAGCATTTAAAACTTTTGCTCATGTGGGAGGTGCCACGCCCTCTTGTCCGAACTCGCCATATTTTTGCTCAGATCTTTATCTTACTGTACCTAGTATTTAAGTGTATTTTGTTTGCTTTATCGCGAATAATGCTCTAAATATTGCGTTTTGAATATATTTGTTGTATGGGCGGTAAGCGTGTCTGTTGACTGATTTCGGTCATTTTCAATAAAACGAGCTAACTTCGACGGAGGCAGTGTACCAAATTTCATCGAATTATCTTGCTCCCAAAAAATAAAAAAATGATTTCAACGTAAAGACATCCAGACAGACAGACGGACATGGCAATATCAACTCGGAGGTGATGCTAATCAAGAATGTACTTATATACTTTTCCTTACCTGCCACGCCTCCTTCTCTGCTTTACAAATGGAAAAACAAAGTGAATAAGTATACCCTGGGTGTAGGATATAAAAAAAGAACTTACGCTTTTGTGCGCAATTATCACAGCTTTATTATGACATCAGTCAGAAATTCAAATAAGACTCCAAATTAATAAGTACACTTCATTATATCCCATGTGTATACTTATGATTTACACGTAATTGGCATTCCCCTTTATACAGTTAGTGTTTTTGGAACACGTAGGGTTTTTCCCTACTTAGTGAGCCACATTTTTTGCTTTAAGAAGAAATTTATAATTTCTACAATTAATGTTTTACGTAATGGATAATTTTGATTTTACCTGTAATGCAAAATCAGAATGTTTTCTTATGTTTACAATTTATAAAAATTTTATTGAATAATGGTATGAAATTCCCAGCCACTTCAAATTTAATAACACTGTTCTGCTTCATTTGGGCTTTATTTCGTTTTTTTTTTGGGCGTTATTTTGTTTCAAATAAAAATAATTTCGGCGCTATTACTTTTTTAGTTTTTGGGAGTTATTTAGTTTAAAATAAAAAAACGAAATAACGCCCAAAAACTAAAAACGAGATAACGCCCAAATTATTTTCATACAAATAAATTTTGGGCGATATTTCCAAAATGATTATCGCCCAAATTTATATGAAAATAATTTGGGCGTTATTCCGTTCTTGTTTTTGGGCGTTATATCCTAAAGCCTATTTTTCCCCTCCAAATAAATTTTTGAAACCGATTTTTTAAGAACAAACCAAATTCAAATTAAATATTTAGAATCTGACGGCTCTATAAGAGTGTAAAATGTAATGTTTTCCATGAGGAAAATATTTATGTCCGTTAAAAACGAAATTATCTATTTTTAGCTTAGGGAACAGCTTAATAAGTATTTTTTTGTCTTACGCCGAAAATGATTTAAATAAAAAATTTGAAAAACATAAATTGATTCGGTCTTGAAACCGTTTTTCTACGACATTACAAGAACCTGATCTGAAGGTACAAACGGCGTTAGGAAATAACGCCCAAAAAAAACCAAATAACGCCCAAAAAATAAAATGACGTAATAACGCCCAAAACAAAAACGAAATAACGTCAAAAAAATATGAAATACCTCCCAAAAACGAAAACGAAATAACGCTCAAAATATTTTCATATAAATTTGGGCGATAATCATTTTGGAAATAACGCCCAAAATTTGGGCTTTATTTGGTTTTTTTTTTTTTAACGTTTGCTACTTAATTTGAAACTTCTAGATATCTGTTTTTGAAACCGACTCCAGTTAAGGGATTGCAACCTTACAAGTGTTTTTGTTTAACTTTTATACGATTTATAATTGATGTATCTACCGTATTGCACGAGATGGCCATTTTGTCCACGCCGTTCAAACCTTAGACCTTGCCAGTTTCGGAGTAAATAATGGTTTGAATTACATGACATTGAAAACTCGGATTTTTGATTTTTTGCTACACAGCAAAAAGTTTGAGGATGAAGTATAAACTTTGGATTTGTATTCATTCCAATTTGGTTTTGAATTTTACACCCAGCAAATTGGAATTAATTCAAATCCAAAGTTTATATGTACTTTATCCTCAAACTTTTTGCTGTGTAGATTTCGGGTTTTTAAGCTGGACGACTCGATTAACTGGTCGACGGCGAATATTCCATTTTCTTCTAAAACAATTTTTTTTTACTAAAAACACCCTGTATGTTAAATGTTTGTATAAGAACAAGTCTAAAATAAATTGCAGCAATATCGGAAATTTGCTCAGCAGCTGTTGGTGCTGTTTGTTGTGTGTTGCCATTGTAATGAAAAATAAACGCATGCGGTGCGATTTTTATCACACGGCATCAAGAGTGAGTGAATGAGTAACAATATATAAACGCATTAGAAACAATAACAACAACAACGATAGTAAGTGCAAAGCACAACAACAACGTCAGTAGAAAAATAGGAGTGGATGGTAGCGTCAATTGAAATGTAAAATACGTAACAACAACAGATACAACAGCAAATAAATAGCACTTGAATGCAAATTGCGATTTTCCTGCAACAAATCGTTAAAAGTTGGATTTATTTTTACTTGTTTCTTAATATACTGCAATTGATAAATGCAACGTTTATGTTAAAAGTTCTATAGCTATTCTATGCATTGGTTATACGGGTTTTATGTAAATGCGGGCAATCGGTTTTTTTGTGATTTTTTGGTAATTATTTTGTTAAATAAGATGTATGTTGATCGCAGGGAGGATAGATTTTGTTGTAATTTTAGTGCGTTTCGTTGTTTTCTTGCAAATTATTGTCAGTCATTTATGGATGACATTCAAATTTTTTTGCTTAACGTTTTTGACTAACGCTGAAGTTGTATTTCGTGCACAAAAATTGCAATAAAAATTGGTTTTACAACTTCTGTTCACTTATATACATCACGTCAGTCAGATAACACTGACATCTTATGTTTTTTGTTTTCTAGCATAAGAGAAAAAAATCTCTGCTTCTATATTTTTGCTTTTTGAGTCGTCAGCCATATTTAACTGACATGTTCTGCAAGGAAATTTTTCATGTCAGACAAATATACCTGACATATTTGTTTTCAAGCTTTGTCAGTTGAATATGACTGACGCAAAAACTTGTAATACACAACAATTAAGCAGTATTTTGAGTACTCAACATTCATTTCACTTTCTTACATCACTAATTTATGCCACTTCAAACTTTCAATGTGCACTTTGTGTTCGGCCGCAACGCTTTATCGTTTGCCTGCTGAATACAAAAACTTTTTAAAATAGACTCAATTGCGACGAAATTTTTGCAATTGTCATTTAATTTTTCTTGTTTTTTTTTCTATAAATTTGTCTTCTTTTACTTGGCATTTAGCGGTGCCAACTGACGATAGCGCCGTCACTTCGTCTCCGCGGTTTTTTTTTCTTTTATTTTATTTTTGAATGTTGCTATCGGCGCGGCACAATTTAAAAATTCCTTATTTTCTTAAAATTATCATTGTTGTTGTCACTTGTTATTTTTATTGTTTGTTGTTGCTGTTGTTGTTGGTGTTGTTGTATGCAATTTACAATATTTGTGACATACTCATATTTGCCATAATTCATGATACCACACATACTTAAGTACATAATACAAGTAACAACTGACTGACAATTAAACAAATACAAGTAATACCAATGCAACTCAAAATGGCGGTATTAATTATGTCAACAATAGTCACAATTACAATATTGTTGTCTGCCGCAAAAACCAACAATAGTACACAATAAACTCCCCTTTTCGATTAAGAAAACACGACGATAATGATAAAAGTTTACTTTACAATACAACAAAACAATGTGATAATATGTTAAAAAAACAGCAACATCAACAACAACAACAATTAAAAACATTTGCAAATAGTATCGTCATCGTCGTAATTGTTGTCATCATCGTCGTCATCATCTTTAATTATAGCATCCGGTGTTTTTATGACATATTCATACTCAACGTTAGACAGCTAATGACTGTCCAGCTCCTTTGTCTTCACCCAAGCTCACTTGCATATTTTTAGGCTCATTTGCAGTTATATTGTTTTGAATACAGTCAAGCTTCGATAACTTTGACAACTTGAATTATAAAGATCAAATTGAGCGCCATATTGTGTGGATAAGCTCTGATCATCTAAATAATAGCTCGAAATCTTGATAAGTTGATATTTTTTCTTGTGAATAATGTTGATTCGAGTTAGCGTTGTTTGACTGTATCATTGTTATATGAGTTTTGTATGGTTGCTAAGCCATTATTGTAAATTATAAAGTTATTCATCGTAATCATGCATGCATTTTTATGATAAAAGTTAATAAAAAGAAATATTGCAAACATTTTAAATTGCCATTAATTGATTTCTGACTGTTGTGTTTTACTATCAGTTTTTTCCTCAGAAATCTCAATTTTTATTTGAATGGTAATAAATCCTAGATAAATTTATTTTGAACTAATTAAACAGTCATTTTGTCGCCTGAGTTCTCTTTTGGCTCATCGACACTTTTTGACATTTTGACTTAATATTTATTTCATAAGTTCTGAAGCATGATGTTTTAAATGCTGTTGTCAGAATGCATCTAATTTCTTTAGTTGCCGAGATATGTTGAACTTTTTTGTGTTGAGGAGTGTGGCACCACCAATTTTTTTTTTTGCACACAAACCTTCTGATCGATGCTAACGCACTGTAAAAATTTCATCCGCCTACCACACATACCATTTATTTATGTTTAATATTTGCTCCATATGCATGGAAAAAATCAGTTTGCCATTGGTTTATATTGTATCGAGCAAAGTGTCCACTTGGCTTATCTGGTAAAATATCAAATATCTCGAAATGTACTTTAGTCCCTCTGCTATGTTGGCGCGTGTTTCATTTTCCGCTCCATATGCTCTTCAGACGAATTTATGGAATTGAAAATTTCCGAGTGGAGGTTTTGAACGTAGGTCCTCTACATGCAGCACAAGTCATTAGACCGATACACTATCGTTTGCTGTTCATCACAGTGGACGAACTGCCAAACACTATGTACTCAGTAACCTTATAATTTCACTGACACAATCGATACACAATTGAACCACTTTTGGTACTAATGATGGATTATTTATTACATTTGGATAGTGTTGGGCAAACTAAGACCATAGCATTCTTGAAATTATATCAGCGTCTTGGTCTCGAAAAATTACCAAGACTAATTTCACTACATCTGGACCATTGTTGATACAAATGACCGACTTTGTATTACATTTTGACCATATTTGTTACAATTGATAATTTTAGTTAATTTATTCGATTTATTCCATTATGGACTACTTCAAAACATTAGGATATTTAAATGATGACACAATTTCTCACGCTGACTTGGTATTCGGATGTCTTGCCAACCAAAAACTTCATCACAGATAGATGTAGAGTTGGAATAGTCACTTGCATAGGCCGCTTTTTCTGTGGATCGTCTTCGAGTGACTCCCACATAGACTTTGCCACATGTAAGTCATGTTTTTTTCACCGCAAACCGACGACATCTCTTCCAGTATGGTTTGAATAGACTTTCCTCGCTTAGCGAGGCACTTTATAAGGGAGTAAGACTCGCTTTTCTTCATATTTTACAATTTCTTCCCGAATGTGTTGCTTGGTCGCTAATAATTTGAAGATTGACAATACAATTATGATAAAAAAACATCAAACTTCGCCCAACTAGAAATTAGTTCAGGTTCAGATCTGATTCGGTTCAGGTTGACTTAAGTATGATCAGGAACGAGTCATTCTTTCTAATCAGACAGTTAACGTCACACCTCATTTGAGAGGTTCCGATTCTGATCACAAATTATTTTTTAAGAACGGATAATGTTATCGGATCGGAAAAGTGAATTATTTAGTTTTGAGGATCTGATCATTCTCATAAGAGTTTAATAAATGTTACTCTAATAAGAGTGCCATACTTTAGGGAAATTGTCCAGTAGCTTCCCTCAAACTATGTAACGCAGAAAGTAATCGATGCAAACAATATTTTCGATTACATGTGAGCGAATAATTTACTGCTGTAATCGAATACCCCCAATGATATATACATATGTGTTAAAATATTGCCTTATGTAACCCAGAAATTAATCGATGCAAACAATTTTTTCGATTGCTCCATCGATTCCATGTAAGCGATTACTGGGGTAAGAGATTACGCCTAATGACATGCATGTGTTAAAATAATGCCTTATGTAACCCAGAAATTATTCGATGCAAACAATTTTTTCGATTACGCGATGTATTACATGCAAATGATGATTTTACTGGCATAATAATCAACCGAAATGAGTTTGAGAAAGCTTTTTATGGTCGAGCTAACTAAAATGAATTTATTTTTAAATTAAATTAATAATAGCACAGTCCTGCATGGGTTTACCTCTCTAAGTTTTAAAAAGCGATTTCTTTAGATTTAAGTGTGCTGATTACGAGAAAAATAGTGAAAAAATTCCAGCACGTCACAATTTTCAGTGATTTAAATTTAACTTAAGTGCCTTTTTTGTATATACAAGACTACCACGCCTATACTACTGGACGTATCAAAACCATATTTGCACCAGATATTTTTTTGGTGGTCCAACACATTTATAAGAAATATGGGATCGATTGGACAAGGGGGTGTTGTACCCCTCATACAAAAAAAAATCTCTATATAATTGAAAATTTTATTTGAGTCGCTCCTACGCCCGCACCAGTTGGTATATTAACACCATATATCCGCCTGATATTCCGACAGATTTTCCTTGATAATAGAGGTAATTGAATGAAAGTACGGTGCGCTCGGTACATAAAGAAAACATACCAAAACCAAAAAAAAAAAATAAAACTCATTTCTACTCACTTTACCTGCATTATGAAACTTGATATCTGGATGAATATTATTGATAGCAACTATCAAGATCGTACGGGAAGCACCAACAAAATATATGGTGCAAGAATGGCTTAAATATGTTGAGTATTTTAGGCGTGATATTGAAGAGTACTTAAGCACAAACGATTGAATTAATAAGTTTTCAAATGCTGCACAGACGAACAAGGGTACCCCTCTTAAAATTACGAGAGTGCTTTTTAATGTATTTTTTGATGCTGAGCCCAAATCCGTTTACAGAATTGCTCTATCGCGTCCAAATTTTGAGAAAATTTAAAAAAACAGTGAAAAACACACGATTTTTAATTTTTTTTGAGGTTATGAAAACTGGAATATCTCAAAATTCTGACGTTATGGAAAGAAACCAAGTTCAGATTCGTGATCAAGAGGTCCCAAACCACCATAATTGGCTTCAAAATTTAAGAGAGGAAAAAAAAGTGTCGATTTTGCAGGCCTGTGTAGTTAAACTTAATTATCTGTATTAGGTGAAATTCTAAAGTCCTGACACAAATTTTGATAAGTTATATTTAATACGAGCTGGATCAGATCAATTAAATATTTCTTATTACGATTTAGTTCAGGATATTGGATGCGATATAAAAAAACCTATTGGAACCGTATTATGGTTTTTAGTATAAGATCCCGTTGAGGAACTGATCAGAAAGCTTTATTAAGAAATACCTGATCCGGTTCTGACCATAAACCGGAATACCTGATCAACATTTTAGTCGGGTATTTGCTGAAGACAATATAAATCGATAGATTGAGTTGAAATTTTAAATTTTACGGAATATTTATATGCATGTAATTGAACCAGAAGACCTTGAGTTTAATCTCACTAGAAAACCTAAAGAAGTTGTAAATAAAAGTTATTAATCGAAATAAGCCCAATGAAAATAAAATCCAACCTTTCATGTGACCTCTACTTGTGTTGCACTTCAAATAGAAACGCTCATATACTAAAATAATTATATATTAAATATTTAAAAAACATTAAATTTATCTTCATAAAAATGCAATTCATCATATTTTGCACATATTCATTATAGTCGTAATTTTTGCTTTTGTTTACATTTTAACTTAGACGAATAAAAAGAAAAGAAATTGTTTATTTTTATTATTTTATTACTCTATAAGATAATTACAATTTGTATTATTTAACTTTTTAGCGTTGCCCTGATTTTAGACGCATCACGTTTTTACTGCGCCGACATCGCCGACTTTTATTCTGAATTTCGCGTGATTAAAATTGAAAAGAGAATAAAATAATAATAAATAAATTTAATTCTGCGAACTTAACTATTGAACATCGAGTAAATTGCATTTGAAAAAACATAATATGGAAATTACAAATGCGCATATCAATTTATTAATTAAAATTAATATTGTTTGTCTATTCATTTTTGCTTATTTCATACATATGAGATTATCTTTCGAACAGCTGATTCTCATTCTAATTAATAGTTAATTTTATTGTAAATTGCCCACGAACTGTTGTTTTTGTATACTAATTAAAAGTCTTGTTCTAAATTGTAACGTTGCATCAGCCTTCCTAGATGTGGAGTATCATCTTTCAATAAATTTGACTTTGACTTATTAATTGCATTGTATGTAGATCTTTGGAAAATTTTCAATTTGTTATTAATTGAATGCCGCTTTTTTAGTGCAATGCTAATCAATTTTTCACATATTTGCTGACAAAAATTAACACTATTTGTTATTAGATTTAGATATATGTGTTATAATACAAAGTTTTTTTTCATGTTTTGCTTAAGTTAACAAAATATCCTACGTATTCCCGTCATATTTATTATATAAAGTTACTAAATAATAAAATAATTTGTAGCTATGATAATTTCATTGTTAGATTGATTTCTAAATTTATTTATAACACGTGCCACCGTTGAAAATTTCCTTTTGAAGCAATGTTTCATTTAAATAATTAAATACCATTAGTGAGTAGAAAAAAATTTGACGAAGGATTTTTCGAAGTTGGGCGATTAGGCGGCGCTATAATTGTTCAAAGTTCGAAGAATCAAGCATTATGAATATGAATTTTAAATTTTTTCTTTCTCACGATCAACACAAAATTTGGGATGTGTTCTAGTATAGCATTTTCGATTCCAAAAGATTTTTCGAAGTTGGGGCGTAAAGCGGAACTACAGCGCTTCAATGTTGGAAAAATCAAGTAGTATAACCGTATTATTTGGGTTAAAAACTCAAATTTTTTATAGGAAATCTTTATTTCTCTTTTACGATATCTTCTAAACATAACTTTGGCATACTCTAGTGATTATTTACTTCGAAGATATCAAAGATGCATCTAGCACAGTTTGGGAGAGAATTATAGAAAATTATGAAAAAAGACAAATGCATTTTTTCCCTCCCACAATCAATGCAAAATTTGGGATGAGGTCCAATACGACATTATCGATAGCAATTATTGTGTAGAGAAGCACAACCAACGGATTTTGTATGATTGGGTCTTTAAGCAGCTCTATAGCTCCAAATGCCCACAAAAAATGTGTCTTCGAAATTTCACCCTACTGTAAAACTCTAAATTTTCATTTGGATAATTTTCTTAAAGGTCTTATTTCATTATATCCTGTTTTTATGAGTCTTTTTTACCCATTTTTCCGAAAATCATTTACACCTTCTATTTTTCTATCAATTTCATGATAAATGGAGACATTTAATTTTGGGCTTATGCTCCTCCAGGTTACAACAGAATAAATACTGCATACATATCAATTTTGAATCAATTTTTATGCTTCTGACAAATAAATAATTTGGAAGTTATTAACAATTGAGTAAGATTTTTGACAAAGAAATGAGCTGTTTATTTTGAAAGTGGCCTAAGTCCATTTCGGAGCAAAAGTAATGTCATAATATGAAATAGCTGGCATTTTGTTCAGAACGAATAAAATTGAATTCTGTCTTTGCAGAAAGCTTACCACATTATTTGAAATTAATAACGTTATGTTTAAAAAATAGTATCGGGCAAAAAATCGATTATTACGGCACATTACTTTTGCCCCGAAATGGACTTAGGCCACTTTCAAAATAAACAGCTCAAATATTTGTTTCTAGTCAAATTATTTTTTCTGTGCTTGTATTGAAAAGTCAATAATTATGAGCAAGAAATATTTGTTTATTTTTTATGGTTTTGTAATTATTAACAAATATATGATTAATAATACCATATTGTTAGATTTCTTTTCATATGTGGCATATGAAGTTACTTATATGAAATACTTATTTACTTCGCTTATATCAAATATATATCATCTATTGATTATTACAAAATCTTGATTTATACAATCAAGCAGTTTTTTCTGTGTATCCTTCACTACTTTATCTTCTTGTCTTTTAAACTCTTTTTGTAGTTTAAGTAAAAAAAGTAACAAAAATTGCATTTATTAATTTTAATATGAAAAATGATAGGAGTGTACTTGTAATACTACAAAAAACAAAAAGTTATGCAAATTTACTGAAGTATCTTGTTTCTTCTAAATGGATTTTAATTGCATGTATTAATGCAAACATTCTACGACTACTTTAAGTTAGAATACGGTCGGTAGGTCTAGCGTTGCAATGGCTGTTAGAACTATGGAAAAGGTCAATTTACTCAGTCACTTACTGATGGTTGCCAACTATTTGAAATTCAGTAATTGATCATCGTTAAGTTGACAACGTATTGCATAAAATAAAGAAAGATGATAAAAATGTAAAGAAGAAGAAAATATGAAAGAAAGATACCGACAAACATTGTTGCCATAGAGTAAAGGTCGCACTGACTCCGCAGAGTGTGCCACAACGGTAGGGTGAAGTATAGAAATATTTGACATCAATTAGAGGGTTTATTGCAAGGGATTTTTTCATTTTTCATTTTGCAGATGAAAGTTAATTTACTTGATTATTTTGTTAAGAGGGTGTGGCGCTAACTTTTTGTCTGTTTCTAATGTTTTTTTTTATTATTTAAAATGTGTTAAATTTTACACACAATTGCATTTATTCCTTTGTTGTGGAAATTTTTTAACCCTTTCAATTTTATTAGTTTCCTGGCGTCAGGGGTTGGTTGTCATAAAAAACCTTTGTGTAACGATAGGGAAAAATTAATTTTAATAATTACCGACAGCTGTCCAGCGGGAGTTATATGGTTTTCTTCCTGTCTGACAGCGGTTGATTGTGATACCTGGTGAGAAATGCGCGTTTATTACCTTACACTTTCGAATTGATTGGTTGCATAGGGTAGAGGGATTGAAATTCGAAACTCAACTAGTGAGTTCTTCAATTCCTGTTTTTGTGGGCGCCTTTCATGGACGCCTCCTTATAATATTAGCCTTTTTTTTATTGCTGTGATGGATAGAGAAAAAATTCACTCTCTTTGATACTCATTTAGTTTTCATACCATTCAAAACCTTTATGATATTCCGGAAAATATTGTAGTTGTCCCTCATTGAAGTATAGTAGATGTCCACATTTGTGGACATGAGATTTCCGAATAAAATATTTGCTTATTCCTCTCATATATTGACGCAATGGGGAGAGAAAAGATTCTCTTATTTAATTTTTCTGTTTACTTTTTAAAAGATATGTGTTTCTTCTGGATATCCAAACGTTGTCCACATATGAGGACATTTAAAAAATATTGTTTGTTTACAAAATTTAGAAATTTTTTTTTTTCGGAAGTGTTTTATTTAGACCTAATTCAGTCAAAATACTTAATCCTAAGTGGATTCAAGAGTTTATAGATCTACTTCCACGCTACATGTCAAAAGTGTTGTGTGTCATCAACTCAAGTAGCATAGTAAGCACAACACTGTCAATACAAAAATGCAATTAACTGCAGTCACGTGCGCGTAATATTATAAATTGTTATTATTTTAGGGGAAAAATATTTTAAAAATTTTATTTCTTTATTTTATTTTCTTCCCTTGTTCGATTCACAGAGTACATTAACAATTTGTTGCCCCTCTTTCCATAGAAATTTGAGAGAGAATGTTTCTATTAAAACAGCGCCAATTTATAGAAAAACACTTGGGTTTTGTTGTCCTTACCATTAGAGTTAGTATCCGTAGCAACGCTCCTTTTGGTGGCTATCAATTAAATACAGTCAGTCGTTCGTTCGCCATGGTCTATCGTCACTTTCGAAACCATGGTGTATGGTTGGTTGGTGGTGGTGTTCTGTCGTTGTCTTTCAGCCCATTAAAATAATTGCTATGTTAAAAATGTTATTCTTATTTACTCAATGGACTTGTAGAAAAAATTCACAAATGTTGTTCCTTTGCATGTCGTCTGCTGCTCGGTTTGGCACACGCTGACATCTAGACAAAAGCTGTGCTGTGCTGTGCTATTGTGGTACCAACGCTAATTACGCGCACAACATGACTGACATAATACAAGCGGCAATGGGCAATGATGGGGGAAAGGGGGATTAAAGGGGGGTGTGACAAATAAATTTTGTTATTTAAAAATTTATTTTTTTTTGTTTTTGCGCATAAAATATAAAAAAATTGTTATTGCCCCTGCTATAAGAACCATATAGCGTATGTACAAAAATATTTGTATTTGCCTGTAGCTCCATTTTTTAGTAGAAAATCAACAACAATTAAAAAAAATTTTAAGTTTTTTTTTCACGATTGTAATAAAAGAACAATTTGAAAAACTTTTATTTTGTAATCAAATTACAAGGCATATTTTTAAGTGGTCTCTATGACCGATTTCTTGTACAATTTATTACTAGGAGTTATTATTTTTGAGCGCAGTGTTTTTTTTGGGTAGATATTCTTATGAATAGAATGTACGCTCGAACGTTTCACAAAACGGAAGTTGAAGAAATTTTGCGAACTTAGACGTAGCAAAAAAAAAAAAAAACTAGTAAGGGTGTTACCTTTGGCCTGGCCAAACATTAAATACCCTACACAGCAGTATTTTGAAAATTTTGCTTATATGGGAGGTGCCACTCCCTCTTGTCCAAATTCACCCAGTTTTTCTCAGAGTTTGCAATTATAGTTCTTAGTATTTGAGTGAAATTTGGTTGAATTATTTCAAAAAATGTTTTCAGTATACCGTTTCGAAGCTTTTGCTTGTCCTCTTGTCCGATTTTATCCAGTTTTTGCTTAAAGCTTGCATTTATAGTTCTTAGTGTCTGAGTAAAATTTAGTTCGATTGGCTCAAAAAACGCTTTCAGTATAGCGTTTTGAAGCTTTTGCTTATATGAGAGGTGCCACGCCCTCTTGTTCGAATTCGCCTAGTTTTTGCTCAAAGCTTACAATTCATAGTATTTATATGTATTTCGGTTGCATTAGCGTGAAAAATACTCCAAAAGTTGCATTTTGAAGATATTTTTTGTATGGGCGGTAGGCGTGTCTGTTGACCAATGGCTATATCGACTCAGGAGGTTACTCTGATCAAGAATATATATACTTTTCTATATCTGCCACGCCTGCTTTTCTGCGTTACAAACGGAAGAACAAAGTGTAGGGCATAAAAAAAAATAGAAAGAGTGCTCCTATGACAATGAAATTTAGTAGCTATATCTAACAGCTAGTTAAGAAATATTCCAAAAATAGGCGTGATATGTCAAAAAGTCACGCCTACCTCCCACAGAAAATGAACTATAATTTTTTCACCCTAAAAGTGTGTAACACATTATTTCCATAAACAATTTCTTATATTGGAAACTAGCACCGAAGTTGCTTTTTTCAGAAAATTTATAATTTTTTTCTATTGGCGCAAATACCCCATACATTTTTTGACTTAAATTGAAAGAGTAGATTCTCACCTTTTATTTTTTATATTGTAGTTAGAAAAAGTAGCTAGACGCAGCTAACTTAGTATTTTTCCAAGGAAAATTGCAAACGCTGCATTGCAAAGAGCCATTGAGTCATTCTAAATTGCACATATCCTTAAATATATTCTAAAAATACAATAAAAATGTCTGTAACAAAAATAATTTTTAAAAATCACCACTGGTTTGCATGAAAAAGGTAATTCAGACATAAAATCTTTGAGTTACTTAGGCTTCATTTTTCGAAGAAAAAATATTAATTTTAAAAGAAGTAATAACGTCATCTTCTTAGTAAACCATCTAACTATAAAACTGCAGCATAGGATTTTTAAAATTCGGTGGTCAAAAATTGCTTTTTTTGAACCAAAGAAAAAAACCAAGATTCCGAAAAAATTTTTTTGATAAAATAAAATATCATACCTCGGTGTATTATTTTATTTATTCGGACATTTCATGTCGGACGTTTCACATTTGTCCATTCAATCAACACGATTCCCTTTTTCAGTGTCTAAATTAGAGATATAACAAATCACTGATTTCTCATCAGATGTATATCTCGCAAGTCATACATACATACACTGAGAAAAGAGTATGTTTCGATCAAAGAATTATATTTGATTGAACATTTTAGAAAATATTTGTTAATAATTAACAAATTTCGGTAAATATTAATATGCCTTTAATAGGACCTTGAAATATTGTCGATTGGGCCAAAACTGATATCTGTTTGATGGAATGTCAAATATTTGCTTTAACTTAAAAAAAACCTTGTCTGGGATTCGAACGCACTCTAAAAAAAAAAATAATTAAAAAAAAATCTTTCTTGTCTGGGATTTGAACCTACGCCCCCAGGTTATAACTCAAACATCTTATACATTGAGCTAACTCTATCTACTTTAATTCTAAACAAAAAGTCATACAAAAAATTCAACAAGTATTGAAAAATTTCAAAAACATACTGACATTATTTTCAAAACATTATTTTCAAAAGTTACAAAAAACAATCAATACTTGTTAAATTTTGTGTTTGACTTTTTGTTAAAAATAAATTCAAAATAACAATCACTACAAACGTAGATAGAGTTAGCTCAATGTATAAGACGTTTGACTCATATCCTGTGGGTCCTATGTTCGAATCCCAGACAAGAAAGTTTTTTTTCTTTTAAATTAATTATTTTATTTTTTTACTTCACTTTGTTGATTGACTTTTTGATTTGATATAACTTTTTCGTATTTCAATTTGTATATGTAGAACATCTATAGTTATAATATAGTTCTGATTGTTAAGCTGTAAGATTCAGTAATTTACATTCGGTCATTGCGTCCTGAGGTTTAAAGAATTCAATACGCGCGGCATAGTTCCAATTCGCTATACATGGATTCCCTCTTACGATTGCAATGAACCAAGGTTACAAATGTAGCTGGTAAATATATGGTAGCATCTAACAAAGAACAAAAAATGCCCCGGGGGTATGAGTTCAATTCCCACCCAGATATGATTTTTTTTTGTGTTTTTTTTTGTTTTTTTTTTGTTTTTTTTTTTTGCAATTTGGCGAGTGCATTCAAATTTCAGAGAAGAGTTTTATTTTTAATTTATAACAAATATTATATATTATGATGTCGCCGTGATCCTAGCAAATATTGTCATATTAGTTTCTAATTAATAAAAAGATTAATAATAATAAAGGTCTAAATTCAAAACAATAAATGTCTTTATATGCAAACATATATTTGGTAATTATTAACAAATATACGATTGAACCAATAAAATTGCTCAAATATGCCACTCATTAAATGATATCAAATATTCGATTCGCCTATATCAAATATATTATTTGTTAATTATAACCAAATTTTGATGTATATAATCATATTGTTTTCTCAGTGTACGTTACTTTGTTCAGAAAAACTTTGCCAACGTTTCAACAAAAAGCAAGTTGGTGTTCACCTTTCTCCCGATGCATTTTATATACTCATCAAATCTCATCGGTGTGCGTCAAAAATAACGAAAAACTGTACCTAAGATGCCAAGGAAACTTCATAAAGTTAAAGCCCATAAAAAATCATAAAATTCATCTCTACAAAGTTTCCTCAAATTGTTGAAATTAAAGAAGTTATGGCGAATCTCAAACCTCAATACAAAATATGAAAACATGATATTCAAAAACGAAAACCGACCCCTAAAACTATGCAAGATTCTTTTTTTTTATTTATTTGCATACTGTTTGAAATGTCAAATGTTAAAGAAAAGAATATTGCACAGTTTTAGAGGGTGATTTTCGTTTCTGAACATCCTGTTCTTAATTTTTTGTACTAAGGTTTTAGATTCGCTATTACTTCTTCAATTTCAACAATTTGAGGAAACTTTGTAGAGATGAATGAAATATAGCCCACATCGAGACATTTACAAGGATATATTATTCTTGATCGGACGTCAAATGGCGGAGAAATAGAAAAAAATCAAGGAGCGTGTTATTCAGAGGTTGAAAAAAAAAAAATGTTTTTCCTTAAAAATCAAAACCGATAAGCTTTCAAAATGGGGGGCTTACAGCGAACTTTTTTTTTGCGATACTATCTAGTGCCCAACCACTATTGGTTTTTTAACAGATGTTTTTGCATTCCAGTCGACATGTTCGGTTTGTCTCCCACTCCTATTAACTTTTCACAGATCGAGATAAGAATTGTAATCTAAAGAGGTCTTGAAACAATGAAGCTCAACTTTATCTAGATTATTTGTAATGTATTGTAATAATATTCGAAAGTCCCCTATTACTTTTAAAATAATTACATAGTGTGATTCTGTGCTGAAAACACCAAACGCAAAGCAAGAAATTGTCTGTGACTCAGATGAACTGTTTTTTAATTATGAAATATCTTTATTGCATTTTTTTTTTAATGGGGGAACATTTAACTCTGTGAAGGGATAGTTGACTATTAAGCAACAAGTTGTAGCAAATTCTTTGTATTTTTATTTTTTTTTTTTATTTTTTTTTTTTATTTTTTTTTTTTTTATTTTTTTTTTTTATTTTTTTTTTTGTTATTTTTGCTTGAGAGATTGTGATGGTGCGTTAATATCACAGGAATTTCAAGTATCCACATGCCAGTTATTGCTCACACTTTGTGGTTTTTTCCTTGTATGCAAATTTTTATGACTTCATTGACCCTACACAACGCATAATCGCGACAAGTGCAGTATATTTTTTAAAATTTTTATATATCTTCATCTCATTTATTTTTAAAATATTTTCTGAGTATTATTATTTCGTTCTTAATTTTTTTGTGTTTACATAATTCACGCAAGACTCTCATTATATGGTACGGTTATGCCAACAATATTTTCAGCGATTCTTCATTTCTAATGTTAAGACCAAGACCTAGACCGAAACCAAAACGTAAAGCCCAAAATCAAAAACAAGACTCAATACCAAAACTAAAACCAAGACTCAATGACAATAGCATCCTTGGTCTTGCTTTGCTCATTACTTTGGGAACTTTCTGTGTTTCTTTGCGTAGCACACTGGTTCAAAATCCTTAAAAGCTGGCCAAAAGCAAAAAAAAAAAGTTTTTTTAAATTAACTTTTTATGAACCGTATTGTCAAACAGATATTCATAGACCTCAAAAAATTTGTAAGAAAGATCCAAGTATTCCTACAATGCTCTTGGAATGTCTCCAAAAGTACGCTCCTCAGACGCAAAATTATGTGAGTTAAAAGTAAAAATTAAGTGTTCACTGTAAAAATTGTGTGGTTACTGCAAAACTGAACCGATTTTAATGTTTGAATATGGAATCTCTTTGTAAAGAAAATACTATCGACCCTCTTTTTTCAAAACTTGCAATAATTTATACTTTAACGGTAATCATGATTAACTTAAAATCAAATTATTTCACAAAATCAGTATGCAATGGTTATGAAAAAAGCCCAGAACTAATTTATACCAAGTCATACCACCAAGATTTTTTGGATTTAAGAAGATTGAAACCTTTTCTAACACATATAAAAAAATTGAGGTGCCTTTTTTGGCTTTTTTCTTTGACGCGATTTTTTCTGAAGCACCCATAAAAAAATTTAACTCATATTGCTTACCAAGTGTCAATATGTGTTGCTCGCCTGAAATGCAAAACTTTTATATTATTATACAGCTTATACTCCATGATAACGGAATCTAAAACCCATTTTTATGTAGATCAATTTACCGTCACACACAACTCTATCAAAGTTAAAGTTTTGCAATAAATTTTTAAATTGGATATAAAAATTGTGCAAGTGTTGTTTTTTGCCATTTTGAATCCGCCATTTTGTTTTTAAAAAAATCTAACATCAGATTCATAATCAGTGACCCCAAAAACCCCCGAGTAAATTTTTTTGTTGGATTTGGCTGAATATTTATGCAATTCGTCCACCATTTTGAATGCACCATTTTCTTTTTTTCGTAATCAGCGACCCCAAAAACCCCCAGGTAAAAAATTTCGTCTCGAAACTTCAATGATTTCAACTTTTGGCCAGCTTTTAGGGATTTTGAACCAGTGTGCGTAGCAACTTTTGCAAAAAGAAAATTTTTCTGTAAAAAAAAAAAAAATTTTCGTTCTCAAATATGTTTCTTGTTATGTATATTGTAAGTCCTTTCACAAAATATTTTTATTCTGTTAAAAACTTTTCGTGGTCTAGAATTTGTGTGTAAATGTGCACAAAGTTCAAATTATTTTAATATTTTGTCATTAAGCGAGGTAAGATTAAATGCAAATTTTTCAATATTAACAACGACAAAATACGCGGTCACACAAAGCTGAAAAGAGGATACAGCATAAAGAGAAAGATTAAAAGCTGACAGACACTGACTTCATGTTTGTTGTTTTCTTTTTGTTTCACATTTGTCATTGTATCAGGGATGATAAATGAGCTTTTCTATTTTGTACCAAATAGCAAAAAAAGTACTAAAACTGGCCAAAAAGTACCAAAATTATTTAATACATATGTGGTAAAAATTTGACCATTAAGGGATTCTAGTCTATATAAAGAGCCAATGAATACCATTCCAAAATCATTTGATGTAGTACATTTTTGTCCGACTATTTTTGTGAACTTTTTTTCTGAGCTATGTAGAAAAACAATCCTGTTTTCCATACAAAAATTGTATTTTTGACCTAAAAAAAACTATAACCCGCATAAAATTTTCATCGGAGTTAAAATATTTTGTGAATGTTCGTAACAAGGAACATATTTCAGATGTTACCAGAAAACCCTTTTTTTTGTATGGTTGTGGACCCACCTGAAATTAGTTAAGAGAAATTTCCAAAAAACGTATTGTTTTTTTTTTTTTTAAATATTATATATTTACACAGATGTACATATTTGTTTTTCTTGAATTTTTTATTTTTATTCCGGCTATATTTTAACTTTTGTTTGTTTTTGTTGTCATCAACTTTATATGTACATAAAATTTTCGAATTCAGAAAAACTGCGTCAGAAATATTTGCATATTTTGTATGTAGATATTTTTTATTTAATATTATTCTGTTTACATTTAAAGTTAATAATCAAAAATTTTAATTTGAAATTCAATTTTCTTTTTATTTTTGTTGTTGTCTTTGAGTTAATAAAAATAAAATTTTAATTGTATACATATGTTAAGTTAATTTATCTTTGACTTTTATTTACGGTGTCTTTGATGTCTTCAGTTGTTGATGTTTTTTCTGTTTTTCTTGTTATACCTCGGAAATATGTATTTTTTTTTATTTTAATTTCTAAAATTCCTAAGAGGATCCAATCCATCTCTTCATAACATAAGCATCTAAACAAAACAATTACAGCTTTTGAGTGCATTGCACTCAAACACTTAGATGCATAGAGATACATGGATGCTCTCTTTTATATCACTCAAACTTTGAATTATTTTTTACCAGAAATTTTTTTTTTTTTTTTGTTTTTCACTTTGATTTCTATTTTTTGTTTGTGTTTTAGTTGTGGTTTTTGTCTTTGTTTTCTTTTAATCAAGTGAGAATTCGGTAAATGCTGCCGACGGGCTTTATGATTGTTGTTGTTATTGTATCTTTTAGTTTTTGGAAGCGCATCATAGACTTTGTGCTGCAGTACACGTCTACATTTATTACACTGTACCAAATTAAGTTTTCTCAAAATAAATTTTCGGAAATTCTCGGAAATGAAATTTGAAAATTATTTATATACAGTGACTCACGAAATTGATCACGCTTTGGCTATGAATGCAAACAACCAATAAGAAGTCTGAAATGGGTTTGTATTTTTAATGTGTCTTTATTTTGGTAAACTACATTAAGTAGAGGAAAATAAATAAGGGACAAATTCCATGAAAACTCTTTCTTAAATAAAAAATAATAAAACAAAATCAAAAATACTCAGCGTGATCAATTTTGTGACTTCACATTATGAACCTCGGAAACTAATGTAAATATTTTGTATAGCCTCCTAGTGCATCAATAACTGCTTTTATTCTTCTGGCCATACTATGTAGAAGAGTTTCACAAATTTCTGGAGCAATAGCATCTCAAGCATTTTGAGCCTTAGGCCAAAATTCATTAAGAGTACCAATTTAACCTTCCATCAATTTTCTCAATATGCCCCATAAGTGCTCGATAGGATTGAGGTCTGGAGATTACGAGGGCCTTTTTATTGTTGTAATTCCATTGTCTCCAAGCAATTTTTGTGTCCTCTTTGCAGTTTGTTTTGGATTATTGTCTTGCTAAAAGACAATAATCGAAGCATTTACTCTCAATTCTTGTAAAATACCAAGCAAATGACTTCGTAGAATTCCACTGTAAGACTCTGCTGTTATTCGACCTTCAATTTTGGTAACTCTACCAACACCTCCAGTGGTTAATCATACCCACATCATTAGTGAGCCTCCTCTAAACTCAAACTTTGTTGACTCAAAGGGCGTGCAAAAGTTAAAAGCCATTGAGGCACAGAAAGTTGCGTTGGGAGCTTGTCAAATGTTATAAAGACTGGAGCACTTACGATTGCGAGAAGGTTATATGGTCAAATAAGACCAAAATAAACCACTTAGGATCGGAAATCAGTGAGTGGGTTTGGAGGAGTAAGGGTTCGAGACTTCAGCCATACTACGTTAAGCCCACACTTCAGTTTGGAGAAGGCTCAATAATGGTGTGGGTATGTATGACCACTAGAGGTGTTGGTAGAGTTACCAAAATTGAAGGTCGAATAACAGCAGAGTCTAACAGTGAAATTCTACGAAGTCATTTGCTTGGTACTTTACAAGATTTGAAAGTAAATGCTTCGATTATTGTCTTTTAGCAGGACAATAGTCCAAAACACACTGCAAAGAGGACACAGAAATGGCTTTCAGATAATGGAATTACAACAATAAAATGTCCCTCGTAATCTCCAGACCTCAACCCTTTTGAGTACCTATGGGGCATATTGAGAAAATCGATGGAAGCTTAAATTGGTACTTTTAATGAATTTTGGCCTAAGGCTCAAAATGCTTGAGATGCTATTGCTCCAGAAATTTGTGAAACTCTTCTAGAAAGTATGCCCAGAAGAATAAAAGCAGTTATTGATGCATTAGGAGGCTATACAAAATATTAACATTAGTTTCCAAGGTTCACATTGCGAAGTCACAAAATTGATCACGCTGAGTATTTTTGATTTTGTTTTATTAGTTTTTATTTAAGAAAGAGTTTTTATGGAATTTGTCCCTTGTTTATTTTCCTCTACTTAATGCAGTTTTCCCAAAATAAAGACACATTAAAAATACAAACCTATTTCAGACTTTTTATTGGTTGTTTGCATTCATAGCCAAAGCGTGATCAATTTCGTTAGTCACTGTATGTGACTCTTCTAGGACTCCTTGATCACTGGAAAACTCCGAAAATTTAATGAGTTATAGCATTTTGAAATCGTAAAATGAAAAGCTGAAGTTTGAAGATATCGAAGTTCAAAGTTTATCAATCGGCAATTTTTACTGGGAAGAATAAATATATAATTTAATAAATGAATAAATAAATAAATACAATAAATTAATGAATAAATGAATAAATGAATAAATGAATAAATGAATAAATGAATAAATGAATAAATGAATAAATGAATAAATGAATAAATGAATAAATGAATAAATGAATAAATGAATAAATGAATAAATGAATAAATGAATAAATGAATAAATGAATAAATGAATAAATGAATAAATGAATAAATGAATAAATGAATAAATGAATATATGAATAAATCAATAAATCAACAAATCAATAAATCAATAAATCAATAAATCAATAAATCAATAAATGAATAAATGAACATATGAATAAATCAATAAATCAATAAATGAATAAATGAATAAATGAATATATGAATAAATCAATAAATGAATAAATGAATATATGAATAAATCAATAAATCAATAAATGAATAAATGAATAAATGAATAAATGAATAAATGAATAAATGAATAAATGAATAAATGAATAAATGAATAAATGAATAAATGAATAAATGAATAAATGAATAAATGAATAAATGAATAAATGAATAAATGAATAAATGAATAAATGAATAAATGAATAAATGAATAAATGAATAAATGAATAAATGAATAAATGAATAAATGAATAAATGAATAAATGAATAAATGAATAAATGAATAAATGAATAAATGAATAAATGAATAAATGAATAAATGAATAAATGAATAAATGAATAAATGAATAAATGAATAAATGAATAAATGAATAAATGAATAAATGAATAAATGAATAAATGAATAAATGAATAAATGAATAAATGAATAAATGAATAAATGAATAAATGAATAAATGAATAAATGAATAAATGAATAAATGAATAAATGAATAAATAAATAAATGAATAAATGAATAAATGAATAAATGAATAAATGAATAAATGAATAAATGAATAAATGAATAAATGAATAAATGAATAAATGAATAAATGAATAAATGAATAAATGAATAAATGAATAAATGAATAAATGAATAAATGAATAAATGAATAAATGAATAAATGAATAAATGAATGAATGAATAAATGAATAAATGAATAAATGAATATATGAATATATGAATAAATGAATAAATGAATATATGAATATATGAATAAATCAATAAATCGATAAATCAATAAATCAACAAATGAATAAATGAATAAATGAATAAATGAATAAATGAATAAATGAATAAATGAATAAATGAATAAATGAATAAATGAATAAATGAATAAATGAATAAATGAATAAATGAATAAATGAATAAATGAATAAATGAATAAATGAATAAATGAATAAATGAATAAATGAATAAATGAATAAATGAATAAATGAATAAATGAATAAATGTATAAATGAATAAATGAATAAATGAATAAATGAATAAATGAATAAATGAATAAAAGAATAAATGAATAAATGAATAAATGAATAAATGAATAAATGAATAAATGAATAAATGAATAAATGAATAAATGAATAAATGAATAAATGAATAAATGAATAAATGAATAAATGAATAAATGAATAAATGAATGAATGAATAAATTAATAAATGAATGAATGAATAAATGAATAAATGAATAAATGAATAAATGAATATATGAATAAATGAATAAATGAATAAATGAATATATGAATATATGAATAAATCAATAAATGAATAAATGAATAAATGAATAAATGAATATATGAATAAATCAATAAATCAATAAATGAATAAATGAATAAATGAATAAATGAATAAATGAATAAATGAATAAATGAATAAATGAATAAATGAATAAATGAATAAATGAATAAATGAATAAATGAATAAATGAATAAATGAATAAATGAATAAATGAATAAATGAATAAATGAATAAATGAATAAATGAATAAATGAATAAATGAATAAATGAATAAATGAATAAATAAATAAATGAATAAATGAATAAATGAATAAATGAATAAATGATTAAATGAATAAATGAATAAATGAATAAATGAATAAATGAATAAATGAATAAATGAATAAATGAATAAATGATTAAATGAATAAATGAATAAATGAATAAATGAATAAATGAATGAATGAATAAATGAATAAATGAATAAATGAATATATGAATAAATCAATAAATCAATAAATAAAAAAATGAATATAGGAATTAATGAATAAATGATTGAATGAATAAGTTCATAAATAAATAAATGAATGATTGATTAAGTAAATCAATATTAAAGCTCATTCCAAATATGTGTGTAATTATTTAGAAAATTTTTTTTTTTTCATAAATTTTCACAGTGTATCAGCTGCGCATATTGAAAGCGATTTTTGTTTACAACTCGCTAGTGAAATAGATAGAAAAGTTCACTTCAGACGAAACCCGCAACTGGTGCACCCGGTTGTGTTATAACAATAATAAATGCAACCGAAATTTATAAAAAAAAAAAAAAATAATTTAAAGAGAAAAAACATAAATTTGGACTCATGGCGTTCAAAGTTTTTGTTTTTTTTTTTTTGTAAATTTTTTCGGTGCAACATTGCGAGATGCGCAACGATTTAAAAATAGCAATATTGTTACTGTTGTTGCTCGTGCGCCACGCCACACCACAACAGCAACAACAAATGCATTTTACTGCAAATGGGACAACAACAACAACATAGATTTCAAACATCATCCCCATACACCGATTTAATTTATTATAAATGAAGTGAGTAGATACGAGTGGAGAGTATGGGGCATGGATGAATGGTGCTGCTGTTGTTGATGATGATGATGACGATAACGATGATCTATCTTGTTGCTGCTATTGTTGTTTTTTTTTCTTGTTCTTAATATGCATTTGGTTGTTTGTTGTTGTTGTTTTTCTTTGTGCTTTCACATGCATTTTGTTACCGTTCTCACTCTTTTTGCAACTGCATTTTGTAGATACAAAGAAATCAAAAAGGTAAAAAAATTAATGCAAAATCCACTGGAGGATTTAGGTGAGATCTTTTGATGCAGCGCATTTTGTGCGGGAGCCGCTCGTAAAGTGGATCAACTTTTTGTTTATATGCGATGTGCGACAAAACGTTTTACACACGCTAAGGCTCATGAATCTTAAGAATTTAATTTATCTTTTTTTTTTTTCTTTTTGTATCTATGTATCGCTTGCATCGCTGGTAACAAGCAGCATACGCTTGTAAAGTGCAGCAATGGAAATTAAATTGACTGTATGACATTTATTTCTTTGTATTTGGGTTAATTGTGCATTCTGTAGGTGATAGTACAAGGGGTTGTTGGTTGCCTTGCTAGCAGTTGTTTTTTATTATTTTTTGACAGATTTACTGACTATCTAGCGAGTTTTCTTTTATTTCTTTTGTGTTTGTAAGGGTCTAGTTGCATTGTATTTAAACTTTAAACATTTTGGTATTAAATCCCGATTTTTTTCCAAAGAAGTTTGAAATTTATACCAAAAAAGTATAAAATTTATTCCAAAATTGTTTAAAATTAATACTTTTTTGACATTTTTCTATATGAATAGTTTTTGCTTTTAAAAGTACACTAAAACTTTTACTGCGCATCAATGTTGATAATACCATATGAGAAATGTCCATTATATTTGTGGAAGAAGTACCATTTGCTTTTACAGAAAATTAAGGTTTTTGCTCAATTAAAAAAAAAAATATCAATGAATCATCCGAGAAAAAATACGAAATTTCAGCCAAATTTTATAGTAAAGGTGCCTTGCTTCACCTTCTCTTTCATGTGGGCGTGGCATCGGAAATTTTTCCAATGCATATTACTAGTCTAGGTGCAAACATAATAAATTTCATTCATCTGAGTCAAGTAATTTTAAATATATGACGCATTTTGTTTTTGATGGGTTTGGCATCGCCCCCTTTTGAATCCAATATTATTTGTCCTGATCCTTTTTACATACATATGTACCAAATTTTAACTTTCTGCGTCAAGTAGTTTCAGTGATACATATGTCGAATTAGCTTTTGGGAAGGCGTGTTACCGCCCATTTTTCCAGTTGTGGCACCGCGTTTTTATCTATGACCTCGCATTTTTTGATATTAGTTACACTGAGAAAATTTCATTAAAATCGGTCGCTTAGTTTCCGGGTGCATACGGAACAAACAAACAAAATCTAATTTTTGTATAGTACTTATGTAGATGACAGATATGTCAAAACTTGAAATCAGCAATTAATTTGATCATATTCATAAGCTAAACATAGGGTATAGGGCTTAGAAGCCCGATGACTGAAAAATTGGGTATTCTTTTCTACTGTTCTACATATAAATTTTGCGCAACAAAAAAAAATAAAAATATATTAAAATCGCAGAAACTTTAGGCAAAACCAAGCGAAAACTCCAATTCTAATAATTTAAAATTGATAAGCTGAACATAAGTGCAACATTTTATCAAGCATTTCATTTGTTGGTGTCGGTTTTTTTATTTTTCTACTGAATTCTTGATTCATTTGTAATCACTGTATTTTCATGGCGGTTTGATAGTTTAAGTCTTTAGGTCGATGCAGCACGACAAGTACAGCTCATTACACAAGCGATTGACATTGTTTTGGTGCTGGAACTCGTACGAACTGGTGATGTTGGTTCTGGTGCTGGTCATTGCAAATGCCAGGAAGTCTTTTTATCGCAAACAACCACAACGACAATAAGAATAAAAAAGCGGGTTTTTTCTTTTTCAAAGATGTTGATAACTTTGAAAACAGAATAAAAAACGTTTATTATGCGACGCAAAATTTCAATATGACGAGTTTTAGTTCTCTAGTTGCGTATTTTCATTTTTTTTTTTTAACGACTTTGAATAAAGACATGCAAACATATGTGACCAACAACAAAAACGTGATTCGCCAGCTATTTGGTTAAGGTCTGCCCTGTCTTTTTTGACTTTGGTTTTGTTGGTTTTTGGTTTAGTTTTATTTTCGTCTGTTGCTTTAATTTGTTTGGAATAGGTTCTTTTTTTTTTGGGTTTTTTTTTTTCGTATGTCTGGTATTTCAAAAATTTCTGTTCACATGTGTTGTTTGTGGACACTTAAAAGTTATTGTTTCTGTTATCGTTATGGATATGTAGTCATCCTTTTTGTTATCAATATATGCATGCACGTTCCAAAAATAGTAAAAACAAATATTTTATTAAAAATCCAACATGTTTTTTAAACATAAAAACTGACAGCAACTAAAAAGAATAACAAATTCATTTTAAAATTTGAAAAATAAATTCTTGTACCCTTTGCTTTTGGAATGAAAACATCTTTCATGTATTATAGTATCATGTATATGTAGGGGAGATGTGTGTACCTTGGTCCGCTTTTCAGTTTTTTCAATGTGCCTGATTTTCCAAAAAAGTTTCTTTAGTTTTTTAATTAATTTATATTTTTACAACGCTTGCAGCATCAAATGACGTGAAAATGATATTTCTATGTCTTACCATTGAGTAGAAATATTACTTTTTCCGTTGCAATCTCAAACGGTCCAAGGTACACCATGCTAGTGTACCTTGGACTATTAAAAATTAAAGAGAATACATTGTACTTAGGTAATAAATTATGAAAGAACCATTTATTATGTAATCAAAAGTAAAATTTTTTTCAATAAAAAAAAAATAAATTTTCATAAACAAAAATTATAACACATAAAAGTGCATTTAGTAAAAAACAATTAATTAAACAAAAATGATTGCAGATAAATACATTAATCCCGTAAATAATAATAATACTATTATATTGAGAGGCGATTAAGGCTTAATGGTTGCCCGTCGAAAAAGGCTTCCTGGTCAATAGGCATAGGTCCAAGGTACACACAGACAGCATGTTTTAAAAACTGTCAACACCCATAACATATACTTATTAATGAAAATACATCTAAAACACACTAAAAGCTTAAAACAATAACTAAACTTCTTTCCTGATGTTGTAAAACTGAAGTATTTCAAGTAAGTTTCTCAAAAAACGTTTCGCAGTTTACTCCAAAAACAAATTTTTACACACAAAAAACACTTTTTCCATCGCTTTTTATACTCACATACAGCTTGACGGTCTGAAGTCAACTAATATGAGTCACCGGTATGAGTGCAAAATTCCATAGAAGAACATTATCGTACACGTGCAGCTGTTGAGTGACAAACGGCACTCGGACCGAGGTACACTTGGACCAAGGTACACACATCTCCCCTATAGAAAAAAATATCGAGGCAATAACAATTCCAATCGGCAGATATTGCGCATATCTAACTAGAGAATCGAATGCAAAAAATTCTCGCCTCAGTTGTTTTGGAAACATTTCCATATTTTGTAATGTAGTGTCCAGAAAAGTATTTTTTTCTGATCTCAAACTAAAAAACTGGTATGACAAATGTACTACCGAGCTAGAAGAAATTTAACGAGGATTCCAAAAAAAATTATAAAAGAGTATGTTAATAAGAACTATTTCATACTGAAATGGTCGCCAAAGTCAAAATATAAAAAATATCAACTTTAAAGGTCCATAAATCCTTTTAAACCGTATAAACAAATTTTCTCTAAAACGTTAGTGCGACACAAGAAATTTGTTTTTTAAAACAAGTCAGAAAATCAGTTTTAACCTTATAACTCTTCAGGGTTACATTTAAGACCCCCCCAGGTGCAATTTTTAGTTTGTCTAGTCCTCTTCTATCACCTCACAGAAGCGTCGTCGTTAAATTATTTTCAAAAAACATGCCTTGGAAAGCGCGATCTACGGCTCTATTATTTGTAAGTTACATTTTCCAGTTTTCTGGACATACGTCCGTCCCAAAGATATCCAAACTAATTAGATAAAAAAACATACTAATTTTATGAACTTTAGTTGTTATTTGCAAGAGTCGAAAATTCCATGCATTTTTCAACTTTAGACAATTATGACAATTAGGATAAGACAAAAACTACTAAACACGGCTATCGTGAAATATGTTACCGCCACGTAGCCATCTTGTCCGAGTTCACCCAGTTTTTGCTCATAGCTTGCATTTATAGTTCTTGATGTCTGAATGAAATTGGTTGGATCATCTCAAAAAACTCTTTCAGTATAGCATTTTGAAATTTGTGGTTATATGGGAGGTGCCACGCCCTCTTGTCCGATTTCTGCCTGTTTTTGCTGGGAGCTTGTATGTACTGCTCTTAGTATCTGAGTGAAATTTATTTGGATTATCTCAAAAAACTCTTTCAGTATAGCATTTTGAAACTTTTGCTTGTATGGGAGGTGCCACGCCCTCTTGTCCGAATTGGCCTAGTTTTTGCTTAGAGGTTGCGCTAACTATTCCTTGTATTTATGTTCATTTTGGTTGCATTATCGTGAAAAATACTCTTCAAGTTGGGTTTTGAATATATTTTTTGTAGGTGCGGTAGGCGTGTCCGTTGACCAATTTCGCTCATTTCCAATCCCTTGCACTAATTTTAACTACAGAGGCAGTGTACTAAATTTCATTGAATTTTCTTGTCAGTTTCCCCAAAAAATGTATTTACACACAGCCAGACAGACAGACGGACATGGCTATATCGACTCAGGAGATGACGCTGATCAAAAATATATGTACTTTTCCATACCCGCCACGCCTCCTTTCCAGCGTTACAAACGGAAGGACAAAGTGTGTATACCCTGGGTGTAGGGTATAAAAAACACTTATTTCAACCATTTATTTTACAGTTAGGTTTTCTTACAGTTCACTACAAAAACAAATGTTGATAAGGAAATGTATTATTCCATATTAATTAAATGTTACTCATACGACATGTTGTACGTGAGATGAATAATTTTGAAATGGCTATAACTTTTTTAAATTTTACGATAAATTTGTAAATTTTTTCACAATTTTATAGACAATACCTTTTACTTTTAGAATACGCGACGTACTTATTTATGGTGTGTTCTTTGTAGAATGGATACTTGAGTATCTCGAAAGCAGAGCTAAACCTTTAAATGGTGATTTTTAACATTTTCTACATTTATTATGACCAGTTTTAGCTATTGGAACTATTTATGACCTCGGAAGAAGACTTTTTTCTCTGTCTTTCGAATCAAAAATTCTTATATCGATACATTTTTTGTACAGTGTCATCCCAAGCTATCCTTATTTATATTATGCACTCAGTTGCACCCCGCTGACAACATGCATGCATGCTGTCTGCTGTTAATGACATTTATGTCACATTAAGACATTTATTTTTCACTATCCCAAAAATGACTAAAAATCTATCATTATCTGTTGCTGTCAACGAAGCATTACAAATTTGACACTCTGTTATGGCTACAAGTGTAGGTTGGTTAGTCGCCTTAAATGCTTCAATAACTTTAAAAAAACATATGCAGATAGATACATTTTCAATATTCTTACAAGGAAATATATTAATATAAATGGAAAATTTTGTTACACATAAGGATTTTATGACACATTCAAGACACGTGCGCATTTAAGGTGAACTTTTCTTTTATAATTCAGTTATAAATTTCCTTGTTTACACAAGAGGTACGAAAAAAAAAACACAAATTAAAAGACACAAAATTTCACACTGACAAATCGTCAACTGAACTCATGTGTGAAATATTTTAAATTAAATGAAACACAAAAATCAAGGTTAAAAAGAGGCGCACGCGTTTTTGGATACAAAAATTAAGAACTTGCGATTGTATTAAAAAAAACGACAAAAAAAAAAAATCGATTGGATAGTAACGCATTTTTTTTTTTTTTTTGTTTACAAAAATATTAAATCGTTCTCTTCATTTCTTCTTTGTTTTTTAATATACAAAATTTATTTGTATTTTAAAGACGCGTGCGAAAAGCAAAACAACTTTTTTTGAGTAGCAACGTATAATTTTTAAGAAAATAAATATCTTAATGTTTACATTTTAAAAATTTTTGCAAATAAATCATCTAAGATTTTCTTTACAAAGAAAATATGGAAAATTTTGGCAGCCAAACAAATATTTGGTAAAATTTCGTAACAAAATGTATATGTTGCAATAATTAATTTTTGGCATTAAAAATGTTTTGTTTTATCGTGCTCGTATTGCAATTTAATATTGCAATAAAATAAAAACATAGTGGGCACGCTTTTAAAAAGCTTTTTAGTTTGACTCTTTACATATCTACTGGTAATTTTTAAAATGATGCTCCTTACACACTTAAAAATAATGCATAGTTTACTTTACCTTTAGTATTGATTTTAAACTTTTATGTAGTTAAATCCGATTTTATTAAAAAAGTTTGAAATTTATTCTGAAAAAGTATAAAATTTATTCAAAATTAGTTTAAAATTAATACTTTTTTATGCAATTGTTCTATATAAATACTTTTTGGTTATAAAATTAAACTTAAATTTTGACTGTGTAGATTAGAATATCAATTACCTTTTTTGAAAGATTTATGCTTCTAACTCTGTTCTCTATAACCAAACTGAAATACGTTAGCTAATAACTACCCGGGTAATAAGTACCTGGGTATCCTAATGTAATAATTTAAGATGAGTGGCAGCGATGATGAGCCTTTATAGCGTAAAAAAATCACTTCAACCCTTTAACGATCGGATATTAATTAAACAAAATCGACACAATGAGGCCTAGGGTGCCGTGACATAATCCCCACGGACATAATCCCCATTCACGATATGGGGATAATGTCCGCAAGTTATTCGGACATAATCCCCATTTTTTCAATGGGATTATGTCCGCAAGTGTTTCGGACATAATCCCCAGGAAAAAACGGACATAGTCCCCATAACGATATTTTGTTATTGACAACAGAAGCAGCTCAGGATTTACAACTCCCAAAAATTCCACAGTGATTTTACATAAGGGTAGGGGTAAGTGGGCGGCCTGCGGCCGCAACTCAGGATTTAAAACTCCCAAAAATCCAACACCGGCTTCGCGGCGGCCTTCGGCCGCGGATCAGTCTATAATATCCAACACCATATAAATTTTTTAAATGGATTATTGCAAAAATTTTGTTCAATCTTAATTAAATTTTTCGGACATAACCCCCATTGGGATTATGTCCGAAAAATTTGCGGACATAACCCCCATGGCCAAAATGGGGATTATGACCGAAAAATTTTCGGACATAATCCCCATTTACGAAATGGGGATTATGTCCGTTGGGATTATGTCCGGTAACCGAGGCCTAGCAAAACATTCCTCCAAGCAAATAAGGGTGCTGGCAAACATACTTGTCTTTAGTCGTTTAAAGGGTTAATTGAGATAATCCAGAATATTAGGCCAATATCTTTATTATTCTGAAAAATTACAGCAAAATTACGAGCAAAAACATACTTGGGAACCTGATTATTGACTTTAGGGTTGAAAAATTTACTTTTCAAAAAATATTCCTTATCAAAAGAAAAGATGATTGAGAAAAAATATTTTTGCACGATTTTGAGAAACCTTGCATTTTTTTATTAAAATATTTTATTCTTCTGTTGAGGTCAATCATCTTTATAAGATATTCTCACAAATATACAGCTGGAGAACACTTTGATAAATGAAATTAATTTAAATATTTGCAGTTTTATAGTACACATATGTATATAGTTATATATTTAAATAAAATTGCTTCCACTAAATAGAAAGCCATGAGAAAAAGGCCAAAATAACATTTATGCAAAATGAGTAAATAGCTGAATAAATACAAATATTTGAGTAGATATTTGTATCTACAAACTGAATGAAATTTGCATCTTTATTTAGGCGCATGACGTAAGAATTTGTTATTGTTCAAATGTACAAACAACCAACCTAAACTTTTTTCTTCAAAATTTCATACTGAACAGAAAGTTGAAAACATGTGTCATCAATTAAATGTTAAACAAGTAGATGGAAATTATTATTTACGAGCATTAGTCAGGGAACTATGCAGTTTATAAGTGTTTTAAAGTCTAATGCAATTTATGTGACACAGTTCTCATTTCAATTTCAGGGGGTGTTGGCGTTAGCTTAGACATTTAAGTATTTAATTTAAATGATAGACGCAAAATTATCTTCGAAGAAACTGTATAAGTTTAATGAATACATTTTTTCGAGAATGAGATTAATATATGCAGCAATATTAGCTGGCAAGCGCTGCCTTCCACAACTCTATTGTCACTATTGAAGGTACTTTTCATAAACCTTGTCCTAAACGATAGCTGTTTCTACAAAAAATCTCCTATAACCATTTATCGTTCGACTCTCCGTACAAAATGAATTTCGGTTAAAATAATGCACCGGAGAAACTTCGTGAGTATTTAAATTGACCATATAAATGTCTCGCTTTGTCGAGACTATTTCTAAGTACTGCTGTCAGAATATATCCTCTTCACAAATCTCATTAACCGCGCATTAGCTTGAATACTGTTCTACATATAGATCATGATGCTTCCAAGGTTCAATTCGCCTTCGAATTGACGATCCATCCGTTGCCGCTTTTCTGTTTGGGCTTTGATACAGCTAGGGAATCCCCTTAACAAGCAAAATTTCCATATTTTGGATTGTTGTGCGGTGTAGTTATTAGAGGAGTGAAATTTTTCCATTCAGCCATTTTTCTTCATTTCGGTCAACGAAGATAGCTACAGATGCTTATTTTAGACCAGAAATTTGAGTAATAAGAACTACCAATTTCTTTCGGATAAAATTTCAGGGTTGTGACACTTTTTTGCGACATTATTTTCCAAACTTTTCGCTATGTCTCGCAAATTATGCAAGTTGTTTTCATGAAATTTAGAACATGACCGAACTGGCGTATATTTAAAAGAAAAACTGTAGATGGCTCACCATTAAGATGATTATTCTAATAATATTATTCTTCAATATGTTTAATTCGGCTATGTCAAATATACCATTTGTTAATTATCACCATATGTACAAAAAAATCGTTTTCTGTGCAAAACCATCTACCCGAAAAAATGTTTCATTTATACGTGGGCTGCTATATATATTTCTGGCCTAATAATGAAAATGCGAATATTTATTATCAAAAATGGTTCTATTGTTTTTCAAAGTATTCTCCAGCATGATTTATACACTTTTGCATGCGCTCAAACCAATTGTCGAAGCACTTTTTTCACTCCGACTGAGACACCTCCAAAACATAGTTTTTGAACGCTTCAACAGCATTTTCTGGCTACAAAATCGTTGACCACGCATTTTTATCTGGATGTGCGGGAATAAAAAGAAGTCATTGGGTGCTAAGTCAAGGCTGTACGGCGGATGACCCATCAATTCGATGTTTTGGCCGGTCAAAAAGGCGCTGGTTTGAGCCGATGTGTGAGAGCTCGCATTGCCATAGTGAACAATGATTCGCCTTCTCTTGTTCGTTTTTCGAATTTCTCCGAAGACTTCAGGCAAACAAATTGTGATGTACCACTCAGAATTGACCGTCCTACGTTGCTCAAGCGGAACAGTCGCCACATGACCAGTTTTTCCGAAGAAACAGGCGACCATTTGCTTCCAAGTGCTTCTTCCACAGTCGATTGCTGTTTTGTTTCGAGCTCATACGCATAGGTCCATGATTCGTCACCTGTGACGATCTTATAAACGTCTTTTCAAGCACCGCGATCGTATTTTTTCAACATTTCTTTGCACCAATCGACACAAGCCTTTTTTTGAGCGATTGTCAAATTGTGCGGGATTCAACGAGAACAAACATTTTTTACGGCCAGTTGTTCATGCAATATCAAATGTATGCTGGTGGGAGAAATGCCCAAGGATGCCTCTATCTCACGGTATGTCACATGACGATCTTGCATTATCAGTTCACGCACGGCATCAATGTTCTCTGGCACACCGCCGTTTTTGGACGACCTTCACGGAATTTGTCTTTGAGCGAGCGTCGGCCACGACTGAATGCATTACACCAGTTTTTCACAGTGCTATAGGATGGTGCTTCATCGCCATACAAAGATTTAAGTTCATCGATGTACTCTTGTCGTGATAATCCACGTCGAATGTTGTAAAAAATGATCGCACTAAAATGTTCACGAGTTAATTCCATTTTTTTGCCAAATTGATTTTTTCAAGTCACTGTAAACAACACAAATGATGGTCGTACGTCAAAACGTTCTGAGTACGTTTATGCTAAAAAATGTCAAACTTTCCAATGGAAATGTCAGATTGCACCTGTCAACACTTAGTGTTGCCTAGGCCAGAAATATATATAGCAGCCAACGTATTAATTTTTTTTTTTTTTTTTTTGAATTTGATTAAGTTTTTTGGCTATTGAGTTCAAAATTCCGGATTTTCTATTCCCTTCAAAATAATTAGCTGATGAAGTAAAATTGTAATCTTAGTATATTTGTGCATAAATCATAGTTTTAATGGTATTATCATGCAAGAATAGGTTTTTTTTATACAATAATTTATAACTTCATTTCAAGAGTTAGTTTCAAAATGCCCTTAATTTTATTTGAACGCATCCATTTACAACAATTGTGTACTCCTCCACTCTTAAAAGCAAAAAAAAAGACCAATCGAACAAAGAACTTTTTCCCTCCACTGACATAATAATAAATAAATGGACTACATTGGAAAGAGAAATGAAAATCCACTTAAGGATTTATGTTGACATAACGACAATTTGAGAAGTGGTATTACACAAAAAAGAAGACACAACAACAACTACAAAAGCAATAGCAAAAAAAGAAGCACCAGTTCAGAAAAGTCGCCCTAAGCCTCGAACTAAATCTAAATCCAATTTAACAAGGTGATACCCGTGTGTCTGAGAAAAAAGAAATGGAAATTGTAAAAAGTGAAAAGCTTTAGTACCTACTCGTATGTATGTAGTACGACTAGAGCAGGGTGAAATTATAAGAAAAAAGGTAAAAATGATGAAAATGATTAGATACAAATTCAACATCATCATCATTACAACTGAAAGTGGAAAATTGAAGCCAATAAAATGTGACAACCACAAATGTAACCAACCAACATAAGAGGCCAACATCGTTTGTTCGTGTCAATAAACCGATAAAAATATTAAATTTAAGTAAAAATTTTAGTTTTAATAGAAAACAAAACAAAACAAAAACATTTTAAGACTTTCACTTTTCCACACCACAATTGTCAAATGAAATGGAAAATCTTATTATTAAATGTTAAACAAATAAAAAAAAGTGAAATGTTGAAAAAAACAAAAGAAAATCGAAAGCAAAATGTCAAGAAACTGTTGCCACTTAAGAACCGGATTAAATAAAATGTTGTACAGGTGTTATAAGCCTGGAAATAAACAGAGAGCTTAGTTAATTGCAACAATTTACAAACATTTTTTTCTGTATTTTCCACAGAGGCTTTTTATTTTACTAAAACATTGCCAATAAAATTTAAAAAAAAAAAAATGGAACTCTTTAGCAAAAATTATAAAAAAAGAACTAAAAATTCCATACTTAAAATAGAACAACACGTATATTTACATACATTAATATCCATTACTAAATATTATGTATGAAATAAAAAGGAAAAAAAGAAAACAAAACAACAAACGTGATAATCGTCTTAACAACATGTAAGACACAAACCGCCAAAGGAATAGCAACTATCAGCATATTAGCTTGACATGGCTATATCTATCTATTGTGCGCGCCCAGAAGGGTTGCTGAACTCATATAGATATGCAAAGAGTGTCAAGGCAGCAGCAGCAGCGGCAATTCGCTTAATGACACCTCACGCACGTCGTCGAGAACAATAGAAATTCCAAAGGAATACGTATCGCATCAACAAAATATTGCTCTTTTTTTTTGTTAAAAAAAAGGGCACAGTGTGCTCAAATGCGCAAAACTTGAAGATTTATAATTTGGTTGTTCCAAAAGTGTTTTTGGACAACTACTTTAAGACGACTTAATCCAATTTGCTTTAAATTCTGGCTTGTTAGTTTAGATTATGTTAGATAAGCATGTAGGTAGAAGCACTAAGTAGCACTAGTTCTGTTGTTTTAATATCACAGGCGTGATTGGACCAGCTGGTAAGGAATGTTGTCAAGGAACCTCATAAAAAGTAAAATTTCAAAAGTACTTACTTTCTGACACTTTCTACATCTAACATAGAATACGGTCCTGTAGCCCTGAAGTAGTCAAAATGCCTTTTCCGTGCATTTCCCCAGCGACTTAAGTTCAGACGATGTTTGAGTTCATTTAAGTTCAATGACTAGAAAAATTCAAAAAAATATTGCTATTAAAAAAATCTTTGCATGATTAGAAACTTTTTATGATGCACAATATAGATTTTAGCTGGAAAAAATTTTGTAAATAAATTTTGATCGAATTCGACTGACTTAATTACGCTTGGATCACAATATTAAAACTGAACGTTAAAAAGTTATGTTTTGAATTTTAATCGTAAGTTCGATTATTACTTTTATTTTTGTAGTTTTCCACACAAAACATTTTGTAAATTGTTATTGTACAAACAGGTATGCCTTTACCGTGTGACGAAATCCCATTTCTCTTAATAAGCTAAACAAATTGTTTACTCAAACAGACAACACCTTGAGCGAAAAAAACTTAAAACTTTATTTTTAAGCTTTTTCGCGCATTTAAGTAGGTACAAAATGCCTTTGCCGTGTTATGCCATCACCGTAGATGTTTTGACACTTTGGAAAATGAAAAAAAATAAATAAATTTTCAGTTCATTTTTAAGTTTTCTTCGTTTAAATATTAGGATGAGATGATTTTTTTTTCTCTAGTCAAAATTATGGTTTTTTTTTTTTTGTAGAACCGCTTAAATCAAGTTTGTTCTTTTGAAGTTCTTAAGCTACCAACCGATTTCAATTTCATTGAACAGGGTTTGCCTAGAGCCCGAAATTGTAATTGAAGAGAAAGTTCTCGAGAGATTTTTTCCCGTTTAATCTCCAAGCACTGCCCAGTGTTCTTTGCAAATTCTATAAACATTATATGCAAGATTGCCCTGAAATCATACATGTTTTTAACCCATATCGTACAAAAAATTTCAACATTTTTTTTTAAATTTTGTAATAAAAAGGTTAATTGAGTAAAAAAGTGGCGGAAAATAAGTTTGAGCCTCATCAAAAAATGTCTATATATAAAACTGGAAATTTAACATTGATGCTTTAACCCATTAATAGCCACTTCCTATACTATCATACAAAAAAAACGGCAGGTGGCACTCGGGGAGTGGCCGATGATATTGGAAGCTAATGCTTATTATAAGCTAATATAATAAGCTAAAACTTATTATAGTTAAAACTTATAATAAATTGATATTTTAAAATTTGTTTATTATTAAGTAAGAGGTAAAATGTTGAACTGGAGTATTAAAAAAGCGAGCTTAAATACAAAAATAAGTGAGAGAGAGAGAGAGAGAGAGAGAGAGAGAGAGAGAGAGAGAGAGCATGAGCTGGTGCGCGCAATGTTTATAAACATATATATATGTATACATACATATATACTGTATACTATACTTTGTATACAGTACGTCTCTATTTTTATATGTGTGACGCATTTTCGTTGCAAACATCCGTTACACTTTTTCGTTGCATGTTTTCGCTGTTCAGACTCTGCCTCTCAAAACGTCCGATAAGGAAGCATTAGCTTCCAAAAACTTGTTGGTTTTATGCAGCTAATGGACTTCACAGCTGATGTTTGTTTTGCTCTTAGGTATCTTACCCACCGTAGTGAAAAATGATTTTTAACCCATCACCTAATTCGGCGCTTCATATTACTCACCTAAGGAATCTGCAATGTAAGTCATTGCTGCGGAAAATAAGTTTAGTTCTTTTTAATCCATTCTGTGTGGGTATTGTCCACATTTGATAGATTTTAATATTTTTGACTAATTTTAAAAAAAAGTACCAAAAACACCTTTGAAATAGGGCATAAAAAAAAATTTACAAAAGAGCTAATAGTTTGGTCTTTAATATCAAAAACATAAATTTTCGAGTATATAGATCTATTACACCGAAAAAAATTGGCAAACATAAGCAATATTCGTGATTCGTTAACGATATGGGTTAAAGCTGAAATTCATTTTGGTAAGGAGATGCGAGAAAATCTGTTTCTATCGGAATATGTACGTTCTTGGATTAGGTTTAACTAGCTTTGAAGTGCTAGCTCATTTGCTTTTTCAATGATCTATACTCTAAACGAGAGTAAGGTTCGGACTTATGCCCTTGTTTGATTAGACTTTTTTACATTCTTCTCGACTACTTTTTATTCATTATAATTTACGAATGTGAATGTAGCTGATGCTAGAACCTTCAAGATATAGCCTAGCATATGTAGTTTGGAGATCTACCGTGAACATTCCTATATCGCAATCAGCTTATATAAAAGCCTATACGAGTGATGCAATTTATTTTTATTTGGCAGATTAATTTCTTTCATTGCTGATTAAAGTGATTTTGGATTTGTATAAATGGCTGCTAAGAGAACATTTTAGGAACTGCATCTTGGAAATCTTAATTTTCAGCACACTTTTAAATATTTTGTAGACACGCTCAAAGTCGGCTTCTGATGCTAAAATCGTTCTTGGATACTTCAAAATTTCTCATTTTAATATAGTAATCTTTGCAACCCGGAAAAAAAGAGTAACATTTTTTTCTAAACACATTTCCTGTCCCGTCTCCTTTAAGTGCTGTTGCCATGTTAGGTTACAAACGCTTGGTTAGCGGGGAATTCGTAAGGGTAGTTTTTCGATCTGTTCTGGTTGAGAGTCAGTCACTTCATAAGCGATAATTTTGCACATAATCAAAGAAAAACATTTCTATAATTTATTTAAAAAATTTTAATTGCAATTTCATGCTTTTCAATAAACTGTGCAATATACACAATACCTTTATACCTTTGTTGTTTATTGTGAATTGGTATGAAATAATCTGTCTCCGTGCTTTGACGTATAATTAAGTAACAAAAATTAAGTATTCTTAGCTATACTTAATGATGATAACTTCTTGAAATGTTTAACATATAAATGTTTTCTATGAACTTGAAGTATTAATTTGTTTGCGGTTTTATTGTCTTGGAATTTTCAATGAATGAATATCTGTGGAATTCCTCAATAGAAGTAAATCACTACAATTATACAAAAATTTTAATTTTAATTGTAAATCAGAAGCTGTGTAAGACAAATATAGAAGCTTGAGTCATTACGTTAAAGCAAATACATATTAAATAAAACATATACGTACGATATAAACGGAATGATAAGTATCTAGTAGTAAATGAGTTACCTTAATTGGCAATTTATATCATTATTATGCATACGAAATTTTGTTTAAATTGTGTAAAAATGCGATACACAATTTGTAAAATAAAATGTACCTTTTATAAATATTAAAATCGCCCAATGGTCAAAATTTGATCACAAATATATTAAATAATGTTGGTACTTTTTGGACAGTTTTAGTACTATTTTGCTATTTGGTACAAAATAGAAAAGTTCATTTATCATTCCAGTTAGAATTTTCCTTTCTGCTGTATACTCTTCGCAGCTCTGAGTGACAGCGTATTTTGTCGTTGTAAATATTGAAAGTTTGCATTTAACTTTACCTGGCTTAATGGCAAAATATAAAAATAATTTTAACTTTGTACACATTTGCAAACAAATACCTTTCTTATGGTGTATAATTCAAAGTCGTGCTCCATTTCTAATATAGTAAAAAAGGTAGGACAAATTTTTGTTTTGCGTATTAATATATAGCTGTAGGTTAGTATGTGTCCATAAAAACGGATTGTCAAAACTACTCATAGGAAAATTTAAGAATTTAGTAAATTTCCTGTTAAAATTTTAAAATTTACTTTAGAATTTATGTTTATTAAAGTTTCCTCCTTGTCCGAAATTAAACCCTTGGAATGTGTTGTGTTTGAGGCAGTTAAAATTGTACTGAACTGTTCCCCATTGAATTCACTTCGCCTGTTTATGTAACAATACTACAAAAGTTCAGAAGAGTTCAAATGAAATTTTTCTACTTTTTGTACAGGTTTTCTAATATGGAAAAATGGCAGGTTTATCGATTTGCAAAAGGTTTAATTTGAAAGGAGATAAGGTTAATTTTATTTGTAAAAGATTAAACTTGTAATGGAAAATCTCTAACAAATTTTGAATAATGAATATGGGTGTATAATTTCTCAGAAATGGAAATTGAGTTCCACACGCTTATACTTCAAGAACGTTAATAGCACATACACATGTATTATACCAGGGGTGGCCGCAGAACTCGATCTAGAGCCACTTGCAGCGCTTGAGCAAATAATTTACTGTTATGTTTGCATGTATGAAATATGATTAAATTGAAAAATTGATTAAATTGCTATAAAAAAAATCATAAATTGTGTTTTTAATGAATTCTTTCTGAAATATGGCTCCAAAATGTAAAATTGGTGCCCACCCCTGCACTATACTAAACTCCTCGATAACTCTTCTTTCAATTTGATGAATACAATTGCTTACATCCTGTTGAATTTCATTGATTTCCATCAACAAATTATAATGTTTTGTTGTTACGAGCGAATGAAAATCCCACAAAAAGGAAGAATTGGATTAAAGTTTTAACCGGTTTCTCTTTTCAACTTTTCTACGTTTCTTGTTTATTGATAAGAAAACCACAAATACGACGCCATCGGCATCTACACTAACGATCATGCAATGTTATTTAAACGTTTTTCTGTTTTTCTTTTTTGTTTTTGGTCATAATGTCTGCCCTTTTTGTTTTCCCCAAACCCCCTCCCGCGCACACAATGTAAACAGTGGCACAACAGGTAGCCAGTCATTTTACTACCATGTCTGTCGTACACAATAGCCACACAAACCAGCAATCAATGTGCCCACGCTACAATGCTATATCTTGATGTTCATCAGGTTTGCTTTTTTGTTATGATGATTGAGTGTTTGTTTACCTTACTGATGGAACTAACAAAGGGTTCTATTGTAAGTGCTTGAAAGATTTTGTTTTATGATTCTTACGGATGAGTACTGAAAATGTCCATACCATACACTCATGGTATTAAGACTGTGAAAATATAAAAAAAAGTTACACCTTGAAGGATTTAAAGTCGATTTAGCTAAATTGAGTTGCTTTTTAATGCGTCTAGCGGCGAGACATTTTGAATTTATTACACGTAGTACAACTAACTGACGCATAGGCCACAACATAACAAACAATTTTAATATTTCAATCACGTATTGCATTTTAAATTACATTTTAGATTTTTGACAAGTACTAAAACTTGGAATTTTAAAGATTCACATAGAAACAAAATTAAAATTCAACAGCAATTTACTTTCAAAATTTTGTTTTACTTTTTGTTTATTTACATTTTGTGTGATAACAATTTTTTCACCCTACCTACGTCATGCTAATATGATTAATTTAAAATTCTTTTTTATAAAAATTTATCAAAGAACCGCATAAATAATGAATCATGATCTACAAATACATATGTCTTTATCAGAATAATGTTTTGGGTAGGAATTTTTTCGCTATTACACATTAAGGTGGGACATTATCACACGCTGAATTTGTTGTGACAACTTTTAATTACAGCTACATTATTGTTTCGATGACAGCGTGCTATTTAAAATGCCGTGAGACTTGTGTTTTTTGTGCATGTGCGCGCATGCACAACTTTATTTAAACATAATTGTTGAAAAACAATTAATTGACTAAAACCATGAAATTCATAGAGATATAAATGCGAAAAATATGAGTAAATATGATAGAAAATTCAACTTTTTAAAAAAATAGAAATTCTGAAAATCGAGGAAAACATTTCATAGCATTAACTAGCTACCAAAAAATCACGTGTCAAGTGTTTTGTGGTGTGAGCTTACTGTTCTGTGTTTTTGAGTAAAAACAACAACATTACAAAAACAAGGCAAAATGCATAGGTAAAAAAACCAAAAAATTTTTGTTGGTAGGTTGGTTTTCGATACGTTTTACCCATAACCATATGGGATCTTCAGTCGAATTGACCTACAAACCAAGAACTCGACCAAGCATGCTTTATTCATTTTTTGCATAGATTAGACGAGAATCACAGCAAAAATTCAATGCAGCATATGCAAAGTTCTAATTTTTTGTTTTTTCCCTGTTATGCATCGCCCCGCTGTTTGTAAGTCGTTGATATTATACTTTTCTTGCAAAGCGCCTTCGGCTGCAAGCTTTTTTGGCGATTTTCAACCGAAGTAGCAAGCGCGATCGTATGTTTATATGTGATTTTCGTCTAATCTATGCAAAAAATGAATAAAGCATGCTTGGTCGAGTTCTTGGTTTGTAGGTGAATTCGACTGAAGATCCCATATGGTTATGGGTGAAACGTATCGAAAACCAACCTACCAACAAAAATTTTTTGGTTTTTTTACCTATGCATTTTGCCTTGTTTTTGTAATGTTGTTTTTACTCAAAAACACAGAACAGTAAGCTCACACCACAAAATACTTGACACGTGATTTTTTGGTAGCTAGTTAATGTAAATCATTATCTGTTCAAAACAACAAAAAAAAAAAATTATTTCATAGCACATTTAGTTCTAAGATAATGTACCTTGACTGGAAAAGTCTTTTAGACTCACATTCACATTTCATGGATTTCAATTTACGTTCAAATTTGTTGAAATGTCAACTACACGGAGAAAAAAGTAGTTCGTACTACTTTATTTTTTGTAAATTTAACTAGAATTTCAAGTCAATAGTGACAGTTCCCCAATAAAATAAATGTTGCTTTACTGTTTTAGTGAATTCAGAATTAGCGAATAACCTTACAGCATAGACATTTTTTTCCAAAAATTTTAATGATATTTACTTTACTGTAAAGTTCAAACTAAAAAAAAAAACAAAACGAAAAAACAAAAAACAAAAACAAAACAGAAAACAAAAACAAAAACAAAAACAAAAACAAAAACAAAAACAAAAACAAAAACAAAAACAAAAACAAAAACAAAAACAAAAACAAAAACAAAAACAAAAACAAAAACAAAAACAAAAACAAAAACAAAAACAAAAACAAAAACAAAAACAAAAACAAAAACAAAAACAAAAACAAAAACAAAAACAAAAACAAAACAAAAAACAAAAACAAAAGCAAACCAAAAAAAACTAAAACAAAAACAAAGCGAACTGACCTCACTAAGATTCGATCCGGGGTCTGTCCGAGAGATAGATAGAAACATATTATTTTTACTTACAATTACAAACTTGTTAGACCTCTACACCACTAACCTATATGCCAAAGAGGTATAAAATTGTGTTTGGGTGTTTCCATGATGATGCACGTGACAGGCGTACGTTTGTAACGCTAAGAAAAACAAAAAAAAAATCAAAAATTATTTTTCCTTTTTTGGACTTTTGTGAAGCACTTGAGTGATTTTTATGTGCACCTATAAAAGTTGAAAAATTTGCGAAATCTACGTGACTGATGATACGTCACATTTTTTCCCACCATACAAATTTTAAATTGAAAATCTTTCAAAAAACCAGGACTTCCCTCTGAAAGTCGCATCACCTTATCTTGTTAAATTGACGTGGGGTCACCAAATCTTCGAAAGGATCCCGATGCATTTAACATGCGTACCAAATTTTCATGTGTGATTAACTTTTTTTAAGGGCGTGGCATCGCCCATTTTCCCAGTAAACATTATTTGTCCAGGCGCTCTTTACACATGTATTAAGTCTAATTCATGTGCGTTAGATATTTTCAGAAATATGATGAAGAGATTTTTGTGGGGGCGTGATACCCCCACATTTTCCAGTACACATTTTTGTCTTGGCGCTTTTTACATATCGTCCCTTAGCTTCCAACACCGCTCAAGTCGAAAATTGGCGGTTTTGATATTTTAATCTATTTGGTGGAGCTGCTCAATGCGCGTCTAACCATTCGTCACATTATGTAGATTTCAGACAATCAGAAGCCGTAATTCAAAAAGTAGTAACAGCGCGCAAGTTGGTTGCCCTCTAAACACCGCCTAAACGCCGCCTGAACACCGTCTCCTGTAAAGTTGCCAAAAATGACTTAGGCGGTGTTGGAAGCTAAGGGACCATTTGTACCAAATCTTACCCATGTAAAATAAACAGTTTCAGAGACATAATGATTTAATTTTTAGGCTCACGGTTTACTTTTCTGTGGAAATGCCGATATTCAGCAAATGTCTGTACAAACATAAATATTTTTACTAGAATTATTAAGTAAAAATGGTTATCTAGCTGAAAGCATAATTTACTATGCGTATAGAAAAATATAGGCAATTTAGAGTTAATAATGCTTTATTATTGCATTTATGTGTAAAATTTAGTGTCAATTACTTTTATTTTTTTTACTACTCGAATGTGGTAAAATTCGGACACTAATTTTTCTACGTGTACGTATTTGAATTGCTTTAAAACAACAACTTGCTTGACAAAAACCTACAACAACGTCTTGTAGTTAATTGTCAAATAAAGCCTTTGACCTCGCATAATTTAGTATTTTCTACGCGCTTCTTTATTAATGCTTCCTTTTATGATTTTTCTTTTTTTTTTCGTGGTGTTGGCTTCGCTTTACCGTAATGTCCTGTGCATAATTTAACAATTTAGCGCCGGTAGACGTGGCACCTTTATTGCGTTCTTATTGTTTGCATTTCTCGTAACTTTAGTTTCCTGTTGTTCAAAGTTGCTACCTTTACTTTTTGTAGGTAAAGTGTTTTACAATGCAGGATTCTCCTCAAATCGTCTCGATATTTGTACATTAGCGTAATTTGTTTTTTAGCTGCGTCGCCAGGACAGCAGCGCGGCAAGCTAGGAAATCTAATTTGAAAACGACAAAAACTACTACACTGGTACGACGACGTCGACTAAGGACGCGACATTTCCTCCTTCTTGTACACGTAAAATAGTTGTTGCTTGCAAAGTTAGTTGTTTGTTTTCAGTTTGGGGTCTTTCGTTTTTCTTTGTTTAAGTGCTTTTTAGACACAATCGTTTATTTCGAGCGCAAGGGACATAGAACACAATTTAATTTATTACTATTCTTTTGAATTGTTTAATGTCCCTGTTGGAAAGATTGGTTATTAGAGTATGATGGCGTAAAAGTCGGAACTATATTCATTAGCATATTTCATGTCCCAAGCCTAAAAATAAATAAAAATTTCTACGTGGGCTGCTCGATATATTTCTGGCCTAGGCAACACTAATGTCAATAGCTTAAATCTGGCAACGCCATAATAAAGTTTGACATTTTTTAGCATAAACGTATTCACAACGTTTTGATGTACAAGTGCTATTTGTTTTGTTTACAGTGACTTGAAAAAATCAATTTTTCCATTGAAAATTTAAGCAATTGATAAATTATGGGGTTTCCAACGAGAACAAACGTTTTTTACAACTAAGTGTTCATGCAAACTCGAATGTATTGGAGTGGAACTAATGCCCAAGGATGCCTCTATCTCACGGTATGTCACATGACGATCTTGCATTATTAGTTCACGCTCGGCATCAATGTTTTCTGGCACAATAGACGTTTTTTGACGACCTTCACGGTATTCGTCTTTGAGCGAGCGTCGGCCACGATTGAATTCATTAAACCAGTTTTTCACAGTGCTATAAAATGGTGCTTCATCGCCATACAAAGATTTAAGTTCATCGATGCACTCTTGTCGTGATAATCCACGTCGAAAGTTGATTTTTTCAAGTCACTGTAAACAACACAAATGATGGTCGTACGTCAAAACGTTCTGAGTACGTTTATGCTAAAAAATATCAAACTTTCCAACACTTAGTGTTGCCTAAGCCAGAAATATATCGAGCAGCCTACGTAATATCTTTCGGCTTCATTTGATTTGATTTTGCGTAAACGAACTGATTATAACTCAATTATTTAAAAGTTTACCTAATTTTAAAAAAAAAAATTGTTTTAAAAGGTCTCGTTATTTGTGATCTATACATTTTCGATTAAAAATAATAATGGAGATTGGACTGCCTTGCAAGTCTGTTTTAGAGAATATTTACTCATGATGCTTATAGAAAAATCAAATAAAAATTAAAGAAAAGAACGTGTATATTAGTTTTATATATTAATAATGAAACTTTTCCTCGCTGGGTTAAAACTCCCCTTATTGCGATTCCCAAACAGTCTTCATTATTTTGTTTTTTTTTTGTGCTTTGCTTTCTCAGTTATTTACCTTAATGTCTAGTACCTCGAAGGCTTTTAAGCGTCTTGGCGTCTCCAAAGTTAGAGACTGCAGTAAACATGGAAAACATGGAATTGTTACGTCGCAAATTGTACGATTTCATTTGGAATGCATTGCATTTGTTTTGCTTTCTACCGTCTCTTTTGTCACTCATTGTCGTCAATTGTTGCCACCAATTGCTGTTTTGTGCGCATTGTGGTGGTGCAACAAGTCGTTGATACTCAATCGTTGTCATTCCTACGAAATTATTTACAGATGCTTTATAAATGTTGCTTGCGGTCGTTGTTGCTGTAAGGAAGCCACAGTAATTACAATTTAACACGCACGTACAGACTGATTTGAAAACAACAAAAAAAAGAAGCAGAACAAAAAACCCATTCTAAACAGGCCTAGATAAAAGTTCGAAAAAAACCACCAACTCTCGAAGGAAGTGAACAATTAACGTCATCGTGTCGGTTGCTTCAAACGAGCAGCCTTCGACATCATCAACATCAATATCGCCATCATCAATCCAAAGATGGCTACATTGTCACAAAAGCGGCCCAGCATCTCCAACTGGTTTTCTTCGTTGCGTCGCCAACCAAAGAACAAAAAATCTGCTTCCATTGCAGGCAGCATTGGCGGCGGATTTGATAAGCAGTTTCAGCGCAGTTGCATCGATTTAAGTTCAAACAGCACCTTCTACGTGAAGCCAGATAAGAAGCAGCAGCAGCTGTTAACAAAACCGCTAAGTCCCGCAGCTTCCATTGTAGACTATACAGATGATGATGATCGACGCGGCTTGGTAACGGGAAAACGTGTCTCGCAATTCTGTTCGCAATGTTGTTGTCATCTCAGACCGCCACCCACACGTTCCAACTCACCCGTTAAACTGAAAAAAGATGCAACTCTAAATCAATTGTCGCCAGCAAGCCAAAAACCACCCATCTCGACTGTCGCCACATTTAACATTCCGCCTGCATCACCTAAATCACCCATTAGTGGTGGTGGTGTTGGTATTACCACACTAAGCTCACAATTCGAAATCGAAACGGATGTCAGCAAGGATGTGCGCATTATGCGTTTGCCCAGCATCGAAAGCAACACCATGCTGTACAATAAACGTTCAGAGTTCAAACGCACCACAACGACGAAAACAACGCGCACCCTTATCATCACACGTCCTGTGGAGTTGGTGTTAAACGAGCGTGGCGAAATGGTCACGCGACAAAGGACCTTCGAAAAGAAGCGCTCCAGCAGTTTGGGTTGCGTGCTAGACGATCCAGTGGCAGAAAATGGCGCTGTTAGCGACATAGATGGCGACAGCTGCAATTCGTATAGTCCGCGTGCAACAACTCTAAATGATGATAGTGGTAGTGGCAACATTGGTGGTGGTGGAGAATTTAAGTTTATCGATGACAGCTCAACGTCGCAAAGTGAGAATGAACGTAATTCACAGAATAGCGTGCAGACTTTATCTAACAATACCAAAAATAGCAAAAGTGTTTCCCAAAATAACAATAACAACAAAAATAATCGTAATATCAAATCCAACAACACCACCAACAGCCATAGCAACAACAATAACGATGACCTTTGCGATGTCTGTAAAAATGTACTGCAACAGAATCGCAATAATCTCGCCCACAATGATGAGGCGGTTATCATGCGGAATCATTGTCCAAAGGTAGGAAACCTAACACTTTTTTTGTTTTTATAAATTCTCTTACTCTTGATGTGCAGGGACAGTTTAATTTGCATTGAAATCATAAGACCAGTTTGTGTTCACTGATGATGACGTTTATTTAATGATTTAATAGTCTGACTCTGATTTTTTGCTTTTAATGTGATGCAAAAGTTAGGAAATAAAAATATCGATACTTACGGAAGAAAATATATGGCTCATTGTCTGGACAACGCAGATTTCACTTTTTCCACTTCGATGGGCATGAAAAAAATAGGGAAAAGTAATGTTTAACTATTGTAACAGTCTGAAAATGTTACTGTAACATGCTATAAAACTGTCATTTAACATATTTAACTTCAAACTTACATTTTAAGCATATTAAATTAACATTTATATCGTGTTAAGTTAACATTTTTACCATATTAAATTAACATTTTTAGCATTTAAATGAACATTTTTAGCATTTAAATTAACATTTTTTGTGTGCTTAGTTAACATTTTCAACATGTTAAATTAAAATTTTTTCATTTAAAATAATAATTATTAGCATGTTAAATTAACATTTTTAGCATGCTCAATTAAGTTTTTTAGCTTGTTATAGTACATTATCATTTTAAGCATAGTCAGTTTACATTATCATATTACATTATCATTTTTAGCATGTGCAATTAACATTTTTAGTGTGCTAAATTTACATTTTTTCAATGTTAAATGAATATTTTTAGCGTGTTAAATATCATTTTTAGCATATTCAACTATCATTTTTATCATGTTAAATTAACATTTTTAGCATGTTATAGTACAATATCATTTTTAGCAAAGTCAGTTAACATTTTGAGCATGTTAAATTAACATTTATAGCGCATTAAATAAATATTTTGCTTATTAGAACGTTTACGAAATAAAATTAAATTACTAACAAAAACAAACTAATACCAAATCCTTTTTATGCCATATGTATAATATTACTATTATTCTCACCAAAAAAATATAACCCCTAACATTGATATTATCAAATATCTATCGATACACAAATTTACATCACTATTTCAATATTGAAACAGGTTCCTTATGCGTACTATTTCAGTTCAATTTAGTTTACATTTGAGTTTCATTAAGAACTTAAGCTTTTAACCTGTCGCGTCCATTCGGCGGCAACAAATGTCTCCCTTTTGACTTTGTGCTGCTTGACTTGAGTGTTAATTAAATAACGTCATATATCAATTTAGAAGTTGATGCTCGTCGTCGGTTCAACATGTTGAAACCCGTTTCGGCAGATGGAAAGTACTGACTGGTAATTAAATGCCTTTGAATTTTTTTTCATAATTTGTGATTTTTATTGGATTTCATGATAAAAAAAAAAAAAAATATTATTCTGTTTATCAGATTCATGAAAGAAAGTTTCAAGGGGAAAGAAACCTTTTTCTTTAATGAACCTTAAAGTTAAGCGAGTTAATTAAGTTGTTTTTGTTTTATATTCACATCACCTTTTTTAATTTATGTAGGGTCTTATCAATATAATCTTATGCATCTTATGATGATTAATAAGCTATTTCCGTTTTAAAAGTGAATCTCTCCCATCGGAAGTGGTTTATATTTTGTTTCTGTACTTTTTTATCAGACTTATCATTTTTAATTACATGGAATTAAGAAGTTTTATGCAGGAGTCACTAAATTTTAACACAGCGATCAGATCAGTTTGGTGCAAAAGAATTTTTTGTTAATATTAAAGTGTTTCCATTGAAATAGAAAACGTGTTTTAATTCTTCTCTTGTTCGTAGAAGTTACGGGATCAACTCTGAATATACACTGCCTGCAGAAGTTTTGAACCCACCTTTTACTTCTGTTTTTCGCATAGAAATTGTGCAAAAACACTTTGAAAATATTATTTATAAATATCTCAAAACTTCGAAACTTTCCCTCATTTTTGATTTCTAACAGTTTTAGAATGTTTTATGGTATTTGGTAATTGCTTCGTACCTAAAAGTTGTCTTTAGACAAAAAATCCAATTAAAATTCCTTTAAGTTATCTGGCTATAGCATACGAGCTTTAGCACTGAGCTTGAAGATTATGACAAAGAAATCCTGACAAATATTTGTGAATGGATCGCTATTGCGATCATTTTCCCAGAGCCAAGAAAATCCCAGCTGATCCCTTCTTCAAGAAAGTTCAATATTTTGTACCGCAAACTAAAAAAAAAAAAATAATAATAAATACAACAAAACAAATAAAAATGGTACTTTTCGATTCGATGCTGAATTCGAATTCGGTCTCTTTTTTAGGTAAAAATATCTCAAAAACCATTAGCGATAGAACGATTTTGAGGCCGGATTCGAGTTTCGCAAAACGCATTGAAGATGACTAATATTATTTGTTGTATTTTTTTTTTTTTTTTTAATTTGTTTGTATGTATTTTAAATTTTTTGTTTTTAATTAAAATGGTTTATGTTGACTATATGAAAATTATACTAATTTTACGAACTTTAGTCATTATTTGCAAGAATCTAAAATTCTATGCATTTTTCAACTTAGGAAAGCATGACAATTAGGATTAGAGAAAAAAACTACTAAGCATGGCTATGGTGACATATGTTTCGGTTACCGCCACGTAACCATCATCAGACCAATGGCTGGACCTTACCAAACAACAACAACAACAACAGGAGTCATGATAAAAAGGAAAGAGAACAAAAATCTCACTACATGAATATAGACACTTAAGCTACCAATTATTCTGAGGGTACATAGCGCAGTCCATTGATAAATGCGCTATGTAGAGACATTGACTCCGAGGTTCATAGTTCAATCCCGGCCTCAGACAAAAAGTTCAAAAATTTTTCAATTGTTATTTCATTTAATTTAAAATAAATTAAATAAAACATAAATTGGTCTGATGATGGTTACGTGGCGGTAACCGAAACATATGTCACCATAGCCATGCTTAGTAGTTTTTTTTCTCTAATCCTAATTGTCATGCTTTCCTAAGTTGAAAAATGCATAGAATTTTAGATTCTTGCAAATAATGACTAAAGTTCGTAAAATTAGTATAATTTTTTGTTTTTTTTTTTTAAATTTTTTTTTTTTAATTCATTTTTTTTATGTGGTACTAATGCCGTGAAAAAATTGGGCTTAATCGAAAAGGGAATCAGCTGGTATTGCTCGCAAAATTCTCTGAATTAGCCAACCATTTGAAATTATTGTCGGGACTTTTTTACTTTTCATAATAATACGTAGGCTGCTATGTATATTTCTGGCCTAGGCAACACTATTGTCAATAGCTAAAATCTGGCAACACCATAATAAAGTTTGACATTTTTAGCATAAACGTACTCAAAACGTTTTGACGTACGACCATTTGGCAAACAAATGGAATTAACTCGTGAACATTTTCGTACGATCATTTTTCACAATTTTCGACGTGGATTATCACGACAAGAGTGCATCGATGAACTTAAATCTTTGTATGGTGATGAAGCACCATCCCATAGCACTGTGAATAACTGGTTTAATGAATTCAATCGTGGCCGACGCTCGCTCAAAAACGAATTCCGTCGTCCAAAAACGGCCGTTGTGCCAGAGAACATTGATGCCGTGCGTGAACTGATAATGCAAGAACGTCATGTGACATACCATGAGATAGAGGCTTCCTTGGGAATTAGTTCCACTCCAATACATTCGATTTTGCATGAACACTTAGTTGTAAAAAACGTTTGTTCTCGTTGGAAACTCCATAAGTTATCAATCGCTTAAATTATCAATGGAAAAACTAATTTTCTTAACTCACTGTAAACAAAACAAATAGCACTTGTACATCAAAACGTTGTGAGTACGTTTATGCTAAAAAATGTCAAACTTTATTATGGTGTTGCCAGATTTTAGCTAATGACAATAGTGTTGCCTAGGCCAGAAATACGTAGGGCCTAACAAAAGTTCGCTTAGTTGGTGTCATGTTATAAATTTTTAGTAAACCAAAAAATTGCGTATTATTTGTTATAGTCTTACGATATATCATTTCAATTTTCAGAAAGATCGGTCAAAACGGAGAGAAGAAAACGTAAAATTCGTGAAACAATGCCAACGCAGCAAGAGATTCGGTTTGCTATTCTTTTTGGATTTCGACGTAAGCTCAAACCTATGGAAATATTTAATGAATGCCAAATAGCATTTGAAGTTAATGCGCCATCCCTCGTGACTATTTCAAAGTGGTTCCGAAGATTCCAGGCACGTAATTTTTCTGTGGAGGACGAACCTCGAGAAGGCCGCCCAAAATCTTCGACTGATTATGAATGTGTAGCGCTGGTTAAGCCTAAAATTGACGAAGATCCAAGATTGACCCAGGAAATCATTGCTGAGGAACTGGGCTTGAATGCCATGGCTGTATCGCAAATATTAAATAATGATCTTGGATACGCGGAGAAATCTACACGATGGGTTCCTAGAATTTTTAGTGATGCTCAAAAAGAGGCATGTGTGCGTTTTGCTAAGTATTTTCTTGAAAAATTCAAAAACGGAGGGTCTAACACCTTCAAGAAAATCGTAACAGGTGATGAAGCATGGTTTTAGAAGTACAACCCTGAAACCAAACAACAATCCATGGTATGGAGCCCAGAAAGTGCAAGTCGACCTGTTAAAGTAAAGCAAAAAAAAGTGAGCAACAAAAGTAATGATGTCAGTTTACTTCAACAGAGAGAAAGTTGTAGCTGCTATTCATTTGAAAAAAGGTCAGACGATTACTGCTAAGTGGTATACTGAAACCTGCTTACCAAAAGTTTCCCAAAGTTTATTGGAAAAACGCCAAAAAAAGGAGCTACGCTGCAACTTTCTACATCACGATAATGCGCCAGCGCACACTGCTGAAAAAACGACCGATTTTATTTTTCTTTCTGGCGTCGGAGAAATTCGTCCAGCTCTTTATTCCCCAGATCTAGCGCCTTGTGACTTCTGGTTGTTTCCAAAAATAAAAAAAAATTTGAGAGGGAGAGTCTTCAACAGCAATGAGGAGATAATAAATGCGGTTAATGATGAAATTGCAAAACTGCAAAAAGCCGATTTTGAAGACTGTTTTTCAAGATGGATTTATCGACTTTAAAAATTTATCAAAATAAATGGCGATTACGTTGGAAAAATACAAATACATGAAGAATAAATTTAAAAAATTGAATTTAAAAGTTTTTTCAATTCAACTAAGCGAACTTTTGTTAGACCCCTCGTATATATAGCAGCCCACGTATGTCTCAAGCTCAGTGTGTGAAAACCGACTAGAAAAATTTTGTACGGAAACCAATGTCTTTCATTGCATGAAAAGATAGTTTAAGGGAAGCGGGTCTCTTTGAGTGCGTCGCTGTAAAGAAAAGCTATTACTTCGAACACAGAACAATAAGAAAAGATTCGATTAGACAATAATGGGTGAAATTGTAAAAACAAACATTTTCGAATCTTTCTTCAGGAAATATTTGTTTATTTTCGAATCTTTCTTCAGTAAATATTTGTTTGGAATAATTTCGCGGTGCCAAACACCTTAAAATCAGACTAAATAGTGAAAAAGAAAAATGGGCAGATTATATTGAACTTCTCACAAACTTAATAGTCTATAAACTTAAGAAAAGTACAATAATATTTGTAGGAGATCTAAGCGGATCTCAAGAAAGACTCCATCAAACAATGTACACAAAAAAAAAAAAAAACCAAAAAAAAAAAAGATCCGCAGATTGTGATTTTCGAATAATCCCATAAAAAATTACGGTTTTTTCCAGTAATTCAATTACTTTACTGAATTCTTATGAAAAAGTAATGATGCAAAATCAAAATATGCGGCTTAAACTTCAAAAATTACATAGGCAAACTATTAAAAATACGGAAACGAAAAGTATAAATTTGGAACAGCAAAAAATACCAGTAAGCTTTGCGATTTTTGCGAATTATTACGGTGTGAGATTGTAAAAATTTTATTTTAAAATTATTTTAACCAAAACAAATAAGCAATAGAAGGAAAAGTGCCACAGGAGCTCAAGGGTCTTGAGTTCGATATTTGCTCTGTGAATATGAAATTTTTTATTTTATTTTTATACATTTGAGTAGTGGCCTTACCAAAGGTGCTAAGCACCAATACGAGTTATAATAACTTATGTCAAAATAAAAAGGGTTTAACATTTTGGTAGAAACGATTTAAATTGTTTTCTGTTTTCACGAAAAGCTTCCAAGATGGTGTACAATTGATGGCATTATGTTGAAAAAATAATATCAGTTAAGTAACCGATTATTATGGCATGTTCTGTGCGCCCGTAAAGGCAAACCGTAATTTTTGCGGTGTAAACACAGTAAAATTTATTAAATGAGGAGTGTTAATTGTCGCAGTCTTGCGGTTAAATAAAAACAAAATCTTTAATAGCACGCTATTTTCTATATCTATTTATTAATTATAAAATATTCGAGTTTACAAAATATCAAAAGCACGAGTCTTGTAAAAAATGCAAGCGCGAGACTTATAAAAGATCGAAAGCGCGAGCTTTAAAATTATTTCGTGTTTTAACCGCTATGACAAATTAACTACTGACTTTAAATTCATTACAATGTCAAATTTTTACCAACTAAAATTCAAGTAGCGGGAAAGAACAGTTAAATGATACATATGTACATATGGAAACATAAATGCATAAGAATTCAATAAGAATGCGTTAACATGTACTAATGTATGTATGTATATACTTATGTATAATAAAAAAGAAAAGAATAAAAATTGGATCTTCACTTCTTAGCTAAACTTTAAACGGCGGCAACATCCCCTCGCCCGTAAATGAGTCCACTTCTGCGAGTTTACTTTCTGAAACGCCGACGTCCAAAACAGCTAACTTTGCCACGGGTCGTTGAAGTATGCGCGTTTGTGTCTTCACTGTAGCAATTCTAACCTGTCCATCTTTGGCAAGCATTGTGTCGACTATAACGCCTTTCGGCCAACTGTTGCGTGGAAGGTCAGAATCCACTATTACTACAACATCGCCAATTTTTATTGGAGGTAGCTTGTTGAACCATTTGCTGCGTCGAGATATAATTGGCAGATAGTCTTTAAGCCAACGGTTCCAAAATTGGTCAGCGAATTTTTGAGTTTTGTTCCATCGTTGACGTAGATCTACTTTATCGTCACAAATTGGCTTAAAACCATCGGATGATCCGATTAATAGATGATTCGGCGTAATTGCTTCGTCGTCGTTCGATTCAACGGAGACAAATGTTAGTGGTCGAGCGTTAATGGTGAACTCGACTTCGCTGAGTGCACATCGGAGACTTTCATCGTTGAAATTCATTGAGGGACACAGACTATATAGTACCTTCTTAATCGACCTGATGAGCCTCTCCCATGCGCCGCCCATATGTGGTGAGCTTGGTGGGTTAAATTTCCATTTTATATGATCGCTGAGGATCTTTGCTGCGGCTTTGAAATTGGTCCCATTATCTGAGTAAACTTCGCGGGGCAAGCCACGCCGCGAAATAAAATTTTGTATTACCATGATGCAAGAACTTGCGTCTAAACTATGAGCAAGCTCTATATGAATTGCGCGAACTGTAAGGCATGTAAAAATTACGCCCCACCTTTTCTCGCGACGTCGTCCGACTGATACAAAAAGAGGGCCAAAGTAATCGATGCCGGTATATGTAAAAGGCCTCTCAAACGCTGCAAGTCGTGCTGCTGGCAGTGGTGCCATCTGTGGCACGTGAGGTGCTGTAATGTTATTTTTACAAATTTGGCATGATTGACGCACGCTTCGATACAGGACTCGAAGGCGAGGAATATAGAATTGGCTTCTTATACGATTGACAACAGTTTCGTGCATCTGATGATGTAGGCGCTCATGGAACCAACGCACTATTAAAAATGTGATGCGATGATTTTGAGGTAATATAATTACGTCACCATGATTGTTAAGGTGTTCAGCTCTGCCTTTGCTTCTTAAAATATTGTTATCATCTAAGTAGATGTTAAGAGAAATTAGTTTACTTGTTTTCTCAATAAGCTTACCGCGTTGTAGATTGTAAATTTCTTCGCTATACTCTGCAGCCTGAGCATATTTTTGCAGAAATATGCGAGCGGTGTCATACATCTCTGTGGTAACGAAGTCAGGTTTTGGAACCTTTTTGATGACTGCGGTCGTCTTTTTGATGAATAAAATGAATGTTGCGACAGCTCGCTGAAGGCGTTTCCAACACGAAAAGTACTCAAAATCGGGTAAACGTATTTCTGATGTTTGAACAATAAGCACGGTATGCCTTAACTCAGCGTCGTTATCGTTGACTTTTCCAATCGGTTCGCATTGAGGCCAATCGCAGCTATTGGATAACAAAAAATCTGGTCCAGTGAACCAGTTTTCACCTTTAATGCGAGAGGTCGTCTTCGTTGCTAGATCTGCTGGATTAAGCGTTGATGGCGTGTATTTCCATTGATTTACATCAGTATTTTCGAGAATTTCGCCTACTCGATGCATTACAAATTGTTGAAAACATTTTGGATCCGAATGCAACCACCTTAGCGTTGTTTTAGAATCGGTCCAGTAAAATTGTGAAGTTGTGCAAATACGCTGAACATTTAGCACCTGTGATGCCAAACGTACGCCGATGATTGCAGCCTGCAACTCCAATCTTGGGATGGAAAGTGGCTTGAGTGGCGAAACTTTAGATTTGGCGGCCACAAGAGCGGTAGCAATAGAATTAGCGTACACGATGCGCAGGTAGCATACTGCGGCATACCCATTTTCGCCAGCGTCGACAAAAGTGTGAAGTTGTACTTCTTTTGCGAGTTTAATAGCAGGTGAGTAGCATCTTGGTATGCGCACATTGGTAATAACCGCTATTATTGCCTTCCATTTGCACCATTTTTCATATAAACCATCAGAGAGTGGCTCATCCCATCCTATGCCCGAGCGCCAAACTTCTTGAAGTAGGATTTTGAGGCCGATTGTGTAACATGAAACGAAGCCCAAAGGGTCGTATATCGACATCAATACCTGCAGGATCTCTCGCTTGGTGGGCACGATTGATTCTTGAATTACGTCACGACGTAAGCGCACAAATCTGAAAATGTATCTAAATTGATCGTTAACGGGATCCCAAAACATACCTAAAATTTTGGTAGTGGAGCCCCACTCACGGGCCCCTTGACCAGTTTCAGCATCTGTTTCGAGGTGGTTCAAAACATCTTTTGAATTCGATGACCAGTTTCGTACATTAAAACCGGCTGCTGCATGAATCTGCTTCACTTGTGTCGCCAACTGTACTGCAGCTGCGTCATCATCAGCGCTGTCGATGAAGTCATCTACATAGTGATATTTGCGGATAGCCTCGACAGCACGGGGAAATTTGTTTTCAAACTGTTCAGCATTTTTATTGCGTATAAAGTGAGCAATACACGGTGCACAGCAAATACCAAAAGTGAGTGCGCGCATGACGTAAATGCTAGGTTTATGCACGTCGTCATTGGTGTCTAGCCACAGAAAACGCTGAGCGTGCATATCGCTTTCTCTTACGTTTATTCTGTGGAACATCTCTGCGATATCCCCACACACTGCCACCTTGCCTACTCTAAAAGCAAGTAAAACTTCCACCAGCGAATTTAGTAAGTCAGGGCCACTCAGTAAAAAATCATTAAGTGCTACTCCATTTGATTTGGCAGCGGCGTCCCACACAAGGCGAGGTTTTCCGGGTTTGTTCGGGTTATTGACAATGAAAATTGGCAAGTACCAAGCCTTTTCGTTTGAAATCGCTGCTTCTTCTGTTGTTAACTTACGAGCATAGCCTTTGGCGATGAGGTTTTCAATTTGAGTTTGAATCGTTGTTTTTAAGCTAGGTTCCTTGAGTAATTTTTTATGTAAACACATAAATCGATGAAAAGCATGTGAATAACTTTCCGGCAGCTTAACATTATCGGTGCGCCATAGCAATCCGATTTCGTAGCGATCTTCGTACTTATTGCAGGTCTCTGTGAGAAGTTGCATAGCTCGGTTATCGTCTGCAGAAAGAAGTTGTTTTGGCTTAGGATGCTCCAAATTAAAAAATTGCTTTACATCTTCATGTAGCTGTGTGTCTTTTGCTTGACAATCACACATATGAAAATTCAGTTGACATTCGCCTGCGTTTTTCGATGCACAACCTTGCAAGGCCCAGCCTAATCGACACTTTGATGCTATTGGATCACTTCTTTTTCCCTCTTTGATTTTGTGTGGTACCGCTAGCGTCCAATTATTTAAGCCTATTAAAATTTTCGGCTTCGCGTTATGGTACGACGGAAGTGGCACACCTTTCAGATGTGGGTACTTTTTGATGACGTCAACAGCATCAATCGATTGCGATGAAAGGTCAAGACTTTCGACTGTGTGTACATCTTTGAGCTTGAATTTCTCATTTGAGACGTTTGAAATTTCGATCGTGGCGCGAAATGAGTCATCCTCCATACGAGTGGTATTGCCAGTCCATTTCAAGCATATTGGATCCAGCTCACCTTGCAGACCTAGCTCGTCAAATGTACCTTTTTCTATGAGAGTCACCGTGGAACCTTCATCTAAAAGTGCAAAAGTTTTAATTATTTTATTCCTTGCATGAATATTCACAGGCACGATTCGAAAATATGAATGTGTAACACCATTTCTGTTACAGTGGGCGTTTACTTCAGCGTTTTCAGGAACAGTTTTGTTGCTACTCACGGTTTTGTTGATAACTTCTACCTTGCTTTTATGCAGCATTCGATGATGTTTGGCTTCGCATCCATCGATTCCACATATTTTGTTGCTGGAGCATTTGCGACGATGTACGCTAAGGCATTGACGGCATAGATGCTTTTGATGTACAAAATCCCATCTACGGCTTAAAGATGCATTTTGGAACACTTTGCATTTCTCCACTGTGTGATCTTGGCTTCTGCAAACATTGCATTTTGGGTGCTCTGCATAGACTTCATTTTCCGACTCAATATGGAAATTTATAGACGCGTTGCTTTTATTTGGGGCCAGCGACACCAAAGTGCTTGCTGCTTCTGCGTATTTGTGCAGCCAGTCACTAAACGTTTTCACGATGGGCACCAGTTCGTCTTTTGGATGCATTGCCCAGTTTAATTTGTGGTTGTTTGGTAATTTTTCAACCAATTCTTTCACCAAAAGTGGATTGTGCATGTGTGCATGCATTTGACAGCTTTCCATAGTTGCACATATGTTTTGTACACTAAGCGAAAAGTCGATAAGCATTTCTAATTTATCCTTAATCGCCGGCATATTTTTTGCTTTGCTTATCACACGTTCCAAAATGTGCTCCGGGCTTCCAAAACACATTCGCAGCGTGGAAATAATCTGAGGTACCATATCTGGTAAGCATAATTTGCTTCTTACCATTTCACGTGCTCTGCCCTTTAGAGCGTCCTGCAGTCTGACTAAATTTTCTGCATTCGTGAAACCAGCAGTAGCAGTGCTGTTTTCGAAACTGCTAATGAATAATGGCCATTCTTCTGGGTCGCCATTAAATATTGGTAGCCTTTTGGGGATGACTTGTCGTGCAGCTAACTGCGCTGCCGTTGGCGAATTAGCAAACATGGTGGCTTGCGGGCACAACGAAGACGTTTCTTCACCCTGAGCTAATATTTTATATTTTGATTCAATAAAATGTTGTTGCAGCTTCATTTCCTCCTCCAAACGCTGTATTTGCAAATTTTTTAGTTGCGACGTCTGCATGGCTTGCGACTGTTGAATATTTGTCAAAGACGAAGTTGCAGCGAAATTATTTTGACATTCAAGAGACGCAGTGATGCCTGATTGAGGGAATGTCATGAAATTATTTAGATTGGCTGACGCAAAACTAATCGAAGTTGGTACCGATGACGTCATCGTTGGCGCTGGTACACCTGCCGTTACGAAGACATGTGAAGTAGGATTGTAGTTTCTGCTTGTTGTTGTTGCTATCGCGTGATGTGTCGTCGCAGTTGGTAAGGGATTGAATGCATACGTTGTTGTTGTTGCTACTTGCTGTGGCGGTGTTGCCTCCGATACTCCCGTTAGTGGTGATGATTGGGACAATGCCTGTGCCCTGCTTTCATTTGTTGTTAGTGTCTCGCTCAAAACGTGGTTGCATAGTTCGCAGCTCCAACTGCGATTAGCTATGCTGCTGTCCACTCCGACGCACACGAAATGAAACCAGTTGTCACAACGGTCACACTGTACCATATCCCTATTATCTGGACGTACACATTTTACACAATGATTCTTCTTGTTGCCCATGTTAGTTGTTGATTCCAGTCGAAATATTGCGGCTTATACAATTTGCGCGGTATGACAAGGAATTAACGAAATGGCCGATCGAATCTTACGCACGTGATATAAGCGAATTTAATACGCGACGTACTGACTTAAGTATTTTCGCGCGTATGAAAACTTGCAATAAAAATCGTAGCCGAAATTGCAAGAAGTAGTTTAACAAACAAAAAAAAATATTTTCCAAGAGAAAATGATTTTAATAATTTCCGAAGAAATAATTTTAAAGAATTTCCGAAGAAATAATTTTAAAGGATTTCCGAAGAAATAATTTTAAAGAATTGTTAATTGTCGCAGTCTTGCGGTTAAATAAAAACAAAATCTTTAATAGCACGCTATTTTCTATATCTATTTATTAATTATAAAATATTCGAGTTTACAAAATATCAAAAGCACGAGTCTTGTAAAAAATGCAAGCGCGAGACTTATAAAAGATCGAAAGCGCGAGCTTTAAAATTATTTCGTGTTTTAACCGCTATGACAAATTAACTACTGACTTTAAATTCATTACAATGTCAAATTTTTACCAACTAAAATTCAAGTAGCGGGAAAGAACAGTTAAATGATACATATGTACATATGGAAACATAAATGCATAAGAATTCAATAAGAATGCGTTAACATGTACTAATGTATGTATGTATATACTTATGTATAATAAAAAAGAAAAGAATAAAAATTGGATCTTCACTTCTTAGCTAAACTTTAAACGGCGGCAACAAGGAGTGTCCGTACCAAAGGTGCTAGTACCAATACGATCCAAAACTAATGTCATACAGATTCAGGCATGTTCTGAAATCCAATTCATTTCGGAATCGGAATGAAAGCAATCATCAAGAGCTCCGTATTTCGATAATTAACACCAAATCGGATTTAGGTTTCGGTAAATCGAATAGGAACCATTAACAAATTTTATATGTTGAAATACAAATCTGCTTCCATCTTATCTATCTGTTGCAATGCAGAGCTCTTAAAGATTGCTTTCATTCCGATTAAGAAGTGAATCGGTTTTCAGAACATGCCTGAATCTGTATGACATTAGTTTTGGCTCGTATTGGTACTAGCACCTTTGGTACGGCCACCCCTCATTTAATAAATTTTACTGTGTTTTAGCCGCAAAAATTACGGTTTGCTTTAACGTGCCCATAGTTACTGAAATTTCATTAGAAATCTCAGTAATTTTTACACTCAAGTTCTTTGCGTGACAACACAATCTCAAATGTTAATTTCTATGATGGTTTTTAACTCGAAGCCATCTTCTATTCATCAAAAAAAAAAAAAAAAACGAAATGGGTTCCGGGAATAACTAAGGTGTTCCTTTGCTTCTTTTTTTTTTTTGGGTATCACAATGGAAAATTTGTTGGTCTAGTGTTGTGTCTGTAAAGTGAGTTTTCTGGACAACCCGCATAATCTTATCTAATCTCATTATACTTTTAACTTTATGCCTGTGGAACATTGGTTTACTCTGCACAATTTTAAAATGTATCATTTGGAATTTGAAGATTTTCCCCTATGTTCATGTTTCAGAGGTTTCCGCATGTGGGAATCACAAATATTACAAAGTAAACAAAATACACTGCAAAACAGTCCAATCAATTCCCTCTAAATGTGTGGTTGCGTAAAACCACAGAATTTGAATTTCTGTTGAATTTTTAAATAAAGAAGACGCTACCAATTTGACAACTAATTAAATAAAAGACAGGGCAAACCCGAAATGGAAATTAAAAACCTTTTGTGTTGAATTTTAAAAACAAAATATTTAAAGAAACAAACTACTAAAAAAAAAAAAAACAATTTTGTTATTCACAAATTGTAACACACAATACTTTTAATGAGCTCAATTTCACTCCAATTACCAGTTCTTGATAAAATGTTAAAGCAATAAAATTTAAAACCTGAGTAGAAATATTTATTAGATTGTTATAATACCAACAACAACAACAACAACAAAAACAATATCGCCGACATGTACTATAAAAAAAAATACTGTAACGCCAAAGTGCTGGTGTCACCTTTGTTGTGCGAAAATTATTAGCGAAGCGCGACAATTTGTTGTTGTCTTCATTATATCTATCGCATTATATCTTGAGAGTTTGTGTGTCTATCTGTCGTCTCAATAACGGATGTATCTTAAAGTTTTTAAAGATACACGCGCACGTCGTTCAGGCACCCAGTCGTAGTAGTGGCTGGTGCAAAGAACTAACTGTTACGATTTATGCCGGAAAGTATCTAACAAATACTGCCAGCTACCTAGCTATGTATCTCACGCTACTGTTGCGAAAAGTACACCCCATGTGTATAGCGCAGATAAGAGATACACTTCAGTTGTTGTTGTAGTTGTTACGATGCGAAAGTAAATCAGCGTAATAGATACATGAGATCCATGTCAATTGAGTCATGCTGTTGTTGTTTTATTATTATCGTTGTTGTTGTTGTAGTTGACATTTAATGAAATCAAATACTTTTATTACACGTATTTTATTTCATTGTAAAATTATGCAAATTTTTTTTTAGTTTAAAATTTCAGCATTTTATCCGTACTTGGGGTGATATTTTTAGATTGAACTTTATTTTTACTACTGTTGTTGTTATTTTATGTTGTTGTTGTTGTTGTATGCCAACAATAAATAGCTTTTTACATTTTTGCATAAATTGAAGGGAAACATGTGTGATGATTCTATGAAAAATTTTTAAAATATTTAAATTTTAAACATTTAATTCAAAATACACTATTAGATAATCAACTGAATTAAAGTAGGAAAACCTTAACCTAGTGAAACTACTTAATAACAAGAAGTTATGTTGTCTAGGTTGCATTAAGTTATTTTCTGAATGATATGTTTATAAACATTCCGGCCTTGATAAATAATACTCTGCTTAGGCTCAAGTTAACAAATGAAAGAGTTATTCAATTTCAAAATATGTATTGTGAAAAATAGCTTAGAGTTTTAGCTTCTTATTCTGAATTTGCAAATTTTCCAGAAAACTCAGTATTCTGGCATAATATCCAGACAGATTTCGGATTTAAATCATCCGAAAGTTCCTTACAAAAACTACTTTTTGAAAGTTTTGAATAATTTTTTTTTTTTGTTTTGGTAAAACTTTTGCTTATATGGGAGGTGCCACGCCCTCATCTCCGAGTTGACCTTGTTTTCGCCTAGAGCTTGCATTCACTGTTCTGCGGGTTTGAGTGAAATTTGGTTGGGTAATCTCTAAAAATCCTTTTGGTATAACATTTTGAAACTTGCTTATATGGGAAGTGGCACGCCCACCTGTCCGACTTCGCCTACTTTCTGCTCAGAGCTTGCAATTAATGTTCTAATTGAGTTCTTGTTCTTGTTGAGTTTTCCCGTAAATAATATTTCCACAGACGGGGACAGCCTGCCAGGCAGACGGACGAACATGGCTATATCGAGTCAGAAGGTAACGCTGATAAAGAATATATATACTTTTTATACCTGCCGCGCCTCCTTCTCTGCGTTACAAACGGAAGGACAATGTGAATAAACCCTGGGTGTATATATTATGTTACCTTTCATTGGGATAGAAAAATAGACGATATCGTGGCTGTGAGATATTTTCCGAAATAACATTTTTCTTTCAACGGTGCAAATTTTTAATCCTCTGATATTCCTTCCTATTCAAAACTTTCGGAACCAAAGTTGGGGGTAAAAATTAATCGGAAGCCTTTCGTGGCCGGATCCGAAGCTCTGTAACATCCCTACTGTGAACAAGTGGGGGTATAGAAGCAAAGCGACAATCTCCATTTTTTTTCATGAATGCATCTGAGTTGTATTTGATGTAAGCTTGTGATCAGTGAAATTTGCAATACCAATTACGTCTCTATCCAATATATATCTAAGGTTGAAAACTGCCAATCAAAACAAAGGCAGCATCTCCAAACTTCTCAAGCAAAACTTCTTAGGGCTCCGTATAGCTGATTTACCCGGCGTTGCTGAGGCTTTGTTAAATTTTTAAAATTTGGTTTTTAAGCAAGAAAGTACTAAAAAAAGCTAACATGGAAAACTATTTTTCTAAAATAATGTCTCAAAAAAGTAGATCTTGGAGCGTTTTTTGTAGTTTAGTACTAAAATAGTACCAAATTTAGTACTTTGTGTTAGAAAGTTTAACATATACTTATAACCTGATTCAATACCTTTCCAAAAATCTGAACATGAAAATCGGTTAATAAATAAATGTGTTAAGTTATGGATAATTATGTGAAAGAGTGTTTTTCACAATTTACTGATTTTTCCACCCCTCCAAAAACGGTGCCGTGACATAGTCCCCTGGACATAACCCCCATTTACGAAGTGGGGATTATGACCGTTGGGATATTTTTTTTCACTATTTTTAATGGTTTTAGCAACTAATGAAGTCATGCACCTAATTTCAGCGAAATCGAATGGGGTGTGGCAGTTCGATTATTACAAACTCAGCAATGTCCACTTGATCGAAACAAACACGACAATCTCCAGAGATACAAGCTTTTGTTAGTTTTCACAAAATTGGAAAAAGTGGAGACTGTCGCCTTTGCTTCTATACCCCTCAAATGTACTAAATCTATTGAAACCTGGGAAAAATGCACACAAAGATGATTTGAAAAATATATTTTTGGTCAGAAATCATCGATTTCTCTAAAGAATAATCCGAAAAGAAATTCGCTTTTATTGAGTAGAAAACTGTGAAACGTCTGATATGAAAAGTCCGGATAAATAATACACTGAGGTAGTAATATAAAGTATGACTTTTCTCAAAGCCTATTAAATTCTTGAAAACTTTTAAAATGTGAATTTTTTTATACGACACTGCTAAAATCGCACAACTATGCTTAGTTTGAACGACTTTCGTCTAATGAAACGTCCGAATAAATATTAGATATTATCATTTTTTGCAAAATTTTGATTGAATCCAAAATTTTTTCACTTATTAATTGGCAATATTTTTAAAAGTACTGACCGAATGATACATTCGACATGCAGGATTTGTCCATATTTGCTGTAAACTACTTTGAAATTAAAGCGTTTTAAAGTGCATTCGTTATTTCTTAAAAATTAAAACAAACAAAAAAAGTTAAATTTTTATTAAATTTTTTGGAATCCTAAAACAATAATGAAAAATATCCGGTACATTATATATATATTACTATTAACCCAACCAAAATTACACATAACGATCAAAAACACCGCAAAATCATCATCATCCAAAGATGATGCCCTTTTTCTCGTTTCTATAATTAAGCTCATTAATATTTTTTGATAACTTTATTAAATTGTCATATCATTCTTTTTGTCAATTTCAGCAAATCAAAGATGAGCTCTGTGAAGTTGTTTCGGAGATGGAAGCACTCGATGTGCCTGAAGATAAACATTCCAATAAAGACAAACAAATGTCGATAGGGCGCAAAAAATTCAATATGGATCCAAAAAAAGGTAATAAAAAATAAGAAAAAAAAAACACAAAATTCCTCAAAAAACCTCAAGTTAAAGAACAACTGCGTGCGTATATCGCTGTATTATTATTGTAATTTGTACACAAGCGCAAGCTTGCTATGCCGCTCTTTCTTTCCCTTCCAAAGCATTGCTCAAGATGTCAACGAACTGTCAAAATTTGTCATTTAGCGGCACACCACACTCATCGTGCGTTCTTATGAAAAATATCTCAGGGTTACACGGAAAGCAAGAACTAAAACAGGGCAAGGCGCACTGTCATTATTTTCATTCAATTACGTTATTAAATTAATTTAACGCTGAAATTACAATATTATAAAATAATTTTTGTAATAACAACAAACAACGTTTGACACATCTTCTTTGTCACTTCTTTTCCTGCTTTATGTTTACATACAATGGGTATGTTCTATTTTCATTCATATAAAAGTCCCACTGCGTCATCCGCCTTGAGAGTTTGTCTTATGAATGCGCAATGTTTGCTGTTCTGCTGCTGCTTTCACCTTCTGCTTTGGCGACCCTTCAGTTGCGCTCCTACTTCTCTCTTGACATTTCATTGGCATTTAAGTTCAATTAATGTACTATGTATGTTTATTTTCAGAATTTCCTTCATAGTATGTAATTCTTTGCAGTCAGTCTTCCGTCAGAGTAGTTTGCTTTATACTGTCAATGTTGTCCATGCGTCAGATGACAAAGTCGCCAGTTGGTGGTGGTGGCCTCTTGTAAATTATATTTATCATTGGAAGAGTTTATTTAGATGGAATCTTTTATGTTTTTTGCAATGATGTATACGCACATTGCATGTATGGGAATTTCTTTTCAAAGTGGGTGTTGGCCTGCGTGTGGTCTTGATCTTGTTTGATTGCGAAATTCAATGGATAAATTGAATGGTATTGAAAAGTTTGACGAAATCGGAGGGTACTATGTAAATGGTTTTGAAAAATAGGTATAGATTAAGATGATGAAATTCGAATCGACTTGTTGGGAACTTTCAAATGATACCAGAAAATATTGAAAAAATTCATAAAAGTTAAAAAGTTTCGAATAGTATCGAATACGTATCAAAAAGTCATAAAAAAAAATTGATAAATGACGCAAAAAGGCACATACTACCAAAAAAGTAAGGAACGATCGCACTAGGTTATTGATTAAAATCACAAAATGGATCACTGTCTGTAAAAATTATAGAAGAAACACGGTTTTAAGTTCCTTCTCTAGTGTAGTTATCCTCAACTGCATTCAAAGTAAACTCAAGGAATCACGGACAACAGGACTCAGTTAAATAAAAAGTAGCTCCTAAGGTCTTGGTCTTGAAACAATTTCTAAAGTTTCTTGACTTCTTAAAATTTATTTTCAAAGCAATTGGATTGTTTAGATGCCAAATTCCGAATTGAAAGATGGTTTTATATTCAAAAGGGTCGTGAAACTCCTATTAACTGTAAATGATCAAGACCGAATAGCAGCCTTGATATTTTTCATTACCAGGAAAATTGCATTAAAATAAATTTTTACTGATATTGCAATTTAATTTGCAATTTTTAGTAAAGTTTTACTGATTACTGGAAAAAATATCAGTAATCAATAAACTTTTACTGGTAATCCCAATTAAATTTCATTATCAGTAAAATTTTACTAGTAACTGCAAATTAAATTTCATTATCAGTAAAAACTTACTGGTTACTGCAATTTTTTTCAGTAATTAGTGAAATTTTACTGGTAATGCAAACTAAATTATATTATCAGTAAAATTTTACTGGTAGTGCAAATAAAATTTCAGTTTAAGTTAAACTTTACTGATTACACTTAATATAAAGGGTATATTGCATAAGGTTACGAAGCTTCTGGGAGGTGATAGAGAAGGTCGAGACTAATAAAAACTTGCACCTGGAGGGGGGTCTAAAATGTACCCCTGAGGAGTTGTAGGGCTAAAACTGATTTTCTGACTTGGATCACCCTAACGTTTTAGAGAAAACATTTCTATGGCAAAGTTTTAGCTAATTGTAATTCAGATAATGTATATGGTTTCTAGGGTTTAAAAGGATTTCGCAAAGTTCTGGACCTCTAAAGTTGATATTTTTAAATTTTTTTCCGCCCTATTTTTGACTTAGGCGGCCATTTTAGTATGTAAAAGGTCCTATTAACATGCCCTTTTATAATTTTTTTTGAAATCCTCATTAAATTTCCTTTAATCCGATGGTACATTTGTCATACCAATTTTTGAATTTGAGGTCGGAAAAAAATACTTTTCTATGTAACACACCGGTTACTTGCATGTGTTCGCTGCATATGATGTGCGCGCTACTCGTGCTGCTCTTTATTTACTGGAGCCTTCAAACGGAAAAGTATTTTTTTCTGACCTCAATCAAAAAAATTGGTATGACAAATGTACTATCGGATTAAAGGAAATTTAATGAGGTTTTTAAAAAAAAATATAAAAGGGCATGTTAATAGGACCTTTTTCATACACAAATGGCTGCCAAAGTCAAAAAATGGGAAAAAAATTAAAATATCAACTTTAAAGGTCTGAAACAAGTCAGAAAATCAGTTTTAACCTTATAACTCCTCAGGGGAACATTTTAGACTCCCCCTCCTGGTTCAATTTTTTGTTAGTCTAGGCCTCCTCCCAGAAGCTTCATAACCTTATGCAATACACCCTGTATAAATTACCAAGGCCAAGACTCATTTTGGTAGTTCTAATATTAATACGTAACACTCGCTGGAAATGTTTGGTTATGTACCAGAAAGTAAGGTACGAACAGATTACTTTTCTATCTGGTGACAGTTCCCACTTATGGTTATTTATAGAGACCTGAAAATACTAAAGCTACTACTTCTTTTGATTTTTGTTTCTCACGCCATATTAAACTTTTCTGACGGACATAGAACTCTTTTTTCGCTACATGAAATTTGCTATTTTTTCGAATATGAAATAAACCAACCTTAAAGCACAACCACAGCTGTGCATGCCTTGTAACAGATGTACAAACTTACACCCCCCAAATTCACCCTCAATTAAACATAATCCTTTTTAAATGTGTTTTTAATTGTTCCCATAAAAGTTTGGTCAACTTTTGAAATCTGCGGTATCTTATCGCATGAAGAGAATATTGCGTGCGTCAAAGTCATTTTGGGCTAGCTGTTGATAGAAGTGTATCTTATTGTAGTTTAATCTTGTTTTGTTTTATGATTAGCGAATTGCTAAACTTTTCTTTTGTTATTGTCAACAGCAGCGACAATGTGAAGGTGGGCCCTAGACAGAAGACCTTCTTGACTGTAGACTGCAAACAAATGTTTGCACAAATGGCGGAAGCTTTTGCCCATTTTTATTAATTTTTTCTCTTATTTTATTGCTGTTGTTATTGCCATTATTAGTAGTGAGGTTGTTGTTAGTTTTTATTGTTATTGTTGCATGCCAATCAATTTCCGGTTTATCAAACATTGCAAAATGTTCGACATGATTGACGAAGACGCGCCCTTATTTTAACGCTGTATATGTTTTTTATTTTATTTTTTCATTCTTTTCACGTTTGTTCATTGCAAAATTCAATAACATCCAAGTTACTTAAACATTTCATTTAAATTAGGCAATAATTTAGTTGATTAAATTGATTGATCATTGAATTGTTGAACTGTGTACTCTTTAAATGCTGCTCCTCAAAATTGCAGCTTTGGCAATATTATCCCCAAAGTATTAAAAACAAAATTGAATTTCAATAAATATACATACATTAATTTAAAATTGTAATAATTTTTTCTTTCTTTTTAAGGCATCGAATATTTGGTAGAGAATCGTTTGCTCCGCTTAGATCCACAAGATGTTGCACACTTCCTATACAAAGGCGAGGGTCTAAATAAAACAGCAATAGGTTTGTAACAATAAAAATTTAATTGTTAATTTAATTTACATTACTCATATGTATAAATATAAATAAACGAACGAACAAACTAACAAATAGACAGACGGACAGACAAACAACAACTTAAATAAACACCCTTCAAGGTTAATCGTCGTTCCCCCTCATTAACTTTACTCACTAGTTCTCATTTTACTTTGCAGGTGATTATCTTGGTGAGAAAAATGATTTTAATGAGGATGTGCTGAAAGCATTCGTGGCGTTACATGATTTTACTAATCTGATACTGGTACAAGCTTTAAGGTATATCACGGAATATTATTTTTTCATAGTTTTTTTGTTTTTTTATTAATGCATTTGTCTTATCTTTTTTTTCAGACAATTCCTGTGGTCATTTCGTTTACCTGGTGAGGCACAAAAAATCGATCGTATGATGGAATGCTTTGCCCAACGATATTGTCAATTAAATCCAGATATTTTCACCAATACAGATACCTGCTATGTACTTAGCTTTGCCATAATAATGCTTAATACATCCCTACATAATCCATCGGTAAGTTATATAAATCAAGCCGAATAATTTGTGTGATCTAAATTTTGTAGAGTTTTGTTATATTTAGGCAAATTACAAGTAACATTTTTTTATTAAAAAAAAAGGACTGGGTTGAATTTTTTGTGGAACTTCAGTTCGAAATCTTCAATATGAGTGATTCTACTCATGATAGAGTATTCTGCGGTTTAACTAATTTTACGCCTTTTTTGTAACAATTTGTCATTGATTTATGATCAAAACGAAACATCTAAGTTGTTTCTAGTATTACACTAAAAATTAGTTGGATCCCAAAGATATTTCATGCAAAAATTTAACTTCAAATTGCCAAATTTTCAGTCTCCTGGCATGTCTCTTTACCGAAATTATAGCTTTCATAGTAAATTACACTCAATTTCGAGTGTGCATTCGTTCATTTTGCACTAAAAATGAGATATGTAATCGATAGTTTTTCAATGTAACTGTCAAATTTTGCAATTTATGGTAAATTTTATTAAAAAATGTGGTATTGAGCTTTGTCACTCGACTTTTCACTCAGCTTCCTGACACATCAAAACATTTAAAGCGTTACTGCTTTATTGATGCCAATGAACGAAGTAAAGTTATCTTAGAATCGCTTTCATTTGTCTCGGATCGTCGATATTTTAGTCGACGCGCAGATTTTTGTGTGTGAAATTGTGTCGTGGCCAGTCAAATCCTCAGGTCCCTGGCAAGTTTTTTCGTTTGGAATGCATTGCATAGGAATTTTTATTACATTTATAGATTATACATAAATCCGCAGCATTTTAACATAGAAATCCATAATATCGTCGTCGAGTATTGCATTGACTGAAAATATAAAAAAACTTCAGCCTCCTGACCTCAATCTACTGGAAACAAGGATCAAATTTTTGGTTTCTTAGTAGTAAAAATAATTGGGTGCAGAGTTTTGTTTGAAACGAAAATACTCGTTTTCGTGTAATATCAATTTTGGCACCTTGATCGATGAAAAGCAATAAATATTTTCCTTTTTGTAAGACTTGTCCCAAAACTATTATTTTGGACACGTTTTGATATTATCGCTGAACAGCTAATTTATCTCTTGGAACATTCGCGAGAGTTCCTGCGTGCACACGGTAAATCTACCAGTTGTGATTGTCTTGCAGGAAAAACAGTTTTTCATTCGAAAAGACTTCCTCATATTGACTGTGCAAGGCAAGTAGTAATTAAGTTTTTGAGACAATTGCTTTTGCTTATCTGTTCGCCTATTAATATGATGCTTTTATAGGCTGTGAGTCGTAGCTCATTGCTGCATGGAAGACTTGGATATTTGTATATCTTTTGGTACAGAACGAGCCGATTGATTTAACATAGATATGACCAGAAAAGAGCGTACGAATGTAATGTGACTGACTTTGAGATTGTCCATGTAAATGTTAACAGCTCTTAAAAGTGTTTTCTCATTTCTGAAATTTTGTTTATAATGGATATAAGCCCTTTTGAAAAATCACTCCTAACATAATTATTAAGCTATATTGCTGCTATAATAATGAAAGTATAATATATTGAGTATAATATTCATTTGATAAGATAAATGTGAGTGACTTTGAGTGGAACTTTTTCACTGACTCTTCCTCTCATGACTGTGCGTCATGACGTCAATGACGAGTATTATTTGCTTAGAGAAATATCAACAACACAATAATTTTACAAAATGATACAATATTCTCGGAATTAAGAACCACAGACAACTCAAAATTTGTCACTTTCTGAAATTTAAGCGATAAAATAGACTCGTCATATCATTTTTGATAAATTATATACAAATAATAAATAAATTAATAATTTAAATGACTGTAAATTGTATAACAGCTGATCTGTTTTGATTCTTTGAATCCTTAAGCTTATGTCAGTACAATTTTAGCGTTCGGAGAAGACGTTGTCTGAAGTAGTTTTTACTAAAAAAAGTGTCTGTTGATTATTTTTTTCTGGTGAGTACCTAAAATAACTTCGAAGAACGCTGTTCACAGCTCTGCGGAGTTTAGTTTGCGGAAACCCTGATTTTCTTGTTTATGCAATACTTTTTAGTGTTAGCAACAAAATTCAACACTTTTCACAAATAAATAATAAATAGTTGCCCCCGCCCTCAAGATAAGTCAAACAAAAACTAGTCATTTTTGATGTATTTGGCAATGCTGAATCCGAATCCGATATCACAATTCTTCTATCATATACTATATGATTTTTGAGATATCATAATCTAAAAGAACAAAAAACACGATTTTTGTGGTTGATATACTCAAAAACGATAAATGATAGAGGAACTTTGAGACCTGATTCGGATTCAGTAGTGCTAAATACATCGAAAAAGACTAGTTTTGTTTTAGTTTGTTATTTTTTTCTCTCGCTCAAAAATACAGTTTTTCGACCTAGTTTCTAGCTATTTAAAATTTTGAAAATTGTTGAATTTTGTTGCCAACACCATAAGATATTGCATAAAAAATTAAAATCAGGAGGTCTTGTATAATTTTTCCTTGTATAGCCATGTCCATGTTCTGTCTGTCCGTTGAAATCATTATAATATTTTTTGGGAGCAAGATAATTCGATCAAATTTGGTACACTGAATCCGTCGTCAAAGTTCGCTCGATTTATTGAAAATGAGCGAAATCGGTCAACGGATACGCCTACCGCCCATCACAAAAATATAGTCAAAATACAACTTTGTGAGTATTTTTAACGACAATTCAAGCAAAATACACATAAATACTAAACGTAAGATCTGAGCAAAATTAAGGCGAACTCGGACAAGAGGGCGTGGCACCTCCCTTTTAAGCAAAAGTTTCAAGATACTATACCGAAAACGTTTTGCAAGACACTCCAATTAAATTTTACGCAACCACTTAGAAATGCAAATGCAAGCTCTGAGTAAAACCTAGGCGAGCCCGGAAAAGAGGGCGTGGCACCTCCCACAAAAGCAAAAGTTTCAAAATGTTAAACTGAAAGCATTTTTCGAGATAATCCAACAAAATTTCACTCAGACACTAAGAACTATAAATGCAAGCTCTGAGCAAAAACTAGACGAAGTCGGAAAAGAGATCGTGACACCTCCCATATAAGCTAAAGCTTCGAAATGCTTTACTGAAAACGTTTTTTGAGGTTATCCAACCAAATTTCATTCCGACACTGAGAACATTAGCTGATCATAAGCTATGTGATTTCGGACAAGAGGTCGTGGCACCTTTCTTACAAGCAAAATTTTCAAAATACTGCGATGTAGGGTATTTAATGTTTGGCAAGTCCAAAGGAAACACCCTTACTAGTTTCGATTTGTATTTGTATTGAAACACAAAGTAAATAGAATAGGGTTATGTGTAGAATTGCACATCGGGCATAAACTAAGCTGGCACATACGCATTCTTTTGTTTAAATTTTCCGTTGCCATTTTGCATAAATGTTGCTGCATTTCGTTGGTGCAGCGTCGAATCTCCTCTTTTACTAACCCTAAACTGTCAGCTGTCAAACTTTTGGCTTTCATTGGTTGGCAACACTGTACCGCACAAATGGCGGCAAATTTAAATCATGCGTGAATAATGGGACACCTTTGATATGCAGATAATTAATAAATAACCACGTTTAAATTCTTTATCTAGTTGACATTTTATTTCGCAAACCATTCTGTTGCAACAAATGTCAAGTATTATTACTGGCAATTAACAATATGACATCTAAAACAAATGTCTCTCATATGTCAAATAATTAATTAATAGATTAGGAAGCAATAAAGATTTTATACATAAGACATAATTTCAACGCTTGGATTTTTTTTTATGTTGGCCAGTAGGCCAAACATTTGTACAATTATAAGCCAAATGTGTTTAGAGTTTATTTATAGTTTGCGCGCCAGTTTCAAAAAAATATTTAAACGCTGAAGAATTTTCTCTTTTTCAATCATGCGAGAAATTGAGATTCCCAACCGATTGACCTGCCTTAAATTAATTTTAATTTTTACAACGCCATACGTACAATTCAAAATTATAGTTCTTTCTGTCTATCTGTCTATGCATTCAACCGTTTTAATTTCTGAACTTTCTGCTCTGTTTACATACATATATACAAATTTGTTTTAAAAATAATTCAATTCTAAAAATAGGTCAAGTTTACTTTAGTTTACATGCAGATGAATGATAGTTTTTGCTTCAATGATATCAGCGCTACAGAAATGAATCTAACTAATTAGCAGACTTCTGTTATTTATTTATTTTTATGCGCTCGAATGCTTTCTATGATTAGTGCCGTTTATATTTTGTCTTAGTGCTTGCTGCTTTTCTGTTGTCTGTCCCGAACTCTTCGGATCCACCCACAACTGTGTGTTTGACTTGTGTTGATATTTTGTTTTTTAATACAATATCCATTTATTTTGTTTATTAATCAATATGATGCTGTTTTGTTTGGCACTGCTGTCGAATTTTCTTGTCACATTGCGAAAGCAGCGTATTTGTTTATTTTTATTTGTTTTTTTGTTAACTTTACATTTGTTCCTTAGGAAATAGCAAAATATTTTAAATTTATTTTTAAAAGATCTTTAGTAAACTACTAGCAGATTTTGCATCCATCAATATATACGAACTGTTCACTATGGTTGCCCTTGTTTACGTCACGAGGCTATGAGCATGTCCCTTTTCAACTGGCATCAACGATATTTGTCTTCCGGCTGGAGGATTATAAGGTGTGAACCAACCACGTTTGGTCGTTTTTGTATGGCATCTTGTGGTATGATCTAACGGAAAACGATGCTGCAGTTCGCAAAATTCGTACAAAATACGATCGGAATATTGATGAAATGAAAACGCGTTGTTCTTTTGTGCAGTGCTCGTGAAATGAATCTTGAACTGTCAGTTGTAAAACTGTTTTATTTTTTCTGTTGGCAACACTTAACCGCAAAAATGCCGTAATTTTCAAATCTTGTATGAATTATGGGACACCATGTGCAAGATGTTCATAGAAAATATCGACCAAAGAGTGCCTATGTGCTTTTTGATAAATTTTTTCTGTTTTTTGTTTTTTGGCAAAAAAAAGATGGACTCATTTCGATTTAAATTTTTTTTATTATTTTGTCCACAAGTGAACTTATTAAAAAAGTTTAAAAAATTTAACAACAATTACTATAATAATATTATTTTCTATCTAAAATTTTTAAGGTTAAAGATAAGCCAACTGTTGAACAATTCATATCAATGAATCGAGGCATTAACAATGGTGGTGATCTGCCTAGGGGCCTACTTGAATCTCTGTATGATTCTATACGAACCGAGCCATTTAAAATTCCACAAGACGATGGAAATGATTTAATGCATACATTCTTCAATCCTGACAAAGAAGGATGGCTTTGGAAGCAAGGTGGAAGGTATGTTTTACAAAATAATTTTACAATACTATGGATAAACTTATTAACACTAAAATTTGTTTATAGATATAAATCCTGGAAGCGACGATGGTTCATATTGAACGACAATTGCTTGTATTATTTTGAATACACAACAGATAAGGAGCCAAGAGGGATCATACCGTTGGAAAATATTTCGGTAGATATATTTTTTTATTTTTATTTTTATATAACTAAAATATTGAACATATTTTTAGGTACGAGAAATTCATGATCGCAGTAAACCGCATTGTTTTGAACTTTATGCTTGTGGCGGTGCTGACATTATAAAAGCTTGTAAGACTGATTCGGAGGGCAAGGTAATTTACTTGTTAATTTTCAATGAAAAACTTTTTGTGCTAATGATTATTTTTCTTTTTTTTTCTTTACCATAAAGGTTGTTGAAGGCAAACATACGGTCTATCGCATGTCTGCTGCCACTGAGGAAGATCAACTAGAATGGATTAAACGGCTAACACAGTCAATAAGTCATAATCCATTTTATGATATTTTGGTACAAAGAAAGAAGAAAGCTTTAAGTAAAAGTTAGTATTAAATGAATGCTTCAACGACTATGCGCGCGTTGTAGAAGACGGCGGCGGCGGCATAGTGAAACTGGCAAAACGAATGCATAGTTGTGATTTCGAACGATACTCAATACAACGCACGCATGCGCAACAAACTTGAGGAGCAAAAGATAGTTGTGATATAGTTGTTAAATATGAGAACTGTCAATTGTTGTCCCTCCACAGATACACACACACACAAACACCCCTTTTCCTTCTAATTGTTGTGCTCTGCCTTTCTTTGCCACGAACTGTGGAATGTAATTTTTGTTTACTATTTCCATGTAGCATATTTATAAAATTATTTATTAACTTCTTTCTATTTTTTGTAATTTAAATGTGCTCTTTCCAAAATGTGGTCTTGTGTTTATGGAGGTGTTAGGATAATCATTTGAATTTTTTAATTTTTTTTTTTGTTATGTTACTTTTTTCCGTATTTTAGGCTGAACACTCAATGAAGCTTAACAATTTAAACTTTTAAATGTGCAGAAACTGTAGCGTTTTTTGTGAGACTTAGGGCAGTTTTCACAATATCCAGTTAAAATTTTACTTTCAGATAAATACAAGTTTTGTACGAAATTTAGTGTCAAAGTGTCAGTTAAAGTTCCAGTTAACGCTTAGCTGAACTTTTTGAAATCGGCCCATAAAAGATTTGTTTTAATGTTTTTACCAAAATCAATAATCGGGGCAATTTTTTAATTTTAAACTGAGGTTTTTTTGGTGTTTTTATGGGTTTAAAGAAGTAAAAAATTTGATGATCAAAATTGTATAAAAATGTTTTAAACTGAACTAGCAATATTTGAATCAAATATCGGAATATCATTTAGAAAGTTAATAAGCAAATATTTGACAAAATTCATATTATTAGCTGTAATGAAATATTGTTATTTATATTGGTAATGCTTTGATATCGAAAGTCAAACGTAATGAAATCTTTCTTTTAAGGATTCAATAACATTTGATGAAGAGTAGTTTCTTTTCAAAAAGTTTTCTATCATATGTGAAGTGGTAAGCAAAAATGCCAAAAAAATTCAAGTCAATTTGAGTATATATACCCCAAATACATATTTCAAGTTTCCCCAAAATATCTCCGTTTCTGCGCATTTAGTAGTATAAAGCTTATTGAGTGTAAGGTTTAAATTAAATATTAGAGAAAAATTAATAACAGAATATCAAAATTAGATGCAAAGAGATATTGAAGGAAAATTCCTTACTGTTATAATTTGCTCGGATTTAACGCTATTAACTCAAATGCGAAAAACTGCCAAGAAAAGTGTGCATGCGATCACATGCATAAAAAACAATTTGTACTCCATTCTGAAGTAAACGATAAGGGTTAAAAATTAACGATAATTTTTGTTTCGAAAAACTTAAATATCAAATAAAGTTTATAACATGACCGTATATTTTACAGTGAACCTGTGACTCAGATCAAATTTGCAAAAAATACATGCACTAAATTTCTGGCTTGTATGATTTTGGAACAATTGTCAATTTCAATTATATGTTCTTCTTTTTTGTATGCTACATAACAAATTAAAACTCATGTTAGCATTAAATTTCAATAAAGTTGTGCTCGAATGTTAAACACTTTTTCTTACGATCCCGGTAGAAAGCACAATTTGAGTACTCTGAGCTTAGTGATATCAGTAACTTTAATAGGTTAATTCTGGTTTTTGTATCAAATTTTTTACAAATTTCATTACAAAAGTCTACAAAAATGGGATCATAATTGCTTTTAGGCAGCTGGGTAACATAACAAAATAATTTTCTACATTGAATTCGTATGCGATGTCGGAATAAACTCATCTCGTTGGAATTCTGAGATATTTGAGGTTTTATATTCGAACAATGTCTGTTAATACTGTTATATTCTACTGATTGCATCTATATTTTTTCCTTGCACTACTATGTCCATTTTAAGAATGAAATCATTAATTGTGGACATGTGTTTGCATTTCATGATGTCAATTACGAACCAATACGAACCTTATATTCGGTTTCTCATGATACGTAGCTGCCTTAAGGTAAAACTTTGTAAGCCTCTGTGTTATCAGTGGATATTGTAGTACTGATGAATGTTTTACTTCAACAATGCATTTCTTGCAAGATAAAGTAGGTATACTTAGCACAATTTTTATAAAGGGCATACAATTTTTTAATATCAATTTAACAACTGCGCATTATAGGTATGACTTTTCCATAAAATAAATAATGCACACCACTTCCCGATGAGAAATGATAAAAAATATTTTTTGATGATTTTGTTACAAAATCTCCTCCCCCAGGAACGACCATTTCTAAAATTAAAAATCGCTGCAACACATATAATTGTATGTATATATTTGTAGGTATTGGTTTCTCTTCGTGTATACCCCGCATTTCGTGATCTTCACGTATATCACGTTCTGTACGTCGTTCTACACAACGCATGCGTCCAACCCGTGTGTTACATAGAAAACTATTTTTTTCCGACCTCACATTAAAATATTGGTAGGACAAATGCGCTACCGAATTAAAGGAAATTTAACGAAAATTCCTAAAAAAAATTATAAAAAGGTATGTTAATAAGGCAACTAAAGTCAGAAAATCAGTTTTACCCCTATAACTCCTCAGGGGCATCTTCCTGCGCATCTTCTTCTACCTTCTGGCCGTAAATAAATAGATATATGAGAGTCCAAATGATAAGAACTATTAGATATTTCACGAGGTTATTTCTTACGAATGTTATTACTGAAACCTTGAGTTGTCAATGCTGTAAGAGAACTGATCATTCAGCTATTCTCCATTGTTTAAGCTTAATTATGAACCGTATGATGCGGTTGACAATTGCAAATTGCACACTCTTGTAATTCGTTCCACTTAACGGCTAGTAAGTGTTAACATCAATCAGTTCGTGTCAAAATAAAAGTGCCAAACAAGAGCATTGGCACAAGGGCTTAGATGAAACAGGAGGTACATATATGAGGAAATTTCAATCAAATATTTATTCATTGTTATAATGAAATATTGATGTATTAATATCTTGAAGTATTGAAATATTGACAGAATGATGTATTGAAATATTGATGCATTGGTATCTTATTGATTAATTGATATATTGAAATACTGTGATATATTGAAATATTTTATAAATATATTGATAGATTGATACATTGAAGTATTGATACATTGAAATATTTTTATATTGATGTATTGGATTATTGATATATTGAAATATTGGTGCATTGATTTCGTAATTTATTGAAATATTGATACATTGACATACTGAGTTATTAATATTTTAATATTTGACGTATAGATGTGAATGACATTTTAGAATATATTTGAAGTAAAAAATAATTTTCGAAAAAAATGGTGCATACGTTTAGGGCTCTATATCCAACATTTTCAAAGCTTCCATAGTTCTTTCCATAGTTCTCGTTTGCTCAATCAAAAATTTACGGGTTCTAAATTCCCCCACACATAGGTGAAATCTCGCTTGGATCAGGCAGCTCTATTTTCGTTAATGCCCAGTGTGCCAGACGATTCAATTCTCCGCTTTTTTATCCGTAACGGATCAGTAACGGATCCGTAACGGGTGAAAAAGCGGAGATATGAACCGTTTGGCACACTGGGTGAAATCATTATATCCGCATTTATCAGATTTTGCAAATCTTTTTTATAAGTCCTTTTTATATTTTTTCCATATGCTTTCATGTTATTTCCAAAAGCTAGTATGATGCATTGAAATATTGACAAATCGATGCATTGACAAATTGATGGATTGATTAATATATGTATTGAAATTTTGTGGAATTGATACATTGAAATATTGACAGGTTGATAGACTGAAATATTGATACATTGATAGATTGATACATTAAAATATTGATGTATTGATATATTGATTTATTCATGTATTGATGCACCGATTTATGGATATATTGATTGATATATATTGTGCACCGTATACCCGATAACATATTTTTCTGAACTTTTAAGCAAATATAACTCAGAATCCTGACGTGATATAATAATACCATATTCAGATTAGTTAAAATAGGTCTCACAAAATCGAGAAAGGATTAGTAAGTTTTTAGTTTGCGGGCCTGTATTATTTGATCTATTATATTTTTTTTATTTTTTTTTTTGCGGTTGTCACGGTCGTCACTGATACCAGTTGTGTCGGACTCCCCATACCGACTGAAACGCCCCCTCTTTATCGGGAATACCTGCTCTCTGGGAAATCGTTTTTGACATTACATCAGGGGGTTCCCTTTAAGGCAATTAATGCCATCTCTTCATGGGCGTACGTTGGGCTTCGGCTTTATTTGCACCTGTAAGAGAGGGGGGTTGAGTAGTGCTTCAACAGCCCTAGCCAACATCTCCAATTTATTTTTTAGAAAATAGGGGAACTGGAGTAGCGAAACTGTTTCAGCACTTGGGCTTTAGCCTAGGACGAACGAAGTCCTAATGACCGCAGCCTTTGTTTGTCCTGTTCTGGAACCCCCTTAGTCTCTACCAAGTCGAACAAACTACAAATTAAAAACCTAAAAATCACAATTCAACTGTTAAGTATATTCATCTGCCTTGCGTAGAAAACCCATGTCTCTCAAAGTATCCAATGAACGCTCCAGTAATTCGTCATTAAAACGCCAAATACTCGCATCGACTACAGTGGCAATATTCGGATTTAAAAATTTGGCTGGATAAATTTTAAGAATAGAGCGTGGTAAATGCTAATGCAATGTAACTTCGAGATCAATGCGATGGAAGCATTTTTTATTGAAACCCGCCGGCTGATGTGTCACATTGCATGTTGCAGCATATGCATAAAGTGTGGGAAAAATAAACATTACGTTAGCAATAACTTGAAAAACATTTCGCTGGATTCCTTATTGCATCACGTTAGATTCACTTATGTCACGTAGGCAGAAATTTTTCAATGCATCATACTAGCTTTTGGAAATAACATGAAAGCATATGGAAAAAATATAAAAAGGACTTATAAAAAAGATTTGCAAAATCTGATAAATGCGGATATAATGATTTCATTAACGAAAATAGAGCTGCCTGATCCAAGCGAGATTTCACCTTTGTGTGGGGGAATTTAGAACCCGTAAATTTTTGATTGAGCAAACGAGAACTATGGAAAGAACTATGGAAGCTTTGAAAATGTTGGATATAGAGCCCTAAACGTATGCACCATTTTTTTCGAAAATTATTTTTTACTTCAAATATATTCTAAAATGTCATTCACATCTATACGTCAAATATTAAAATATTAATAACTCAGTATGTCAATGTATCAATATTTCAATAAATTACTAAATCAATGCACCAATATTTCAATATATCAATAATCCAATACATCAATATAATATTTAGGTTGTAATATTTAGGTTGTATTAATTGGGCTCAATCAATACAACCTAAATAGTAAATATATACTGGTCTTTACCTAACAATTATCAATACCATTTCTCGGCAGGAATGGTATGTATTTATATATGAAAAAAAAAAAAAAAAAAATCAAAAAAAAAGTCGTACTGAAATGAAAGCAAATAATTTTTTTACTAAACTGTTCGTCCTATATTCTGGTTGTTGATCTTTTTCAATTTAGAAAATTTTAAAATAAATCTCTATTTTCAATAAAATAATATTGCATGCCATCCTCCCTCCAACACTTGCCATTTTGTCTCTATTGTTGTGATATAATTTATTTATGTTTTAGCATTATAATTCTGTTAGTTCAAATAAATTTAAAAAATTATAAAATTTAAAAAAAAAAATATGTGCGTATGTTTATACATTAAAAAAAAAAAAAAATCCTTAACAAATGTAAACTAATAAATTAAATAATTAGTAATACATATCCTCAGAAATATTCTATATTTAGCTATATAAATTTTATTAACCATAAATATTGTTTGTTATACTCTCGTATCATATATGTTATGTAAAAAATAAAGAAAATGCTCGGCAATAAAATCGAAATTAGCTTGTATTTGTGTAAAAATTAAAAAAAAAAGATTATGTTATAATGCTTTAAACAAAAAAAAAAAAAAATTATTTGGTTTAAATTTGATGCGGCTTTTAAATATGCACTTGTATGCTTTAGTAAGCGGCCTTTTCTATAATAAATTAAATTTGATTTCAATTATTTTTTCGCTGCAAAAATTTGAACTTCAGAGCATTTGAATAAAATGTGCGTTTGGTTATTTACAAATAGTATAGCAACAAATTGTATACAATATTTCCGTCACAGTGAAACGAATCTTAGTAGACAAACATATATACAAAAACAAATAAGCCTGCTTTTTTAAGGACTTCCATTAAAAACTTGTAAATACATCAACATCCTGTTAAACTTTAATATAAGGAAAACGAAAATGAAAAAAAAAACAACAAATCACACACCATACATCGCTTCATAACATTTTATCTCATAAATATAAGTTCGCCTTTAGTCCTCTGTTATAAAATCTTTACTCAATTATGAATTTCGTTCATATATAATAGAATATATAGTATATAAAATATATAAATTATAATTATACATATAAATAAATAAATAATAATTACAATTATGAAATTTGGTAACCGTTTGCAATATACAATATAACATAAATTATTATGAATTAAAAATGTAATTTAAATGAAAGGAACTAAATTAAGGAACTAAGTTTCACAACATATTAAGTGAATTAATACATCTATATAAATACATACATACATGTGCATGTAGCTAGACTTAGCAAAAAATAAAACGATTTGCAAATGATTTGTGCGCATATTGTACACTTACTTTTTGTAGATCTACAGTTTCCATCAACATTACATTAGTAAATAGTTATAACTTAGCTTTTTTGTATCGCTTTATTGTAAATAATAAATTAATGTAAAAGAAATAATAATTTAGCAAAAAAACAAGTAAAAATATAAATAAAATTGAATTTTTATAAAATTATGCATTTAAATTTATTTTGTGTGAATAGACATTGCAGTTTAGAAGCAGCATTTTTGTCAGTACTAGTAAATTTGCCAATTGTTCGACCGTTTAAATTTGACGTGAACCCATTTCCGGCTCCGGGAATGAACGGCAAAGTTATGATCATTTTAAAATGACACCTTAAAATTCAAACACGCTAATTTTTTTACTTAGTCTGCTCCTTATTACTGCTAACCCTTTCATGCCCGAATTAATTTGGACAGACTTAAAAAATTGTTGGGGCTATACAGTTGCAAATATAGACCTAAAGAACAAATAGTATTAATTTCAATATCCTGCATATCCTAGTTTGTTCTCTGGAAGATGTTGCCTATAGGCAACATTGGGCATTGCTGGTAAGCTTTGTAAAATAAAATTAATGAACAATGCAGTAGTACAGTTATTTGGTAGTTTTACCTGGAAAGTTTTGCGGGATTTTTGCAAATGAGTTATTTTATAGATTTCGATGTGCTCTTTCAGAATTTCAACTTTGCTACCTCGAATCGTGTTCGCTCGCGCCGCCATATTGGAAAAATGGCGTCCAAAATCAGTTTTTTACAAATATCTCTTTAAAGGTTACATCTATAGAAAAATATTGTGGAACAATATTGTAGCTTATAAAACTTACTATAAAAATTACCATTTAATTGTTTTCGTACGACTTATAACTCAGGAGAAACCTTTATTCAAAATTTTAAAAAAATTCGTAAATTGTGCATGCCGCTTATGAATAGGCACAGTGATGTGTTGAGTTTAGAATTACGATAACTCATGAACGGTGAGTCATATGTTTAAAGTAAAAATATTTGTTTATAGGGAATTACCTGCACTTTAATTTACATGTGATTTTTTTTTCAGATGGCCTATAATTTGGGAAATATTTTTATAATAAACCTGAAATTTCGAAAAAAACCTTTTTTCCAAAAAATCTCCAAAACGGTTAGTTCTAGAAAAAAACATTTTCCCGCATTTTGTAGCACGTTTAATTCCCTATAATATTATAAGCTACAATATTGCGCCACAATATTTTTTTATAGATGTAACCGTTAAAGAGATATTTGTAAAAAACTGATTTTGGACGCCATTTTTCCAATATGGCGGCGCGAGCGAACACGATTCGAGGTAGCAAAGTTGAAATTCTGAAGGAGCACATCGAAATCTATAAAATAACTCATTTGCAAAAATCCCGCAAAACTTTCCAGGTAACATCATTTTATTCTCCCAAATGATTGTACTACAGTTTTTATATTGAATTTGACTAAACATTTTTTTTAAAATTTGATACGCATTTTCTCCACTATATAGTCTGCTGAAGTCTCAATGGGTTTGCAGAGTCCATTGTGTAAAATTATAATATGTAGAAGTTGGGGTGTTTTAGCTGGAGCAGATGACAAATTTGCTCTCTTATGTGTAGGTGCTGTTCTATTTGCAGTGTTGCAGTAGTTCATCAGCTATATCGAACTGAAAGTTCCTGTTTTATCATATTTTATATCTCTGTGGTAGAATAGCTATCTACTTCTGCCTCATTTATGCACCATCCCAAACTGTGAATTACACCTTAAAGAGATATGAAGACGAAACAGCGAAATTTACAGCACTTGAGTGGCATCCACAAGGCAGCTTAGGTATTGGTGAGTCAAAAGTCACCTGGAAAAGGTCTTTGGAGAAGGAACTTCAACGGAAGTGTCTTGGAAATAGATAAAAGTCATTGCATATTGGCCTTATTCTCAAGTATGAGTTGGAAATAAAATGCATGCAATACATTTATGCACCTGGATACTATGCGCAGATACCATTTCTTGAACCGATGATTAATCGCATATATGTAGTTCCAGCAACATATCAGAAAGATCAGCACCTCCCATGTGCTCATTGAAGCTATCAATAGCTGGACGAGGATTACCCAAAAGCTTTAATAGTGTGATCCTCGTCATTTTATGCTACATAACTCCTTTTCTTGACATAGAAAACAGTTTTCTAGACGGTTATTACGAATTGTTTCTACTCTTAAGCTGGACTGTGCACACGGAGGCTTAGGAGGTTCAACCACCCAGGAAGAATTTTACCCATATGTAACACAACAAATTTAGTATTTAGTATAGTTCTTCTTCGTTTTTTTATAAAAAGACCCCTCCTCCTCAAGATAAAATTCTGTACACGGCAGTGCTCCTTAGAAACGTTTATCTTATAATTCGATCATTAGAAGTAAAACCATTATCGAAAAACACTTTAAAATTTTAATTTCTGGAAATGTTGGACGTCGAACGTAGGATAATGCCTGAATATATTCCTAATCAAAATGATTCATATGGTTCCTCACCAACTTATAGACAGAAGACATATAAAATTCCTGAAACACCAACTCATTTTAAAATTTCCAAAGTTGATTTTATCAAAAATCTCGTTTTCTATTTTTTGTTCAATTTCATTTTCCATGTCTTTGTGAATACCCTCTCCAGAAAATTCACTTCAATATTTTCACCTCTATCATCTTGTTGTTGTGGGTTTTTTTCAATATTATTCTGAAATTATACTATATTTCGCTTTTTTCTGGCCCACTCTCCATCACAGAAGTTTTCCCAATCAAACTAACATATTTTTATGATTTGTAGCAATGGGAAGCATCTCTCATGCAAAAGGTAAAATTATTCGAAATATATCCTTTAGTGGTTGCCCATAGGCAACATTGACTTTAGAAAATTACTGAGAAAGAACTAAGACCTGTTTTGTGCAACTATTTTATTTTTCTGATTTTCTTACATGTTTTTAGTTATTTTATGTAATTTTTGATCTAAACTTATATACATATTGATTTTTAATTCTATAAAATATGCATCCGCTTTTTGCATAGTTTTTTTTGCACGGATGGGCATAGCAAAGAACATTATTCAAATGAGTACTACTAATGCTTATGAAGGTAAATCTATTAATAAGCAAGAAAAATATATCAAACTATTGAACAAAATTCATAATTGGCGAAAAAATTAGAAAATAACGGAGTTTTTAGCGTAAATATACAATGTTGCCTATAGGCAACAATGGGCATGAAAGGGTTAAAGATAAAGAATCGGAATTTTAAATGAGATATCAGAATTTATTATTTCGAATAACATTGCTTTGTGATGTTAATATTGCAAACTCAAGCTGAAAAAGTTGTCAAATAAAGGAGTTAGCGGCAACTAAAAATTAACTCTTTCAAACAAATATCAATCAAAAGTACATCCTAGGAGAAGACTACAGTCAAAAATTACTGCAAATTACTGTGACGGAACATGCCCAATTTCATGGTCAAAGGTCACGAAAATTAATTTTTTTGAAATAACTCGCTAACGGTTACTTTCACAGAAAAATTCAAGAAATATTTCTATATTTGGCAAAAGCTTTTTCTCAAAAACGGACGTAAGCATTTTAATGAAACTTTATACCGCGATCCACATTAGCATGGAATGAAGAATGAAGAAGTTTCGACTTTGTAAGGTCACTGGAAAAGGAAATCCAAGAATCGGAAAAGTCGTGGCAAGAGATCAAAGTCATAGCAAGGGATCGCAACAAATGGAGATGTTTCATATGGGCCCTATGCTCCTCCTAGGAGTTAAAGGAGAATACATACATATCTTGATCATTATACAAGATATTTTGGTGAAATTTGGTACACAGTTACTGCCTATCAATGCCTTATAATGGCCAAAAAGTGAGTGGGATCGAAAGAGTGCCACGCATAGGAGCATAGAGGTATAGAAACAAATGCGACAATCTTTCCTTTATTCATGGATATATTTGAAAATGACATTTAATTGCTTATGATTAGGAAAAAACGCCATAAACAAAAACGAAATATCGCCCAAAAACAACAGCGAAATAACGTCCAAAATAGTTTCATATAAATTTGGGCGATAATCATTTTGGAAATAACGCCCAAAATTTGGTCTTTATTTCGTTTTTTTTTTTGGGTATTATTTCGTTTAGAATAAAAAAAAGAAATAACGCCTAAATAATTTTCATAGAAAAAAATTTTAGGCGTTAGATCCAAAATGATTATCGCCCAAATTTATATGAAAATAAATTGGGCGTTATTTCGTTTTTGTTTTGGGCGTTATTACGTCATTTTATTTTTTGGGCGTTACTTCGTTTTTTTTTTTGGGCTTTTTTTTTTATATTTAAATGCCCTAATTTATATGAAAATAATTTGGGCGTTACATCGTTTTTGTTTTTGGGCGTGATTTCTTAACGCCTATCAGACACGTTCATGAAAAAAATGGAGATTGATACATTTGTTTCTATACCCCTCATATATACGAGTATAATTATACCGTGCGACCAAATTCAACTTTTGGTTGCACAATTGAAAAAAAAAAAACAATATATTCTGAAAATATGGCAAAAAATAATTTATACGTGTCTTCCGGATTTTCTGGATCAAGTCAAAATTTTGTAATCGGTCTTTGAAGTTTTCTATACATGTGTGGAGTCGACACAATAAATTTTACGATCCTTACATCTGAAGTATATCATGTGTTCGTAATGTAGTTCATTACACCTTCCCAGCCCATGTAACATTTCGTAACAAATCGTCAGACCCCCCTCCCCCTGGCGCGTTACGTAATATGTGAACGGCCCCTAATGGAGCAATATGTACCACAGAAATATTTGCTATTAAATTTCACTAACTGCTGCCGAATATTAAAAAGTCGAAAATTCACCGCGAAGACCAAAAAATCTTCAATATCAATAAAGACCGCACACATGTTAATTAAATTTTTTTAAGGTATTATTCTTAAGTTTTAAGCATTTCATGACTTCTTTTGAAAAACGAAAGTTTTTCATCCGCCTTCCGTAACAAAAAGTTTTTTTGGGAAAATAAATTTTAAAGATTTTTTAAAAAATGTCAGTCATTTCGGAAATATTGGTTTTTTGTATACCTTGTAATTTCTAAGCAATAGAAGTTATATTCTTCTACTTCGAATTTTTATTTTTTTTTGGCCAGCTAGTAGGTGTAAATCAAAGCACAAAATAAAGTTTAAAAATTGTCACATGACTTTTTAGAAAAAAAATTACCGTAGCTGTCACAAGCATTTAGCGCAAACCAAATATTTTGAAAAACATTTGGTTTTTAAGAAAATCAACTTTTAAAATTTTCCAAAAAATGGAAATCAAAATAACATTCAAAATGCTACAATAATCAGAAAAGAAAAAAAATTGCATCGATTTTTGGCAAAAACACTATTTTGACACTCTGAAGTTCCATTCAAATAACTTGGAAAAAAATTTTTTCTGCAAATTTTTGTAAAATTCAGAGAACCCAACTGCAAATTTCGAAAAGTTTGAAGTGGAATCGGTCAATAACCAAAAGAAAGGTATATCGACAATGTATTTTTCAACTTGTGTATGGTGGGGGAGTGGTAAATAATATTTCCGAACAGTCAAAAAATCAAACTAATATGGGCAAGTTACTATTCATCTGATATTATTTACTTTTATGGTTTAAAAAATTATTGAAAATGGTAATTTTTCAGGTTCGATTAATCGAACATCAGTTGAAAATGGGTTAAAGCGACCACACAACTATAACTTAAGCAAATACACTCTCAAAAGTAGCAGTCACTTTGAATTTCGCTTTTAGGGGCGGAGCTACGCCTACTAAAAAACAAAACATTTCTTTTTATAAAAATCGACAGCCATCGCAGCGTATTTTCTTTTTTTATAACTTAAAACTATCAAATTTATGTGTCGGGCAGTCCTTGTATGAAATAAGTGTAATTTTTTTTCCTTAAAAAAAGTTTAATTTCAAAGAAAAACCAACAAAAAAACAAATCATTGCCATGAGAAGATGACATATTTTCTTTTATGCAGATGCAGGTTTAATATTTCTCACGTTGTCAAGTGCGACCACAAAGGTCATTCAGCCAGATGCAATATATATGTGGAACTGAACTTTAAACTGATCCTAATGATGCTGCATTATTTGCATATGGCGTTAAAGCACGAAAAGGGTTAAAACTCCCATATCGCACTTAATTCCATAGTAAATCTGTTATAAATTGTCTCTTGATTCCGCAGTCTTAATTGTTTGATAATTTAACATGAATTTATGTGTCCTTTTTATGAAAAAGGGTTAAAGTGCATTGATACGTGGTAGATGTTACGATGCATATGGTAATTGAATGTTACAAATGTTTCTTACATTTTAGAGGATGTTTTGTTTGTGAGTTTATATTTTTTACAAAAATTTACACATGTTTTTTACACTCGTCTTTTACACTTTAAATGTTTTTATGAAATGTTCTATGTTTTTACATAAATAGCAATAAATGTTGGCTTCTAAGTTTGGAATTGTAATGCAGTCCATATTATACTTGTAGACCAATAACTCCAAATATCCACAAATGTTATATCGAACGATCTTAAATAATGGGCCATATGATCAATTTGTGTGGAGCATTTGCTTTCGTGCATACTTTGAGAATAGAAATAGAATAGAAATAGAAGGGATATAATCATAGGAAGATCCGGATATAGCATTTAGAAAAACAGGTATTTGTTGAAAACATTTGGATGGATATAAAAAAGACTGTTGTCATATTGAAGGTATTTTAATAAGTTATAAAACTATTGTAGAAAAGTTTTTAATTTGTCATGCATTATTTATTCACGCTTCGAATTCCCTGTTAAAAAACTGGAGAATAAATTCTCATAAAAAATAGCAAAATATTGCCTCCCAAATAATTGGTGATAACCTTACTTTTCCTTAAATTTTCATCTATAGAAACATTTTTTTTCCGATTGAATGCATGGAATCCGTGAAAAAAGGCCCAATGTTCTCGCAGCACTCGACAATAAGTCAATCTTTCCTGTTGCCATCATGGTCTGTACCCATTTTTGTAAACAACAAATCTTTTATCATTACTTCGCGACAGACTGCATTGATAGTGACATTTTGGCATTCTTTATTTTGGAGAAACCTTACCAAACAGTACATTTTTTGGAATGCATCGGTAGTTCATGAATCGGTTCACAGTTTTAATCCAGAGTTTGCTTTGCCATTTGTAATATTTTTTTGTGAAATGGACCTGCATAACTTCAACTCTCTCAGTATAGCTTTTGAATAATTGTTTTGTGTGAATTATATGCATGTTATTTTCAACCGATTTTATGTAAACGGTCCCTTAAACAAAACTAACAAAAAAGTTGTAAGGGTGTAACCTTTGGCCTGGCCAAACATTAAATACCCCGCAGTATTTTGAAAATTTTGCTTATATGTGAGGTGCCTCGCCCTCTTGTCCGAGTTCGTCTAGCTTTAGCTCAGAGTGTGCATATATAGTTTTTAGTATTTGGGAGGTGCCACACCCTCTTATCTGATTTCACCCAGTTTTTGTTGAGAGCTTGCATTTATAGTTTTAGTGTCTGATTATCAGTAAAAACGCTTTCAGTATAACTTTTTGAAGCTTTTGCTTATATGAGAGGTGCCACGCCCTCTTGTCCAAATTCGTCCAATTTTTTTCTCAGAGCTTTTGCTTGCAATTATGTGTATTTCGATTGCATTGTCGTGAAAAATACTCCGTAAGTTGCATTTTGAATATATTTTTTGTATGGGCGGTAGGCGTGCCCGTTGAACGATTTCGCTCATTTTAAATTCACGAGCTAACTTTGACAACGGCGGCAGTGTACCAAATTTCATTGAACTATCTTGCTCAGTTTTCCCAAAAATGTATTTCCACGCACACCCAACCAGACAGACGGACATGGTTATATCGACTCAGGAGGTTACGCTGATCAAGAATATATGTGACCTGGTCTACGAAAAGGGGGCTTACGTGCAAAAAAAAAAATTCGTGAAAACAGCTGGAAAATAACTTTTAAAGGTATATGCGAATCGGCAAAATATTGGGAAATTTTTTTTGACACCTTAGCACCTTTTTCATAGACCAGGTCGCATATTCTGCGTTACAAACGGAAGGACAAAGTGAATATACCCTGAGTGTAGGGTATAAAAACCAGGTGGAGCTTTACTAAGCTGAGAATGACGAAATATTGCAAAAAACGACGGAGAATGATTAGACGGAGAATGACAAATTGTTGCAAAAACAGTTATATGACAATGAAAATAGCAATTATTAAATAAAAATTGAAACTGGTGGATGGCCCCTCTAATTGTATATTTATTTAGTTATATAAAGATAAAATAATATGATTAGTAATATAAAAAAACTTACGCTGAGAATAGTGCATACTTGCGTTCTTTACAAAATTTTTAAACTTTTTTTAAAAAAAAAAACACAAACACTCACTATCCAAACAACAAAATTGACTGAGCTGAAAATACTCTGAATCTGCTCTATATCACCACATTCAGTTCTCTATTTAGTCAATATTTAAAAAATTTACAGTTAGAAAAACTGAGTGGAGATAGTCTAGAATGAGGGACCAATGTCAATTCTAAATGTCAATGTCAGATAAACAGTAGCTGAAATATATTTACAAACAATTTCGTTTATTTTTTTTGAAAATAACGTAGTATGCGAAATGGGTAAATTAAGTACACTAAGCAGCGATTACGGACAGGACGGAGAATGAGTTTTTAACACTTTATGTTATAATTTCATAGTAAAATATCGAACATTTTTTTTAAGCTATTCCTAAGAAGCTTTGGTTAGGTATCTGTATTAAATAGTGAAAATATCAAATTTTAAATTTAAGCATGGTTTTGGCTCGCGAGACACTGCATGGTAAATTTTTCGGAGAATCACCCCCATAGTTTTATTCCCCATATAACTGCGATTTCCTTGGCATACGGCATCATTTACCAACTCAATTCCATATGTTTTTCTCTCCACTGCAGCCGTAGAAAAAGCAACTCTACAAGCAAACCATCCCAGCCTTCGGCATTTCGGCAACTTGTTGGGCAGGTTGTCTGTAGGGGTGGGTTTTTTTTACTCAAGTGATGGTGAATTGCCGATTGTTGTTGCCGGTCTGTTGTTGTCGCGGTGGTGAATTTCACTTTGCTATGCAGTCGGTGTTGCTGCTGCATGTGCGTTCCGTATCTTTTGGATGTGTTTTTGGTCACGGTTGGTTGAGGAAGGAAGATTTTTGTTCTTTACGAACTAAATCAAAATCATTCGCTTATGTTTGTCGGTTGAGAACGGTTGTTGTGTGCGGTTGTCCAAATTTTAGAGTGCGGAAGGAGAGTCGATAACTTATCAGCAACCAACGAAGTAATTGAGTTTGAGTACCCGTTACTTTTAAGTCGCGCCGACAGAATAAAAGATTGAATTGTGTTGAACCCATACATCCATCCACGTTCGTTCACTGTGAACTGATGTAAAGTGAAGTTCGAATTTTACGCAAAAAGAACTTGGATCAAATGTGGCGGTTGTGTTCACTGCGCAAAGATCAATTAAATTCAATTTAATTCAATTTGTGCCCGGCAATTGGTTGACAAAAACAATAATAACAACAACAATCATAAAAACAAGTGCATTCCAGAAATATCTTAATTAATAAAAGAAAAAAAATGCGTTTCTGCTGTGAAAATATTGAAAATATTTAAAAAATAATTCGAAATTCTTAAAGTTATTTACTACCTATAAAAATACCAAAGAAGGTTGAATTTCTTGAAAAAAAAAATTTTTTTAAAAATCAACCGTATAAACGTAATTCAACCTCTAATAAATATGGCTGATGAAAGTTTGCACACCTTACCGTTAGAGCACAACATCGATTACCACATCGTAACGCTGTTCGAGCGGCTGGAGGCAATGCGAAAGGAATCTAATGGCAGTTCAGCACTCAATCGTTTGTCCGGCACATTACAACCCAAGCGCAGCATGCAAGCAGAGATACGAACTTTGGAGTTTTGGCGGTAAGTTGATAAATATGACGTTGATGAGTGATATCCCCGTAGCTTGAAGGTTGAACTAAGCTATCGAGACTAGTATTAAGTGGGTATAGATTTTTTTCTAAGAATTCTTCGGAGTAAAACTAATACAAAAAATAGTTTCTCTTGCGTTATCTCAAATAATACTCTAAGCACGGTTGCCACTTGGTCTTGTTTTTGTTATTAGTCCGCTGGTCTTTTTTTTTCTCTTTTAGTCCTTTTTGAAAATTTATAAAAAATTTAAACGATTTTGTCGAAAATATCACCACTATAAAAAAATTTAACATTAATGACGAAAAAAAGTATTTCCCATACAAAATATTTTTACAGGAACCAAAACTGAAAATTTTTTCAAAACTGTTAAATTATCAGAATCGCAGCGAACTAAAATTAAAACGAATATTAGAAATTTTATATGGCATTTTTAAATCAAATACAGAAAGGTATGATTTTGGAAGCGATGACTGAACATATTTGTGTTTTCTAACTTCTAACAAAGTTTTGTCTGAAACTGATATATCAGTTATGCCTTTGATACAAAATTTTTCTTATTCAATTCAATGTGATGTTGATATAATTACAACACAATTGAACCTATTAAAACTTTCAAGTTGTGATCTCAGAAGTGATATAGATGTTGCGCTTTTTTGGGAAAAAGTTAGTTTTATAAGAAATGAAATGGAAGAAAAATGCTTTAAGGCGTTGACTGATATTGTATAATGTGTCTTCCTCATAGTTCAGGAGCTGTTGAATGCATATTTTTTATTTTATCTTAAGACTAAGCTTCGAAATAAATTAGAGTTCATTACAGTGCATAATATAATGTTGTCTAAATAGCTTATTCCAAAAAACACAGAAAATCATTATATGTGGTCAGGACGAGAGTAAAGCTAAAGAGATTATTTGAAATGCATGTTTCCAAAAAAAAAATGACTATAGGTATATATCAGAAATAAAAAAGTTGGTCCTTTTTATCCATTTTGGTCTTTTTTCATAAAAGTTTGGATCCAAAAAAAATTTTGTATTGGCAACTGTGACTCCGAGTATAAATTTTGCTTATATTGGAGGAGTTTCTTATTATTTTAAACTAAAAACGCAATGACTTGCATCATTATAGCCTCTTTCTATATCTGAACAGTTTTAGACTATTTGGAATGGAATAATCTTATCAAAGCTATTCTGCATCTAATTGCAGCTGGGCAAGAATATAATATATGCTCTGCTGCTTCTATGGACAGAGACAATAGGAATCATCGTTTACCAGATACATCTTCTTTAGGTAGTAAATAATTTCATAGTGAACTGCCATTATTTCAAAAAAAGGTTTTTAACACATTGACTGCCAGACCAATTTTTGTACTGTTTCCCAGGGTGCCAAATTTTTATTTTTTTTATTTTCATGTTTTATATGAAATAACAGTCATTGCTAAGTGTTTAGTTGCGTTTCTACAACTTTTGGAAGTCCTAGAAAAGATTTAGTCCTGGCTATTGAATATCATAGCCACGGCACCCTATGTAAAGATAGACGTCTATCTGCTTGCCAAGTGCCATGGCTATTATTTTCAATAGCCAGAAAGAAGGAAGAATTGTTATAAATTTAATAGTATTGTGCATAAATATATATGGGACGTTTCACGTCAACCGCCCACCTCCATCGCGAGAATTTGTGCAGACGGAAAATAAAGTTTTGGATCCCAAAATTTTCGTTTTTTAAAAGCTTTCGAAAGCCCGTTGTAAAACGCGCTAAAAGGGGGCGTAAAATAATTTTTTTTTTTTTTATATTTTGGCGTTAACTTCATCACCCGGGGGATTTGGAGGTCGCTGATCACGAATCTGACGCCAGAATTTGAGAATTCTTAAATCCAAGATGGCGAATGCACACATTGTGGCAAAATCCTAATTTCGACCAAGTCGAAAGGATAAAGCTAGAGTTGTTCAAATTCGTCCAAACTTACACATATAGCTTAGAAATATTAAGGTATCATGCCTGCATAGTTTGAGAACCCTAGCGTTATTTTTTCGACTTCTAGCTATTAGAATTTTCCCACACTGAAATAGTTTTTGTTATTTCTCAAAATAAATGTCTATAAAATCTAAACAAACCACAAACTCCTCAAACCAATTTCACTTAGCACAAAGGGTGGTACTACGCTTTTCGTTTTGTATTGAATTTTGTTTCTAGAGGCTATGGATTTTTCATGGCGAGGCAAAATAACAAAAAACTACTGGCTATGGAAATCCATAGCCACAAGCCTGAATGAAACTGTACCGGCTATTGAAATCAATAGCCATGGCAGCCAATGTGTTAAATCTTTTCTGCTGAGGCTTAAAACTGTGGCTTCCACCTTAACGTGTTTTAGACTGCTGCATGCTCTCTTGAGCACTGAGGAGCTAAGTCTATTAAGCTCCCATACTTGGACTCAGTTGACTGCCCCAAAAATTTCCCAAAGCTGATTTTTCGAAGCAACATAAACCGATAGTTATACGATAAAACTGTTATCGCAATGGACTTTTTATACGTTATTTTTTATGACTAAATGAAGATAATTGCATTTCGACTGTTTTTTGGCCTTATTTCCTGGACTACTTATCGCTAAACCTCGAAATACTGAAATGATAAATAAATTTTGTGGCTGCTTCAGCATTGAAAAATATGTTAAAGGCATGTTCTGAAATCCGATTTACTTCGGAATCGGAATGAAAGCAATCTTCAAGAGCTCTGCATTGCAACAAATTAGATGGCATAGGATTTGTATTTCAAGAAATAAAAGTTGCTAATGATTCCTATTCGATTTACCGAAACATAAATCCGATTTGGTGTTAATTACCGAAATGAGCAGCTCTTGAAAATTGCTTTCATTCCGATTTCGAAGTGAATCAGATTTCAGAACATGCCTGAATACTCTGCAGCAGAATTGTACTCATTTCAAGAGTTTTTTGATTAAATATCGGTTTTCCGATACTAATATAATTTAATTCTTTGTATGGGGGCTGAGGTTCTTGTTCCTAAAAGGATTATGAAACTGCGTCATATATAATATAATTGTAGTTAAATATCAAAACTGCCTAAGTCCCGCTCTGATATGAAGGCAAAATAAAATAAATTAAAATCAAATTGGAAAAAAATGTTTCAAAATTTCAACTTTCCTTTACAATATGTATGTCAACATATTTCCATTTTGCTTAAGTGACAAGCCATATTTTTAGAAAAAATATATATTTTTCTTTTAAAAGCCGTAAAAACCGCTAAAATCGGTTAAGAAATAACTGCGTTACAAATTCTCAAGTTCGCAAAGGCACCCAAAAACTGTTTTTTAAGAGTAACTTAAGATTTTGAGGGTGTATCACAAATTTTGAGCACAGTTAAGTATACCTATAATATACTCAACCAGACCTACCATATGAAAAGTGTAAGCAATTTTGCAATTTTTGTAGGGTACTCCTCGAGACGCTTCGTGGGGGGGCGGGAGAGTGGGTCTGAGCAACCATCCCGCGTTGTGTATGTTTTTTACTTCACACTATCTTCACATAGGGCGGATGGGGTCGTCACGACGTCTACGGACTGTCCCAGAGATTATATGTCATGTCGCTTTATTTTCAGAAGCTTCTCATAATTAAAAGATTTTGTTACTTAGGGTAAGTCTTGTTAAACCGCTATAAAACATGTTTATTTATCAATTAAAAAAAAAAAAAAAAAATGGACAAAGTGTTTCCGTATAAGAGGTTTAATGTGACCAAATACTGCACATTACGCATTGGATCCAATCATCTGGCTTAGTGATTTACGTATAGTCTTTTTTTTACATCCAACGCACCCATCATATTCATCTTGGAAGTAAATATTTTCTTTACCTTTATTGAAAGAAGCATAACTGGTAAGCATATGTCGTTTATGAGTCTTGTACTTTGGGACCATCATACGCTGCATTGGTTGCATTTTTCTCTTCCAATTTTTCTTTTTGTACTGGATCATATTATCAGAAGACGTTAGTGCTCTCGCCGTTTACTTTCCTGTGTTCGGCTTATAATTTTTCGAAGTCGTTGGTACAGGCGAAATTAAACTTAACACAGTTTTTGGCCTGATATCACTTGAAATCAGCGTTTCCACAGAGTTTTCTAAAACATTATAAAAACCTCAAATTAATCACGTAAAAATTAAAAAGGAGTTAGTGAATATCATATCTTACTAAAATTCTGCGATTCTGTAGTGACTGTATGTTATTTCATATTTGAACTCCGAAATATATTGTTACATGCAAATGGAGAAATGGCACCAGAACTATCACCCGCAGTAATTGGGTGCCATTTCTGCTATTCGGTATATACCGAGTAAAAATACCAAAATGATTCCACAAACAAGTAATTATTGCAACTATGGCTGAACGAACTACCCAACAATAAGTCCCTTGCACAGCTGAATTAAACTGTGTCCATATTTCGTCGGGTTAAAACTACAACTAGACATCTACATGTATTGATGTTTTGAGTTAAGTACACAGAAACATGAAGAAAAAACGGCTCTATGCCTTAGTCTAGTCGGTTTTTTGAAATGTAGTCCCCATCCAATTTTATAAAAAGAATAAAAAGCAGAAAACTGCAAAATCCAATACAAAAAACGAATTTCAAAAAATTTAAAACCCTTTTTTCTCAAAACATAAAAAATGTAGATGTCCAGTTGTAGTTTTAACCCGACGATTTGAATGTTATGAAAGCTGCTAGTATTGAAATTGAAAGGGGTGCCATATCACCTGGAGGTGCCAATTCTCCCGGGTTTACCCTAATACAAAAAACAAAAGTCATGTCATAATGAGAATTTATGGCCATTTTGTTAAAAATGAAAAAAATTGTGCCTTGTTTTCATCGAAAATTTATCTAAAGGTTTAAAATTAATAACATTTAGTTAATCGGTTAAATATAGTACCATCTCCGAAGTTGATGCACATTTGTGTATTTTTAATATCATTTTGAATGCGGGCTCGCAAAAATTTGGCTTCGAATTTGTTTACTAGTTGTCAACATAAATGTCATAGTAGAGTGATATTTGGCTTCATTTGCAAAAATTATGGTACGTAGGTTGCCTTTTATATTTCGGGATTGGGCAACACTAATGTCAATAGCTAAAATCTGGCAACACTATAATAAAGTTTGACATTTTTGGCATAAAAGTACTCACAACGTTTTGACGTACGACAATCATTTGTGTTGTTTACAGTAACTTGGAAAAATCAATTTGGCAAAAAATGGAATTAACTCGTGAACATTTTCGTGCGATAATTTTTCACAACTTTCGACGTGGATTAACTCAACAACAGTGCATCGATGAACTTAATTCAATTTTTGGCGATGAAGCTCCATCAAGGACCAGTGTTTATCGATGGTATGGTGAATTCAACCGAGGTCGTAGTTCACTCCAAGACGAATTTCGTGAAGGTCGTCCAAAATCAGTTGTTGTTCCGCAAACCATTGATGCTGTGCGCCAACTGATATTACAAGATCGTCATGTGACCTATCGTGAGATTGAGACAACCTTAGGCATTAGTGGGACCAGCATACATTCAATATTTCATGAACACCTGGCCGTAAAAAAGTTTTGTTCTCGTTGGAAACCCCATAATTTAGCCATATTTTAAATTATCAATGGAAAAATTGATTTTCTTAACTCACTGTAAACAAAACAAATAGCACTTGTACATCAAAACGTTGTGAGTACGTTTATGCCAAAAAAAGTCAAACTTTATTATGGTGTTGCCAGATTTTAGTTATTGACATTAGTGTTGCCCAATCCCGAAATATAAAAGGCAACCCTCGTACATTTACATTATGACTTTACTTGTACAAATGTATGAAACCATTATTTTTCCTTTCCACAAAGTATAAAAAATTTTGTAGGCATATTCGTGGATTGATAAACTTCAGTTTTAATCGCTAGAAGTGTAGTTGATAATATGAATTTTTAATAAAAATTATCAAATCGATCACAAAGTTTTTGGGGATCTTTGACCTTTAAACATGTGTTAAGTCATGTACCTTCTTTGTTTTGTCTAATGTTGCAATATGTACTCTGTATTCAATATATGTTACGAATAAGCTCAAAAAGATTTCATATATCTATACATAAGTATATACTTGCATTCTTCAAAGAAAAACAAATTAATGATTGGGTCTTTTGCTGAGTTCTCGTTTTTCAAAAGTCAACATTATTGCCAAATCAACAGCAAAAACAAAATGCACAACATAACGTACGATGATAGTACACATGGGTACGGTAAATGAGTAAATAACGTACCATACATATTCATTTTATATTGTAAATAAACTTACACACACATATACATATAAGTATGTAGGTATTTACATCTGTGTATGTTTTCTTACATACATATACACGTAATTATCCTGAAATCGCTGTTGGGTTCCAATCAAAAAAAAAAAAAAAAAATGAAAACCAAAACACCAGAAGAAGACTCCAACAAATTTTCAGTTGCAGCTGCTTCATTTTTTTATCTTAAAGATACAAACATATGTACGTAAGTATAACCGTACATACTCGAGCATACACTTTGTTTTTTCCCGTTCTCCTTTTTTAAATGTATCGTACGAAATTCTTGGTTGACACCAACGCTATTGAAACAGAAAACTGTTGATTTTATTTAAGTTCGAAATATCTGCTGTTGTTCCCGACAGTTTATTGGTGTGCTTAACCAATTGCTCCCCCCGAAACAATTCTTTTGATATTCAGCATTTGAGTCGAATTTATAGATAAGGTGAATTGCTGAAAATCATCTAATATTGAAGATTTTAACTTAAGCATATTTTCATGTACCAATAATTGTAACTCGATTGAAAGACTCGTTATTACTATATTTCACTGATATATATGGTTTTATATTACAAAACAAATTTCATAACATCATAATTTTTGCAAATGACGTCAAATGTCATTGTGCCTTGACATTTGTATGGTAGACAGATAGAGAATTAATCAACTTATTGGAGCCAGATGTTTTGCGAGCAATAATTCAAAATGCCGTAAAAAGGGGGTAACATTTTATCAACTTTATGTCATAAATTGCACATCTTTAATTAAACTTTCTGTAAAAACAAGTTCATTTTTTTTATTTTTAACAAAATGTCAGCCAACTCACATCATTACTTTTGCCGCTTGTTAGTTAGAAATTTTAAAATACGTGTGGTAGGTTATTTTTACCTAATTTGGGTACGAGGCATTTAGTGGTATTAACCATTTTGTTAGATTGGATCAAGACCACAAAGAAAAGTTTTAAATTAAGTTTTCTCTGGAAAGGTAGTTTTTTTTTTATTAAAAATCGCTCTAGACAAAGAGCCAGCTGATTTTTTTTTTTGTGGGTATTCTTCCGATAGTAGGTATGAACTCTTGTTCTAATCAAATCTTGAGAAGTGGTGTCTTCGTGAGATATCTGGTGCATATTGGGTTATATCTACAAAAAAAAATGTGTACCAAAATTTTGTAGCTCAAAAGATTTCCTATTGAAACTGATGGAACTTTTTTATGTACGACCTATAGTTTAGGAGATGTGGTCCAGTAAAATTGGACATTTGGATCCAATATAAAAAATTCATAACAGTGATAGCTCTTCTTAAGAAAAATCCCAATATATCGGCAAGACAAGTAGCTGAGAAGGTCCAATGCTCTGAGGTCTTCGTCAGAAAAGAAGGGCTTAAGTTATTTAAAGACCAGAAAGTTTCGGATAGAGATTCCAAAGAGAACGTTGAGGCAGAAAAGCGAGCCAAAATACTTTACCGAGAATTCATTAAAAAATTTGACTGTTGCATTATGGACGATGAGACTTACGTACTTGGTGACTTTTCGCAGCTTCTAAGTGTCGATTTTTATGTTGCAGATCATACACCCAAAAAAAAAAAAACAACATAATATTAATGAAAATTTATTGAATTTAAGCCGAGAGCAGCATTCATTGACTATATGAATCATTTCATAAAATATAAGAACGAAATTCATAAATTTTTTTAATTTTTGAAAAATAAAAATTTATGAATTTATTTCTTATATTTTATGAAATGAGTACCTGGAGACCGATCCCTGCTCGGTCAACAACCTTATCTTATCATTTTAGTCGATGTTTTTATTCATAGCTATTTTTTTCAATGAAATTCGTACCTTTTCACCTCCAAAGCTTTCAAAATGATAAATTAACCGATGAGAAAAATAATAAGAAAAAACTCGGAAAATATCGAATGGTATAGAAAAATATCAAGAACTCCAAATTTTTTAAGAGAATTAGAATGACCTAAAATAAATAAATGGGATATGCCACGCACCCAAAATATTTCGCCTCTTGTATGGGGGCTGAAATATCTTACCATCATGCCTCGGAAAGTTCATTAAATTTTTTTTTGTGCATGAGTTATTAACTAAAATTTTTATTTTGGTAAAAAGTGGGCCTTACCATTATTGAACAAAGCCCACTTTTCGTTATGCTTTAGATACTTGTAATCCAGATCCGCATACCAAATTTCATCAAAATATGTTGTACCATTTGCGAGAAATAGCATTTAATTTGTTTTACTTGTATGGGAGGTTCCACGCGCACTGGTGATATTTTGCCCACTTTCAGGTCGTAGGTGCCTAATAAAAAGTAGATTTCCTATAGTTAAATTCAGAAAGATTGCTTAAGTAGTTTTCTTTTTATAGCGTATTATATTTTTGTGTGCGGTGCCACGCCCTCCAACGAGTTTTCCTAATATAACAGCACATCACATATTGATACTTGTTTTCAGGGGTAAAATCTTTGAAATTTTCATTAAAATTGTTGAAGTCGTTTTCGAGTAATATTGAATCAAAATTTTCAATGGTTAAAAAAGGGGCGTGGCACTTCTTCGATCCCGCCCACTTTTCGGTTATTACAAGGCATTGATATGTAGTACCTACATACCAAATTTCATAAAAATATCTTGTAACATTTGCGAGAAATAGCATTTAACGTATTTTGCTTGTATGGGAGGTTCCACGCGCAATGGCGACATTTCGCCCACTTTCAAATCAGAGATGCCCTATTGCAATTAGGCTCCTCACAGTTAATTTCAGAATGTTTGCTTCATTAGTTTTCTTTTTATACCGTTTTATATTTTTGTGGGCGGTGCCACGCCCTTCAACGAGTTTTCCCAATATAACGGCGTATCACATATGAATCCTTGTTTTTAGAGGTAATATCTCCTAAATTTTCATAAAAATTGTTGGAGTCGTTTTCGAGTAATATTGAATCAAAATTTTCAAGGGTTAAAAAGTGGGCGTGGCACTTCTTCGATCCCGCCCACTTTTAGTCTGTAACAAGGCAATATTAAGCCGTACCCGCTGACCAAATTTCATCAAAATACCTTGTATAGTTTACGAGTTATGACTAAATCAAATTTAAAATTTAGTGCAGTGCCACGCCCTCTGGTGAGCATTTACAAAGTTCAAACTTAGCTCATTCTTCATTGTATGCTAATATCTAACACTACTCCAAGTTTCATTAAAATCGCTGTAGCCGTTTTCGAGAAAAAATTTTGGCACAGAAATAAGTACAAAGAAACATACAATTTTATCTCGTATAAGAAGAGAAGATTCATATAGGCAATGAATGCTGTTCTCGGCTGAAATTCAATGAATTTTTTCATTAATTTTATGTTCTATTTTTTGTGTGTAGTACCAAAAAGGGATAGTTGGGCTATTTTAAATACGTTCTTTAAAATATACACGGATGGGTTTAAATTGGATACAAGTACTGGATCAGGAAATTTTTCCGAGTATATATAACTAATAAAATCGTACTGACAACCAAAATTCTCGCAATTTCGAGAGCCTGCATTGTATGTGGAAAACAAATCCGCCCTTGTAGGTTTTAATTGTAGCTAGCGTAGCATGTCTCAAAACTAGAGTGTGTTACCAACTAACAATTTGGCAATTTTTCACAACAGACGGCGCTAGTGAGCCTTACGATTTATTCATAATGGCGATCCTGTTCAGAGAGTTTATTCGTGACCTATAGCGCAATCGCTTAAGCACCGCGTTTCCTTCATTAGAAACCGGAGTCACGGGTTCGAGTACGGTTTCTGGCAAGATTTAACTAAAACTGATCTGATGAGGCTATATACATGTTTATATATGAAAAATATATAAATATGTATGTGGAAGTAGCCGAAACATATGTAATCAATTTCCATGTTAACACTTGCTTGCGTCTGTTGTTGAAAATTGTAAAAATGACTGTTTAATTAGTTCAATATAAAATTATCATAGTTCAAAAAGAGTTTAAGACCCAAAAAAAGACGAAGTTTCCAAAGAAGTTTTTGGTATGGCAATCTTCAGCTGCGGTAGCAATTTAACCATTTATTAGACAGCATGGCCAGATATGGCAACATGTCATCACAGCAAATCTGCAGTTGAATGGAATGAAGAATAATGTAGAATTTGTACCTAGATATGCAAATCCTCCTAACTGCCCGGCGGTCAGACCCATTGAAATATATTGGGCTCTGGTAAAAAGGGTTATGAAAAACACAAAACAGGTTGCTGAAAACACCAAACATTTTTCAAGAAAATGGTTAGTGTCAAGTAAACAAAACTCTGAAGATACGAATAAAAGTTTAATGGGATTTGTTTCAGAAAAAATCAATTTATTCATAAAAAATCAATAATGTTTAATATATTTGTTATAAAAGTAAACATGAAAAAATTTCTGTTAAAAAAAAACGTATGTTTCTTGTTTTAATGTCAACTAGTTTAAAAGTTCCATGTGTGCCAAACGGTTCTTATCTCCGCTTTTTTATCCGTTACTGATCCGAAGGAACCACTTTTCACGGTTTGACTAAAACAAAAGTTAGTACCTAAGGCTTGCGCACTATGAAATTAGAGCACGAATTAACTCAAATAATCCCAGTGTGCCAAACGGTTCATATCTCCGCTTTTTTATCCATTACGGATCCGTTACTAATCCGAAGGCACCACTTTTCACGGTTTGACTAAAACAAAAGTTAGTACCTAAGGCTTGCGCACTATGAAATTAGTGCACAAATTAACTCAAATAATCCCAGTGTGCCAAACGGTTCATATCTTTGCTTTTTTATCCGTTACAGATCCGTTACTAATCCGAAGGCACCACTTTTCACGGTTTGACTAAAACAAAAGTTAGTACCTAAGGCTTGCGCACTATGAAATTAGTGCACGAATTAACTCAAATAATCCCAGTGTGCCAAACGGTTCATATCTTTGCTTTTTTATCCGTTACAGATCCGTTACTAATCCGAAGGCACCACTTTTCACGGTTTGACTAAAACAAAAGTTAGTACCTAAGGCTTGCGCACTATGAAATTAGTGCACGAATTAACTCAAATAATCCCAGTGTGCCAAACGGTTCATATCTTTGCTTTTTTATCCGTTACAGATCCGTTACTAATCCGAAGGCACCACTTTTCACGGTTTGACTAAAACAAAAGTTAGTACCTAAGGCTTGCGCACTATGAAATTAGTGCACGAACTAACTCAAATAATCCCAGTGTGCCAAACGGTTCATATCTCCGCTTTTTTATCCATTACAAATCCGTTACTAATCCGAAGGCACCGTAACGGCTAAAAAAAGCGGAGATATGTACCGTTTGGCACACTGGGATTATTTGAATTAATTCGTGCACTTATTTCATAGTGCGCAAGCCTTAGGTAGTAACTTTTGTTTTAGTCAAACCGTGAAAAGTGGTGCCTTCGTGAGATATCAGGTGCGAAAGGTCGAGAACCTCATTTTTTTTTTTCATTCAGTTGCTATGCATCTTTTGCATCTGATATCTAACGAAGACACCACCTCTCACGTTTTGACTAAAACAAAAATTCGTACCTACTGTTCGAAAAACACCCATGAAAAAATTCAGCCATGATACTATGACGTAGGTTTAGTTATAGTAATTTGAAAATCAATATTCATATTATTTATGGTGGTTGAAAGTTTCAGTCTTTCCCTTCAAAACTCAATTTTAATTATAGAAATATCTATTTTTTTCCTCCGAAATATCGTAAAATCAAATAACGAAAAAACCTTTTTCATTTTTTAGAATATGATATCTCCTAGAAAAAAAAAAAGATAATGGTATGGTTAAAATTACGTTTTGCAGGAAAAGAACTAAATTTTAAATCACTTCACCACGTTTCAAAGCTAAAAATAACCTTGTCTTGTTACGTCGCTTCAAAAATAGCAAAATCCGTGCTATTGGCACTTTTAACTTAAGATATCTCAAAAACCATACAAGATGAAGCAACTGAGACCAGATTCGGAATCAGCATCAACAATGCATCGAAAATGACTATTTTGATTATGATTTATTTATTTTTTCACTTTCCTGTGCCAAGGTTTTGATTTAACATGACATGCCATCATTACATTTAAGACTATTGATTGATTTCAGCACTTATACACAACATGTCGTATGAGTAACACTTAATTGACATGGAAAAATAAATTTTATTATTGACACTTTTCTGCACTTTTTGCGGATGTGAGCATTCAATAAGTTAGAAAAAGTGGAACACTGATTATTTTTTCATACACTCGAGGCTAGATGATACAAAAGTCATTACTGGTAAAGACTCTATTATTGCACTTTGATTTACAGGGATAAATCAGTTCTCGCACATTTCGTTTAATCAAATGAAATTTTTGGTTGATTAAAGACTTAAACTGTGTTTATTTTAATACAAAATAATAAGCAAACTCAAAAAATAATTTTCTTTTTGAACAACTAGCAGGTTGGAATGGGTTAAACTCATTCAAGTTAAATGCAAATGAACTTTATATATTTTATTTTTTGTAAACTATTAACATACTCGCATCCTGCCAACATTTCAATAAATTTTCTCTTAATTTTATTTCGCAATTAAATAATCCAGACTTAAGTAACTTTTCGTAATGAAAATAATCATAGAATTATCTTGTTTTTTTATTATAATTATTTTTATTCCTTTTTCAGTTCCATTATAAGCGAGTGTTTGGCGTCTTTCTTCTATGTGTTCATTGTTTGTGGAGCAGCAGCTGGCGCCGGTGTAGGAGCAAGTGTGTCATCGGTTCTGTTGGCAACAGCATTGGCATCTGGCTTGGCAATGGCAACTTTAACCCAGTGTTTTATCCACATATCGGGTGAGTAATTAAATGCCTTAAGATGTCACAATTCTGGAATTCGTGGGAAACCAGTGATCTTCGATTTTTGTTTACTTGTGGTGTTTGTGACAGCCAGTGATGATTCTTTATTTTTTTTTTTTTTTTGGTTTGTTTGTAAGTAGGTATATGTAAATAGTTTGTATGTATGTAAGTGCACACATGTGGAGTTTAAGCAGGAATATTAAAGGGAGACAAGTGTCAGGTCTTAATTTTATTTTCAATTATTTTAAGCTTGAATTCCCCCTCTAATTTAAAGAACTTTTAAATATTTTACGTGATACAAGGATATCATAAGTGGATGATTAGTGACACTCACTCCCCCTCTGAGGAACTAGTACTTTAAGGTCCAACACTATAAACTAAGAGCAAAGCTCAACATTGCTGAAAAAATTATGAGTGTAGCCTACTACTGGAAGGTATTCATATAATTATGGTATCGATGAAAAATATCATTAGGTTCGATTACCACAGTAAAATCCGGAACTTTTGGAATTTTCTTAAATATGGGCTAATCCTGCGTTGCGAACGTTACATTCGTACGCATATTTTTTAATCCTGAAGGCGCTCTGAATGTTAAATTCTTAATTTACCTGCAGTGGTATGTTACCATTTGAGAGTACTTTCAAAAGGCATTTAAAAACATTTCCTAGCTTTTATCAGTTACAATATAATCGTGCATAAAGTGCTGTTTGTAAGTTACAAAAAACAGAAGTCGTTGCGGAGATCAATGTAATCAATTTTCAAAATTTTTAACGAATTTTCCAGTATAAAAAAAAACCAAAATCTTCCAAAGAAAAAAGAATATTTGAGCTTATCGAAACTGCTTTTGGTGGAATCAAAGAGTCCTTCGTTCGTACAAAAATTTAACTTTTGTGTGTTGCGCACGTTACGTTGCGAACGTTACAATTTTTATTTTATATATATACATAGACTAACGAAAATTGATGCAGCCTCTTTTGAACTAACTTAAACACATTATATTCGCTTTATTAATCTCTGGAAAAGGTTGTAAAGAAGTGCAGTCCACACAAAAGTACCGCACCGCATCTCACGGTGAAAATACGCTGTTGCAGCTCAACCACTGCATCGATTTTTATAAAATTTGGAATGCAACCTTATTAAAGGCGTTTTGTTATGTAACTACCAGTGCCACGCCTCTAAAGGCGAAATGCATTGCCGCGGCTAAACCGTTGCACTTATTTTTAAGAAACTCGAAATAAGGAATGAACCCTTAGAAAGCATATTAAAAACTCCTAGTTATTTTAGGGTGATCCCGCTCACCTAACGGCAAAATGCGCTGTTATGGCAACTTTATAATTTTTCTCTTGGTTGAACTTTTTTCCATATGTATTATTTTAAATAAAGAGAATCCTCAGTCATCGGAAAATATCAAAAATAATAGTCTTATCACGAAAAATGAGAGGGGCATTATGGTTGATTTCGTAGGAGATGCGGGCCATCGAATAATACTATTGTACTTATATTATACTCAAAAATTTGGGTAGATGGGATTCAGGTCGGTTTTACCAAATTCGGATACGAAGCATTCACTGGTACTAACCGTTCAGCTAAATTGGCTCGTAATCCCATTTATAACCAAAATGTCGTTTAGAGGAAGAAACAAACACTAGGTATATTTTATTTGCTACCAAGTTTGACCTTGCTGTTTAATTTATTTATGTAAAACATCAGCAAAATGACAAAAAACCAGTCAAAATGCATAAAACAAAAAATTTATTGGCCCCTTATACAAAGGTCAACCCCATCCGACGCATTTGCCGGCATACAGAAGATCTTTCAAGTATACTGTATTTTACTTTTAGCATAGATTTGTTGAGAATCACAGCAAAAAGAAAAATACAATACACGCAAAAGTTTCTTTTTGCTGTGATTCACAACAAATCTATGTCAAAAGTTAAGTATAGTAAGCTTAAAAGTTCTTCTGGATGTCGGAAAATGCTTCTGATGAGGTTGACCTGTGGTGAATTTCGAAACGTAATACTCAAATCAGCCTACCAATAAGTTTTTTTTTTCTTTTATGATTTTTTCCTCGTTTTTGTAATTTTGTTGGCGTTTTACATAAAAACATTGAACATCAAGCTCAAACCAACAATGTCATCTGATCCATGCTTGTTTGGTAGAAAATAATGTAAATTATTTTTTGTTCCAAAAACAATTAAAATAAAACACTCTATTTCTTTATAAAATTTGTTAATTTGAAACTAATATGCTAATATTTTCATAATATTTAGGTGCTCATATAAATCCTGCTGTAACATTGGCATCCTGTGTTATTCGTGCGATATCCCCTATAAGGGCGGCTATGTATATAACTGCGCAGTGCGGTGGTGGAATAGCAGGCGCTGCACTTTTATATGGGTAAGATATTATATATTTCTTATTTAAATTTACTGCTATTATAATAAGCTTATTATTAAGAGTGGTTCTTTGAATTTATGTTGATTTTTCGCGATAAATTTAGAAGTCCCTCAAGCTCAATTTTACCAGAACTTCTGGTATATTTTTCTTTTTTCATAAACTTGGCTATTTTTTGTAGACTATTAATATAAATGGTTCTGATATAATTTTTTTTTACATAAATTATGTAATTTTCAAGTGATGTTAGGTACTATCATTGACGAAGTTTCCAGCACCATAGAGTTTTTTTAAAAAATGTCTTAACTTCTGTTAAAATCTTTATATTACCTTTCTGGAATATTTCAAAAACCCGTTTTTGAGAATTTGGCCATAGCATATAAACTGTAGAAAAAACTATAAAGGTAGGAAGAGGAAAACTTCTCCCAGCCTTGCTACAGATTTTAGTTAAATCTCTGCAGAAATAGATTTTTGACTAATGCCCAGACTTAGAGCTAAATCAAGAAACTACCTTATAGCCTGTTTCCATCGGGAAATTTAAAATGAGATTAAGTCGCAACTCACCTCATTCATCATGCATTAAACGTCAACTAAATCTAAAAATAGAAACAGGCTATTAAATAACCTCATAAATCTGCGTTACTGTAGGCATTCCCCATTTTTAATCTGTGACTTAAAGCAAACTAGTAAGAGTGTACCTTTGGCTTAGCAAAAAACTAATATACCCTACACTGCAGTATTTTGAAAATTTCGCTTGTACGGGGGGTGCCACGCCTTCTTAACTGAATTCACTTAGTTTTTGCTTAAATTCTGCACTAACTATTCCAAGTATCTGCACAAAATTTGGTTTCATTATCTTAAAAAATGCTGTCAGCACAGCTTTTTGAAACGTTTGCTTATATGGGAGGAGCCACGCCCTCATGTCTGAATTCGCCTAGTTTTCCATCAGAGCCTGGTTTTACTGTTCTTAGTATTTATGTTGAATTTGGTTGGATTATCTCAAATAACGGTTTCAGTATAGCACTTTTAATCTTTTGCTTATATGGGAGGTGCCACGCCCTCTAGTCTGAATTTACCTAGTTTTTGCTCAGAGCTTGTATTTACTATCCTTAGTAATTATGTGTATTTTGCTTCTGTTATTGCAAATAATGCTCTTAATATTGCGTTTGGAACATATTCTTTGTATGGGCGGTAGGCGTATGCGTTGACCAATTTCGCTCATTTTCAATCCCTTGAGCTAGCTTTGACGACGGAGGTAGAGTAAGTACCAAATTTTATTGAATTATCTTACTCAGTTCTCCCAAAAAAATGTATTTCCACGAACACCCAGCCAGCCACCCAGCCAGACAGACGACGGACATTGCTATATTGACTCAGGAGGTGAAGCTGATCAAGAATATATATACTTTTCCATACCTGACACACCTCCTTCTCTGCGTTACAAACGGAAGGACAAAGTGAATATACCCTGGGTTTAGGGTATAAAAACGAAGCTGAATAAGATTCTAATAACTTGACTTTGGAGTCGCTGATTCCGAATCTGGTACTCGTTTTTTTCTATCATGTCTGAGATTGCCGTTAATGAAAAGTTTTTCCTCGCTCTTTTTTTTTTTTTTTTGAGTAAAATTGACCTGCCCAAAAGTCTGTTAAAATCAATTCCTCTATATTTTATTCTTAAGAAAAAGTTGGGCGTAGTGAGTCGAAAGTTCGCTTTTCTTCATGTGACAATCCCCCCGAAAGTTATTTGCATCTTAAAGAATTTTTTTTTTCCATACTTTTCGATAGCATTACAATTACAAAATAATATGCAATTTTTGCTACTAAGTATTTCAAGCATTTTGGTACTTTTCGACTTTTAACTACGCTTCAGCCAATTTCGTGTTTTTAATGCAATGTAGGGCGTTTAAATTTTTAGCATAGTAACCACCTAAAACCATTTTCTTTAAGTTTTTTTTTTTTTAGTTTTTTGTGCTTACCACAGACATATCTTAAATTAATTAATCTTAAATCAAAAAACATATGTTGCATGTTGCAAACTGAACTGAAAAAGAAAAACCTTTAGAATCCTCAAAAATTAAAAGATTGAAATGCAAGAAATGATAACGAAAAAGAAGACCAAAAAAACACAAAAAAGATGTGGGATGATCAACGGCAGCTGAACTAAGCACAAGTAGAACTCGAACGAAGCCCAGACTGTGCGTGCCTTCTTAAAAAAAAGTCGAGGAAAAATTGAATAAAAAATCTCTGTATAAATTGGAACAGATGTCGAACAGACAAAAAATTTCAATCGCTACAGAATATGGCAGTTAGTTCAAATAAAAATTTCAGAGATTGCTTTTCATCGCAGGGATATGAAGAAAAGACAACGGCACAACAAGAAGAAAATAGATGACATGAAATAGTGCGAGGAAGGTTTACTGTCGTCGACGACGCATTGTCCTGTGCTGCGTTGTACGGCGATAAAAGTGTTGTACAACGTTCGTTTCTTCATTTTCCTTTCATGCGTAAAATATTGCGTTCTACTTACAAACACACCTACGCATTACATGTGCGCAGGCACACATACATATGCAACAAAAAAAAAAACTCGAAGGATCCTTTTTCTATGTTATATTTCATTGTTGTTATTGTTCGTAGGCAACAAAAAACACAATGCGATCAGTTGTTTGCCATCTCTGAGACTGTACAGAGATTTTTTGAATTTTTTCTATTCCAAATCGGAAAAAATATATATGCTCGTACATATATCTTTGCAAATCATCATCAAAAAGGCAGATGTTTTCTATTTCTATCCTACTAATAGTTGCAAAGAAATTTTCTAATAGTAAAAGATATCCTGCAGATGCATACCGAATTTGTAAAGGTATGTGGCTACGAAGAGTACTCGAAGCATGGAACTTTGAAACTATGATAATACAGGTACCATGGTGAACTACCTGCTCACAATGTTTTTTTTTTTTTTTGTAGAATGGTTATCAGCATTTATGTACGTGTTTCTATTTGCATTTCGTATTTAGGATATGATGCGTATCCGTACCGCACGCATCTAGAAATATATATAAAGGACAATGTACTACAAGCGGAAATACTAAGTAGAAGTGGAATTGTTGGATGTATTGTTGTTATATTTTTTTTTTTTTTTTGGAATTTATCAATAAAACTTTGTGCGGTCTTTAATAAAAAAGGTCGCGAGGCTAAAGATTCGGTGATTACAATCAACCGTACTATGATGAAATGACTATCAAACAACATTTTTCAAAGGAAGAATACGATCGATCTTATATTATGTGATTTTTTAAGTAAAATATAATTAAAAACTAGGATATTCTCAATAATTTTAAAATTCATTACATGTTAAGTAAAAAGTTAATAATTGGAAACGTTCATTAAACATTATGGAATCTTAAAGGAACCGACTGAAAATTATATAATCGATATTGAGGGTCCACAAAAGAAGTCTTGAAATTTCAAGATAACGGATATTCGCTTTTAATTTACTAAGTATCGCTCACAAATTTCTTGACAGTACTTGGTTATGTAAAGAAAAAAACAAATACTATACAATGTATAGTATACATACCTGTCTTGTTTGAGTTTCTTCAGTTCAGTTCTATGCACTGACTGTGTACTGTAGTTTAGTAAAATTTAGATTTAACACTCTTCTTGTGTCTCTTTTTTATTTCCGCTCGCTCTCTATATGATAATGCATGAAATCTACTGCTATCCTGAGTCACCAATGCATTGCAACTTGCAAGAGTTACCATGTCAATTTTAATCTTGAATTTTTTGAATCAAATACTTCAGTTCAGTGTAAAGTGTTTGAGCAAAAAAAGTAGACTATCACGCATGTTCTCAATTACGATTACGATCGGAATCGGAACGGAATCAATTTTAAGGTGATCGGCGTTTCGGTATTCATCACCAGATCGGAATTGCTTTTCAGTAAATTGGATTGAAACCAGAAGCTAATTTTATTTATAGCTATAAAATTTCGATTACATTTTGTATTTCGAAACGCAGAGCACTTTAAAATTGATTCCATTCCGATTCCAATCGTAGTCTAAAGCCTACATATTTCAAAATGTCTTGCTCAGGCTCCTAAAAAATTTAAGGCGCATAGCAAAAATGAAATCTACGAAAAAATCTAAGAAAATTACTTGTCTCCATAGATATTTAGAAGCACTTACACAATGATTTTTTGTAAGGGTGCAGAAAGAACAACATGAGTTCGAACCCATCACGGGTGTTTATTTTTTATTCTTTTTTTTTTATTAAAATATTTTCATTTCACTTTTCTATTTTCCTTTCTCTTATTTATCTACTTTTGTTTAATTGAATTGAAACTGATAACACAATGATTGAATGTAAGGCTGTAGTAAGAACAACATGGGTTTGAACCCAGCACGGGTGACTTTTTTTTATTTTTTTGCTTTATTTTTTTATTTTTATTGAAATATTATTTTTTCAACATTTTTTTATTTCACTTTTCTATTTTCTTTTCTCTTATTTATTTACTTTTGTTTAATTGAATTGAAACTGATTACACAATGATTCTATGTAAGGCTGCAGTAAACATTCGAATGTTAAATTCTGTTTGGACAACATTTGCTTAATACACAAATTTAATACCTCTTTATCGTATCGGGAAATGGTGTAGTGGTCTAACGAGTTGATAAATGTAAATAAACATTATATGTTTCTATCACCCGGGACGATCGTGGATGGAAATCCTGGCTCTGCCAGTTTTTTTTTAAATTTTGTTGAAAGAACGTTTACCGCCGCATTACAAATAAGCGCTTCGAAAGGCCTTTTGAAGTAAGGCTGCGGTCAGCTTTTCTTGCATCCTAGGACATGCAATGTTAAAAAGAAAGAATAGTTCTTACAGAGCGGAAGCGCTTATTGGTGAAAAAGAAACACTTCAGAAGGGTTTTGGAAGCACTTCTTTTCCTTTTGGGTAGTTCCTTAGGGAGGTTTTCTTAGAATCCTTCGTCATAATTCAAAATAAAAATACACAACAGAAATAATTCTTTGCAGAGATAGAGCTAGAAACATAACAAACGTAGAAACGACAAAAACGTTCGTATATATGTATATCGAGGAGTTCCGTAAAAAGCAGAAAGTACATTTACGTAACTATACCTAGAACCATGAAGAAGGTTTCAATGATCGCCGATGCATATTAGATTTGCCAAAAGTTTTATTTTGAAATCATGTAAATATTCTGGATCAATTTTTTTCAAAAAACCTTAAAAAAATGTTCTGAAAAATTACGATTTTAACTAGTTCGTTCTCTTAATATTCATCGAATTGTCTTAATTTTTTGGAAACTAAATCTTTTTTGATGTTCCAATATTATCGAACTAATAAAGCTGCTACATTTGTCTTGGCCAAAAATGAAATGCCATACACCGCAGCATGTAAAATCTCTGCTTTTATGGGGAGTGCCACGCCCTCTTGTCATCTGATATTTGCTATGAGCTTCCACTAAGTTTCCCTAGTGCCTGCACAAAATTTGGTTGCACTACCTAGAAAATTTTACTAGTATGGGAGGTGCCATGCCTACTTGTCGAAATTCACGTAGGTTTTGCCCTGAGCTTGAACTGACCTTCTCTATTGTCTATTGCAAAATTTGCTAACATTATCTCAAATAATACATGCACTAGAACTTTTTAAAAAATTTGTTTGAATGGGATGCATCATAACCTTTTGTCCAAGCTAACCAACAGTTTGTTTGGAACTCGCCCTTATTGTTTCTAGCTTTAATATGCATTTTGGTTGCATTCCCGCGAATAATGCTCTTATAGCGTTTCAAACGATTTTATTGTATGGGTGATAAGCGTATATGTTAACCGATTTCACTCACCATTCCCCCGAGATAACTTTTACGATGGAAACAGAGTGAAAAATTTCATCATTTATCCATTTTCCCGTAAAAAATATTTCCACGGACAAGGCTTTATCGGCTCCAGAGATGCTGTTGATCACGAATACATATACATTTCTATTAGTGAACATAAAAATATAATTTTTTGGCTACAGTCTATTATGCCCCATGCGCAAAAAATATTTGTTTGTATGAAACGTGAAACTACAAATACAATTCGAAGAATTCGATCCATCTTTGCTAAAATGCAGTATGTTAATTAGGGTGGCCGTTAAATGGTTTCTTTTTTAGAATTTCAGTGATGGATGGTCCTTAACCACAAATGCACAGAATTTTTATATTGAGCCTTTATTGGTCCTTTGGTAAATTTGTCCAGCTGATTGTCAATTTACGACTACAGACAAATAAATAAAGCTAGAATGTTACTAGACTGTCGGGATAAAAAAAAACAATAGGCTTGATCATTTTATGCTTTGGGTGGTATGCGTGAACAATAACGGCCATTTTTAATTTCAATAAGACTACGACTCCAGATATTATCTGTATCAAATTTCATCCACCTAATTTCATCCGTTTGCCTGCAATCAAAATTCAAATGTAAAACAAAATCTCAAACGCCGAACTACTCCAAAAATACAACCAGTGGCAAATAACAAAATAAATCAAGCAACGCAAGTGGCGATGGATTAGCCATACTCTCCGGAAACGATACAGAGAAGTCAGTCGCCAGGCCCGTTGGTGGAATCCACAAGGCAGTAGATGACGTGGTAGACCGAGAACCACCTGGAAAATGTCGCTGGATAAGAAAATCCAAGAATCGGGAAAGTTGTGGCAAGAGATAAATGTCAAATGATTGTGACAAATGGAGATATTTTATTTTGGTCCTATGCTTCTTCTAGGAGTTACAGGAAAATACATATATCATAACCTAGCATTTAATATCCACCTTAATATTAATACACATATGAAATTTGACTTTTCAAAGATAATGCATTGTCCTATATTATCTATACCATGAAACTTATGCAATGTTTATACAAATTGTAGTGTATACAACTCTGAGAAAAATTAAACAAAACTCCAATTCGGATTTACTTTGATGGAAAGATATCGTATTTCAAAATAAATCGCCAAATGCAAAGTCTTTCCGAAGCGAATCATCCGCTCCAAAATGAACAATGATCATAGATCGAAGTTCTTAACCATACATAGTGTAAATTGCCTTAAAACATAACATATCACACGAACATTTTTATGTTTTATGTACATCAATTCCACGTGCATATATGGATTTGGTATTTGATTCCAAATAGGGGGATGAAATTTTCTATTTTAACTGAGAGCTATCAATTTCAACAAATTTTGCACGGTAATCATAACAAAGAAGCAATTCGGACTGTTGCACTAAAAATTTAAGGGATTTTTAAAACTCATTAAGTTTCATATGTATACACTTAATTTTAATTGAAAGCGTTAAATCGCTATATGGAAACATTAATAGGTTTGACCAAAAATTATAGTTTTTAATTGGTTTTATTGAAGTCAAAACTGTCAATATTAAACTAAAAAAAAAATCCATAGTCAAAACTTCTACATTAAAGAAAGAACAGCTGCATACAATATCTACAGGCAATAATGGTCACATGTTAAGTGTGTCATTTCTTTTTTAAATCCATAAAAAAACAACTTAATAAATTTTTTACATATTCTGACACATGAATGCAATTCCACTATGTATGTAGCGTTCACACACTTAAGTAGCTACATATTGAAATACTTAAAATATGTTATTTTATATGACTCCTTCAAGCGAACGGTCTTAAGTAGAGTAGTGCTACCGGATGCAGTTACTCATGAACGTCTGTGCACACGTTCAGCAGTCTTTTGGCTCACTTCTGAAATGCTTTTTTCTCAGTGTATGTACTATAGACTATAGTATATAAGCTTGCACTTAGAAGTTGCAAGCATTCTATAGTATGAGTGATACTTTCATTCCATAGTATAAGTATGAGCATGAGCATGGACTCAGGTAGCGCTTCATTTTGTTCAGATTATGATAATCATTTAGTAGATTTCAGCACATTGAATATTTTATGCTTCAAGGATTTTCCATTTCTTGTATATTTTCTGTGTGATTACAGCAGGTAGTGAGTGAATGAGTGAGTGGTGTTTTATGTTACGATGAATGCATCAGAGTCTATCAATCCGCCATCACCTGGTTTTCTAATTCAATAGATTTTTTCCTTGTTTGACAACAAGCGTAGATATTTACTTACATTGGGTACGATTTCTATTTGCAGAAATTCATATTAAAAATTTGAAACGGTTCTATGCTGTTAGGGAAATAAATGCACATTTAATGTTTTGTCTGAAATCAAAAAAAAAAAAAATTAAAATTTTGTAGACTATGAAAAGTTGGTATCTGGATATGTTCAGGTATATAATCAGAAAATTAAGATGCTTGGCAAAATTGAATAAACTGTGTATAAGACTAATTCAAATATAAATAAATTTAAAAAGTTCCTTGATTACCCCTTAGAATCTGAAATATGGTTTTAAAAAAGCGAGCTGAGAATTTTTTTAAAGTTTTTTGAAGGTCATTTAGAGGTCGCTCAAAGCCATTCCATGCAAAATCACAGCATAATTCGGTTTTTATTTTACTACAACCTCAAAAATGCTCGGAAGGAGTGGTTAGATATCTCAGATCTTTCGGTTTGATTCAAAGTATGTATATAAAAAAAATAATATCTCAATTTTCACACCAGTAATATAATGTTTTTAGAAATTTTGGAACGCCAACAACACTAAACACGGTGTACAAACAAACTTTCTTAATAAGAAAAATTATGGTACCTTTTCTGTTTTTGCTGAAATCAACAGTCCTAAGTCTCCTGCGTAAAATTGCATGCTTTTAAAAATCGAAATTGTGGCACTATTTGTATTTTTTTTTTTGCAAAATGGGTTAATGATAGTTGTCATAGATCTTTTAAGGAAAGTAAAAAAATAAGTAAATCAAACAAAAACTTAAAATGTCATTTTCTTTGAATTGCTGTATCTTGTACAGTTTTCAAGATATCCCAAGTTAAAAGTGCTATTTTAAAATACAAAACATGATAAAGTTGTGGAAAGTCTTTTCAAAACACAATTTAAGTTATGTCGATATCTAATTTTTCCTTCCAATTATCGATATTGAAAAAGCGTGTTTTTTTGGATTTTTTTGAAAGTTTTAGTATATGAGAAAAGGGAGATATCGACATACATACGTGTAATTCAATTAAAAATGGCAATAAAAAAATTGGAAGTACACGTTTTCCGGGAACTGTGCACAGCTCTTCAAGCAACGAAATCTTGCAAATATATAAGGAATTCTGATCTCGGAGTCATATTCAAGGTCAAAAACTACGTACGGATATATCGGCCTGTCAATTGTAAACTATCCCATCTCAAAAATCGCATTTTTCCAAATTACCTTACTGAAGCTGTGTTCAAAACTGAATACAAAGGAAAAGGGTCGAGAATAAAATTTGGAAACTATCAAGGGCGTTCCCGACCCCACGCAGGCGTTTTGTACCCAGACCCTTCTTCCCGACCCTTCTTATGAGCTTTGGTGCCATTTAACCCCGAAGCCTAGAGCATTGTAGATATTGAAAAATGAACTTCGGATTAAGTTTTCTAGTGTTTAAATTAAGAAAAAAAAGTAGGTCGGGAAAAGTCCCTTATAGCCGGAAATGGTGTAGTCATATAACACAGTGCAGTAAAAAAAATCCAAAAAACTTTTTGAATACTTTTCTCGAAAGCACATGATGTTACTAGTAAAACCCTATCTGTTTTTCGCTTGTTTGGCTCCAGGTAAAATTTTATATTGTATTACTATAAAAATTGCTTCAATACTGCTTTTTTGAATTTGCCATGGCTATAAGTCCTAAACCATTTGAGATTTTGTTTTCCCATCTTCAACGAAGTTATAGATATAGACTAAAGGAAAATTGGGTTTTGGGCCTTAAAATCACAAAAATTACGAAAAATTTTACCATTTTTGGTCATAGCTATAAAACCGTTCCGTATTTTACCATTTAAAACAAAATTTTAGCCAAGACTTAACTGAACAACTCTCTAGAGCATGTCAATAGCATACGAATACGTGTACTCCTTGATACTAATTGTAATTAAAACATTGATGTATCAAAAAATGCTTGGGGTCCTATGTGACCCCAACGGTCTCAAGAGGTTAAAGAAAAAAGAAATGACTGCACCAATCGATAGGAAGAGGTTGAAGAAACATTTTTGAAACTATCAGGGGTGTCCTGGACCCTTCTTCAACCTCTCCATAGCGGCTAAGAGAAAAAAAAACGGACCCTAAAAGCTTTCAGGGACATCCCTGACAGTTCGAACAAATTTTTCTTCAACCTCACCCTATAGACTGGTGCAATAAAATATGTTTTAAAAATGGGACCAAAACGGTGTCAAGAACACCCCATACAGTTTCCAAAACTTTTATTCGACCATTCCCTTTTATTGTAGCAATTAAATTTTTTTTAAAAACGGGACCAAAACTGCTAAGAAGGGTCGGGGACACCCCTGGCAGTATGAAAAATGTTTCTTTAACCTCTCCCTATCGACTGGTGTGGTAAACATTATTTGAAAAGTGAATCTAAAACTCCTAAACAGGCCGGGGACACCATAGACAGTTTCCATAATTTTTCTTCGGCTTTTCCTTATTATGGAGCAATAAAATTTTATTGAAAGTGAAGGAGCCACATTTGATATGGCACAAAATTTTTTTTCGGCCTTTCACTATCGATTGGTGTAGATTGCTTAGAAAAATGAGTCAAAAACTCCTAAAAAGGGTCGGGGACATTTTAAATAGTTTTCAAAATTTTTTTTCAACAATTCCCTATCCGATTCGTGCAGTTAAATTTTTTCATAAAAATAGACCTAAAGCTTATGTAAGGGGTCAAGGACGACCCTTATATATAGATTCCAAAACTTATTTTCGACCTATTCCAATCATAGTCACTTTTGTCCTAAGTGTTTTGTAAGGTAAATTCTTGTCTTCGGCTTGTCTGTAGAATCTTTTGAAACACAAATTCATTGGCAACTATCCTATCTTTGCTCAAGCTTGAGATAGGATAGTTTGCACTACAGTTTTTTGAAAAAAGCAAAAAAATTCATACAAAACATAAGGGCCTGTCTTTTAAAAGTTCAATTATTTTTTAAGTTAATGGTACGTAGGGTACTATTTAAAATTCGGGAACTGGCAACATTCTCATAACTCACTGTAAACAAAACAAATAGTTCTTGCTCATCAAAACGTTGTGAGTACGTTTATGCTAAAAATGTCAAACTTAATTATGGTGTTGCCAGATTTTAGCTATTGACATTAGTGTTGCCAGTTCCCGAAATATAAATAGTACCCCTCGTATTTGCTAAAAAAGCAATACTATCTTAAAAGAGCCCTAAAAAGAACATTATTGAGAAAAAAAAATGTTGACATTATTTTCAAAATCAAGCTAGAATTAGTTTTGCTGCCCTCCTGAAAAGTATTGTAGTAAAAATGAGATAGGATAGTTCTGTGCAAAGATGGCAAAACTACTAGGTGTCGAGCACTTTTTGTGAAAATGAGTAATGTAAGCCAGGGAACTGTTATCAGTTTGGCTCTGATTTAAAAAGGTTTGATTTGGAAAAACGGCAGGTTAGTTTGTTGGGAAAACGTTTATTTTGATTCGCAAAAAGTTTAATTTGAAACAAAAATAGATCAATTTGTTGTGAAAAAGGTTTAACTTGCAGTGGGAAACCTGTATAATAATTAAATTCAGGATTCACTACAAATAATTGTCAAATTATGTTAGTAAATCTGAGGATCTTAAATTTCCATCAGTAAATATTTATAAAACTAATCTTTAAGAAGAAATCGAAATATTTCAGATTAAACCTTTTTAGTTTCAAAGCAGCAAAGTTCTTGCGAGTCTTGTTCATACAAATATAATGACTCATTTATTTACAAAATACTTAGGTATATAAGGTATATTGTACAATATACTTATATATGTTTTTGATCATTAAAAAACTATTCAAAAAATTCTCTGCTCTTAATACCCTTTCATCGGCAAGGATAACGATAAGCACGGCACGTTCCTTCACAGCATATGAATTTCTAACATGACGGACGATGGACGCATAATTACAGCTGTCTGTCAATTTAATTTGTATGCCTGCAGTGTAGTGTCCATGTGTGCCGCTAAAGTTTTTTGGACTTAACGGCCGCGTCTCCTTTGATTATAGTGCCTTAAAACCAAACCAAACTAACCTATAAGTTATATGTACAAATTTTGCTTTTGACCACATTTTGAATCAGCCGGCGCTGCGCTGCACATGCGCGCAACACAGTCGCAATGATTTGCGCTCACGGTTATAACTTTGAACACGTGTCTGAAGAGAGTATCTTCTGCTTATATTTCATGTGTATCTTTAATCGAAAAAAACGAGTTGAAACACACCTGCTTCGATTTTAATATGTGCGATTGTTTCGTTTCCTTTACAATAGTTATCGTCTCATCGCATATATATAATATAAAGGGTTTCTGGTAAACACATAGCTTCTTCGGTTTCGAGGCGTCAGATCTTCAGTGTTATTCTTGAAGCCAAATAAAAGGAAACAACAAAAAATTCTAAATTAACCAATTGCTTTCAAATTTGAAATTTTATTCAGTACACGTCTTTTGATTATTGATTCTTTGATGTAGTCTTTTTTTCTCGTTTTTTGATTCGTACAAACTGCGGCGTCTGGCGTCAATTCGCTCTGATGTCTCCAAAGATTAAAAATTTAAGATTTTCCGGTTTGTCTTCGCTGCGTTTTGTGTTCAATTTCTTGCTGTTGAAGTAAAGGAAGCATACGTGTTTTGCTTTTTTGCCAACCCTTTTTTTATTTTTTTATTTGTATAACCCAAATTTAATCAATGAGCAAAACAACTCCATGCTACAAAGATATCTACCTACTTTTAATACAAAGTCATCTCGTTTTTTTTTTTTTTGCATAAATTTGACTGTCCGGCCGATACACTTAAAGCAGCAAGGGGGATTGACTTGAACAGATGACATGTGATACCATGCTTCCTTAAGGCAGGTGGTCCACCAACTCGCATTCCATGCTTGTTAGGGTTACGAATATTGAAATACCCAAAAGAAGATGTTGAAGATGAGAGAATTGCTTATGCATGTTACGCGTGTTTCCGTGCTAAATTGACAGTTTTTTTTTTGAAATTACTACTTTTTTTAGTATTGAACGATACAATGTGTAATAAAATAACAGTTTAGTTAACGAATTCGTTTTTAAGCACTGCCTTTTGGAGCTTAAAAGGATTTAAGGCTTAGATGATGGAAAATGAAAGTTACGATCAGCGATGCCAACCTTCCTAACTTTTTGGCAGATCTACTAATTTTGACTATGCTTCTCAAATCTACCACCTTACACCGAACATTCCTTAATTTTCAAGTTCGAAATCTTTGTTTAAAAATTTTAATCCATTCGCGATGCGAGCAGCTGTGCTTATATGTGGAAGCATGTGGGAAATAGCTAAGGTTTGATTTAAGCGAGGACTCTAGTTAAGCTAAGCATGCACAAGTTTCCAAACATAGTAGTATTAAAGGTGTGATTGCGTTGGTTTATGTATCAGGTCAACCTAAAGTTTATATGGTACAACTTTAGACTATAGTTTACTTAAGTACCCAAAACCCAATTTGGTTTAAACCAACCTTTTTTTAAGTTAATAAATCTGAGTTATGGTTTTCAGGATATGGTGAATTTTCGAAAATTTGTATAAATTTTTTAAAAAAAAAGTAATTTTATCCAAAAAAAAACTTTTTGCCAATTGTATCAAAAATTCAAATTCAAAAAATGCTGGTGCTATTGAAAATGGAACTGATTGCATCACTCCCACTCTCATGTCCTCAACCAATTTTCAAGTGAAAATACCTGAAAGAAGTGGTTGGACTCCGATTCTGAATTCCAAGGGAATATACACTGATAGCTCAAAAATTAAGTCTGGTACTGGTGCTAGGGTTTTTTCCAAGAATTTGTGTAGCAGCGAATCTTTTGCTCTACCTCGCTACTGGAATGTATTTCGAGCGGAAACTCTAGCTGTCTGAAAAGCATGCCAAATTATTAGATCCAAAATTTATGATCGTAATGACACTTTGTCATTTACGTTGATAGTCGGGTAGCCATTAAGGCCCTTAGTTCCAACAATACTAAGTCTAGTTTAGTCCTAGATTCCCGGAAAGCCCTATGTGAAATAGGGCTGCTATGTAATCTTACAATATGTTGGGTTCCTGGAGACAGCAATTTCATTCGCAACTTTCTAGGAAGAGGTCTTCAACTGACATAATTTCTGAAATCTATATTATGAAACCACTTGATTAATTAGAGCCAACATTGACTCAGAATGTATTTTGTGGGCTAATTTTAGATGGGCTAATTTTAGATGTTAAGTTAGACAGTCTAAAATTGTATGTATTAAATAGTCTAACTTAACAGCATGTTCTACGTCGAGGGCGATATGGCCACTTTATGACGCTAAAAGAACACTAAAAATTATCTCATTAGACAGGCAAACCCTCAGAACTTTAATTGGTGTCATTACAGGACACTATTTTATTGGTAGGCACGCCTCAAGGTTGGGGCTGTAAAGATCCTGTTGTCAAAGAGTCTATTTTTCATTTCCTTTGTGAATGCCCAGCGTTACAAGGTGTTCGAAAGTAGTGATGAGCAAACCAAGACCAAGACAAAAGCAGTCTTGGTCTTGGTCTTGTTCTTGCACATTGAGTCTTGGTCTTGGTTTTGATATTGAGTCTTGGTCTTGGTCTTGATCTTGCTTATTAAGTCTTGGTCTCGGTCTTGGTCTTGGTCTTGAAAAAATTTCTAGAGATATTGAGTATTCAAAATTTCAAAACCATATTTTTCCAAAGCAGTTGGGTTTTTAAGATGCCAAAATTCAAATTGAGAGATGATTATATCGATACCTTAGAGCGCTATATTCCTATCTCCACTTTTTACGATTTTGAGATTTTTGCAGTTATGGTATCCTTGTGGGCTCTTTACCGAGTGGAAAACTGTGTGATATCAAAATACCAATAAAATACCAAAATATTTGATATTTAAGAAAAATCCTATCTCCAAACTGCAATTTTTTATAGAGCTCTACTGTCTTATCTCCACTGAATATTTAAATAAGTCACATATTTAAACATTTTTTTTTTTTTGTTTTTTCCTGTTTTCTTTGCGTTTCATGACTTTTTGCGGCATTTTAGTGAACAAATTTTGTAACACTCCAGGGTACCCTCTTGTATGTCGGAACCAAAAATTAAAAATTAAAAAAAAAAAAAAAATTAATTTTTTTATTGTTTTCTACGCGTTTCATGACCATTCTACGACATTTTAGTGGAAAAAATCCAAAAAATTTACTAATTGTGTCATTTATTTTAAGAATAGTGCAATTCTTCATAAGGGAAAAAGTAATGGCATACTATAAATTGGCTGGGATTTCGTTAGAAATTCATAAAATTGGTTAAAAACATTATATTATGTTAAAATATACCACTATTTGAAATGTTCTTTTTGCATTTCCCAACAATTGAAAAAATGGAGATGGGACTATAGCGCTCTAAGGTATCGATATCTTCGAAACGGGCGTGAAACACTGTTTAACTATAAATTACCAAGACTGAATAGCAGTTTTGGTCTTGATGATTATCGTGTGCAAGACCAAGACCATAGCAGTCTTGGTCTTGGTGTTGCAAAAATATCAGGGTCTTGATCTTGGTCTCGGAAAATTGCCAAGACCAATGACAAGACGCAAGACCAAGACTGATTTTGCTCATCACTATTTGAAAGTCACTTTTTCGAATCTCTTGAAGATATCGCTTAAAAGAGTCCCAAACCCATTTTGGAGTTTATAAAAATTACGAAATGGTTCATATAGGTTGAAAACGAAGTTATATATCGGGTATACATACAATGAGCCCAATAGCGGCCTAAGTTATGATGGCAACAGCTAACCTTAGCTAACCTATACAAAAACTGCCTTATTAAACTATAGTGTTGGTGGCAAAATTAGAAAGGTTAATCTATTTCATTTCATTGGATATGCCATTTGTACCAGCATTTATAAAGGCATTAAATCCATTAACTTTATATACCAGGACAAGTTGGAAACTCATGAATTTTTGCAATTTTTTTGAAAATTAGCAGCAAACAAAAACAAAAAAGTAGTTTTCAATGTAAATTTCGATGCTAAATCCGGCCACGGCACTGCTATATCTTGTATGGTTTTTGGGAAATCCTAACCTAAAAGTTTGGTTTTGTAGATTTTTGAGGTTATACTCGTATAGTAGAACAAAAAAATCCTTAACCACAAAATCCGATAAAGCAGCTTCGAGCCCCAGTATTTTTCTTCAAAATTTAGGTAAGGATTTCTCAAAAATTATCTGAGATATTGCAATTCTGAGACCGGATTCAAATTTAGCATCAAAATTAACATTGAAAGTGACTTTTATTGTTTTAATTCTATGGTGATTTGCTAACAAAACTCAAAAATTCTATTTTTTAATAAAAAGTTCAAAAAAATTCTTAAAAATATAATATCGCGTTAAAACGATCAGCAAGAATTTTCGAAAATACCACTTTTGAATTGACAAAAAGTGTTTTAGTTATTTTTTGCAAACCTATATTTTGATACCAAAACAAAGTGAATACCTTTTGGTAACTGAAATTCGATCCTGAAAACCGATTAGCTCGCTGACCGATTTTAAAAATACTTTTCGATATATTAGGACCCCAATGAAAGAAGCACTGGAATGTTTTTATCGCTCTTAACCCTTTGACGACCATAGGGACATATGTGTCCCAAGCAAAAAATTAAGAATATTTGTGTTATTACGGAACCAATGTGATTTATTTTGATATTTAACAGTTTGTAGGAGAAAAATTAACTTTATTTTTTTTTTGGAAAAACCATAACGACCATACTGACACATATGTCCCAGAAAATTCCAGAAAAACTGTAAAAAAATGTTTACTTTTTTATTGTAAAATATGTTTTTAAACACCCAATATGCCATTCTAAATGACTAAAATGGTTCCATATGCTCCCAGTTGCTAATGGTATTGAAAGGGTTAAATAAGCCTATGTGTAAGAGTAAAATTGATTTTGACCAAAAAATGTTTTTCTTCATTAGACCCTGATCTTAAAGAGAATATTTATATCGCGTAAATATGTACAAAATTATATCATATAACTTCAAACAATAAGTAACTCAAAGTAACATCATAATTTTTATTGAAATTTTGATCGATATTTAAAATTATCTTATCATTTCCAGTCTTATTAGCAATATTGGTGTTGCACTGCTTTTTATAAAAATTCCGAAAAGACAATACTCTTAGCTATAAAGATATAATAAGTCCTCGACTACTTAAAAAATCACCTTATAATTTTTTGAGGCAACATTATCACCTTTATAGACTTTGTGTACATAAAGGGTCAATTCGCATGCACTCAATATTTTGCAAGCGCGTAATTTCATTTACGTTTCAATGGAAAAAAACGGGATTGGTTTTTGTGGTTGCCATGTTTTTAATTAGCGCAACCCCTTTTTGGTTTGCCAAACCATAATAGCAATAGAATCGTCCAACATAAATCTCTACACGCAAACCAAAGCAGCCAAAGGCCTCTGACCCCATGTTGGAAGCATTCAACTCTTTATCGCGCATTTAACCTTATCGTTACTTGAATAAGCAAAAGTACAGGGTGGGCCATTTAAAGTGGAAGCATTTGTTTCTGAAAAAAATATATGAAAAAAACATTTTTATTTATTTTCATTTCGATTTTAATTATTTTGGTTCAATGAAATATGTTACAGCTATTTTTTGAAAATGATATCGCGTAAATGGCCACCTTTGGCCTTGAGTACAAAATGTGCCCTTTTTTCGTCGTTTTCCATCGTTTTGGCCCATGTATCGGTTGATATGGCGGCGATTTCACGTCGTATGTTGTCTTTGAGTTAAGCTATGGTCCTTGGTTTATCAGCGTATACCTTGGATTTCAAATAGCCCCACAAAAAAAAGTCTGGTGGCGTCAAAATCACCGTTTTTCGATATGACTCGTCCGGGGAACAATGGTCTTAACAAATCGATTGTTAGTCGAGCTGTATGGCATGTGCACCAGAAGCCATTCAAACCATTTTCATGAACAATGGGTATAACAAAATCATTTATCATGGCTCGATAACGATCGCCATTAACAGTTTTCGTTGCTCCATCATCGTCTTCGAAAAAATAGGGACCAATGACCATATCCGCACAAACACCACACCAAACTGTAACTTTTTGGTCATATAGAGGCTATTCCTCAATTAATTGAGGGTTTTCAGTGGCATAGAACCGACAATTTTGCTTATTAACGCATCCATTTAACATGAAATGTGCCTCATCTGACATGATGATTTTTCGCCAAAAGTTGGCCTCGTTCTCGGCCATTTCGATGATCCATTTGGCATAATCGACTGTTCCATGGTAAAACTGACTTGGAATGACGCTTCCAACGCGGTATGTCATTAGTCGATCTGACAATTTTGTCAAAAGTTATTGGGTTGCCCGATGCTTCCACTTTAAATGGCCCACCCTGTATAAGTCGACATTTTTGGGTTAAAAAACCTAATGACTTAACCCTTTTTTGTGAAAATATTACAGAATACTTTATATAAAAAAAAAAACATTTTCTTTCATTATGAGATTTAGATTTATATATTTTGGTTAAAAAAAATATCCTTTTTCAAACAATCACATTTCTTTTGAAGATTTATTGCACACAAATAAACAACAGTTGTCGACTATCAAATGAAAAAGGTATTATGATAGAGTTCCATAGAAAAACCATTGCCGCCGAAAAAGGTAAGATCCACCGGTCGTGTTTTTTAAGGAAATTGGCATGCAAGCCAAAGGGTTACAATTGCTCTCTCCCATCAACAAAATCATTCATCAGTTGATTTTTCGTCAACTCAAGTGTGGAATATTGCAAAATATTTTTTTGTTCATTTTGTTTGTCGTAAGCAAATGTGCACTTGGTGTGACACGTTTATCTCGTTGTCAATATTGCAAATTTCCATTTACCCTTTGAATCATTCGAGTACCTATTGCAAAAACTGGGCAAACATTGAGAAATGATTTCATAGTGCGCCGGCTTCTTGTTTTTTTAATGCATACGTACGATACGGTGCACAACTGTTCGTATTGAATGCCTCCTAATAAAAAGAAAAGCTCTTGGTAAATACAGTACTTGAATTGAGACATCTAAGTTGGATAACTTTATGGAAATTGAACTACATAGTGATTTTTTGTTTTTTGCTTCAAGAAGGCTTAAAGGTTTTGTGTTTCATTTAAGGAAAAACATTTATTCCCTGCCTGAAATACTTATGTTTGTTTGCATAACAGTAGTCGAAGGACTTATGTAAATTTGAAACATTTAATAAACTTTAGCTGCAATCATAAGTTTTGAATTGAGTAAGTACTTTCTTATGTTTGTGGTTAAATGGAGCTATATTTTAGTTGATTGTGTGAGTTTTGCTGCATATCATCTTCTTCTAGACATAAGAAATTTCATCAATAAGAAAGATGTTTCAGTACAGATTTCGTACCCTTAATACTCAAATTTTTATTGGACTTTATGTAAAAAATTACTGATTTTCCAACATATTTTACTGTAAAGTATACAAAATTTACCAAATTTTTTTGAAAAAACTGGGCTTTTAAGAATATATAAGAAACCATAAGACGCCCGATAAATAGGAAAAGGATGTATGTAAACACAACAAAGGTATCGTTTAAGTCCCCAAAAACAAAATTCTTCATTTCTCTAAAACTATTAAACGCATATACAGGGTGGCTGATTCGAACTGTTACCAACTTCAGATAGACTTATCTGACAGATGGAACATGACAGCTGTCTAAAAATTGGCATGATGTTAGTTCATTCTATTGTCAACAAGTAACCAAAAGCATTTGCGCGTCAATTTATTGAAAATAAAAAATTTTCGAAATGGAATTCAAACGTAATAGTGTGATTGCTCTTTATTTGGCTGGAAATCGCAACCAGCAATTGTTCGTGAGCTGAAACATTTAAAAGTGAATAAAATGTTTGTGTATCGGACCATAACACGTTACAATGGTACCGGCAGCGTTGCCAAACGACATGGTGGTGGTCGGAAAATAACTGCAACATCACCAGAAATGGTTCGAAAGGTGAAGGCCAGAATTGAGCGAAATCCGAGACGCAGTGGCAGACAAATGGCTGCCGAGCTAAAAATATCGCGTGAACGAATGCAACACATATTGTCAAACAAGCTCGGACTAAAGGCCCTCAAGTTCCAAAAGGCGCATGATCTCCTGCTCAAAAAAAAGTTAGGCTCGATAGAGCCAAGGAGTTGTTGCGCTTTCACGCCGCCGGAAATCTGTCACAAATTGTCTTCTCTGATGAGAAAAATTACTGTATCCAGCAATATATAAACAAACAAAATGATCGGGTTTACTTGACAGAGAGGTCCTACGAAAATTTGAATGTTCGTTTGGCCACCAGGACGCAGGCACCACCGCATGTGATGGTTTGGGCTGCAGTGACTGCTGATGGGCGCTCACCACTCGTTTTTTTGGCCGCTGGCGTCAAAGTAAACGCCCAGGTGTATCGTGAATCAGTGTTGGAGGGTGCTTTACTACCGTAGACACGCAAACATTTCGGTCGCAAGCCATGGACATTCCAACAAGACTCGGCACCGTCACACAAAGCTCGTGTGAATCAAGAATGGTTAGAAAAAAACGTTCCTAGCTTCATTTCTGCTCAACCATGGCTCTCAAATTCGCCTGATGCGAATCCGCTGGATTTCTCAATCTGAGGTATGTTGGACAAGAAGGTCTTGACTAAAAAATACCAGAGCGTTGATGCGCTAAAAGTGGCCCTTCAACGAGAATGGCGCAAACTTCCACAAAATCAAATTCGTGCAGCATGCGACTCGTTCTTCGACCGTCTACGGGCCATAGTTAAGGCCAAAGGTGGCCATATCGAAAATCTCAAGTAGATTCTTAAAATTTGAACATTTCCCAACAATTATAGCGTTTGATCAATAAAATCTGTGTATGGAAACTAAAAATATAGTCTTTTGAATTGGCAACACTTCGAATCAGCTACACTGTAAGTAGATGAGAGTTGGAATCTCAGCAGAAAGTTTGATCATCCAAACATAGCTTTTTGGCACTTTCCTTTCGTTGTTCGAATCATTCCATTGCCAATACAGAAAACACTTTCCTTTTGTTCAGCGCTGACCGCTCATCGTATCATTCCTTTGTTGCCTTCAACAAGAAGGTGCAATCGAAACAGTCGGGGATCTGGTTTATTCTCTTTGGCTATGGAAAATTAATGTGTGTCTTTGAATTTATTTGCGATAAAACATAATTTTATGCCTTCGAACATCATTTTATGCCTTCGATTGGCAGCCGCAATCTGAACAGAACATCATTTTATACCTTGGGTTGGATAAAAAATGAAATGAAAATAAAAATACGAGCGCAGTCGGTTACTGAAATAAGCCCGAAATCAAACGACAACATTGAGTAGGGGAAGGCGGGGTAGATTCGTACACGGGGCACCTTCGTACAATGGATTTCGAAAACTATAGAAGTTAGCATGTCCGCTTCTTCATATGCTATATTGGTGCCTTTGCAGCCATTTAGCTTGTGAAATGTGGCGGTGGTACGACTGTTGACTTGGCCGAAAAAAGACTTTGTGTGTTTTTCCAAAGTAATTTTCTTATCTGACTTTAACTTCGTTTAATGGTAATAACTTTATGCTAAATTTTTAAAATACTTCTGATGGTTTAAAAACATATATACTATTTTACTGTGTGTTTCCTATTTTTGCGATTTTGCTAATAGTTTTAATAGAAATAACAACAATCTATATTGATCAGTTTTGGGCACATTCGTTCGTAGTTACGGGGTACTTTCATACACACGAATTTACCCTTATGAAGCGTAATTTTAATTTATTTAGTATAACAAAAGTAAGAGCCGGTGTATAAATTACCAATTAATTCATGAAATTACTGAAACACGTCCAAAAGCAAAAGCAATAGATGCAGGTAATTAAGCATGGGGCAACGGGATAGTTTATTTCTTACTCCTATCACAATTTACACACCGTCTTCAACCAATAGAGGCTTGATTGGGCCTTTTTATTGAAAACTGAGAACTGCATGCAGTGATAGGAATGTAAATAACCATGGAAAAGTTCCTACTATGTACAATATTTCACGTCTGGCTAAAGTTTTCAATCATGTCATGGTAAAAATATTACAAGTGTATTTGAAATAACAAGATTATGGCCATTTAAAACAAACTTTTGTGCAGCGACGAAGATTTTGCATCTGTTGGAATTTATCAGTCAAGTTCTATGGCAGATCTGCATGCGAAAGAGGTTCTATACGTTCATGAGGATAATCTTTCATTCGATACACATACGATTTCATCGCCTTAATTGCTGCATCCATCGTTGCACTTATACCCCACGTTATGTACGAATGTACCCCGCATATGGGGCACATTCGTACGTTTTGAGTATCTTCAGAAAATCTGTCATTGCTTTTAAATGATAAATCGGACCGCCTTTAGCCTACACTACATTAAAAGCTTTATATTGGCCATGTTCACGATTCGGTGCAAAAGGTCTTGCATCATAGCATTTGTAAATAGGTGTTGAAAAATTTTGCTATACAACAACAAAATATATAGGATTGAATTAACATTTGCATTTACATTTTCTATACTAAAAACCTATAGCATAAAAATATCATGTCATTTTTCAAATAAAAATTTTTTGTTTATGCTCTCGTTCTCTTTGCTCATATGATTTTCTCAGAGAAATACATTTTTTCGTAGCTTGCAATGTTTATACTGTTAATATTGCTCACAATCAAGTGGAAATTATTGCTATTTTGCTACTTTGCAAGTCTAAATGCTCCGGATCGTGAACACGGCTATTGTACTTATTTACCTGCATAAAAGTTATTTTGAAAAAGCTGGTAGCTTGCTTTATTTTAAGCCATAAAGTGAAAACTGTACGAATCCACCCCATCTTCCCCTACATCGTTTTTGAACTTCTTAATGAATCCGAAAAGGAGTAGTTCGTTTTTTCAATGCTTTTCGGAATATCCAACGATTCCTCTTCTTCTGAAGGTGATCGTTTTATTTTCTGCTGGGATATGTTAGAATTAGAATGATAAAACTCTTTGCAGAACTAGTTTTTGCTAAACGCCTTTTTTGCTATGCACGTTACAATTGACCCACCCTAGAACATATATTAAATGTATCGGGGCGAATAAAATTCTTTGGTTATAAATTAACGAAATTAATTAACGATGCCACACCTCTCATACGCGACAAGGTAATAAGATCTATACCGGGATATAAGTATTATGGATATTATTTGCAGAATATGTTATTCTCTACAGAAAGGATACCATAAATTTTTAAGACGCGCCTCACCGTTTTCGAGATATTTTTCAGAAACCAATTGTTTCAGTTCTGGAAAAATATATACCCAAGCACTTATATTTACATCATTAAGTTTAACATATCTCGTAAACTACTGATTTGTCGTAAAAAATTGGTATCCCTTTTTTCTAGTAAATCGTTAAACAATAATTTTCTGTAGAAATAAAGATTTTATCCAATTTTTTTTCCGAAAATGGCTGTATTTAAGATTTGTTGTCAAATGAGGTTGGACTATGGAAGACTCACAGAGACTAAATCAGAAGAAAATGCGCTTTTGTTAAACTTAGGTTTCAAATATATTTTGTATGAAGTTTTTTGTCTATCATCGTTTAAAGGGTCATAACCAGATAGCCTTCCTCAATTGATTCATTGATTGATTCTACCTTTCGTGTAATAAATAGTTCGAAAGTTATAAATAAATTCTAATCTTGGCAAAAGCTGTAAACCACAAACGATTTTTTTCACTTGAAGGAAATTTATACTTTTCGTTGTTCTATGATCCAATGATCCTGACCTACGAACCATAATCAATTTAGAATCTAAGTCTATTCAATATTTTCATTAAATCCATTTCAGTATCACCGTGCTTATTCAACTATTTTCACTGAAATCCTTCATCCACCTTTTCATGATGTTACTGAAAAAGGTTGGAGTTGCCCATATACGAGTATGTACATATGAAAGATGCACATACATATATAGCAAGTGAACATCAGTTTAACTGTGTGAATTCTGACTGACTGTGTGCCAAAACAACTACCCAATGTAGGGTATAAAAATGTCATCAGATCACATTCGAAAACAAGTAATCATGCAACATGTGCAGCATGTTACGAGAACTACTCGGAGACTTTTTCGTTCTATTCTTTCCACAATGCATATGCAAATATCAAATATTCGCAATACCCCACACTCCATTTTGATATGCAAATTTTCTATGCAGAATTTTTACGGATTTTTAATTTGCACGCAATATTTTTATAATGCATCCGGGCAATTTGTTATTTTTATGCATTTTTTATTGTGACCTGCTCGTTTTAGCAGGGCACTCCCCTCCACAAGCAGACTTAGATGAAAAACAAAAAACCAATATTTGCAATTTCACTTTAACAATTCAATTGAGTCTCGGTGAATTTGCATACATTTCCGTATTCGTACTGCAGTTTTATGCCATTGTCCTTTTTTATGTCGACATTTGTGTTTTTTTATGATTTGTTTTCATATCCTTATGGGCCGTAAAAAACAAAACGAGTAGTTTTGATTGATTGTCCGTACAAATTGGATATTGATTAGCAATAAAATGGCGAGGATTTGTTAATTTCAGTAGTGGAGTGTCAGTTTTAGTGTGTTGTCAGCTTTTGAAAGAGGCTTATTTGCATATTTGATAAACGGCTATTCAGAAGAAAATTGTTTTCACTTGATTTGGGAGGGCAAGATAGAGGGTAGGTAAGTATATAGTCTTTTATTACTTGGTTAAAATAATAGTGTTTTAGGGAGTATTTCATATAAAAATGCAGTCGTTTTTCTGTCAACATGGGGTGAAAATCGTAATATATTCTAGTGTTAGTTGAAAAAACTCGTTAAGTTTATTCATGAGTGTATTCTAAGGTTTATAAAAAAGACTTCCAAAGAATAAATTCAATTATTCAGTTAGAATAACCTAGTGGTATAAGACTTTCTTATAAAATGGATATTTAAATTTTATTTTCTTGGATCATTTTATTTTGTTGTTTTAAAACAAATGATAAAAATCATAAAAAGTTATTCAAGTTCAAAGGTCGCGAAAATCAGGTTTTTGCAAATATCTCTCTAACGGTTACTTCTACTGAAAAATGTTGGTCAACAAATTGCTTTCGTGCGACTAGTAGCCTACGAGGTAATTAGACTCTGTCTAAAAACTAAGATCCATCATACTTTTCGGATAAAAAAATTTGTGAATTTAGAAATAGACCTGTTTGGTTTTTTCTATATAACGCATCAAGACAAAAACGTCCTTAGAAACATTTTTAGTACAGGACAAAACATGAGTTTTTTTCAAAATTTCATGCTGGACAGCATAAAAGTCTAGTTTTCCAAATCTCTACCTTTACAAAACTCTACTATTGCCAAACATTAACCTCAATTATCTCAAAACTATCATTTTTTAACTTTAAACTTCAAAACGTCATAACTTTGCCAATTTAAGACGTTTTTGAACGACTTTTTCTGCGTTCTCTACAGAATTTTATCTTTTAACTATTGTCATCAAAAACTCAAATTTGACCTCTGCCAAAATAAGGTCTTTTTTGTCACGACGCGTCACCTAACCTATATGTAGTTACATTGATTTTTTTTTAAATGTTGCTTATAATCAGATTCCAATAAACTCCATATAGGACCCTCCATAAAATCCAAATCCCTTCGATGACTAAGGCATTAGGGCATGCGTAGCACGTTCTATTCTTATATTTATGTCAAGTGTTACGCAATGTTACGTCAGTTTTAGCATATCAAGATTTAAGATGGACCATGAGCATACCCTAAACATAGTACGAAAAGATGAGTAAAAGTAGTATAGTAGTATTAAGTAGTGCTAAAAGCACTAGCGCAAATTGAAAAAAAATGTTAAAAGTTCCATCACCAGTGATTTGGGCGTCTATGTAACATTGTTGGAAAGGTCAATCATATTTGTAAGACCAATTCTGAGTGTAAACGAACCCACTTCCAGTTCGACTATCACCGATCGTGCTGAAACTTTTTGGGATGATAGTACTTTAATCTATTTGACTAGAACCGTATTTTTATACCCTACACCCAGGATATATTCACTTTGTCCTTCCGTTTGTAACGCAGAGAAGGAGGCGTGGCAGATATAGAAAAGTATATATATTCCTGATCAGCGTCACCTCCTGAGTCGATATAGCCATGTCCGTCTGTCTGGCTGGCTGGCTGGGTCGCTGGCTGTGTGTTGAAATACACTTTTTGGGAAAACGGAGCAAGATATTTCAATGAAATTTGGTACACTGCCTTCGTCGTCAAAGCTAGCTCGGGGGATTGAAAATGAGCGAAATTGGTCAACGGACACGCCTACCGCCCATACAAAAAATATATTCAAAATGCAATATCAGGATTATTTTTCACGTCAACGCAACCAAAATACTCATAGATACTAAGAATTGTAAGCGCAAACCCTGAGAAAATTCGGACAATAGGGCGTGGCACCTCCCATATAAGCAAAAGCTTTAAAACGCTATACCGAAATCGTTTTACACTCAGACACTAAAAACAATAAATGCAAGCTCTGAACAAAAACTGGGTGAACTCGGACAATAGGGCGTAGCACCTCCCATATGACCAAAATTTTTAAAATACTGCAGTGTAGGGTATTTAATGTTTGGCCAGGCCAAATTTTACGCCATTACTAGTTTTATTTTCTTCTCAATCGTTTTTTTGTTGTCTGTGGGCCTTGCCACAAAAATATTGGGGGTTTCGGTTTTTAAGCTTAAGAAAAATAGGAAAAACACTCACAACTTCGGTTCTTGTAGGTCAATCTGGAAAATTTTTTTAGAATGTGATCAGATTTCAAGGGAGCAGTTTTGAAAAACAGTCAAAAAATTGCTGAATTGAAATATTTCGAAAAATTCATCTATTTTTCTCTGAATTTCAATATGTTTTACCACATTTTCTGCCGCATTTAAAAGCAATTTTTTTTAAATTCGCATCTGTTGTCCAAAATGTATCCCCTTTAATTCTTTTTGTCGTAGTTGCATGGATGGCAACGAGAAGGAATCTCTCGAGCATTTTCTCTGCAACTGCCCTGCTCTTGCTAGAGCCACGCTTAAATCTCTAGGAAAACCCTTTTTCAACGATTTAAGTGAACTTGCCGATATTGAGATTGGCTCCCTGCTCAACTGCATCAATAGAACAAAATGGATATAAATATCCTTTACAGCTTCTTTTAAAGGATATCTAATCCAGACCCTTACAACCCCTCCTACCAGCCAGCCCGATCACTTATGTGGTATTAAAACGGCACTAACAGTGCTACTTAGGCTTAGCATCGTTTTGCTAACCCATCATTCTAATCTAATCCATCTAATCTATAGTTTCGCCAGGTGGGACTATTCGAAAAGCCGAAAAATGGCGGTTTTGCTCAATTCAGCTTATACCATATATAGAGTATGCATATCTTCTCTTCTTATACGAGCTAAAATTGTATGTTTCTTTGTACTTATTTCTGTGCCAATATTTTTTCTCGAAAACGGCTACAGCGATTTCAATGAAACTTGGAATAGTGTTAGATATTAGCAAACAATGAATAATGAGCTAGGTTTGATTTTTATAAATGCTCACAAGAGGGCGTGGCACTGCACTAAATTTTAAATTTGATTTAGTCATAACTCGGAAACTATACAAGGTATTTTGATGAAATTTGGTCAGCGGGTACGGCTTAATATTGCCTTGTTACAGACTAAAAGTGGGCGGGATCGAAGAAGTGCCACGCCCACTTTTTAACCCTTGAAAATTTTGATTCAATATTACTCGAAAACGACTCCAACAATTTTTATGAAAATTTAGGAGATATTACCTCTAAAAACAAGGATTCATACGTAATACGCCAATATATTGGGAAAACTCGTTGAAGGGCGTGGCACCGCCCACAAAAATATAAAACGGTATAAAAAGAAAACTAATGAAGCAAACATTCTGAAATTAACTGTGAGGAGCCTAATTGCAATAGGGCATCTCTGATTTGAAAGTGGGCGAAATGTCGCCATTGCGCGTGGAACCTCCCATACAAGCAAAATACGTTAAATGCTATTTCTCGCAAATGTTACAAGATATTTTTATGAAATTTGGTATGTAGGTACTACATATCAATGCCTTGTAATAACCGAAAAGTGGGCGGGATCGAAGAAGTGCCACGCCCCTTTTTTAACCATTGAAAATTTTGATTCAATATTACTCGAAAACGACTTCAACAATTTTAATGAAAATTTCAAAGATTTTACCCCTGAAAACAAGTATCAATATGTGATGTGCTGTTATATTAGGAAAACTCGTTGGAGGGCGTGGCACCGCACACAAAAATATAATACGCTATAAAAAGAAAACTACTAAAGCAATCTTTCTGAATTTAACTATAGGGAATCTACTTTTTATTAGGCACCTACGACCTGAAAGTGGGCAAAATATCACCGGTGCGCGTGGAACCTCCCATACAAGTAAAACAAATTAAATGCTATTTCTCGCAAATGGTACAACATATTTTGATGAAATTTGGTATGCGGACCTGGATTACAAGTATCTAAAGCATAACGAAAAGTGGGCTTTGTTCAATAATGGTAAGGCCCACTTTTTACCAAAATAAAAATTTTAGTTAATAACTCATGCACAAAAAAAAATTTAATGAACTTTCCGAGGCATGATGGTAAGATATTTCAGCCCCCATACAAGAGGCGAAATATTTTGGGTGCGTGGCATATCCCATTTATTTATTTTAGGTCATTCTAATTCTCTTAAAAAATTTGGAGTTCTTGATATTTTTCTATACCATTCGATATTTTCCGAGTTTTTTCTTATTATTTTTCTCATCGGTTAATTTATCATTTTGAAAGCTTTGGAGGTGAAAAGGTACGAATTTCATTGAAAAAAATAGCTATGAATAAAAACATCGACTAAAATGATAAGATAAGATTGTTGACCGAGCAGGGATCGGTCTCCAGGTACTAAGTGATTTTATGAACAGTTTCTCAATTTGGAAAGCCCTTTATTTTGTGAGGTTTGAACAAATATTGCGTGAGCTAAAAAGTGAGGTGGATCATGTTGTGGCCAGTCATCGAGGTCAAAGTTCAATTAAATGTGAAGATGATCGGCAAATAGCCCCATATCTGCCTATGTGTCGCCCTTAGAGGAATAAAATATGATACCAACATCCATAACACAGGAGAAGGTGGAATTCTTTTTTTTTTTTATTTTTTGATGGCATCGAATAGCCACACTCTTCCTTAATAAAATATAGCGAAGAATTTTCTTTCCGAGTTACTTATAATCTTTTAAAGAGTAGGTATTTCAGCCCCATCAAAAATTTTTAAACTAATACAGTACAAATTTTAGTTTAATTTATAACCAAAATGTATTTATATCGAACAATGCCAAAAAAGTAACAATTTTAAACTATTTTGGAATAAATATCATACTTTTTTGGAATAAATTTCAAACTTTTTTGGAAAAATCGGAATTTAATACCAAAAAGTTTAAAATCTATACTAAATCGAATCAAAAGTAAGAGAAGTAAATTACTATTTTTTAGTGGTACTTATACTTCGGTCGTGGTATAATTAATTAAAGCACCTTAAGTACCTTCATAATTCTTATCAGATCATCCATTCACACTTTATCTTCACTCAAATCGAAGAATGACAATAAACTTGTTAGTAAAATTTTATCATCTATCGCTCGGATGAAAGTACAATTCACCCGTGTTTCGGGTCAAAAAATAACAAAATCCGATTTGAATTCGAATTAATACGAATCAGTGGTACATAACTTACTGATATTAAGGATCAAGATAATTTATGACATTTTTTATGTAGCATTCAAGTTGTTTTGGTTTCCATTCCTCATTTCAAGGGGTTTGTCGGCAAGTTCGCTCTCTCTAAGTGCGGATGCAACTTTTGCGCGCAATTATGAGGGTTGCCCTTGTTTTGTTTAATTTCAATCACTTTTTTATTTTATTTAATTTTTATGTGATTTCCTTTTTTTTCGTGTCATATGCGGTAAACCGCATTCAAATTTATGTTTAAATTTATGGGTAAAACTTTGTTGCTACCGCAATGTGACATCATGGGTGCAAGTCGGGTTTTTTTTTATTTTTTGCGTGCAAACAAAACCGAAACCACTTGAAACATTTACTTTGTTTGTTGCCTTGTTACGTGCCATGTAGTTAAGAACACACAGCAAAGGTTCCGCGTTAATTGGTGGAAGTGGGCTTTGGGAAGAATGTAGTGCTCTTGTTGTTATTGGTGTTCGTTATATTACTATTGTTGTTGGATGCAGTTCGTCGTTGTGCAACATATGGGAACACTTTTGATTTTGCTGTGAAATTGTAACAGGTTGAATGCAACGCGTGCAACAGTGAAGCGCGTCAAATGTTCACAATTTAATTACGTGGCTTTTTGTTTTTCATCAGGAAAGTTAAAGAGTTTTTACGATTTGTAAGTTTTTATGTCAAATAAATTGAAAATAAAGTTAATAAAGTTGAGGATTACTACTTTGCATTATGTTGTCTAAATATCTACTAAATGACTAAATTTTGTAATAAAATGTTGGTTTTTTAGTTTTGCGAAAATTGAATTTATATTTTAAACGAAAAAACAAATAAATTTTTGAAATTAGTTTATTGACTGTATTTTGCTTTTATAGTACTAATGAAAAAACCAACGCGCTTTATTTTAACTGAAATATGATAAATTTATATTGAACTACTTAATTAAACAATTTTACAATTTTTCAACAACCGACGCAAACAAGTGTTAACATGGAAATTGATTCCATATGTTTCAGCTATTTCCACATATATATTTATATATTTTTCATATATAAGCTTGCGTATAGCCTCATCAGATCAGTTTTAGTTAATTCTTGTCAGAAGCCACTCTCGAACCCGTGACACCGGTTTTCTAATGAAAGAAAACGCGGTGCTTTAGCGATTATGCTAATGGACACGGATAAACTCTTTGTACAGGATCGCCTATATGCATAGATCATACGGCTCACTAGCGCCGTCTAGACACGTCTGTTGTGAAAAGTTGCCAAATTTTTAGTTGGTAATACACTCTGGTTTTGAGACATGCTACGCTAGCTACAATTAAAACCTACAAGGGCGGATTTGTTTTCCACATACAATGCAGGCTCTCGAAATTACGAGAATTTTAATGATAGATATGCAGGTTCCTAAAGATAATTTATGAAGTTAGTTTATTGACTGTATTTTGCTTATATAGTACTAGATACTAGGTTTTAATTGTAGCTAACGTAGCATTTCTCAAAACCAGAGTGTGTTACTTGTATGCGTCTGTTGTTGGAAAATTGCAAAAATGACTATTTAATTAGTTTAATATATATATTCTTGATCAGCGTCACCTCTTGAGTCGATATTGCCGTGCCCGTCTGTCTCGGTGGCAGGGTGTGCGTGGAAGTACATTTTTGGGGATACCTGAGCAAGATAATTCAATGAAATTAGTTACACTGCCTCTGCCGTTAAAGTTAACTCGTTGGACTGAAAATTAGCGAAATCGGTCAACGGACGCTCCTACCGCCCATACAAAAAATATATTCAAAATACATCTTTAGGAGTATTTTTCTCGAAAATACAACCAAAATACATACACATACTAGGGATGGTAAGCGCAAACACTTACCAAAAACAAGGCGAATTCGGACAAGAGGGAGTGGCACCTCTCATAGAAGCAAAAGTTTCAAAACGCTATACTGAAAGCGTTATTTGAGATAGTCCAACCAAATTTCACTCAGACACTAAGGACTATAAATGCGAGCTCTGAGCAAAAACTGGATGAACTCGGACAAGCATATAAGCAAAATTTTCAAATTACTGCAGTGTAGGGTATTTAACGTTTCGCCAGTCCAAAGATTATACCCTTACTAGTTTTTCTTGAAACTTATACATTAAACTCATTAAAAAAAAAAAACCTTTAGGAATTGCCACGTTTTCTGCCAAAAATTCTTAAAGAGGATGTCAAAAAAGTGAGCTGAGATTTTTTAAAATTATTTTTGAGGATCAACATCAGATATAATGGGTTAATATGTTATAGAAAAGTATTCCTTGCATGATTTCATGATGCCCATGGAGCAACAAGTTTTATCCGATATAGAGTTTTTCAGTAGAAAAAACGTTTTCTGAGGGTATTTTAGCTACAAAACATTATGTCGTCAATTTTAGGTTCCAATTTTTTTTATTTTTTTTTTTTTTTTGTCTACTATACCTTGATTTGAGACAAAAAATTTTTTATATTGTACAACTCATTCCGAGAATTTTTGAGATGGTAATAAAATAAAAACGGCATCACGCCGAAGTTTTGCATAAATCGACGTTGCGCTACCTCGAAAATACCTTAAAAAAAATTTGAAAAAATTCTCCGCTCACTTTTTTGCGACCCTCTTTCAGATTTTTAGACACAATTTTGGAAATTGCAAAAGAGTTTTTTTTGAATCAGTCTATTATACACTTCCGTTCAATAGGATAAAGGCACTTGTGTTACTGATGCAAATGTCGATATTTTTCTAAATTTATTATAGAAATGAAAGGAGTAAAAAATGGACAATTTTATTTTAAAGAATATATAAAACAATGATAATGAAAACAGGATTTATAACATTATGTTTCTGAAATTAATTTACCGTTATTTTTTGTTTGATTAAAAAACGTCCCATTTACATCGTTCAATAGAATAAAGACACTACATTTATTTGTTGAAAAAAGCATAAAACTGTAAAAAAAAACAAATTTTTTAGTCATTATATTAATGTTCTGTACTACCTTCATTCTTTGAAATGTCATAATTCTATCTCCAAGCGACTCATACAATTTGTTCAGGTAATTCTGCAATCCAGAAGTCCTTGAAGGCTTGAATGAGAGATTCTTTATCATTATACTGTTTTCCACCTTATAAACAATACGTTTATGCCAACCCAAAACGTTTTGCATTATGTTCAGATTCGAGGAATTAGGTGATCAGTTAAACAGCTTGCAATGAAGACCTTTACAATCGATGCGTTATGAATAGGAGCGTTGTCCTGTTGCAGAAGCCGTTGGAGTGGTCCAAACATTTAAGAAATTTTCGGACAAGCTGATTTCAACATGGTCTTATACAAATTTCCGATCATAGTCGGATAAGGAAAACCAAATTAATCGTGCCATAGTAGGTAATAGCACCCCAAACCATTTCACCACCCTCTATGATGCCGGCTCAAAAGCAATTCCGTAATTATTATTTTTACGATATGAGACGAGAAGAATTACTGTGTACATTAAACGATTTGATAAAAAACTACTTGACATCATTTGCTATTTTATAGTTCCAAAGAAATTAAAATCGATTATTAAAATCGATTATTAAAATCGAATTGCAACTGTTTTATAAGTACAGATCGTGAGCCAACTTTTTAAACCCTTTCCTTCATGAAAATATTTCTTAAGCCTTTTGTAAACGACAATTAGATTATAATATTTTGCACATATTACATCGCCGGTGCTTACGAAGAGAATCTTCCAACCGAAAGTTGCGGCGAAGAAAATCATTTTTTTGAAATTGCGGCGAAAAAAATCTTTTTTGTAATATGCGGACAAGAAAATCACTTTTTATAAAATGCGGCGAAGAAAATCACTTTTTACAAAATGCGGCGAAGAAAATCTCTTTATTTAGTGAAAGCATTCACGAGTTACGAAAATAAACATTTCACTTAAAATCGCAGCGAATGAAGCGAGATTTTCTTCGCCAAATGATGCCAAGTGATTTTCTTCGCCGCATTTTGTAATAAGTTATTTTCTTCTCCGCACTTTGTAAATAGTGATTATCTTGTCCGCATTCGCACAAAAAAGATCTTTTTCGCTGCAGTTTGAAAAAAAGGATTTTCTTGTCCGCATTTTAAGAAGAGATAGTCTTCATAAGCACCGGCGACATGATAGTTTTTCCTAAAAAAAAAAATGTATAACTTCAACCAAGGGTTAAAAGATGCACTGCTGAAAAGCCGCAAAAAACTGCACATATTTTTGTTGGCTCAGAAAACGCACATTCATAGGAAACCAAGAATAGAACCAAACAAGTCATGTGGAATTTGTATGATTTGTAGCTTTACGTACCACAACTTCCTTTGATAACTGCAAGTGAAAAAAAAAGGCCAACTTTACTCGTATATGGGCCAACATTACATACGATTATGCACATAAGCACAAAAAACAATATTTAAGCGGATAGTAAAACTTTAAAATAATTTAGGGCAAGTTAAAACAGATGCATTTCTGATAAATATTTTGCTCTATTCAAGGATTTAAAATTCATAGATACAGATGCGCAAAACATTCAAATGCAAAATTAATGATGCGTCAATAAAATGCTTAACATTCACATTGAACACATAGATTCATTTAAATCTACATACTCGTGCACATATTTACATGGGATTTAAGGGTGATAATATGGAAAAAAATTTAATATATTGATAAAGCAATTTTCTATTCAATAAATTGTAAGTATTTCTGAAGCAAGTTATGAGACACATTTGGTTTTGTACATAAATATGCATTTAAACATTAAATTGTCAAAAGTAAATTACTTTTGCATTTTATTTATACAATATTTGTATACAGATTAAATTCATTATACTATACAGCCTAAAAATATGCAACGCAAGCAGCCTTACCTTTCTCTTGTCATGTTCATTTCTGCACTATGGTAATTTAAAATATTTTCCTTGCATACTTTTAGGCGCTGCCTATTACTTGTTCTATTGAAGTTTATGAAAATGTACGAAACTTAGTAAAAAATTAAATTGTTAAAGAAAATAACGTTTTCATAATCTCTCCCAAAGTTGCAAGTAATAAGACCAAGCGAAATGTTTGTAAACATTGTTACAGCATAATTATTTTAGTTTTTGTTGAACTTTCTGCAGTTGAGTTTTCTATGCTGCTTATGAATATGCATGTGGACACAAAAAATGCATACAATTTTGGGCAGTTTACTTTTTCTCTTTAAACAGTGCCAGTTTTTTTTTAAATTTTTTGGTTAAAGCTTTCACTTTTCACCAGCACAGCTGCTGAGCGTACAAACGCCTGAAGGCACATAAATTCGCATATCGCAGCATGCATATTCTGCCTTGTGGTTGTACACATTTTACACAGCCGAGTAAAAAGTCTCCATTATTTACACATTCCATTTACACAGGAAGTGAAGCACATTTTATGTAAAAAAAAAAAGAAGCAAAAATTATGAAAAATTCAACGCAAAAAAAAATGAGTAACTGTGTTTTGCTTTTCGAGAGTATGAACAAAATACCCAACATTAACTTTAGGAAGCACAAAGGCGGAAAATAGGTCATCTCGTGCGAAGCAGCACAGTAGTTAATACACAACTCCAAAGTGTGAATGCTCCACGTGTGTAAGAAATAAGTTTTGAAATCTGGAGATACACAAGTCCTAAGTAAAAAAGTGTGGCAAAGTGCAATAACAATGCGAATGTGCGTTGAATATGTTTGCACTGTTGGTAGGTAATGCGTTTTTGATTTAGGGAAAAACTATTTTTCACTTTTTCAGATTTTTTGTTGATTTACCTGCTCCGAAAGTAGAAATTTAATATACGTATATATAAAATTAAATTATAAGTAGTTGGCAAGAAACTCTTCAGATTTTTGATCAAAATATTCTCCTTACCTTGGCCATTTATTGATGGTATAATAAAAATATTTTAAAGGATCAAAAGTAATATCACAATGTGAATGCGTGTAACTATTTCAAATGGTATCTTTTGCTTTGACATTTAGTTGTAGGCAGATAGAGAATTAAGTGGCAATAAGCTACCAATTAGAGCCACTTTTAATAGCCATATTTCAAATTGCCATAAAAAGAACACAGAAGTGCATCAGCTTAAGAAGTGGTCATTTGGTCGATATAATTTAAATAGGATTTTCATGAAACAGAGAAAAAATGTAGGTAATTTATATTACTTTTGCCCCACCTTATATAAGGAAGCCTATTATCTTTTGAAATTAATGATGTATGCAACTTCTAGCTCTGTTTCTTCAAAAAGGCCTTATAATTAAGTCTCCCTAATGCAAAAGCAGTTAATTAAAGCATTCATAATTGTTGGCAAATCACAAAAAACTGCTAAAACTTTTCCTAGCCATCATAATGATACAATTTTTTTGTGGATTGAAGATTACTGAAGGTTTACTGATCGAAATTTTCAAACACGGTTTATCCATCTTATGTTATTATTAAAATGAAATAGGACTTAACTTGTTTTGCTCCTGTAAACATTTTTAACTTGTTTTGCAACAGTAGTGATATATAACATTATGGCGATGTAACGGAAGTAAGGCTGTGCAACGAACGCAGTTCGAGCAATTTCAACAGAAATTTCTGTTCGATCAGTACATGGAGCAGATGGAGCGTTCGAACAGTATGTATCGTTCGAACGCTCAATTCCAATTTGTTGCATACAACCACGGCTTGACCAAGAGAGGCCGCCACAATAAATATTTTTTTTTTGTTAAAGAAGCAACGAAAAATACTTTGAGAAACGTTCTTTTAAAAAACCTAACATATATTTTAAGAGTTGCCACCTGATTATTTTCTGAAATTTCTTAAAATCATGCTTTTTTGACTAAATTAAAATTTTTAGTCTAGGAAACGCTGAGATAAACTTTTTCAAAATCGTACAAAAACCTTAGGGTTGCCACTTGTTTGTTTTTTGTAAATTTTTCTTAAACCATATATTTAAAAAAATAAAAAATTTACATATATTTTTGAGGCTGCCACCTGGTTATTTTCCAAAAATTTTGTTAAAATCTTACTTTTTGTGACTAAATTTAAATTCTTGGTTTCAGGAACGGTCAGATAGCTACAGATTGTACAGATAGCGAAAAAACGTCTGGCAACCCAAAATTTTTGTTTCGTTGTTCTTGGACTCAAGATGTCAATTTGTAGAGAGAAAATTATGATCCAAGCAATTTATTGAAAGAAAATTTTGATTTTATTAAAAAATTAGGTGGCAACCCTAAAAAAAATTACTATGGCTTTTTGGGTCGAAAATATAACTTATCAATAAAGAAACTTTAGAAAGAATCGCAATTTTGTGAAAAAAGCCTGACAACCCTAATATGGCAACCCTAAAATTTTCGTTCGTTATTCAAAATTCAAAAAATACATTTCAAAAAAAAACTTTACGAGTATATCTGATCGTTTCTGAAACCAAGAATTTCAATTTAGTCATAAGAAGCGTGATTTTAACAAAATTTCAAAAATAACCAGGTGGCATTAGGTTCGATACAATGACGGAATGCTCGAACAGGTTCGAGCAGCTCCTTGGACACCCTTAAACGGAAGTGATACGCTTAATGGTTTCCATTCGAGGAGATCGACCGCTTTTGCCTGTTCATCAGTGATTTCAGTAACGTGGTGGCGACCGACTAGTTCAAATTCTGGTCCCAACACATGTTACGTGTAAGTTCGATTTACGTTTTGCATTGCTTGCCATAATACGTTACCAATTGTCTCTTTATGCATTACATAGAGACCAAAAATTTGCTCCTTACATTAAAACTAGAAAAAGGTCAATTGTTTATTTTCGCATTACAAATAGTCACTTCAATCAGTCCAAAATTTATTTAAAAAAATTTTACTTAAAATATTAATTTTACACACAAACGTCAGAGGGCCTATGTGCTTAAGAGTTTGTTCTATATTTCTGAGCATTGTGTTCCGGGTTCGAATCCAAGTGCGGATGAAAATTTTTAAAATTTTTTCATGTAAGTTGGTTGCCTTAAATTTCTGGAATATAGTACCCCTAGTGTTTTCCGATGCAAATTTTTGTGATAGTTGAAAAATTTTAATTTTAAGGGTAAATTTCTTCAGACCTCAGTGCTCAGCTTGCATTGAAACATTATGGTCTTATTCACTTGAAAAATTCAGTCCATAGAAAAAATGGAAATATATCGTTAAAAGTTTCACAGCGATGAATTTTAACGATATTGGAGTATGTTTATCTCAAAAAGGGTGTATCGATCTACTCAAAGATGGTTTTGGTGACGAAGCACCATCCAATACCAAAAATCATTAGTAGTGAAAAAAGTCCAAGCGCGGACAAACTTCACTTAAGGACGACATTCTCGAAAAATTAAAAAAATCGAATTTATGGGTCATCCGCCTTACAGTCCCGACTTTGGACTCAATGGCATATTTTTTTCCCAAGAATCAAAGATCAGATGCGTGGACAATGATTTTGGTTAATCAAAGAAGCAATTGAGAAATTTAAAACTTATGTTGTAGAGCTATCATCTTCGGACCGATCAAAGTGCTTAGACAAATGGTTTGTGCGCATGATGTCTGAAATAACATACCCTTAAAAATGTAAAAATTTTCAACTGTCTTAAAAATTTTACACTAAAAGATAAGTTGATTAAAAACAAATGTTTCGAATGTGGTTTCGTTACGAGTATCAGCCAACAAGAATTATCCAAATTTTAACCTTAATTTTTTAGCAGTAGGATCAAATGTCGAAAATTCGGTACTTTTGTCGATCTTAACTGAAAAACTATATATTTTCAATGTTAAATTTCAGACACATATAATTTGTTTTATATAGTACTTTGAATATAGACGATAAATTTGTTATGTATTGGTGTACAACTTAAAAACCGGAATTTTATTAGCGAAATTTGATGCTTTATTGTGAAAAAATGTTACAATATATTTTATTCAAAGTATTGTCCATTGGAAGCTACAACATTTCCCCATCTTTCAGGCAATTTATGAATTCCATCCCAAAAAAATTGCGCCGGCTTGGCGGCCAAAAATGAATCTATCCAATTTCGGATGCCTTGCTCTGATGTGAAGCGTATTCCGGTGAGGGCGTTTTGCATCGAGCGAAATAAATGAAAGTCAGACGGAGCAAGGTCCCGACTATAAGGCGGGTGAGCCAAAACTTCCCATCCACTATTTTCCAAATAGTTTTTCACGGGTCTTGCAACATGCGGCCGAGCGTTGTCATGATGAAAAATTATTGCTTCGTGTCTGGTCGTATTTTCCGGGCGTTTTTCGATGATGGCACGCTTCAAGCGTATTAATTGTGTTCGGTACAGGTCACCTGTGATTGTCTGGCCCGATTTCAACAACTCATAATATAACGGCCCCTTCTGATCCCACCAAATACACAGCATAACCTTGGCGCCATGGATATTGAGATTGTCATAATGGATCCATTTTTCATCCCCAGTCACAATCCGATGCAAAAATGATTTGTTTTTATGGCGCTCAAGCAGCATTTCAGACATACAGAAGCGCCGTTCAACGTCTCTCGGCTTCAACTCATAGGGGACCCAATTACCTTGCTTCTGAATGTATCCGGCGGCTTTCAAACGTTTTGAAATGGCTTGCTGAGTCACTCTCAACGATTTGGCAAGCTCGTCTTGTGTTTGACACGAATCCTCATCGAGTAGCTTCTCTAATTCTTCGTCTTCAAACTTTTTTAGCTGTCCTGGGCGTTCTTTGTCTTTGATGTCAAAATCGGCACTTTTGAAGCGTTTAAACCATTCAAAACACTGTGTTTTTCCTAAAGCATCGTCGCCATAAACTTCTACAAGCAAACTATGACTTTCCGCAGCAGTTTTCTTTGCAAAAAATGACCCAACAGAACCTCCCGCAAATGCTGTCTTTTTCTCCAATTTTCGAAGTTATTCATCGTGAAAAATAATAATGATGCACACAAGATAAAATTGTTTTGTTGACTGATTTTGACAGCTGTCAAATGTACCTTCAAAATGACATATATATAAAGTTCGAGCTTTCACGGACATCCACCGTCAAATTCCGGTTTTTAAGTTGTACACCCAATAGTATAACTTTTTTTGAGCATTTTTGCAATTGTATTAAAATAAAATCTCTATTATGGCGTGATTTTGTATGAAACGGCTTTGCGCAACCTCTAAATGACTCTCAAAAAATTTTAAAAAATCGCAGCTCACTTTTTTGACATCATTCCTCAGATTTTCAGGAGTAATTATGAAGTTTCCAAAGATAAATTTTTTCTTCGAATCAGTCTAATGTGTGTATGTATGACTGACTGGATGAAAAAAAAAAAATTGAAAATCATAAAACGTTTCATTCACTCAAAAAATAACACATTTCATAATTATTGTCTGTCAATAATATTGACATTTTGACAATTTATTGATTATTGTCCAACATAAAAATTTAAAGCAAAAAAATGAAAGATAAATTGAATTACATTATGTTGACAATGAAATAAACACAAAAAGAACTTAATTATAAAGCGAAAGTAGGGTGGTGCCGAACTGTCTGCATGTTGTGGCCATAGTAAAACATTTTTTTAAAATGACCTTTTGACAGCAACAAAATCCAAACTAATTGCAATTTTATGCGGTTGAATTTAATGTTCACATGGCATACCATACATAGTAATATCAACACTTGGTTGAGTTTTTTATTTTCTATTTTTATCAAAATTTTAAAATAAATGAAACTGTGTACAGAATGAAAAATGTTCATCCCCTCTAGATGCAGTAAATTCTCACACATTGCGCCAACAGGACGCACATGTTAACAAAAATCGGACAAGTGCAGGACACTATGCAGACAAGTCGTCGACCGACAAACGGCATGCGCTCAGAAGAATGTCAAGTGTGACAGACACATAGTGCTTGCGCGAAATATTTTATTTCCATAGATATTTTAAATTAAAAGTTTTTTGTTTGTTAAATTTTTTATTGCATATGCAACATAACAAAAATAAAACCCTCCTTCAAATCGAAAAAAAAAAGTGTAATTCAATTGGCCTCGTGTTAATTTGATTAATCGCATGCAGTAACTTTTTAAACTGTGTTATCGCCAGGACAAAAGCAGATTTAGGGGTTGTACCTTTTGTTTGGAATGATGTGTGCACAATACGTTGATGATTTAAATTCAATTGCATACTCTGCGGCGCCGCGGCGTGATAATTGCGCCGACAAGGGAGGATTCTTCGTAAGCACAAACATATTTCAAGTGGTTGCGATTTCACATTATCCTTGTGACCATGTGAAAAGCGAAAAATTTGAAAAAGAAGAAAAAAAAAACATGATGAACTGAACAGGTTCAAAACGCTTAAAAAAAACATGGTCCTTTGCGCTTGTGCCGTGTGTTTAACGCTAGAAAAAGTTTCAATTACAAGCCTCAATAAAACATGCGGGATTTGGTGTTTTTTTTTTTCTGTTTCATATTTTGCGACATGAAAATTGTGGTTGCTTTTAAAATTTAAATGTGCACCGATGTACATCCACTAATCGTATCAGATAACAGCAAAATTTAAATGAAGGCAACCGCGGCAATGGGAAGGAAATTGAAACTTTTAACAAGTGGATTTTCAGCAATGATGCTGTTAAGTGTTCGGAAATATTTTAAGTATGAGATTTCACTCGTAGATACCAGGATAATTTGCATTTAGTGCTGGAACTAAACTATGTATGTAATACATAGGTACTTGTTTTCAAAATAAAAAAATTATTTAATGATTATAAAAAAAATTACATGATTAAATGTTTAATAACTAAAATGATTATATCGACTACAAACTTGATTAAAATGATTAAATTATTGAGTGTTTAAACAACTAAACAGTTGAATTATTTAAATATATAGTGAATAAGTATAAGATTAATGATTAAATAATTAAATGACTTCTTCATAATCAAATGACATTTTAATGAAATGATGAAATCATGGAAGAAGGAACTAATTTATTGAATAAATGATTAAATAGTTAAATGTTTCAAAGCTAAATCAAATACTTTAATCATTATGTGATTAAATGATTGAATGATTAATTGATTAAATTGTTATACATATGATAAAATTATTAATATACTTAAAAGTCAATTGAACCATGTCCAAAAATTCACTAACTCGCTTAAATTGTTCACTTAATGATTATCGTAAATCAATATTCCCGGGGAATTCTGCTCAAACTGCAATAGAGATTGTACGGCAGTCTCAGAAAAATTAACCGGGAATATTTAATTACGATAACCCTCATTATCTCAATAACAGTTCCTCGATCAACTCATTTTGACATTTTGCGCTTATATACCACTAGTACTATGTTTTCATCGGAGATTTATGATGTGATACACTTTTGTTTCGAGATTCAGCTCTAAGTCTTGTTGTAAATCACGTGACTTAACATACAAAAATAAATCTACTTCTGACGAGATTTATTTTAAATCTTCTTATAAATCTGAACAGGGCTACCAACTAAGGCCATCTTGGACCAAGAGGTAGATCTTAACTTTGACAATTGGCATTAAATGTCATTAAAAAAGGAATAAAATAAAATATTAAAAACAGTGACGAGCAAAATTAGTCTTAGTCCTGAGCTTGGTAATTTTTCGAGACCAAGACCAACCAAGACAATTAAGACCAATACTACTTCTCAGTCTCGGTAATTTAACGTTAATAGCTAGTTTATAGTTTATAAGTGAATTCCTGCCCCTTTCAAGCATAAAATCATCTCTCAATTCAAAATTTGGCATCTTAAAAACCCAAACGCTTTGTAAAAACAAGGTTTAGTACTTTTTAATACTCAACAATCCTTAGGAATTTTTTCAAGACCAAGATCTAAATCGAGACTCAATATCAACACAAAGTCTAAGATTCGATGTCCAAGATTAAGACCAAGACCAAAACTGCAATGACTTTGATATTGGTCTTGGTTTGCTCATCACTAATTAAGCAGAAATGGATGAACTTTAAAAAGAAAATGATATTTAAAAGAAATATATATAAAATTTTCTCGCTTATGACATTTGCAGTTAAAAATAAATCTCTTTCGGCTGATGGATACTGATAAGATTTAGCAACGAGATTTGAAAATTTTGTTACAGCTAAATCTCCGTTGAAAACGTAGTATAAATCTCGAACAGATAATGCAAGATTATCATGTGATTTACATTAAGATTGAGGCAATATGAACATTTCTTCTGAGCAGGATAAGCGAAACTTCTGAGCAGGATAAGCGAAAAACTTGATTCGGCCATTCGAAAGCAGCAAGCAGGATTCCGGCGAAACAGATCATGCGTGGATCAAATCAACACGCTCAGAATAATTGTCGAACAATCATGCGAGTGGCGTGCTGCACTTCAACTTGTCTTCGTTGACTATAGCACTGCCTTCGACAGTGTCTCCCGAGAAAACATCTGGGCGTCACTGCAACGAAGAGGTATTGCCGCAAAGGCCATAAACTTAGTACGTGCACAATATGAAGGCTTTAAATGCAGTGTGTTATACAACGGGTTGTCGTCACCGACATTCACCACTAATTCAGGCGTACGGCAGGAGTGTTAACTATCACCATCACTCTTCCTTATCGTTCTTGATGATATCCTAGATAAAGCTCTTAATAAGGCCAAAAGGGGTATTCAATGGAACTTTACCGAACATCCGGAAGATCTCGACTACGCTGACGACATCTGCCTCTTATCGTCCAAACATTCAGATATGCAAAGCAAAATTGAAGACCTTGTCTTGGAATCACAAAAGGCCGGCCTAAAAATCAACGTATCCAAGACTAAAAGCATGAAGCTAAACGCAAGCAATGACATCACGTTTAAAGCTGGCAGTGATGACATCGGAAACGTCGATAGCTTCACGTATTTAGGCAGCATTATCTCCATGGATGGTAGAGCAAAGGAGGATATCAACTCAAGAATAGCAAAAGCAAAAGGTGCGTTTGCTCAACTGAACAAAATATGGTCTTCATCCGTTATATCCACCAAAACGAGAGTGCGCATTTTTGATTCGAATGTGAAATCGGTTTTGTTATATGGGTGCGAAACATGGCTTGTTACTGAACAACTAACGAACAAGCTGCAAGTATTCGTCAACAAATGCTTAAGGCGTATACTAAAGGTTTGGTGGCCTCGCACTATATCAAATGTCGAGCTACATCAAAAATGCAATCAGAAGGCTATAGCAAACGAGATCAAGCTGCGCAAATGGGGATGGATTGGTCACACTCTCCAGAAACCACACGGCGAAGTTTGTCGCCAGGCCCTTGAGTGGAATCCACAAGGCAGTAGAGGACGTGGTAGACCCAAAACCAACTGGAAAAGGTCGTTGGAAAAGGAAATCCAAGAATCGGGAAAATCGTGGCAAGAGATCAAAGTCATCGCAAGGGATCGTGACAAATGGAGAGATTTCATATAGGCCCTATGCTCCTCCTAGGAGTTAAAGGAGAATACATACATACAATATGAACATTAGTAAGACAAGGCTGATCTCACATCGAGTTAGACATAATTGTAAGAGCCTGTAAGCAAATAGCAGCCTACAATGCACACTGGGCACTCCAGGTTCAAAACCACCCAGAAGTCGCAATTTTCTTCGAAATATAAAAATTCTTAAAGTGGGATATTCGTTTTGTCATACTAAAGTATGGTACGAAGCTTAATTTTCGAAATATGACTCAAGATGGGATTCGGACGCTAAATGGGAGTTTTTGGCTTTTGAACGCCCGCGGAAGGCAAAAATCTTTTTTTACTCAAGAGGAAAGCATCTTACGAAAAAAGTGTACAAGGCATAAAATGCTTAGAATCGTCCTAGCAATACGTGAGGTTTTTTTGGAAACTTTTTTTTTTTTGAATAATTTTTGAAAAAAATTTAAAAAAAAAAATTTTTAAAATTATTCAAAAAAAAAAGTTTCCAAAAAAAATCCAAAAAAATCTCACGTATTGCTTGGACGATTCTAAGCATTTTTTGCCTAGTACCTTTTTTCGTAAGATGCTTTCCTCTTGAGTAAAAAAAGATTTTTGCCTTCCGCGGGCGTTCAAAATCCAAAAACTCCCATTTAGCGTCCGAGTCCCATCTTGAATCATACATCATTTTAAAGCTTATAAATTATGCTTTAATATAAATTACTTTTAAAAAAAATCGGTGGGGGCTTTTTTTAAAAAAAAGTATTTTTAAGTGTAAAAGAAAGAAAAAAAAATGTTTCACCAAGAATTATTTTTTTTAAAAAGAACACTTCAAAATGAATGGGACCAGTAACTTAGATTTACCAATTTACAAACTTTAGTGTAAGCTATAAATTTTTGAAAAACACACTTTTCATGAAAATGACTAAAAACGCCAACTTCAGAACCCTGTATTTTAACAACAAAGTTACATTTAGGAAATGAAGCTTCGTACCATACTTCAGTATGACAAAACAAATAGCCCACTTTAAGAATTTTTATGTTTCGATGAAAATTGCGATTTCTGGGTGGTTTTGAACCAAATCACTTTTATAGCCCCAGTGTGCGATGTGAATGTTACAAGATCAACTAATCCGAACAAGAGACGTTTGGTACTGATCACCTATTTTTTTTTTTCCCAAAAATCTTTGTAGAGTATGGGAGAACAATCAGATAATGTAGTATCATTCTTCAGGCTTGACAAAGCAAGCTCCTACATGTGTATATTAGACTAATTAACGATTTTTGGGAGTTCCACGATTACGCGTTACAACAGCAAAAAAAAAAAAAACCCGTCGGTTTGACAACGGTTTTATCTAATTTCGAAGTCGCTGAAACCGAATATGAAGTCAGTTTTTCGGGTTACCCTAGGTTTTCGTACCACATGGATCCAGATCAAATCCTACCCCCATTGTTAAATAAATTTAATATTTCCTCCATTTAGGAAGGACCTGAGAAGGTTTACATAGAGGGGCTTCCATACGAATTGAAACCATATTCACACCATATGTTTTCTTGGTGCTCCTATAGGTTTCTAAGGAAAATTTGGGAGGCGGCTCCAGGGCACCTTATTTTTAGTTAAATCAGTATTTCCTCTTAAAGGGAGGACTGAAGAGGGTTAATATGTATGACCGACTCCCTTTGCTTTTTCAAGAGGAACATTTCCTTTGGGGTCCGTTCCCATCCGACCCCTCCTGATGGGGGCTCTCATGCATAATAAAATCAAAGCTTAGTAATCTAGTTTTTCTCAAGTTTGGCTAGATCAATATAAATTAAATCGAAAATGTACTGAATTAAGGCTGAAATAAACTTGATTATATTCGAAATATGCTTTGTGAAGGTGGTGTAACACCCCCTGGTTCACTCCCCTTTTTTAGAGTTTTTGATAAATACATATTAATGCATCAAGTTTCGAAATAATGCCCGCCGTAGTTGCGGAGATATAGAATTTTAAGTGGTTTTGTATGTCGTTTTTGGAGGCGAGATCCAACGGACTGATTATTCAATTCCCCCTTTTTACCATATTAATCTGGGGGAAGATGATGACAATATGGCTTTCATATGTCCATAATGGCTAAGGCGTAATGCTAAGACAAACGAACACACGGAAACTCTTACTATTTTGTGGTGTTTTGTATGGTGAGGAACAACCCCTTGCTATTTTTTTTTTTATTACTATATCAAAAATGATCGGAATGAGTCGTCTTAATCAAGGTATGTAAAAAAGTATTATATCTTCAACTGGAAATCAACTATTGATTGCTTTTTAAACTTAAATAACCACAAAAACTTGCTGTAAAAATTTGATATATCGCACAACTCATTGCGAGCATTTTTAAGATCTTGATAAAATAAAAACCGTATGAAGACGGGATTTTGTATAAAATGGCGATAAGCGTCCTCTAAATGACCTTCAAAAAATTTTAATATTTTATCAGCTAATTTTGTTAGCACTTGCTTTCAGATTTTGGAAGTAATCGTGGTATTTTTTTTTCCAAGCAATATCTATATTGTCAATTGAAGGTATTATCTAGTTACGGACAAATTTTGTAGATAACTTATAGTCTAAATGATGATATACTTATGTAAGACACAAATAGAAGTAGAAAAACAATTGAAAAAATAGCATATTCCTGCCAGTCTTTTCTATCATTGTCACAGTCACATTATCCGATCGGTTTCATCACAAACTACGTAGCACTGTAACATCTTAGTTCATTATCAAATATTCTCACAAAGGCTGATGACATGTTGTCCATATTTTTTTTTTGTACTTATAAAAAAAAAATGTATATGTTAATTTTACTTTTGAAGCTTAGTTCTCATGATCAAGAACCCATAATTACTGAAATTCAATACCTTAACTTAACTCAAAACATTTACCATTTGTGTGGCATTTACGGGGTTAACCATGTTAAGGACATTGGTGCTTGTTCGTGTGCAATGTTTTTATATTCTTCGGTCAATTGAACAGATGTTTTGCATAAGTGCGAGTACTATACTATATAAAATATATATATAAAACGACATGTCTTTGCGAAAAGTGCATAGGTATCTATAAAAATTATAGGAAGAGCTTTATAATAAGCATTAAATTTGAGGATGGACCAAGTTATGTTCGCAACAACGTACAAAAAACTTTTTTGATTTCATAAAAAAAAGAGAGAGACAGAAAAAAAAATAATAAATCTTAAATGTTTGATCGTGTCCACTATGAAAGAGAGAGAAAAACAAAAAAACAGCCAAGAAAACTCTGAAATTCTTTTTCACAGCTCATTTAAAGGTTTTGGGCGTTGGAAGATGACCGTGGGAAACTAATAAATTCGTTACTTAAGTTATACCTACAACAAACTTCAAGGGACGAATGAACGATGCACCCATAGTGTGTCGTAGAAGTCTACATGGATAGAAGCAGAATTTGCAAGGTTATAAGCATAGGATTGAAGGATACTTCACAGAAAAAGTTTTAGATAAACATTCTGTGATTTTTGTTTTTTTTTTTCATCATCATCAAGATGGTGTTGTGATGATGGAAGCTTGACACTTGTTGAAAAATTTCTTGTTGTTGTTTTTTTTTTTTCGTGTTTTTAGTTGTTTTACTGGTACGGTAATAAGCTTTTGTTTTTGTTGTTATTCAGCAAGTGAATTATGTGAACTTGTTTTGGTGTATTGTTGGCATATCAGCGCACAACCCATTCCAACCAATTAGCTTTTGGTGTCCGTATTATAGCTGCTATCATCAACTTTGCACTGTTGTGTTGTTACTGTTGCTGTGAACCTTAGAATCTTTTGGATTCGTACTTTTTTCTGTTTTTTTTTGTTCTTCTCTTTGTGGCCTTATACTCGTTGGATGAAAAAAAAAAAAGAGGAACAATATCATCTGTTGAATTTTCAGCATCGAGGTTCAGATTCTTATTCGCATATCATTTACGTTTTACCTTTCGGGGCAGGTCAACCAATATACAGACATACATATTTTGTTTTTTTTTTTTTTTTTTATTGCGGTCAAATTACTGTGGGAATTTTGAGTTCGTGCCATGATTTCTCACAGAATATGTATGGGTTTTATATGTGTTTGGTTGGCAAATGTATCCTTATGCTCAATACCCTACATTTATGAGATAGCTAAGTTTTTCATCGTATTTTTAAACGAAAAATCTGCAAATTAAGAAAACTTGATTCCAGGATGCCAATTAAGTAGACAAATTTAATCAATCAATTTACGAAACATATGGTCGACAGTGTTTAGAATATCCTTTTTATTCAATCCATTCTGGGAATCCCGACATTCCTAGGGTATCAGCCATGCGACTGCACTATTCTGCTATACATTTTTTGGATCTCAATTCATGCTAATTCCAATCGGCTTATATATTAGAGCTGTTCGATTTATTCAACACGACACGACTTAGTTTTGTCAATTTTAGATTTCTGCGTTAAATTTTTGGCCAAAAACTCTGGGTGAACATATGGCTGCGGTGAATCGTTCGAAGTTTTGATTTGGGAAGGAGGCATTGAATTACCCTGATCTTCTTTAAACCATAACTTATACTTTTTCAAATGGATCACTAGTTTCCAAGATACCCATTGAAGTAAGGGTCTCACAAATTCCTGTTAAGGACTATATTAAATTTTACTATTAAATTTTACTATACTAAAATAAATAAAATAAAAATACTATTACTATTTTGGAGAATATTAGAAACGGTGAGTAGTACGATAAAAACTAACAATCAACATATTACGGCGTGTAAGCCGTCTTCCATCTAAAGCAACAGTCAGAAATTGAACGCCAAAATATTCAAATATATTGTATTTTATTTCTCGAAATAGTTTAAATGAAACTTAAAACATAAACTGTATTAATAATTTGATTTAAAGTTACCAATATATAATTATAAATATATAATTTAGCTAATTTTGATTTATATCCGATTTATAATTGAATTATATTTTAAAAACTTAACTCAAATTTTCCATTTTCTTCTCTTACATTTCAGTGTTACTGTTCCAGGATATCAGGGCAACCTTCAAGCTGCTATTTCTCATAGTGCATCCTTAGCTGCATGGGAACGATTTGGTGTGGAATTTATTTTGACATTTGTCGTTGTGCTTTCATATTTTGTTTCAACCGATTCATTGAAAAGAGTTTTGGGAAATTCGGCAATTTCTATTGGAACAGCCTATAGTGCTTGTAGTTTTGTATCGGTAAGTTGACTTTTTTTGGTTTTATTTTTACAAAAAAAATATTATTCCTGACCAGTGCGATAGAAAGAATATGAGTAAAATTTAAATTCCATAAATTTCATGTGCTACACAGATGGATGAAGGAGATTGATCTTATCGACCCAACTCCATGTTTACGCCAATGCTATTGATAACTATGATTCGGGAATACGGGTTCAGAAAACATGAGAAAACACCGGCTCTTTGGTTTTTCAAAAACAAAATGTCCTAAATTCACATACAACCTTTTTATACTTGTGAAAATTTCCCTAAAATACCTTGTAAAACATATCAGGCCTTGATAACCGAAATAAATTTACGTGACGTCTAGGGATGTCAATTTTCAGACTTTTACTATACCGGGATTTTCGGGATTTTAAAATGCAATCCCGCAATCTAAAAAAAATTAATGCGCTCAAAATTTCATCCCCAACCTTCGTCGAAACATGACACAGCGCTCATAGGTGGAATCGTAGAAAGAAACTAAAAGCTTTTAAGAATAATAGCCTCGATCTCTTCCATTGGAAATAAGTCCACTACCTTTATTTAAACTTCAGACATGGTATAAGTTTATCTGTTCGCACTTTGAATAAAATTTGGAAAATCTTTTTACAACTTTTCTTTTAAATTATTTGGTTCATCTATAATTTGTTTATTGTTGATATTTACGTTACTTTCGTAATAAGACTATTCCTCTTATAACCTGCACAAAAAGATTTCTAATCCATTCAAAATAACATTATGGCACAGCGTTTGACAAAATGGATAACTTGTTTTGTAAATATAATTTGAGTCTACTACAAAAGCACAAAAATGGCAAAATTTATTCTTTTAAAAAATCCCAGGATCCATCGCGACTATTCCCGGCATTTTCGGTACTGAAAAAAGGCCGGGATATCGATATCCCGAAATGACATCTCTTATTACGTCCCATTGAAAACTCATTTTGAACTACTTACAACCCTTCGATGTTTGTAAACTTTTTTTCTTCATCTGTTTTCCTATCCAATTATGGGGTTTCGGGACCTTCTTTATGGTTGGTTGGTTGGCTATCCTTACTTCAAAGTGCAGGACATAATGTTCGTTATTTATCTTTCGCATTCAACTTTTTCAATTGGATCTAAACTTTTCAATATGTGATTAATTTCAACTCCATACTAGATAATATTTGTAGAATTCGGAAGTGCTAGAGTGGTTGAAACCCCCCACAGGATGATCTTTTACCCATGTATAATGGTACAAGTTTAGTGTTTAGTATTGTGTTCCTTTGTTTTTCATATGAAACCCCCCAACAGAGAATTCTGCACACGGCCCCGGTATCAGAACTGCATAATCGGCTATAAAATCTGAGAAAAGAAAACCACCTCAGTCCTGTTAATTTGGCAGTTTTACTTTGAAAAATATATCGTACTGAACGACTTCCCTTTCATGCAAATGAAAATGAAAATCAGAGCCAAAAACAGCGCATCATCCTTTATAAGCGAAGATTTTACGCAAAAAATATTTTTCTGATTAAAACATTATGCCTCGCTTAAATGAACTTCATCTGGCACATTCTCAAGTCTCAAAATTCGAAAGTGGGTCGTCCATTAAAGAAGTTCGCAGCCGGAGGGCAACATGTCTAGATCTATCCTACAAAAGTGATAACATACATCTACATCTTAGTGGACGTTCTTTAAAGTGGATATAATATAGAATTCGGAAAAAGTTAAACAGCCAGGATTATGATTTTTCAGAACTTGTTTTATGAATGACACCTAGATTTATTTTTTCAACCAAAACATACTAAAAGTTCAATTTAGTACTGTCCAACCATAGTCAGCTATGACCGACAGTAATATTTTGTTTTGATTTCATTTTCACATTTTGTTTATAGTTGTGTCCCATGCATTGGAGCAAATTTTTTTAGTTGTCAAGGCCATTTCACAATATCACGTTGTGTTGATGTTTTTCTTGCATGTGTTTCGATCCGCCTTTGATGTCGCAAAAGACCGAAATCCAAGAATTTCGTTAAACTTTTACGAGTAGTAAGCAATCAAAAGGCAAATTAACAGTTGACTACTACGATATGAAGGACTCGTTCAATCTCATGTTGATGTTGATGTTGTGAATTTGATGATGTCAACGGTATCGTTAACAGGAATGCAAAATAAAATCACTGACACTGAGAAGTTTAACGTTCTTAGAATATTTGTATCATTTTAAAATGGGCAGGTGTTTTCGCAAAGAAGTTTTTTCTTTTAGAGATTCTCTAGTGGACATATGATACTTAAAAAAAGAAGTTGAGTAGTCTGGTAGCAAGTCACTAATCTGTGAGTTATGTTGATGCTACTAAGCGCAAAGGATTTAATTAAATAAAGCATACAAGAAAACCAAACTAGTTATTATTTTGAATTTAGCCGACATGATTTCTTTTCATTTTCAATACATCAAACCTTAAAGAACATAATTTGCAACGCGGTCTGACAAAACCATACTTTACTTCACAAAGCAAAATTTTCAGTACCTACAGTCCAAAATATGACATAAGGTAAAAATTTTTAAATTTTAGATTTTTTTGCGTATCCCAAGACGAAATTCAAAGTGGTATGTTTTGGTATATTATTCTTAAGTTAGTAAAAAATTCAATGGTCTTCTTGATCTTAATCTTTGTCTTGGAATTGGGATTGCTTTTGCTCTGCTTTTGCTTTTGCTCTGCTTTGCTTTTGCTCTTGCTATTGTTTTTTTTTTGCTCTTGCTCTTGCTCTTGTTCTTGTTCTTGCTCTTGCTCTTGCTCTTGCTCTTGCTCTTGCTCTTGCTCTTGCTCTTGCTCTTGCTCTTGCTCTTGTTCTTGCTCTTGCTCTTGCTCTTGCTCTTGCTCTTGCTCTTGCTCTTGCTCTTGCTCTTGCTCTTGCTCTTACTCTTACTCTTGCTCCTGCTTATGTTCTTGCTCCTGCTTATGTTCTTGCTTTTGCTTTTGCTCTTGGGCTTAGTCTTGCTTTTGCTCTCGGCCTTGGTCTTAGGAATGGTTTTTATTTCTTTCCAAAGACCAAGACTGGTATGTTCTCGTATTAATCATGTAATCAGCGAGGGCCTTTGTCTTCGTTTAGAAAAAAAGTCAAGGCCAAAAGTTCCTTAGCCCACCTCTGTTTCTGACAAATAGAAAAAAGTACAGTTTTCCTTAATTTGTATGCAAAAAATATAACCTTTTCTTATTCTCTCTTTCAGATGCCCTACCTAAATCCAGCAAGATCTCTTGGACCTTCTTTTGTGCTAAATAAATGGGAGAACCATTGGGTGTACTGGTTTGGTCCACTCGTTGGTGGCATAACATCTGGAATAGTATACGAATATATTTTCAACTCCCGACGACAGTCACATACTACGAAAAGCTCCATGGATAATGATTCATCTTCAATACATTCAGAGGATGATATTAATTATGATCTCGATTTGGAGAAACCAACAATGCCCAATAAGTACGCCGGAACATATCAGCGTGGACAACCAAATGGGAACACTCAACAGCCCAGTAGTGGTGGCAATTATTGTCAAAATTTATACACCGCACCGCCACTGAATAAATTCGAACAACCCGAACCTTTATACGGGGGTACTCGTTCGATGTACTGTCGTTCACCAACGCTGACACGTACCAATCTCAATCGTTCTCAATCGGTTTATGCCAAAAGCAATACTGCCATTAATCGTGAAATAATACCACGATCTGGACCCTTAGTTCCAGCACAAAGTCTTTATCCAATGCGTGTGACTACACAACAGGCGCAATCCTCACATTTACAGAATCAAAATGTACAGAACCAACTGCAGCAGCGTTCGGAAAGCATATATGGTATTCGTGGATCTACAAGGCAGGCGCAGCAGCAACAGCAACAACAGCAACAACATCAAACACAGCAGCATCACCCGCAGCAGCAACAGCATCATACACTACAACCACATCAGCAACAACAATTACAATCCGACTCACAACCACAACAGCAAGGCTTTCAACCCGTTTATGGCACACGACACAATCCAACTCCAACCGATGGCAATCTGAAATTTGAACGTCGTCCAGAATCGGTATATGGTATGACAGCACCACGAAATCGCGGTCAATCAGCACAATCAGATGATAGCTCTTATGGCTCTTATCATGGATCAGCGGTTACCCCACCCGCTCGAAATGTCAATGGAGAACCAGTATTAATGTATGCCCCACCACCGCCACATCCCAGCCTTAGTCAGTTACAACCACCACCGGCACAAACACAACAGTCACAGATTAGAACCCAATCGGAGCGAAAAGTAACAGCGCCAGTTGTAGCATCACAGTCACAGCCTAGCTCTGTAACAGCAGTGACTTATTCAACAGGTCAAGGGTCATCACTGCAATCACAACAAACACAGCAGCAGCAGCAACAGACTCAGCAGCAGCAGCAACAACAGCAGATGCTGGTGCAACATCAGCATTATGGAATGATGGCAATGCGTCAAAATTAATTTCAGTCATATGATATAAGAGTACTCGTATGTAGTTTAGGGAATAGTTTGAGATTTTAGATATATAGATACCTAATATTAGCTTTTACGATCACTTTATATTCTATGTAATCACTTTTCTAACTTTTAGATTTAAATTAACTTTAAATACACTGATAAGTACATATGCTTCAAAATTAATTTAATCAGGCTTTTACATAGCTAAGAAAGTAAGCCATTTACAGTGACAGAAGTTATGAACGCGCCCGTCTTTTGGGTTATTTGAATAAAATTTTCGAATACCCCATTTTTTACGGAATTCTGTTAAACATCGTATTTCGACATGTTTTCAATAAAAAATTTAAAAATCCTTAGATCACTTCGGAAATGATCGACTAACGAACGATTTCCATGTTGCTTTAGCCGAAGCAAATAAGGATAATTTTTTATTTTTTCAAGTATAAAAATTTAACGATAATTATTTCGTGTATATGTTAAATTTTTATACTTGAAATTTTTTATTGAAAATATGTCGAAATACGATGTTTAACAGAATTCCGTAAAAAAAATGGGGTACTCGAAAATTTTATTCAAATCACCCAAAAGACAGGCGTGATGAATGTTTGTAGAATATCATTTAACAGCCCTACGTACAAAATAGGACCAGACTATTTTGTGGAAAGTAGTTTGGATATATACATTGTATTTTTTCCTGTAACTCCTGAAAGGAATATTTGCTTTAATGAATCGTCTCCGTGTAATAAATTTGATTTCTCTCTTAAGCTCTGTCGATTCTTGGATTTACTTCTCATACGCTTACTTCCATGTGACCACATTTTCTACTCCCACTAAAGGACTCGGAGATAAACTTCGTTAAATAGCTTCATTTTGTTTGCTGTGGGCATATGGTTGTAATGTTGGTGTATGTCGGAGCTTGATTGTGTATGGCGTACGTATTAAAAATACGCGTCTGAAGCATTTGTTGCAGAAAACTTGCAATTGGTTCATAAGCTGATCAAGAACATGCCAGATTTTGTGTCAGATCTCCATACTTTCTCAGTTAACCAAAGTCTTCCCTGCTCCCAATGTCCATGCTCTCTAGAAAAAGAAATTATATGAGTTTAAGAAGTGATGTAATGATTTAAGCTGGTTTCTTGTGATTCCAACACAAGTCCTTCTGAAGTTTATTTTTCATATCTGAATGCTTGGACGATTACATCAAAAAGATTATTCAAGATCTAATAATAGCTCGTTTAATTTACGAGACATTATTCGAACTTTTACAAAGTCTAATCTATTTATCAATTAACGAAGGTCTGCGAGTCCCTTCAGTAGAATTGGTTCATGGTTCTTGCGGGAAAAATATGGTAAAGTCAGATCTAGGATTTCATTTGTTTCCCATCGCATTAGTTATTCGTTGATTGGGCGGATTTTACTGAAAGATTGCAAAGATTATCGTGAGGTGTTTTTTTCTGCGGCACTGAAACTTCGAAATCATGGCCTATTGTCTTTCTTTCCGGTCCGCATGATCGCTTAACTTCTAAACTGAGAGAATGTAAGATTGTTGCCGTAAGTATGTTAGAATGGTATTGTACAAAATTAGGCTCCTCGTTGAATATTGTTAAAATTGCTCAAAGGCCCCATTGGTAATTGTAAAACTAAAGGAACATTGTAATCGCTTAAAGAATATTATAAAGAATATGTATTTAAAAAGAATTGTAGACCTAAGAATTTGTATATACCTATTTAACTAAGAAATGTGTAAAGGATTTATAAAAAATATAAATTCTTATCTTTAGCGTAACGTTACAAAGCTATAAGTAGTCAAGACGAAAAAGTCATTTACATAAACATATCGCCGCTTACGAAACAAAATCGCTTATATCAGTTGGGCTAATTGAAAAAAAAAAAAACAAAAAAATATAATAGGTATAAAAATTTTGTAAAATATACACAATCGACGTCCAATAATACGAAATATATAATGACAGGCCTATTCGTAAAATCGGAAAATTCGTATTATCGCAACGAAATTTTGTTCCTTTTTTCATTGAGACATATCGTCGGTTTAGAGATAAAACTCATTAACTCGAATATTTTATTTGAGCGAAAACATCATCAACATAAGTAAATTTTCTAGAAAGACTGCTTTTATGTACAAACTCAACCTTTTTTTTTTTGAGATTTTTCGAAACATTTTATAATTTTTCAACAATTTTTCTGAGCCCAAATATTAAGAAAAGAGCATTTCAAAACGTTCTAAAAATTCTGAAAAAACTTTCACGTATTCTTTCATGCATTCTTAACATTTAATGCTTAGCAAAAAAAGCAATGCCTACTAAGAAAAAAATCTCATTCATATCAGTAGCGGATCCAGCACTGTCAAGAGGGGGGGCCGATTGACTACATTTCTAGATAATAACAGAATGTTTTTAAAATCTTTACATATAATTTAAAAAAAATTTAATTACTTGGTTTGAGAGGGGGGCCAATCGGCCCCCCTTGGATCCGCCACTGATTCGTATTATCGAACCGTAAAATTTACCGTTGCTCGTATTATAGAATCACATGTGGAAGAAATATTGCATTCGTATTATTGGACATTCGTTATACGGAGCATTCGTATTACTGGACGTCGACTGCATTTGTATTTGAAAAAATAGTCTAGGTCTCATATTTACATACAAGTTTTATATAGGTTTCAAAAACTTTTCTGAAATCGAAATACGGGACGTTGTTTGTTAATCGACGATATAAAAGTATTGGTAAAACTAAACTAATATGAATAAAAAACTTGTCATGTTTTTAAAATCATTATTTACTTATGATTAAGTACTGATTTATTTACTTTATTATGGTGTAATACATATTAGAAATAGAGAAATATAGAAAATAAACGATTTGTTCCAAGAAATGGTGAATTTAATTTTTTATTTGAGAAAATATTTTGAATCTCGTGATTCAAGTAAGTATCAAAATTTTTTCAAACTTTTTGTTTTACAAATGTAAATTTTTAGATCAACCTATGCCGATATACATATCGCTACCTTAGGACAACAGGGTTCTATCACTTTCGAGACAACTAACTTTGAATGTTTCATATCTCATAACTTTAATGCATTCAGGGTATTCCTTAAAACCAATACAAATTTAGACAGTTTTAGAAGTTTACGAGGCATATACACGTTTTGTGGAATAATCTAAATGATTAATGATAAAGTGCATCGAATATTGCCACTAATGAGAGTGTTGTTCTTGCTGATTATACTGGTAAAGATTTTCCTTAGTACTTTGAATTAAATTGATAAAATCAATTAGGGTATTCCTTAACCCTTTAACGACCAGGTCTAAATACGCGAAAGAATTTCAAAATAAAAATACGACAAAATGGAAGTAATGGGGGTTAATAAAACTTTCATTCAAGCAAATGAGGTTCTGGCGAACATAGTTGCCTTTAGTCGTTAAAGGGTTAAAATGTGTAAATACCTCGAAAACCTTGAAAACTTGTGAAAGTTGTCAAAATTAATACGAATTTTGAACTTTTACGAGCTTACGAGATTTTCGAGGCATTTAAACTTTTTAAGGAATACCCTCAATATGTTATGCCATAGCGGCAATAACTTTTTTATGGCACTTCGTATGAAATTGTTTATGAATCAAGTAATGCTTAAACTTTACATCCTTTTCCGCAACGGTAGAGGACTGTCTATAAAACTCAGGACGCTCCGAGAGAGGAAGGGTCATGGATACCTTGCCTGAAGCAACCAACAGCAAAAAATACAAATCGTAACGCTAGAGTCATATAATTTCTTCTGAATAAGACTTGGAGAAATTCAAATCATTTTCAGAAAAGCCTTGAAAAAAATTTAAAATATTATTTAAGATTTCAGAGTCGCTTGACTGTCCGAGGAAGTGCATATGTATGTCGGAACTGGAAGTGCGCGTACATAGACAATTTCTATCGCATAACTCTACAACGAGAACCTCTGCTTGAAAAACGAAAGTTATTTCCAACATCTGGATTAGCTAACTCTTCAAAAATTTTAATTATTTGAATTAAACACCAAATTTATGAATAAAAACACCTTTCAACCAATGCAGTTCTTCCCAACCAAATGAAATATATTTTTTTTATTTTTTTTTGCCCAAATAGGGCTTTAAAAATTAGTCACAACAACAACAACAACCTCTGAGCGGATCTACTTTCGGAGATATCGCCATCAGAAGATCGGGATATATCTCTTATAAAAATCGGTATAAGTTGGGAACCCCTGAATGGATTTTAAAAATATTGGTGTCATATGAAAGGTATTTTACCGCGCTATATAATTGACTCACAAAATTTTTCAATTTGAATCATAGTTTTCGATATATGACAATTTTTCAAAAATTCACTCCATTTTTTTCCCAAAAAAAAGGCATTTTTCCCAAAAAATGTGTTATTAACCCATAATTTTAACAACTAAATTAGAAAGCCTATTTTATTTCCTTTCATTTAATATGCAACATGTATCTGAAGTTGCATCATTAATAAATTTTTATAGATAAAAACAAAAATAGACCAAATCAATTTTCATGAAATTATTTTTTATTGGGGGTTATCGTGAATCAAGATTCCCGGGGAATTTTCGTAAACTGCAATAGAGAATGCACGACAGTTTGAGAAAATTCCCCGGGAATATTTATTCACGATAACCCCCATTAACTTTAAACAAAAACAATGCCAGAACAAACAACAACAACAACAACTACTACAACAACAACAACTGCTACAACAACAACAACAACTGCTACAACAACAACTACAACAACAGCTACTACAACAACAACTACTACAACAACAACTACAACAACAACAAAGAGAACCGGCTACTTGTTCAAGCGCATATTTCAAAAAAAAACTTGAAATTTTTAGAAACTGCAAGAGCAATAGCTACTTATTATTTAAAAAAATTTTAAATTTTTATTCAAAATTGCGCGCATATAGACTGATCCGCGGCCGAAGGCTGCCGCGAAGCCGGTGTTGGATTTTTGGGAGTTTAAAATCCTGAGTTGCGCCCACTTACCCCTACTCTTAAGTAAAATTACTGTTATTGTAGTAGTTGTAAAGTTGTTGCTGTCTGTTCTGGCATTGTTGTTGTTAAAAGTTCCTAATTTTAAGAAAATTGATTTGGTTCATTTTGTTTTTTTCTATAAAAATTTATAAATGATGCAATTTCAGATACATGTCGTATGTCAAATGAAAGGAAATAAATTAGGCTTCTTAATTAAGTTATTAAAATTATAGGTTAATAACACATTTTATGGGAAAAAAAAACGGTTTTTTGCGAAAAAAATGGGGTTAATTTTTGAAAAATTGTCATACCTCGAAAACTATCACTCAAATTGAAAAACTTTGTGTGTCAATTATATAGCCCGGTAAAATACCTTTGATATGACACCAATATTTTTAAAATCCATTCAGGGGTTCCCAACTTATACCGATTTTTATAAAAGATATATCCCGATCTTCCGATGGCTATATCTCCGAAAGTAGATCCGCTCAGAGCCCTATTTTGGCAAAAAAAAAATAAAAAAACAACAACAGTCGATCAAGTAAAATTGTTCCAAAAATTTATTAGTGTTGCTGCATTTTTTTTTTTCTTTTTTTTGTTTTTGTTCATGAGTTTCAAAAATTATTTTGCCCTGGGGCTATGTAACCATCAGTGATAGTGTGACTGCGGCATTAATTTGTACCTTTCGTTTTCATGCAACCCTGCATGTTTATAAGAATATTTTTATACTGGCAGCGCCAAAAAGGAATTGCAAAAAAAAAAAAAAAAACAAAACAAAAAATGTAGAACAAACAGCCTGTGAACTGTCAAAATTGCAAAGTCAAGTTGCTAATCAGTAAAACAAGAGTTCGGTGGATAGAAAATTTTCATTGGAAATTCCGAAAAAAGGAAAAGAAAAATTCAATTCGAAGCTAAAATAGTAAAAAGTAACAACAAAAGTGCATAAAAATCAAAACTATTTTTATTTTCTTACAAGAGTAAAATATTTTAATAATAGAAGCATTGATTTCGCAGCGGAAAAGTCTAGAAAACCCTTGCCCTGGGACAACACAACAACAGCAACTTTTAATTCAAGGACATAGGGAATAAGACTGCACAGGTAAGTTACAGTCGGGAACAAAACTAACGATTTAATATAATAATAATAATAAGCATTTTATTAAAAGGCAGACAAATCAAATAAAAAACGGACACACTGCTTACGCTGCATTTGTACATGGAGCCACCCTGTTCGTTTCATCCTTGCGATGAAGCTGTCATCGCCACAAATGACGATGCTAGCGACTGCAAGCGTTGCGCTGTGCGTTTGGGTTACTGGAAGGACGACTACATTGGTTACTTTGTGCGCAACCAAGACCGCAGGGCGCCCGAAATAAATCGAGGCTATTTTGCCAGGGTCAAGGGTATTGAAATGTGCGTGGAGAAGTTCTTGAAGGTCAGTACAAAAAAGCAAAAGTTGAAGGTTCTTCAAAATGGGGAAAAATTGTTCAAGGTTAACAAGCGTCTGCCGCCTAACTGTCTACATGCAAACATTTGCAATGGGGTGGTAATTGACATTGAAAGAAATCGCATATCCTGTTGCTCATCACCAATAGCATTTTGTTTTCTGTTTTTTTTTTCTCGAACTAATTTTGTTACAAAGTTAATATAGGCAAGTAAGAACTTTTTTTTTTTCTTAATTGAAAATTTTACGGAGTAACTTATGTAATTATAAATATTAACCCATACAACCGAACTTTCATACTGTTCCCAATTTAAAAATTTATTTAAGCGCGTTGGTACTTTCATTAGTACTAACTATACAAATCGTCAGTAAACTGACTTCTTAAAAATTTTTTTGTTATGTAGATTATATGTAGTAGTTCAGAACAATCTAGTAAAAGCAATTCCATAAACATTAATTAATTAATCTTCTTATTAGAGATTTCGATATCTTAATGTGCAAAAAACAGGGTTTTCTTGAATTTTTGAGGTTATATTACAGGCCAGGGTAATTTTTAGTTATAAAATCTTATATGAATATTGAAAGTACTGATATATTTCTTTTGAACCTATTTTGAATAATGGCGGTATCTCTTTTTCTTCTTAAATATCGTCCATTATAGCAGAATCTCTTTTCCGAGTGCAGTTTTATATATAAGAATGTCAGAGCATTGAATATTGAATGAATTTAATATTCGTAGTAACCTCATTTGGATGCAGAAAAAAGAAACATCAATAAAAATGTTTAAATTTTTCGCACTGCACAATCGGTAAAAGTACAAAGTAGACTGACCCAAAAAAATTAAAGGTGTTCCGATCTAGGGGCTCAGCACCTAAAATGTTCGGTAGGGTCTCTAGACAACGTGTGTAACTTTTGGTAAAAAAATATTGAGATTTAGTACTCGCGCAAGCGCGACAGGTGGCGCTGCCTTGATCGTACGAGATTAGGTGTCTTTCAGCCCGTGGAAATTAATAAAAAAGGATAGGAACAATTTTTTTTTTCTATTAAATGATTTTTCACAAATTAAAATGATTTTAATTTTGCTTTTTAAGACTGCTATTTTTGAATATTCCATTAATACGAACTTGTACAGTCAAATTTCCAATGAACAACAACCGACGCTACAAATATTAACTTGGAAATTGGTGACATATGTTTTGGCTATTACCACATACACATATATATATTTGCATATACATATATGTACATAGCCTCATCAGACCTATTTCTCACTAGCAGTGGACAAATAATCCACAACAGTGGGATATTAATTGTGAATTGTGGAAGAAAGCATGTCTCAAAACCAAATTTGAGAGTGCATTCAACATAATAACAATTAAGAAAATATTTCCAATGAACACAGCTGATAGCAACAAGTGTACTTACATAAATAACAACAAACAGTGTTATTTATGTGGGGATCTTTGACGAGGTAGATCGTTCCGTAGCGTGGCCTAAGTGGTAGAGGTCTACTGCACTCTTTCATTAGAATGCAGAAGGCTGCGGTTCGATTCTAGTAAGAAGCAAAAGATTAACTAAAATAGGTCTGATGAGGCTATGTACATATATATATATGCAAAAATATATATGTGTATGTGGTAATAGCCGAAACATATGTCACCAATTTCCAAGTTAATATTTGTAGCGTGGGTTGTTGTTCATTGCAAATTTGACTGTACAAGTTCGTATTAATGGAATTTTTTTTTCTGTTCTACTTTATTTTTTCGAGGTCGCTGAAGACGATGGCATGGTCAGTTTTTGGAAAATATTCCAAGATTTCAAGACATGCAAGATATCTCTCGAAAAAAACGAAAAAATATGAGATTTTTGTTAGATTAAATTGGCATTAATCGTAGAAAAATTTTTTATTTTTTTTTTCTGGGACACTAGTCTTGTAGCCAAAGTTGTGACGAACAAAATGAGTGGTCGCACAATATTTTTTGACAAAATCTTCTCGAGATATCGTCCACAAACTGAACCGCCGTCCTGACGTATTATTGTTCATTGCCGGGGATTTCTGCCGATTTTACGCTATCATCATTGGTTTTTGAGATCCTACCTTGGTCTCTCGATGTCGCTGGAAATGCTGAAACATTATTTTCGGATGTGCCCATATGCGAAACTTTGATCCTGTTTTAAAATGCCTTGATGGAAACCTATGGGAAATTTTTTGTTTTGTGAATCCTTCGTTAAAAGCCGCTTCAGACTATCTTTAGTTTAATTGTTTATTTTATAATTTTTGATTGTATGAACAAGTATGCCGTTACCGTGGTATAAAACACCATGTACAATGTACATACCCAACGGGAAGAAATGAAGCTGCTTCCAAAAAGAGCGCAATAGAAGCACATCTCTGGTAGCATACAAAATTTTTCCAATTCTATTTTGTTTTATTGCTTGTGAAAGTTAATAAATCTTCCAAAAGTTACAGAAAAAAAGTAATTTTTGTGAAATAGAACTTAAAATTTTGAAAAACTTCCACGGAAGCTTATTTCATAAGCTTTCAAATATGTGCTTTCACGGAAGCGTATTTGAAGCGTATTTCATGTGCTTTTGAAGATGTGCATCTCCGCTAGGACATGCTGTGTTAAAAAAGATAAGCAGTGAGAACAGCACTGGAAGCAGCTTCTTGCTTCCCTAGAAGCGAAACTGAAGTCGCATATGCTCATTTAAGTGTAAAAATGGCTTTACAAAATTTAGATATTAAGATTATTTCCAGCCTCTTTTTTAACATCTCTCTTATACGAATTTTGCAGCTATAGCACACTTCTCTCACGCTACAACTTTCTGCTCGAAATTTTGTTGATGTATTGCATGATTATCTAATAATTTAGCTCAATTAATTAAATACTGAATTTAAATTTATTGCAATATTTTCAGAAAACAGATGGCAACTGCCAAATCATAAATCTGGGCTGCGGATTTGATACTTTATATTTTCGTCTTAGGGAGACACCCTATCAAGTAAAAAACTTCATTGAATTAGATTTTCCAACAGTAACAGCGCGCAAATGCTACACAATCAAACGTAATAAAGCTCTGCTTGCAAAAATTCACGATGAGGATGGTGAGGTTAAATTGAGTCCAACAGATCTTCACGGTCCCAGTTACCATTTGATGGGCGTTGATTTAAGAAATATCGACGAAGTAGATCACAAATTGCAGCAAGCTGAAATAGATTATACTCTTCCAACAATATTTCTTGCCGAATGTGTGCTTGTCTATATTGAAGTTCAAAATTGCAAAAACTTACTTAAATGGATAGCCAATAAATTTTCAACAGCTGTCTTTGTTAATTATGAAATGGTAAGGCATAGAAAATTAAAATTGTTGACAAAATTTGTAATTAAATTAAACGAAAATATATTAAACTTATGACTTTATTTAGGTAAATATGAAAGATAGATTTGGCGACATTATGTTAAACAATCTACGTAGTCGAGGCTGCAGTTTGGCTGGAGTAGAATCCTGTATATCTTTAGATACACAAATGTCACGATTTATAGATTGCGGCTGGACCGGCAGTCGTGCCTGGGATATGGTACAAGTCTATCAAAGTATATCTGCAGCTGAGCGACAAAGAATCGAACGTTTAGAAATGCTAGATGAAGGTGAATTGCTCACACAATTATCTCAGCATTACTGCCTTGTGGTTGCATGGATTGGTGAACTATTTCAGGATATTGAAATAACGTAAGCATTTTATAAGAAAGTTTTTAAAACGATGACGTTTTATATTCTTTGCAGCGTAGAGAAACGTATGTCATCGCTGAACATCGATTAAGGAGAAATATTTAATCTATTAAAAATTCTTTAATTGTCACAAAAATTACTAAATGTACTCAATGTGTGAGCAAAAAAAAAAAAATGTTAAACTTTCAAATAAGAATTTTTTTTTATTTGTAAAATAATTGAAAAATACATGCATTTCCGTGTATTTTATAATATGTCACAAACTAAAGTTAGTTTACGCTATATATATCGATACCTTAGAGCGCTATAGTCCTATCTCCACTTTTTGCGATTTTGAGATTTTTGCAGTTATGGCAACATTGTGGGCTTCTTTACCGTGTGGAAAACTGTGTGATGTCAAAATACCACTAAAACACCAAAATATTCGAAAATTAAAAAAAATCCTATCTCCAAACTGTAATTTTTTCAAGAGCGCTTCTGTCCTATCTCCACTAAATATTCAAATAAGTCACATTTTTGAAGAAAATTCTTCGTTTTTTCGCGTTTTCTTCGCGTTTCATGACTTTTTGCGACATTTAAGTGAAGAAATTTGGTTACACCCAAGGCTCCACTCTTGTTTGTCGGAACCAAAAATTCAAAAATTCAAAGAAAAAAAAAAAAAAATAAAAATCGTTTTTTCGTGTTTTCTACGCCTTTTATGACTTTTTACGACATTTTAGTGGAAAAAATTCAAAAAATGTACTAAATACGTCGTTTTTTTCAATAGTAGTAGAATTCTATATAAGGGCAAAAGTAATGACATACTATAAATTGGCTGGGATTTCGTTAGAAAATAATAAAATTGGTTAAAAAACTTAAATTATGTTAAAATATACTACAGGTAAAAATATTGCATATATTGTTATATCAAAATAGCAGCCAATCCTAAATAACCACTGTTTGAAATCTTCTTTTTGCATTTCCCAACAATTGGAAAAATGGAGATAGGACTATAGCGCTCTAAGGTATCGATATATCTTAAAATCTATTGCAGAAATTGATTATGCTTCACAATGTAAGTACTTGAAAGCATAACAGTCAGTCTTCTTAACCTAATTGTAATGTCGTTAAAAACGCCTTTGCTGTTTAATTTTAACAAATCTGTGTTTATATTTATATTTTGTTAAAATCTTAAGTTCCTTCATTCTTAGAAATGCCCGTGAACAAATTCACATTTTCTTTTAGCTTATAACAAACAAATATATTTATGTTTTCTTAGAATAAAAATATAACATATAATTTAAATCGCTCATATTTATGTATTTTTTTGTCGCCTTCCATTGCATGTTAAAAGAAAAATTATTTCCAAATATTTTTCTTCTATAATAAAACTTAAAATTTCAAAAATCCTGAAATCCATTTTTTTTTTTTTTTGTGCCAATCCGTAAAAGTCCAGTATGCCGCCCTACTCAGCGCTTAGCAACCCACTGGTTGTGGCATATTTTACTTCGAATATTGTTTTGTTTTTAATTTTAGGCGAATTACATATAGGGACCTACCATAAACAGGCATCTTCAGACCGCAATGGAGACTGCAAAGCAGTCTGTGAAAAAATTTCCGACAATATTTATTTATGATAAGGCTCAAAATTGTCGTTGAAAGTTTTTAATTTGTCATACATTATTTCGTCCCTATACAAGTGAAAAGCACTAAGTCAGTTTTTCAAGTTTCGAGATATTTGATGATCAAAAAATTAAATTTTGTATGGAAATCGTTGTTTTGCTTTTGCTTTTTGTGGAAAATAACCACTTTTTAACAGAGATATGGCTAAATGGGTCTTATCAAAGTAAAAACTATAATATTTTGGACAAAAATAAGTAACTCAAAACTAGAAAAAAATTACTTAGTGCTTTTCACTTGTATAAGGGCGATTTATTCGCTCTTCGATTCCCTATTAAAAAATTGAAGAATAAATGAGGGGTATAGAAGCAAAGGCAGCAATCTCCATTTTGTTTATGAACGTTTTTGATAGCGTTTGATCACAGGCTACCATCAAATGCAACTAGATGTCACTATCAAACATGTCTATGATTAAAGGAGAGACTGTCGTCTTTGATTCTGTATCACTTTGATCGTGCCATCTTCTTGCATTTGATAATACCTTGTGGTCAAACACTAACAGACACACTTAGAAAAAAGATTGCTGCCTTTGCTTCTATACCCCTCAAATGTCAAATTATTCAATTCCAAATTATTTGAATTTGCATGCTAGGAAGGCAGGGAAAAAATTCTCAAATGTGTTTTTGGTTTCTAAGTTCGCAAAAATTATCAAAAAAAAATCTCGAGAATGTTAATTCATAATAAAGTATGTTGAAACGGAAAAACAAAACTAATCCTCAGGATATTGATTTTAGAAATAGTGGCAATTTGCCTGAAAATATGCTTCTTTTTTTATAATGTTTAATATGCTGCATTTTAAAATGCTAGCATACTTTTTGCTGAGGCGATATGTCTTTCTATTGTATAAAATAGTTTTGAGTCGTCGCTCGCGACATCAAGGCCGCTTCGTAAGTCTTTCGCGCAGAGTGGAGAATTAAAAAAAGGAAGAGCTGCGCTGGGTTTCGCGAGCAAAGCGAGAAGGGGCCAGAGCCGCCTAGTTTCGTATAATAAATTTCAGAAAAGCATGGCATACCCGCATGCTCTACATCAGAGGCTCTCAACTGGTGGGGCGCGCCTCCTAGGGGGGAGTGAAGACAATCGTGGGGGAACGCGACACATTTTAAAGAATCTATGAAAACAAAGAAAATATTCATAAAGTAGAACCATTTTTTCTTAATCAAGGCAACATTTTTCTGATCTTATTTTATCCCGACCTTCTTTTATTGATGATTTGAAGTTTTAAATTGTTCTTAAAACATTAAATACAGCCTCGTTTTGGAATCCATTTCTCTTCGATATCGGAATGAAATAAAACTTAAGGTGTTTCGCATTTCGGTAAATAAGATGAAATCGGAATTGCATTCCAATAAACCAAATTGGCCATCAACTCCAATCTGTTTTGATGTTAATTATACAGAGCAAAAAATTGAGAAAAAAAAATTTGATTGAAATCTCGACAGCTTTTTTTTTTTTTTGTTGCGGTAGATGATTCCAAATCTGGCAAGCGTTTTTTTCTCTCAGGTCTGTGATCCGAATAATCCTTAATTTAAAGTTCAAAAAAGGTTATTTTCAGACATTTGGCGCATATACTCAACAAAACTTACCATTTAACTTTTCAAATTGGATCATTACTTTCCATCGGTAAGGTACATATCTGAATTCCATACAAATTTAATTTAGTTATTATCATAGAGTTGCAATATATATATTTTGATGGAAGATATCGTTGAGTCAATTGTTAACTATTCTATATTTTTTTAATAATTTTTAGAACTTTCTTCTATTTAATAGATCGTTATTCTGTTTAGAAGACAAACAAAAAGATTGGATAGTTTATGGATATAATTGACTCAACGATATCTCGGAAAGTTATGATTTGATTTGAAAAGTAAACAGTTAACTCCCTGGATGAGTGCCATGTGCCTGAAAAAAGGGTGTTCTGCATTTTTGAGCTGGGGTAACTCGGATCACAGGCCTGAAAGAGAAAACTGGTTGCCAGATGCGGATTCAGCAACCGCAAATCAACAAAAAAAAAATAACAACATTACAAAAAACTTTGATGAAGAACTTAAACATAGTTACAAGAACAATTTTTTTTTTTTTTTTTGGCAACACAGGCCGCTAGTCTGACCTTATTTACTTTACTCCATATTATAGGAACATTGAAGTTAACCAAAAGGCTGAATAACTTGCAAGACATAACTCATCTCCCAGCGAAACCTATTCAGGGCGAATACTTACTCCGAAAAATTTTAAAAAATGCCTTGTCGGATTTTTAGCGTTAGAGACCCAGACTTGCTCTATAAGAATCGCATTAATTTTGCAAAATCACAGCGATTTAAGCTGAAAACTGGGCCATTGAGAGGCATACAGAAAAACGTTGTAACATCTTTCAATCTATTTAAATGGTATTAGAATCACCCATACGTATATTGTTGCTAAGTCATTAAGATCGACGTTTAATGTCAATTATATATTTCAGAAATCTTCATATACGAGTATTACTCATCAAAAAAATGCTATTGAAGCATTAGCAACTCTTTCATACTGACAAACATATGCAAAGTCAAATGCATTATTCAGCATTTGACTGAAGTACTCTCGACCCCTATTTAATTGTCGGGTGATGAGGTTTTTCACTTAAGTAACGAACGATTTTTCAGATAAAGTGAGATCAAAGTGCAAATTAATTACATTGTCCAAGAGATCCATCCGATAGCATTGCTTCCGATGTTAAATTCAGAAAACGGAATGGAGTGGGGTAAAATTAAAGTTACTCGTAGTGATAAATAAATTTAGCGCACTTTGAAATTGTTACGCCATAAGGAAGCCATCGGGTCACAGCGAAGATGGTAAAATTGGTTAATTAATAACTCATTTAAATATGAGATCGTGTTATAGTGCCCAGATAAATTCAAGCATACAACATACCTACTTACATACATATATGTTAAGTGCATGCATATTGTGGATAAGGGTTATACTACGTTATGCTCTTTTGGCTTTGAAAAGAATCAACTTAATTTACTTCTAAAATTCTTACATATGAAATTTTGTAAATTGAATTCTTCTAATTCATATGATAATTTTTCGATTGTTTGTTTATTGCATGCAATGTGTGCTAAAATGCAGCATTACAGTTGAGGAATTTCTTTCAAATATCTAAATTTGCTTAGAATTTTTAAGGAAAAAATATTTTTTAGCTAAGTTGCTTCTAAAACTAAAGTTGAGCAAACCAAGACCAACGACCAAAACTTCTTTGGTCTTGGTCTTGAACATTGATTTTTGTTCTTAGTTTTGAAATTGAGTCTTGATCTGAAAAGCAGTGTTGGTCTGGCTTATTATCTTGGCTAAAACCAACACTGTTTGGTCTTTAAATCATATCAGCGTCCTGGTCTTTGTAATCTTTTGAGACCATGAGTGATTTTGCTCACCACTATACATATAAAACTTAACCTAACCTAACCTAACCTAACCTAACCTAACCTAACCTAACCTAACCTAACCTAACCTAACCTAACCTAACCTAACCTAACCTAACCTAACCTAACCTAACCTAACCTAACCTAACCTAACCTAACCTAACCTAACCTAACCTAACCTAACCTAACCTAACCTAACCTAACCTAACCTAACCTAACCTAACCTAACCTAACCTAACCTAACCTAACCTAACCTAACCTAACCTAACCTAACCTAACCTAACCTAACCTAACCTAACCTAACCTAACCTAACCTAACCTAACCTAACCTAACCTAACCTAACCTAACCTAACCTAACCTAACCTAACCTAACCTAACCTAACCTAACCTAACCTAACCTAACCTAACCTAACCTAACCTAACCTAACCTAACCTAACCTAACCTAACCTAACCTAACCTAACCTAACCTAACCTAACCTAACCTAACCTAACCTAACCTAACCTAACCTAACCTAACCTAACCTAACCTAACCTAACCTAACCTAACCTAACCTAACCTAACCTAACCTAACCTAACCTAACCTAACCTAACCTAACCTAACCTAACCTAACCTAACCTAACCTAACCTAACCTAACCTAACCTAACCTAACCTAACCTAACCTTACCTTACCTAACCTAACCTAACCTAACTTAACCTAACCTAACCTAATCTAACCTAACCTAACCTAACCTTACCTTACCTAACCTAACCTAACCTAACCTAACCTAACCTAACCTAACCTAACCTAACCTAACCTAACCTAACCTAACCTAACCTAACCTAACCTAACCTAACCTAACCTAACCTAACCTAACCTAACCTAACCTAACCTAACAAAGTGTGTGGGTCAATGCAAATTATGAAAAACAAAAAATGTTTTTTTAGATGGAGGCTGGAACAATTGCTTTAGGTTTGTCAATTTTAGTAAAGTAATATTAGTAAAGTTTCTTTTAATGCAGTGCAAAACTATCCAAATGACAATACATGTTAATCTTTTATAGTGTACACCAATCTTCGTTTTATTGGGTTAATAGTCAAGCACTAAAATGAGAGCGGGAGAGTAAGCTATAACCAATTGTTGGCCGAAATTAACCAACAGATGGCACGCCGCTCACAGTCAATACGTTCAAAGTCAATGGAGTGAGCTACCGTTTTCTCGCTTATGTGTTTGTTTTTTCTTATTAACCAGCCAGTTGGGGTCTAACTAACGATTGCTAGTGACTGTTTTGTCAGTCTAACGCTTGCTACTGCCGGAGACGGAGTCAAATTTAAAAGTCGGAAGAATCGAAGTGAAACGGAAACTTGCAACGTGTTCGAAAAGAGTGACGGTTATCGTGAGAGAGGAACAACAACGGTTGTGCGCTTGTATTGGAGGAGCAGCAATTGAAGTGTTGGTGTTAGCAATCTTGTGAGAAACTGAAGTACGTAATTGCATGTTGTTGTTGTTGCTTGTGCCGTGTGGTCGGTCGTGAGAACATTAACAACAAACAACTGGCTTTAAAGCAGTTCAAATCGAAACCTGGTTTAGACAAACGAATTGCCGTCGTCGTCGTTGTACCGTAGATTTGTTCGATCGCTCGTTTACTTCTCAAGCTTAAAAATTTGCTTTGCTCTTCTCGAGGTGGGGCGTTGTCGCATTTATCGAAAGTTTTTTGGTGTTTATTGAAATTTTGAAGAATTACATATAGAATTATTGAAATTCGAAAATATTTCAATATATTTAATTGTGAAAGTTCGAACTTTTCGGATGCTCTGCTCTTTAACGGTAATACAAAGTGCCTGTGTTTTTGAAATCAACAGTGAATGAAATTCACAAAATTGCGATTAGATAACAAAAGGTGCGTTTTTGTACGAATTACAAGAGTTTTCCACATACAACAAAAACCATACGCCATATTATATTTGGCCAACTGTTTTGCCCAACTTATGACTGTCTGACTTATAAATGTAGATAAAGAGAGAGAGAAAAAAATAAACCTTTTATCTGCACTGTTATGAATATCGCGTAGATATGTACTCGTAAATTAGTTGTAACAGTGAAGTTCATTAAAATGGTAAAGGTAAAAGTGCAGCATTCTAAAATGCCCACTTTGTATAAGTTTCGTAAAATGTAAACAGCAGTGTGAATTTCCTATATCTCTGAGAACACAGAAAACCCGCCTACATAGACGTAAGAGAAATTACGTCCAATTAAAAAAAATATTAAATTGACCAGCAAAACAAAAAAATTTTGGGCAGTATAAAAACACTTTCTGAGCAGTTCAATAACGTTTTTGAAATTTTTTTAACTTGTGTTTAACAAACAGACCAATTTGGACACAAGGAATTCAGTAGAACTTACCTTTTTGCTGGATTGGCTCGTTTTTCGATTATAAATTTCATCTAACAAATCGAAGATTTATAATGAAAAATATATTTTCTGTTAAGAAAGCGATGCGATTTAATCATTTTCCAAAATTTCTTTAATTTATATAAAACTAGCTGGCCCGGAAGCGACTTTGTTCGCCCGTTCCCAATGCCCTTTATATATGTTCCAAGTCCCATCTATCTCCGTCATCCTCGTTTTCCAACCCTTCAGGTTTTTTAAGGTGAATAAAATATACATATATTTATGTACCAACTTTTATAATGATAGCTACTATAGGCGTAGAAATATAGCAGTATTGAGTATTTATACTGTACGGGGGGTACAAAGTTTCATAATGATAACTGATATAGGAACACTGATATAGCATTTTGTGTGTTTTTTTCATTTGAGGGGTGCAACGTCCCCTAGTTAAATCCCCCTCAAATTTTGCATGGTGAATGGTACATACATTATGCATAAGTTCACCAACTTTCATAATCATAGCTTGTATAACTGTAGAGATATAGCATTTTTTGTATTTTTTTAGTATGGGGGGTGCAACCCCCGCTCCCCTCAGTGAGATCTCACCCCCTTAAGAACCTTCTACAGACCACAACAAACAATTTAAAAAAAAAATTATGTAAATCGGCCGTGTAGTTTTCGCGTTCATAAGCTACATACGGACACCATTTCATTTTTATATATATAGATAAATATCACTCATACGCCCCGTATACTACTAAGCAATAGGATTTCAGAAAAGTTAAAAGTTAAATTAAACAAATATCTCAAAAATGAGATAATAAAGCTTCACCCAGTGGGAGCTTCCAGACCACTTTTAAGCCACTTAATTTTTAAAATATGACTTGTAAGAAAAACAGTTAACTGCAGCCTATTGCACACTCCCTTATTCTACATACGTTTCCATAGGAGATTTAGCTCTTATGAGATCTATAAATCTCGTCGTTAAAACCTACGCGTTTCCACCGGACGAAAGAGATTTATTTTTGACAGTAGATGTCGTTTGTGGGAAAAATTAAGTGGTTTTCCCTTTTCTTTCATTTGTTTTGTTTTTAATGGCATTTAATGCTAATTTTCAAAATAAAGGGGTGCCACTTGGTCGGAAATATCCAAAAACGGTAAGCCTGCTAAGATAGACGTAAATTACCTTACAAATTTTCGGTGGCAACGTAGTATTAGATAGGTTTGTAAAAACACGGGCGAAAAAAAAATTTGCTAAAATAATATCCAAAATGTTCTTAAATCAAATTTCTGGAATATAAGGAGTGAGATCGAAAAAATCTTAACATATATAAAACTCAATAATTTTAAAACGGTTGACCTTATAGTCTTGATTTTTTTTTATTTGATTGATAATATTTTACAAATTACAGAAAAATATAAATTTTATTGTTCTAGCCACTATTTAAGAACTCGTGGACCTTTCTTGGTAAGCCTTCCATTAGAGATTTGATAGTTGTTTCAGACACCTTTTTGGAACAGTTTGCCCATCTCCTTATAAAATCTTTTTTGTGCTCTTTAAGTTTCTTTTCACAAGAGACCAGTATCGCTCCACTGGTCCTAGCTCCGGACAGTTTGGAGGATTAGCCTCTCTTGGTACAAAAACTATGTTATTACTTTGGTACCACTCCAGCGCTTTCTCGCCGTAGTGACATGATGCCAAATCAGGCCAAAAATATGTGGACACATTGTGCTCTCTTATGAAAGGAAGAAGTCTTTTTTTCAAAAAATCTTTGATGTATATTTTGGCATTTATAGAGCCCACTGTAACAAATGACTTGCTTTTTTGCCGCAACTGCATATAGCTTGCCATACAAGGAATTTTTTAGGAAATTTTGTCTGCTTTTGGATTCTAAATTGTTCTTCGATATTTCTTCGAGCATCAGCAACATAAAAATTTTGACCCGGAAGCTGCGTTAAATCTGCCAGTACATACGTTTCGTCGTCCATTATACAACATGAATATTTTTGTATGAAATTCGATTTTAATTTCTGAGCCCTACTTTTAGCGTCAAATTTTTTTGCAGCGTTCTTGTCTGGAACTTTTTGATCTTTGTATGTTTTCAAACCTGCATTGGCTTTAACTTTTTGCACCAAATATTCGGAGCACTGGGCTAACCGGGCAGCTTTTCTAACAGATGTGTTTGGAGATCTTTTCAATATGCTTTCAATTTTCTTGGCTTTCCCAATTTCGTGTGGTCCTCGTTTTCTTCCCGAACCAGGTTTCCTATCAATGGTCAAATTTGCCTGAAACTGTTTAATAACATTGGAAACAGTTTGACGGCAAACCTTCAATTCTTTGGCTAATTTTTGGAAGGACTAATTTGGATTTTTTTGAAAATTTTTAATAATTTTAAGACGTACTTCTTTTTCTTCACTCATTTTGATCAAACTCACAGCAAATCAACATGTTGGTCATTAAAAATAATAACTGACATATTTTTCAAAGAAAACTAGATCAAAGAAATTTTTAAATTTTACACCCAAAAAAAATTATTAGGTAAAACGTGTGTTAAGATTTTTTCGATCTCACTCCTTAGAACAAAATGATGCAAAAAATATGCTCATCTTGATCACAATTCAGCTCAAAATTGAGCATAACAGAAATTTTGATAATAAGTAGTGTTGTTGCTGTAATCAGCATAAAATAAATATCAGCATCCGAATCAGCATCAGCAAAAAATTGCTAATAAAATCAACAAAAACCATCAAAGCTTTTATTTATTATATATTCATTTTTTTCAGTCTCAAACTTTGTAGCCAATTATGGTGTTTTTGACCTCCTATTTATGAAATTTAATTTTTTTTCTACCACGTTAGGATTCTTACTGTTTTCAGTTATATGGTGCACTTCCAGGAAAATGTGTTATTTGTTTAGCCAAATGCATCGAATAGCCATGAACTTCTTTATGAAACATCATCTTGTTTACTTCTTTAATTTGATCCTTACTTTCTGAGTTGTCATCTGTTGAAGTACAGGAATGACAGTGCCATAGAAATATAATTTAGTTCTTTGTATGGAGTTGAAGAACCTTAATTTCAGTGGAGGAAAGTAACAATTTGTATTTTTAGACAGACATTTACTTTATATACAAATTGTATGCCCCTTCACCATATGCGACAGTAGCGCAGGAGGATGTCTATCTATCTATCACACGGACGGGCCAGAGTTCGTACCTTAGTTCAGTTCAGTTAATTTTTTTTTTATTTTTTTTTTTTTTTTTTTTTTTTTTTAACTTTACAGTAAGGTAAATATCACGTAAATTTTTTCAAAAAAATTACTTGCAAGCATACATTCTGAATTGACTAAAACAGTAAGGTAAAATTTATTTCTGACTTGAAATTCAGGTAACAATTTATGAGAAATAAAGTAGCAAGTACTATTTTTTTTTCCGTGTAGGGGCGTCGTTCCACCCATTTTTTCTAGCTTATGTTCTTCCCCTAATTTTTACTGTCATACTAACAAGTGGTTTTCGAGTTTATAAAAGACACAATTAATAACCTCATATCTGTTTATATGCTCTCCACTGTTTATAGTTCTCGTAGTATGCACCTGATATGCTTGATGTTGCCTTATCGCACACAATATGGTTTTAATTGTTGTGAAACAGAAGTGATTCATTCGCATGAAAATTGAATTTCGCTATAAACATAAAATGATTGTATCAGTCAGTCCGTTGGTCGGTCGGTGACAGACAATAAAACAAGAATAAGCTAATTTTCTTGACTCGTACATGAATACTTATACTCGATTCAAGTGATTTTTGTCTTTGTTTCGTTGGTTTAAAATTTCAAACTGAGCGCTTTTAGCTGAGTTTGATGACATACGGTCGTTGCACCCCCAAGCGACCCAAATGCAGTTTATTGATATATTGATTGCTTTAAAGTGTAGTCCTTGTCCCTAATGAAATGTTTCCTTGCAATGGTCGCGTTATTGCGCTACCGTTAAGTAATACCAATGCACACGTACGCTTAAATATGCGAGTATGCAATCTTAAGAAAGCCCAGTTAACATTTTTTTTATTTACATATGCCGTGGGGAGTAGATCAATTTATTAAGATGCACAAATTTTGCTAAAAAACAATTTTTAGAAAAAAATGTGTATGGGTACTGGGTTGCTCTTTATCAATTCAATCAAGTTTTGTGAATATTTTAAAATTTTTTCTATTAGAAATAATAATAGCCCATATATAGTCTCGATTTGGCTTTTTCTCAACGTCATTCTCTATAATATTCAAGAAAGTTTTTCGTGACAATTTATTCTCTTGAGAAAAGATTAGACAATGTTATTCATAAGAAGAATGATTTAAGAAATACTATTATATCCAATATCCCAGCAAACTTTTGAATCTTTCCGATTTTCAGCGATAAACGCTTTCAGAAGAGTTTTTCGCAATAAAATTTTATCACGTTTAATAAACTAAGTCATTTAAAACTAAACGATTTAGCGACTTTTCTATAAGAAAGTTTGACTTATACGATTCTGAGAACGATATGCAATTTGTGTGAAAATATTTTAGATGATGTATAAAAAAAAACAATCGCTTTCCATTACTTAAAGTTTTTATTCCATGCTTCTTTAAGAAAAGTATTTGTTTGTCAAACGAAAACAAAAATTATAAAAGGAAATACATAAATCTCATTTCGGGGGCAAAGGTAAAATTGTTATCTAATAAATACACATTTCAAAAATTTCACGACGAAATCGTCTAGACGAATACGTGATCAACTTCCAATGCTCTATCAAACGATTTATATTCGAATCATTTAAATTATTAATCATGTTATTCATACTTGCAAGTTGCTGTCGAGTATTCTAAATTTCTCTTACACATCCGGATAGTTTCTTCTGACAAACTATCGCCTTATATTAGAATACGAGCTTAAGTGCGATTATAATGATCACCGTGGCGACTAAAATACGACTCTTCTGCGATAAAAGATGTGACAGTTAATTTTTACTTCACTCTTCCATTCGTTACACATATAATGTGGGTTGTGGCAGTCATTTCAAGATGTGTACGTATTACGAAATTTAGCCACCAAATTATACGAATCTTTTTTAAGGATTCGATTTCTTGATAGCGATGGTATCAAGCCCACAAATAATTCCAATCACTTTAAAATGTCTTACTTTTAAATAACATTATTTTAACAACAACATGCTAGCCTTAACGCACTGTAGTCAAACCAACACTGGTTTGGTTTTTCGTAAGCAGCGTCTTTCACACTAGTTAGTGGCGTCAATTGACAGCCTCTCGAAGATTCTAACATCAACAAGATCAATTATTTATTTTCACGACATGAATTTCTATTGTGGTGGATTGTGATCGTTTGGGTATGCTTAAAATTCATTGCATGCTTTTAGGCTTCCTTCACTTTACTTTTACTATCACAATTTAACCTTATTATTATTATTGTTACAGCATTATTTAGCTATTAAATCAATCACAATGTATAAATATTTGACGCTCAGTTGTCCTAACCATGCCCATCCGACTGTGCAAAATATGATTACTGGATAATAAAACAAAATAGATTGAGTAAATTTTGCACACTTACTATGTCGTCAAACTTAGGGACTGGAAATGCTTGACATTAGTTAACATTAACATCATGCTTACATAAATCAAAGATATTAAATGCTTCACTGGGTCTTTACTTAGATGTCACTATAGTAAAAGATTGAGGATGTGTCCCAAAGGTAACACTGCAACAAAATTGAGGTTTTTTGAAACCCCAAAAAAGTTTTAAAAGTATTTTAAGTATATTTTGATCTCTTAGACGCGAATATGGTATCCGCCCGGCTTTGAAGTTATTAGGAAACCAGTGATATTTCTTATAAAGTATAACTCTAAATAAAACAGCTGCTCCAATTTTAATGATCGTTGGCTTGCTAGAAAGTTATTACAGAGTTATAAAATAAAATTTTTCAAAGAATGAGTCAAAAAGACTCCTTATAAGTCATAGCATATAATGGGTTTATATATTCTAAAAGATGTTCTCTATATAATTTCATAATGACTTTCGTAAAATAAGATGTTTCCAAAATAAAGTTTTAAAATTTTAAAGAATGCAAAGTCATTTTATACTGTTTCTATTTAATGACGATCTCAAAAATGCTCGGAACGAGTAGAGCAATTTATGAGTCTTTTTGACTCTTTCCCAAATAACTGAGCTATAATGGGCTATAAAGTTCTACAAAAACATTGTGCGAAAAATTTTAATAGGGGACGTCGAAGACGAAAAATGCTTAAGAGTTCAAAAATGCGAAAAATATTTGAGTCGTTTATTTTGAAAGTGACCTAAGTTCATTTCGGGGCAAAAGTAATAATCGGTTTTATGCCCGATACTATTTTTTAAACATAACGCCATCAATTTCACACAATGTGGTACACTTTCTGTAAAGACAAAATTCAATTTTATTCGTTCTGAACAAAATGCCAGCTAGTTCATATTATGACATTACTTTTGCTCCAAAATGGACTTTGGTCACTTTCAAAATAAACGGCTCACTTAATTATTTTTTTTCTTAACACGAGAGCAATCTTTATCAATAATTAAAGCAAGTTTTTTTATATTTATACATTATAAAAAAATCACCAGCTACCCAATAACTTTTTAGCCGGGTTTACAGAAAACCTGACCTGTTGCAACAAAACGCATAGCATATTCGTGTTTAGAAGATTAAAATACACTAAAAATACTTCTCAAACCTCTCTGAATTTTTTGACTGTTGTAGGTACAGTGCAATAAGACAAAAATATGATTACCAATTTTTATTTGATCCAACCAAATCTGCTTATTCAAGTCAAATAAATATAAGCTGTGTTTCTTTTGACGCGTATATACAACTGTGGTAATTTTCAAATTGCTTTAACTTATGAACGGAGAGTCGTACGATAAAAAGTCCAAGGGTCTTTTTCACATGTTCTACAAATAATTTTAATCTTTTGTAAAAAAGAAATAATTATTTAGAAGTTATTTAAAAAAAAGTGATTTTTTGCCGTTTATCGGCGCTTAACCAGGTTTTATAGAATAACTCCTAAAAGATAATTTTTTTTTTTAAATAAAATGAAAAGTTTTTGTAGAGAACGTGATTCTCCATAAAAACGTTCCTTAGAGTTTTATTGTGCGACTCGCTGTTTATGAGTTTTCGCAATATCAAAATATCCACAATTGTATATACGCGTCAAAAGAAACACGGCTATAATGTGTAATATAATGTCATTAACAAGCGTTTAGCTTCCAATCAAGGGTATATAAATACAATCAACAAATATTTTTTAAGTACCTTCTGAATACAAGTATTTGATGGAAACATACTCTTTTCTCAGTGTACATTAGGGTGTCTCTTATTTGGGAAAAGTCAAAATTTTATGTCGCGCTCCCTCAGAATCGAAAGACTTTGAGAAAAAAATGAGATCCCCTAAACGACAGGTTTTTTTAAACGAATTAACCTGTGCAACGAAGACATTCAAATTTAAATGAAAATTAACATAGATTTTATATATTTCTTGTTTTAATTTGCTGGGAATCGCGTTGCCTGAAATATTTTTCGCCATCAAATGTGTATCTTATTGTTTTTCGGGTCGCTGAACACGATACAAGTGTCAAACAAGCTACCGGTTTAACCTCCATTTCTCGGTGTTTTGATTTGAAATCAGCTGTCAAAATTTAATTTTGACACTTGTATCGTGTTCAGCGACCCGAAAAACAATAAGGTACATATTTGGTAAATATTTCAGACAACGCGATTCCCAGCAAGTTAAAACAAGAAATATATAAAATCTATGTTAATTTTCATTTAAATTTGAATGTCTTCGTGGCACAGGTTAATTCATTTAAAAAAACCTGTCGTTTAGGGGATCTCTTTTTTTCTCAAAGTCTTTCGATTCTGGGGGAGCGCGACATAAAATTTTGACTTTTCCCAAATAAGAGACACCATATAATATGATATTCTCGCCATCAAAATGAAAATACGGCGCTTATGGCGCGAATCGATAAATTTCAAAACAAACAGTACACAATTAAGTAATTGTGCCGGTTAGTGTAGTGTAGTTTGCTGGGACAAGATACTCGAATACACCAAGAGTTGATATGATACAAACAAGCGATCAACCACTAGCTTGGCATGTGTTTGCCATGTTCTTAAACCAAACGTTACTTTCAAAGTTCTTCGGTCAAATGTTGTTGTCGTAATATTCTGCCATTTTGGCCAACAGGTTTTCAGTTACACAATTTTGTGTACAAGACAGAGAGTTTACTAACAAAACTGTTTTCTTGTCTTCGGCAACAAACCGGTTAGTTGACTTTTAATCGCATTTTTTTGTTTATTTACTATACATTTATTTTCTTAGACAACACATCAGAAAATCAAACCAAAACAAAAAGAATTGAAAGAAAAAAAAATGTTTCCTTTCACCATTAGTTTGTTGATATGTAGGTACAATTTGATAATACAAGGTAACAAAAATATGAAACATTTTTGGTTCTCATTTCTAAGGAACTATTTAAGGGTGCTTTTGTCACTTTGAAGTCGAAAAAATTCTTCGTTTTACTCAATCAACTTTGACATCATATATATGAATGTACATTAGAGTGGATTAATTTGTTCGATACGAAATTTTTTGACCTGGTGCGGTTGGTTTTCGAACTCTACGTTATATTAGCTGAGGTAAAAACGGTTGAACATGTCATTTGCCATTGCCCAGCGCTAGCTAGACACGGAATTGCTACTCTTGGTCAGGCTATGTTCGGCTCCATAAATGGAATAAAATTATCAAAACTAATGACTTCCACCTTCAAAAATGGAACCTTCGATATCAATGAAAATCCAATCATGAATCCAGAACAATGCTATTCTCCTAACAGAAGGAGTTTGTGGTAATGCTATGGACCTATTTGGTCTATGTGAGGTTTTTGCTCTACGCAATTATCGACACCCATACCTAACATAGCTATCCAGTATTCTTCTACCAAGTTAAAAATATTAAAAAACGCAATAACTTATACTCCAAAACACTTTTTCTTAAACTGAGGATGCAACTTTATGCTTCCAAATTAGCTTTTACTTAATCTTTAAATCATTTTGTTCTACCTCTTTCCAATCCTGAGTTAACTTAAAATTAAAAAAACTAAAATTGGCGTATACAGCAAAACAATACTGGGGTGCGGTAAATTTCAAGACGGCGAAATTTCGTTTCAAGTTTTGAGATTTCCCTTATATGGCGAAACAGTACATTACGACCAGCCACTCGAATCTATGATTTCTTATAAATGGGTTAAGAGACAGGTTTAAAAGTTGCTCGGAATTTCTTTTCGCTGGCAAAAAGAAGTTTCGTTATGGTGTAAGTAAGTATCATTTAAATTTTAATCCATTTCAGAAAACATTTGATGGACCCGAAACATTTTTGAAAACTAAAAAATTCTCTCAAAAAAACTATTTGGATTAAAATTTAGGCTAAATTATTTAGCGACTCAAAATCCATATAAAATGTTGAACAATTGAAATTTTAAAACAGAAATTTTTTTCTAAAACTTTTCAAAAATATTTCGGGTCCATCAAATATTCTCTGAAATGGACCAAAATTTATATGGTGTTTACATACACCATATCAAATTTTAGCCAGTCCAATGATTTATATTGAATACAACACAATAGATAGAAAAAGCCTTGTAATTAATCAAATGCTTTTGGTAGAAAAGAGCAACACAATTTCGTACGCCCTCTATATAACCTCAAAAATCATGTTTTCGAACTTTTTGGTTAGAATATCTCAAAAACCATACGTGGTACAGCCATTCCGGATTCGGATTCAACACCAACACTGACTATTTTTGTTTTGTTGTTTTTTGTTCAAATGTACCATTTTTCGACCTGGTAAACAAACAATTTCAAAAATAGTTTCATTAAGTTGTTTTTGCTCAAAAGAAACATGTATGCAATAAAAATTTGGGTAACATATAAACTGATTTAAATTGAGTTTTTGGCACCGTGTTTACAGTGGCTCACAGCTTATTTCGCGCAGTAATTTTTTTTAACTTTAAAACACTGTATCTTTAAAACTAATACAAATATCATCAAACTTTTAATGCAGGCTTAGACGGGAATGTCTATTGTTCATAATAAGTAAAAAAAAATCCACAAAATTTGATTCCGAGACGCTCAAGGTGGAAAAGACCGACCGAGCAGGTGAAATTGAAGTCTCAGCTTATTTCGTGCAGATGCTTATTTCCCTTTGGAGCTAGAGTTTCGCGTTATTTAATGAGAATTTCTTTTTCTATGTTCTCAGTGTGATATTCTCAACCAGATGCAGCCAATTTTTAGTTTTGTCATGTACATGTGAGGGTAAAAAAGTGCATTTTGCAGAAATGGGTCGTCCAGCAACGAAAATCGGTGATACCCCATTTTAAGGACGGCCAATCTATGCGCTAATCTTCTTAATATGTAAGTTTGAGTCCCACCTACAATGCAAAGCACAATTGAAAGCTTCGTTCATGCAAATCGGGTCCAAAATTAGGGTTAAAGTGTGCAAAACAACAATTTTAATCCCGCTGACGATTCATTTATGGTCCACAAAATCAATACTAACCCACATTATTGGCTCCAAAAACCGTCTGGGATATACATGAAGAACTAAGTAACTTGTACAGTGCAAAAACTGGCGGCTGCGTGTCCCGAGACCACAGCTTCAAAGCCCAAGTAGTCCTTCATAAGCAAAAAAAATTCAAAAAAGTCTACTTGGCTTTGCGATTCAGCTCAATATTACGTTTCCGCCATAAGTATGTCATGTCATCAGGTTCAAATATGTTAAATTTAAACTCGTCCATGATTATGACGTTGCTTTAAAAGTCCTAATCTTTGTGGGCGTGCTAATACTGAGCTCGATATCAAAAATAATGTAGGCTATTCTGGCTTTTTTTGTTTATGAAGGGCTACTTAGGCTTTCAAATTGTGGTCTCGGGACATGCAGCCGCCAGTTTTCGCACTGTACGAGTTACTTAGTTCTTGATGTATATCCTAAACGGTTTTTGGAGCCAATAATGTGGGTTAGTATTGGTTTTGTGGACCATAAATGAATCGTCAGCGGGATTAAAATTGTTGTTTGACGCACTTTTACCCTAATTTTGGGCCCGATTTGCATGAACGAAGCTTTCAATTGTGGTTTGCATTGTGGGTGAGACTCAAACTAACATATTAAGAAGCTTAGCGCATAGATTTGCCGTTCTTAAAACGAGTTATCACCGATTTTCGTTGCTGGACGACCCATTTCTGCAAAATGCACTTTTTTACCCTCACATGTACATGATCAAACTAAAAATTGACTGCATCTGGTTGAGAATACCACACAGAGAACATAGAAAAGGAAATTCTCATAAAATAACGCGAAACGCTGACTCCAAAGGGAAAATAAGCATCTGCACGAAATAAGCTGTGACTTGAATTTCTCCTGCTCGGTCGGTTTTTTCCGCCGTAAGCGTCTCGGAATCAAATTATATGGATTTTCTTTTACTTATTATGAACAATAGACATTCCCGTCTAAGCTTGCATTTAAAATTTGATAATATAAGTATTAGTTATAAAGATACAGTGCTTTAAAGTTAAAAAAAAATTACTGCACGAAATAAGCTGTGAGCCACTGTATGTATGTTTATTGCTTTATTAAGCTCAATACATAAAAATAAAAGAATCAAAAGTCTAGAATACAAATTGTTTGTTACAAGTAATTGATAAGAATACTTTAAAATTGATTTGGTACCGAATAGAATATTCCGACCTCATTAACCTAAAGGTCACTAAATATTTCAGAAGCAGATCGAATTTCATAATTTCTTATCAAGCAAATAATAAACAAAAACATTCAACATTATTATCATACAAATTATATGGGAATACTGTTGTTTTTGAAATGACGATGCATATTTATTAGGGTGTCGCAAAAAAAAAGTTCTGGCATCAATATGCATTATCTTTCGCATATCTTTTTATATTTCAATTGAAGCATGTCAAATTAATAAAGTTAATAGTCTAGGAAAATATGTTTCTTCGGATTTTGCTAGGATCGTTCTGAGCAAAAAAGTAATTGAAAGTCAAAGTGTGAATTTTGGCCAGCATAAATTTTGTTTATTATCAAATCTATATTGAAAAATTCCTACAATATTATCATAGTACCAAAACTTTCTTAAATTTGAATCCTTTAAAAATCAGTTTTTGTTAAAACTTTTCGTTTAGAATGGGCGTGATAACAAATTTTTGGAACTCCATTTCTGAAAAAAACATTTTGTTTGCATTAAATTCATGTTTAATAGCAAATTTTTGCATTTATTTACTTACTTTGAAGTTTGAGCCAAAAACGCTGTCAAATATATTATTACGTCATAGTTATGTTACCGTTGCCAGATAAGGGGCTTGAAGCCTACATTTAGGGACATTTTCTGCTTTGAACACAAAATTTTTTGTTATTGTTTTTTATTATTTAAGTTAATCTGAAACACAATGGGCCTTATCGTAAATCTGAAGGGAGTTCCATTCTCTCCCTCCCGGGGAAGGAGCAGTGGAAATAGTGAATATTTCATTAATGGAATCTCCCCTTCCTGCAGGGATACTTTTTTTATTTTTATATCGTTGACATTTTCAGAAATAACCAGTTTGCAACGCTGCGTTTTTCCAAGAGCGTTGACATTTTACACAAAAACACTGTGTCTTTCCCATATCTTTGACATTTTGCGCAAACACCAGTCTGAACGCTGATTTTTTCCAATTTCGTAGACATTTTGCACAAAAAAAAAAAAAAACACGTGGGAACGCTTTTTTCCATAAATCATTGACATTTTTTTCCACTTTCCACTGGATTTTGACAGCTGACTTAAAAAAAAAGATAAACAAGAAACAGCAATTGCAAAAGAAGAAAAAGAAGCAATTGCAGCAGTGAAATTTAAATTAATGCTTTGCTTTTTAAAGTAAAAAAGTCTTTTTAATCATTTTTGTGGATTTGAAAAATCCAAAAATTTTGCATCAAAAAGTTAAAAAAAAAAAAAAATTTAAGTGAAAAGTAGTTTTTTCAGAACCAGTATAAGTTGGAAACGCTTGGATGGATATTAAAAACTTTAGTGTCATATGAAAGCTATTTCAATAATCTTTAAAATTGCTGTACTAAAGTTTTTAATCTGTCAAACGTTATTTATAATTATTCATTTATACATTAGTACTCCCTAGCAAAAAGTTGAGGAGAAAACTTAACAAATAAAAGTGAAAAAACTCGCTCCCAACTTATTGCCGATTACATAATTTTTTCAGTGAATTTTCCCTTTCCATGAATTTTTTTTTGCGATTGCAAACCAGGGAGTTAGTGAATAAATTCTCGAGAATATTTATTTACGATAAGGCCCAATATTTTAGCATTGTTTTCTTTCTATATTTTTTCAAATTTTTAGTTTTGAATTCAATTTGGAATGAAATTTGTACATATTTTTTAATTTTTTTTTTTTTTTTTTTTTTGACAACTGAGACCTAAAACAAAACACAAAAACAAATGAAGATATGTATGTACGCATATTTTTTTCAAATAAATAAAGGATTGCTGTTTTTGTAAAACTTTTCAGGGATAAATGATATCAGATCTAGAGAAAAAAATATGTTGATCTGGCAACACAGCATTATGTCATCGTCAGCCAATCAAAATCATTTAAAATTAAAAAATTATCTGATTGGTGTTTGACTCAATATGACGAATGTGCATATTTTAGTATTTTATTTTATTGAATATCTTTTTAATCTCCTCTGAACCTTCTTTACTATCTAAAACCATTCTATCCGGGATTCTTTTATAGTGTTATCACGCCTATTAAAAAATACAAATGTTATGTATGTATACCAAGCAACGTTCAATTCATCTTCCAACTGGGATCAATCCATTAATTCTTATAAACTTACAATTAATAACACTATGCTCAAATTAAACACTGGTTTTTTCTAACATTGATCGATCCTGAGTAGAAGACACAATTTGAGCACTCATATTTGGCTATGTAAGTCATTTTTACGGTTGCGCTCTGCTTTTTGAGATACTCAGGCTTGAGAACCTTACGCAAAAATAAACAAATATACGTATTTTGTGGTACTTTCGATTCCCTTTAGCATTGATTTTCAACACTTTTGATATTAAATTAAAAATTTTTTCCAAAAAAGTTTGAAAAGATTAAAAGTTATTCCATAATAGTTTAAAATTAATTATTTTTTTGTCGTTGTTCTAATTATATACTTTTTTAGTATTTTACTCAAACTAAAATTTTAAATGTGTATTTGAACTTTTTTTTTAACATACATATCACGGTACTCCTGAGCCGATTTAAATAAAATTTTGATGTAGTTCCAAGCAGCCACTTAGAATATCATATATCGATACATCCAACGTAAAAGTTTGTAACTCAAGTTACCAACTTTTTACGGGACAGTGATTTTCGAAATCTGCGCATTAGACTCCATCTTATGTCAAATTTTGGTACCTCTAGCTTGAAATTTGAAGGGCTGGGAGCAATTTTTGAAGTTGCAACCTAAATTTATTTTACTGAGGTCTTCATGCAAAAATTTGGCAACTTAAGTTGATAACTTATGTTATAAGTTAATTAATTTTTCTTTAAAAATTAGTGGTTGTAAGTCCTATATACCAACGTAATGTCCGTAAAATATTTTGAATGCGAGTTGGCAAGTTAAGTTACGAACTTTACATAAAACTTGATATAGTGGTCTAAAGCACTAGTGCTTTTCAATTAAACCTTATTTAAATTATTTCGATATCTAAATTTTTCTCCAAAATATCGTAAACTGAAATATTGAAAAAACGTGTTTTTTGCACTTGTTTTAACTTTTTTTAGCTTAAGATATCTCCAAGAAAAAAAAAGATGGGTCAATCACTATGCAAAAAAAGAAAAGTTGGTTTTCTGGTACCCATTGAAATATGTTTCTTGGCTTATTGTTAGACTTCCTACAGAATATTTTGACTTGGTGCAAACTTTAATTATGCTAGAATTTTTTTTTTTTTGTTGCTAAAAACACAATATTTGTATGGAAAACCTTTTTGTTTGGCTAGATAACGCGAAAAAAAAAATTCACAAAACAAAATATCACATAACAAATGTGTGCCAAGGAACATATTTCAACGGTAACAAGAACAATTTTTTTGGCGACCCACCTCAATATACCTGTTCAGTTCTACACTCTAAATTCTTCATTTAAAGATCACGATCGCAGAAAGTGCAAAAATGTGTCAATAAGAATTTTTCATTTTAGTTTAATTAATGCTAATCATATATTTTGTACGTGATTTTATGGAAATAATTTTTGAATGGATATAACTTTCACAAATATTATAATGAATTGTAACTTTTTCACCATTTTTAGATTAAACCTTATAATTTTAGTATTTTACGTACCGGAAATTCTTTGTGGAATGGGTGAATTTTGCATGTAATTAGTTCTGAAGCCCGAACATCTCAAAAACCAGGGCCAAATCATAAAAGTAACTATGATTATTGAATTCAGCGGACCCTAATTACCGCCAATTTTAAACTTTTCCGCCAGCAAAGTGTAATTTTCTAAAAAAAATTTTATTTTAATGGTCAGGTATTAAAAAGTTGAAAAGAATACGATTTATATAAAGCACTCTAAGCTAACCATATTCTTGGCAAGTTCTCCCCCATAGTATCTTCACCAATTTACTTCTTTTAATATCCCAGACAACACTCATTTTCTAAAACCAAGATCCATTCTCACTAGTCACAAATCCTTCAGAAAAAATATATGCATATGTATGTATGTGTGTACTTATATATGACATATGTATGTATGTATGTATGTATGTGTGTACTTATGTATGATGTGATAAATTTTTTGAGACATTCTAACTTCGAGAGTCTAAATACATATACTCTTTTTTGCCAGTACGCTGAGTTCAGTGATATCAGTCATTTTAGCTCTGGTTTTTGAGATATGCAGTTATTTCTTTACTATTTCAATAGCTACATATTTAGTTGTATTGTATTCTTCGATTCATTAAATATTTTCCACTTTTCCACTAATTGTGTTCACGATCGCAGAGAGTGTAGAAAATAAAAAAAATGATATTTATTTGTTCATGTTATTTAAATGTTAATCATACTACATGTTGTACGCAATTAAATATGAAATAATTTTGAAATGGCCAGAACTTTTTCAAATACATACTTGATAATTGTTCATTTTTCACCATTTCACCTTATACTTTTAGCGACGTATTTTACATATGGGGCGTTCTAAGTGGAATAGGTCAAATAAGCATGTGACTAGTTTTTAAACATGGATATCTCAAAAACCAGAACTAAACAGTAAAAATGATTATGATCACTGATCTAACGAACCGTTAATGTCTGAATTTTCGACTACCACAGCGTTATTAATAAAATAAGCGTCAATTAATAAACAATTTGAGAAAAACTGAATTTGGCGATCTTTGCCCTAACATTTTTTTTAGCACGATTGTGAAATAAACTTTTTATAAAGTAATTCTTACAGCAGCATAAATAAAATGCTGAAGAAAACCTTCTCATAATTTTTTTCCGAGCATTAATCCATGAGTTACTCAAAATGGGTTCTGTTATCATTATCCCATAATATTATGAATATGCGAAAATTTAAAATAAAACCCCTATCATATACAATATTATACTTCTAACTGCTTATTTTTTCAGACATACAAACTTATGTAGATTTCTTTTTTCATACTTAGATAGCGTAAATCTCATCGAAAATGTTAGGAATAATAAAGCGTGCTCCAATCAGAAACTCCATTGAAATAAGAAATTTTAAATATCGAGATAAATTCATACTGATCGCCTCGATACTTCTCGTTTATTTAATATTTAATGAAAACATCGCTTGCGTCGGTGCTCAAACACGTGATCCACGATTTTATTCCAGAGTTGGTGTTAATGATTATAATTGGCCAAATCCTGGAGATCCAGATTATAGGTTAGTGTGAATATACTTAATTTTAATATTTTTTTTAAATTTTAATGTTTTATATATTCACATATGAATGGGTTTTTTTGAAAGTGGAATAAGTCCACTTTTTCATAAACTGTGATATTAAAGGGTTTGCGTACGACTCAATTTAAAAATATTGGCAGGTGTTATTAAACTGGTGTTAAGTGTTTACCACTGTAAATTTATCAAATTTTGTTATGCTGTAAAAATTTTTACAAGTGTTATAGAAAATAGTTGCGTTTTTTTGGTCTGAATGGACTCTGGAAATTAGTTACAACAACAACAGCAACAAAAAGTTCTTGCCTGCCCTACTTTCGGAGATTTGATAAATTTACAGTGGTAAACACTTAACACCAGTTTAATAACGCTTTTCAATATTTTTAAATTGATTTAAAAGCAAAATCTTCTGTATAGCAGTAGATGAAAAAATGGACTTATTCCATTTTTAAAAAAAATCATTTTTGAAAAAATACTTTTCATGAAAAGTTCTCTTGAGTAATTTATGATGAAATCGTGGTCTAACAAGTCTGTAATTTTCAATATAAAAAGAGGACATGTATAGCTAGCTACAACTAACATAAACTCAATTTTTCCGAAATTGGACTTATTCCACTTTCAAATAAACCCATTCATATATTATTAATTTCAGAACATATACATTCAACGATCGGCGTTATGGTCACTATCAACCCAATGGATATGGTGCCAATTATCCCGGACGTAATCCACCAGGGCAGTATCCACAAGGAATGCCAAATGATGAACGTTGGCGATTTGATCCGGTAGGTGGATACAAAACTTCTTTAAGAGTTAAAATTTTAAAAGCAAAAAAAAAATCCCAAACCGCGTTAGAACCGAGCAAATAATTTCGGCACTCGGCTTCAGAAAATATATTTACAAAAAACCAATTTTAGTCTTATATTTGTTGATCAAGATTCCAAAAACCAGTCTTTCGGTATACTTTGTTCTTCCCTAGGATATAGATTCGTTTCATAAGCTGAAATATGAGCTCTAAAGAGATATCTTCTTCATGCTCTGTTGTTTTTGAGAGACGTCCTATAGAGTCTGATAATTCGCTGATGAAGTTAGCCAGAGTATAGCCATGCATGATTAGTATACACAGAAAAAATAAACTGGTTCTCAAATTAAGTGGGAATGTATTTGATTTAAAATTATGACTGTTCTTAAATCGAATGTTAAATGTTTTTGAATTTAAAGAAAATTTCATAAATTTAATAACTATGTATTTGATTTAAAAGAATTCGGGAAAATATATTTTTGAGACAGAATTTAAACTTTAATTTCATGGGAAAAGTCATATAAAATCTGCAACACGTTATATTGGGATCCAGATGAGTTAGGGACATACGATTTCGCCAGCAATAAGATCTCACTGAGATCTGCCTAAATAAACAACAATAAGAAGCCAAGTATATGAAAAAATTAGGAAATACCATGCTTTGCCATTAGACCGGTGCGTTTTGGACGAAAGTTTAAAATTTGTCGCGCAACCGGCAGAATTGTAAAGTTTAACTATCGACATGAAGATTGCCGCCACCCTAGCTCTGAAAAATGACGGGAAGGGGTGTCGATATATTTTTGAAGGTTGAAAAACGTGGTTTAAAAATGCATGCTCATAGGTCCGAAGTGAATCAATTCTCAGCTTCGTAGTAGGTCGAAAACTGAAATTCAAGACATGGATTCTTATGTATTTTTTCCCGTAGAATTGAATGGCATCATTAGTTTTCTGATTAGACGTCCATTTTTGGCGTTAAGTGAACTTTTCAGCTCAAAGAAGTCGAAATTTTTCCAAATCCCCTGTTTGAGCTCTCCACAATTGAACAGAAAAAATCTTAGAAAAATTTGAAATACACATTTTGTTAGGATTTTTTCTGACGAATCCAGTGGTACCATTTTTTTTGTCCTACAACATTATTTTTATTCATGAAAAACGAATTTTTCATTTTTATTGTGAAAAAATATCACGAAATCGGGCGTAAATATTTAGTCAACGACGGTTCCCAACGTCCGGACTGTGTTTTTTTTCGGTGCCCCCTAGTAAAAGTTTTTTAAAATATTTTTGGAAATTTTTTTAACCCATTATAAACAAGTTTTTGAAAAAGGGGTCAAAAGGACCTTAAAAACGGGATATAATGGGTTAAAATGTTCGCATAACTTTATGTAGAATCAAGCAAGGAACAATATTTTAGAACATCTTAACCCATTATAAACAAGTTTTTGGAAAAAGGGGTCGAAAAGACCCTTAAAACGCGATATAATGGGTTGAGATGTTCACATAACTTAATGTAGAATCAAGCATGGAACAATATTTTATAACATCTTAACCCATTATATCGCATTTTTAAGGGTCTTTTCGACCCCTTTTTCCAAAAACTTGTTTATAATAGGTTCAGATGTTCTAAAATATTGTTCCATGCTTGATTCTACATACATTAAGTTATTTGAACATCTTAGCCCATTATATCGCGTTTTTAAGGGTCTTTTTGACCCATTTTTCAAAAACTTGTTTATAATGGGTTAAAAAAATTTCCAAAAATATTCTAAAAAATTTTACTAGGGGGCACCGAAAAAAAACCGTCCGAACGTTGGGAACCGTCGTTGACTAAATATTTACGACCGATTTCGTGATATTTTTTCACAATAAAAATCAAAAATTCGTTTTTCATGAATAAAAATAATGTTGTAGAACAAAAAAAATGGTACCACTGGATTCGTCAGAAAAAATCCTAACAAAATGTGTATTTGAAATTTTTCTAAGATTTTTTCTGTTCAATTGTGGAGAGCTCAAACAGGGGATTTGGAAAAATTTCGACTTTTTTGAGCTGAAAAGTTCACTTAACGCCAAAAATGGACGTCTAATCAGAAAATTAATGATGCCATTCAATTCTACGGGAAAAAATACATAAGAATCCATGTCTTGAATTTCAGTTTTCGACCTACTACGAAGCTGAGAATTGATTCACTTCGGACCTATGAGCATGCATTTTTAAACCACGTTTTTCAACCTTCAAAAATATATCGACACCCCTTCCCGTCATTTTTCAGAGCTAGGGTGGCGGCAATCTTCATGTCGATAGTTAAACTTTACAATTCTGCCGGTTGCGCGACAAATTTTAAACTTTCGTCCAAAACGCACCGGTCTATTTGCCATCTTTGCACGGAAATAAACTAATATTTTTTGTGTGTAAAATAATTATTTTCAGTCTCGTGAAGCCAAAACTGGGGCTCAAATCGAATGAAGCATTTCCTGTTGATGGTCTTACTCTTTCACAAGAATCTCCAAACAATTTCTGTTTCCATTATGCATAAATGAGCAACGTTCTCAATAGCTCTAGCAAAAGCTATAATAAGTAAATTTTAACTAAAAGCAAACCTTCCCAGCATTTCCGCTACTTGCAAACTTCTGGGCGTTATTTTACACAGGCTGCTATGAAGACTTGTTTTTAAAACCTAAGCTGAGGGTATATTCACTTTGTTCTTCCATTTGTAACGCAAAGAAGGAAGCGTGGCAGATATGGAAAAGTATATATGTATATTCCCGATCAGCATCACCTCCTTAGTCGATATAGCCATGTCCGTCTTGCTGACTGTCCGTGGAAATATTTTTGACGGGATAAAAAATTAACCAGATTGGTTAACGGGCACAGCTACTGCCTACGAAAAGAAATCTTTAAATGAATTATTCACAATAACACTACTAAAATACACATAAATATCAGAAATGTTTTTAGCAGGCCCTAAACATAACCTTGGTGGGTTTGTGTAAGTAGGCGTAGTGTTTCCAATGCAAAAAAAATCTTCAAAATGTTATACTGAAAACTTTATTTAAGGTAATGTTACCAAACTACACACAAATACTTGGGATGATCGGTGAAAGCTCTGAGCAAATACAAAGGTTAATTCAGACAAGACAGAGTGGCACCTTCCAAACAAGAAAAATCTTCAAAATTTTAAACTGAAAGTCTTGAGATAATGCAACCAACATTGATACAGACACTAAAGTTAGTGGATTCAAGTTGGGCATAAACTAAGGGAATGTGGATAAGAGGTCTGGCACCATACAAGTGAAATTTTGTAAATACTGTTGTGTAGAATATTTATATTTTTGCCGAGATCAAAGGTTGAAAGGTTAATAATACTAGAGTTTGCCTTGTGGCCGAAATTCGACCATTTCGATTTGACTATAAAGCAAAAAGTTTTTACAACTTTCCTTGGTCGATAAAACACAAAAAGCTTTTAATATTCTTCCTTAGGGTTCTGGTTATCTGTATTCATAAAAATGGGTACAGCAGCTTAATTGCAATAGCGTGCTTGGCATGTAGAGGCGTGTTACTCCGACTAAAGAGTACAAATTTTTTGATATCTCTCCGTCCCAATTTTAAAAAAATCAATGTAGTGATTTAGCCGTGAGAGCGTTTTTTCCATTTAGGCGGGTGGCACTACCCACTGAAAAATACAATGGGAATACAATTACCACATTGAGTTTTTCTTCTTTTATTTCGATATGTGCATTTATTCAGGCTTTTCTCCAATTTTTGTATTTCTTTCAAATAAAAGGTTTTCTCAAGGCCCTCACAATAGATATTAGTGTCATTAACGACTTTTTAATTCGACCCAAATCTCTTACCACCCAGCCATTTTTTCAAGCTTAAAAACAGAAAATAGTCACTGGGGGCTGATTCTAGAGAATATGCTAGATGGGGTAGCAGTTTGTAACCCAACTTATGGTTTTCTGTGATGGTGAGTACAAACGTGTGTTCACGTTCATTACCTTGTGCCTCAAATCAATATCGAATCTGGCGCAAAAACTCTTTCGGATGGCGCAAAACTCTCCTTTGAAGTAGTAACACCTCAAGCGCTTTGATTCTTCAATTGTCTTTTATTATTCCATGGATTTTATCGACGATATTCGGCGTGACGACTACTTTTGGACGACTTAAAGTTACTGTGTGGGAAATTCAAAAAATCTCGAACTTATCAAACTGCCCTCGTACTTTAAAGAAATTACATCGCTACATAATTTGACCTTATTCCCACACTTCTGTCTCCCATTTTAAAGCTAAAGTATCTCAGGCTATCTTCAACTGTGTTAGCTTATAAAATTTAATAAAAAAATACACTTAATCTACCAAAATTTATTAATTAAAAAATGAATTGCACTAATTAAAGCTAAACTAACATATAACACAATTTAAACAATGAGTGATCTTTCATAAAATTTGTTGACATTAAAATAATAATCGCTTTTGGCATATGACACCGATGTCTACTGAATACGTATATTCAGAAATGAATCATGAATCGGACATGTTTGATTAATCAATTAAAGTTTTACTTTGGAAGCGTGTCACACAACGAACTGATCTCTTGATTGATCTTTTTAATTAAAAGATCACTGCAATGTAATGATCTACATACGGTTATTGTACGCTAAATGGCATATGCAAATACTTATTACAAAACCATATACTGAGTAATTATAATTTTTATGTTTTTTTTTTATTTCAGAGCAATCCCAATGCTCATACACCATTTCCCGGCATATTAGCAGGCTGGCGCGAAGACTTACAGGGCAAACAGCGACGCGACTCTTTAACCCTAGATCGTGATGTATTCGTTACAACTAATTATGGTCAAGTGCAAGGTTTCAAAGTTTACATGTATGATAACCCTGACCCAAAATCATTCTATCGTCCATATCATTCAACTGTTGATCGCGTCATGGGTGAATGTGCAGCATTTTTAGGTATTCCATACGCCTTACCACCCACATTTGAAGGAAGATTTAAACCACCACGTTTACATCGTGGTTGGCAATTATTGCAAGCTGTAGATTATGGACCAGCATGCCCGCAACCTGTGCGTTATACAGGAGCTACAAAGGGTATTATGGATATGGATGAGGACTGTCTATATCTGAACATATTTTCGCCAAAGGTAAGTCGAAAACGAAATAAGTAAAGAAATTTATGTCAATGGAAGAGTTGCTTGATGATTTTGCATTCATTTCAGACTGGCGCCGGTGTTGCCCAAAAGTATCCAGTCATGGTATATATACATGGTGGTGAATATATACGCGGAGCATCTAACTTATTCCAAGGGCATATCTTGGCCTCCTTCTATGATGTTGTCGTTGTAACGCTTAATTATCGTTTGGGTGCATTGGGCTTTTTATCGACCGGCGACGAGAACTCACCTGGTAATTATGGTATACTCGATCAAGCTATGGCACTTAAATGGATTCATGATAATATTGAATTTTTCAATGGCGATCGAGATTCAATTACACTTTTTGGACCTGGTGCAGGAGCAGCATCTGCTGGCTTGCTTATGGTTGCACCTCAAACACGTAACATTGTTACGAAAGTAATTGCACAATCAGGATCAGCGTTGGCGGATTGGGCACTCATACAAGATAAATATCGTGCACAGAATACTAGCAGAGTATTGGGAAGACTACTTGGTTGTTCGATTGAAACATCTTGGAAGCTGGTAAATTGCTTACGTACTGGTCGTAGTTTTTATGAGCTTGGCAATGCTGAATTTCCACCAGATGTTGGTACATTCCCGTGGGGTCCTGTACTTGACTATAATTTCACTGTGCCAGGCGATGATTGGTATGAGGGTTGGCGAGAAAAAGATTGGAAATTTTTATCTGAAACACCAGAAAGTCTGATACGACAAGGTAAATTTAATCGTGGCCTACAGTATTTAACCGGTGTAACGACACAAGAGGCTGCCTTTTTCGTATCACAAAATGAATCGCTAGCACCGTATTATGAGATCGATGCCAAATTCTTTGATCAGAAAATAAGAGAACATGTTTTCCATTATAATTATACTTTGAATCCAAATGGCGTTTATGAGGCAATTAAGTACATGTACACCTATTGGCCTGATCCTAATAATAGCACTCTTATTCGAGAACAATACATTAATATGTTGTCTGATTTATACTACCGTGCACCAGTGGATAAAATGGCAAAACTTTTGCTTGAGAAAAAAGTGCCCGTGTACTTGTATGTCATGAATACTACTGTTGAAGCATTAAATTTGCCCTATTGGCGAAAATATCCGCATGAGATCGAACACTATTTTCTTACTGGTGCACCATTTATGGATACAGAATTCTTTCCGAAAAGAGCTCATTTAGAACGGAATATGTGGACGGATAATGATCGGAACATGAGTCACTTTTTTATGAAAACGTTTTCAAATTTCGCTAGATATGGGTAAGCTATTATTTTGTCTAAGAAGCATATAAAATAACTTATTTATGCATTTTCTTTTTAGTAATCCAACTCCGCAACAAGTTTTGGGTATGCATTTCGAAAGAGCCTATCAAGGGGAATTGCGTTATTTGAATATCAACACTACATACAATTCATCCATTTTATTGAACTACCGTCAAACGGAGTGCGCATTTTGGACCCAATATTTGCCAACAGTAATTGGAGTTTTGGTGCCCACATATCCGCCTACTACGGAATACTGGTGGGAACCAAAGGAGCCATTGCAAATAGCATTCTGGAGTATGTCAATAGCATGTTTGTTCCTAATTGTCTTGGTGGTCATATGTTGTATAATGTGGCGTAATGCAAAGCGGTAAGTAAATGACTCATCCGTCGTCGAAGACGGGCAATGTCACGACGTCTCGAAGTTTTGTTTCAGAGTTGTTTAAGCGACATTTTTCCCAATGTTCATGAGTACCTTAAAAGTCCGTTTGAAGCTATATTTCAAAGAGTCTTAGTAGAATTTTTGAATCGCGTCGGTTCTTGTAAAAAGGAAATTTTGCACAATTTGGCTAAAACTTGCCCCTTAGACAGACAGGTCGATTCCAAAATTTATTTACAATACTTTCCGATTGACTATAGCAAAAAAAGGTCGATTTTATTTAAGATATTTTTCATATAAATCGACTTTTAACTTTTGAAAAATTCAATTTTCACTATTTATAATTTCAGACAATCTGATCGCCTATACGACGAAGATCTTTTTATAAATGGTGATGGCGTAGAAACCGAACAAGATGGGCGCCAAAGTGGTGTCGATAATGCACATATGGTAGCGAATCATCATGCCATACGCTCACGTGATAATCTCTATGAATTCCGCGATTCACCTTCTACGAAAACTCTTGCCAGCAAAGCTCAAACCGACACAACATCAATACGTTCGCCAAGCTCCCTAGCGATGACACAAAAATCTGGTAGTCAATCTTCGCTTAAATCTGCCATTTCGCTAAAGGAGTCCAATGGCGGAGCACACTCTCCCTACCATGCGTCTGGGCGACAACCACGTGTAGAGACTGATCCACGCGGTGGTCAAACAACACGTCCTACATTTACTAATGGTACGACTGCAAAATCAATTGAAGAAAAACGTTTACTACAACAGGAACTACAACCCATATCGAGTACACCCATTCAGCCGGCTGAGCCGTATAAGGTTAAAGTATTACCCACCAATGTGCCCATAAGCAGTCGAAGCACAACACCTGTGCCAAGTGCACGAACAACAACTACGACAGCAACACTATCGTCAGCGCCAATTGTTGTACAACAAAAAGCTGCACCGCCAACAACAACAGCAACAACTGCTAGAACGCAAGTAATTGAGGGTGTTCCACAGACATCCGTTTGAGTAACGCATCTCTAAGTCGATTAGTTCTTTTTGTATGATCAGATGTTACGTGTACATTTGGACGTACATATTGGAACTGATCTATTTAGAGTACCATATTGGGATAGCTATACATAAGTGTTCGTTTAACTTTTGTTTTTTAATATTAGATTAATTTTAAGCGCGATAACGACATGAAAATGTGACGTAAGTGACGTTTCAAATGTAGGTTTCATATTTATTACGAGATTTTTTTATGCGTCACATTAATTTTATTCCATAATAGCATATAGTCAACGGATCTAGAAATTTTACAAAACTCCAACGAGGAAAGAATGAACGGATTTTGACCAGCTCATCATTCATTTGGAATTTATTCTAATCTCTTCGAAATGTCTTTATTTTATATCACTTCATTTCAGTTTTCGTAATTACAATAGGCACTAATCACTTTAATACACACTGTTATTAACATTTACTTTAGTTTGTCTTTACTGGACCAATACATTTTATCCAACTTTTAGTACTACAACTTTTTGCACTGTGGTCAAACCAATATTGAACTGATTTTTCGTAAGTAGCAACTTTAATACTTGCTGATGGTGAGAATTGACAGTCTGTTAACTGTTCTTAGATCAGATAGAAAGCAATTTCGAACATAAAGCACCACAACACGAAAGTTTATTGTAGTAGATAATGGTACAATTTTGACTTACTTAAAATTCATTGCTTGCTTTTAGACTTACTTCAATTTGTTTCCCTTTAAAATCGGTTTATTCTTTTCTTAAGTTAATGACTAATTGTAAATGGAAAGTTGTAAATTATAACTAAGTTATCTAGAAATTTAAGATATAGAATTAGACAATCAATGCGGGTCTTTAAGATCTCATATGAACAAGTTTTGCAAATATTTTAATTAGTTTAAAATATCGTATGTACCGTATATATTTTAAGTATCGACCAATCAAAAATTTTAGAGGTTAAAACGCCTGCTTTTTGTATATGTACATGATAGCGAATAAGAGATTCCTTTGAAAACACCTTTGTGCTGCCATGCCAGGCCAATCTCAGGTAACTTCACATCATCTCCATACGGATTTTACTTGCTGCTAATGAATTAAACACTGTTACCAAGCATTATTCTTGGAATAATTTCTCCACACGAAAACCTTAATTTATTGGGATAATCGTAGATAATATATATGGCCTTTGCCTATTCAAATTGACCATTTTTATGCAAGATTTATTTATCTATGTACATATATATAATATTAATATAATTATATTTAAATTTGTGAGATAAGTGCCTCGACAAAATTTTGAAACATAATTAAATAGGAATATAATGTATGTTTAAATTAATAAAATATACCTTTAAAATATTTTTTAATAAAATTTTATTAAGACTTGAATTAATTTTGTGTAAATTTATTTAAAACAAATTTATGTTTGCTTAATTATCAGAAATGTCCGTCCAATTATTACATTATAAGAAGTTCTATACAGTCCATGTCTGACTTTGTAAATAAATTTAAAAGAACTTATGAATTAAATATGTTTTATTTTGTTGTCTATACCTTTTAAGTTTATTCTGTATACTATTTTATTAAGCTTCATTCTTATTGCATTTCGTACATTTACTCATAAATTTTTGTTTTAGTTTTAACTGCTTTATGTTTAATAACATATAATAAAATTTTTAAATTAATATTAAATCATCTAAATTTTGTGCTTGTATTTGTTGGCTTTGTGTTTTTGTTGTCCCCACGGCAAAGAAGAGTTTTTCAATATCCAATCAAACTTTCAGTTGGATTTGATTGAGAGTTTGAAAAAAATGTGGGGTCGTTTTTGCAAGCGTCACGCTTGGTGTATTTTACTTGTTTTTTTATATGAAGCTACCGTCACATATGGGAGGGGGGTTCATTTTAGCGAATTTAACGTCACGGAGTTTATGGACATCCCCTTAACTTCAGAAAATGTTGGAAATCTGTCTAGAATTGAAGGACCATGTTCATTTACTTTAATACCTACGTGTACTGTACATTTTGTCATTGTAATGAGCAAGTTTATTGAATTACATATTTTTTGCTTTTGTTTGATTCAATATTAAAAATTACTTAAAACTTAAAAAAAATGTAAATGAGATAAAATAATCATCCGTATTTTCCATTATATCATACATAACTATCCCATCTATTCTTCGTTTGGTAGCATTATCCTCCTTTTTAAACCAAAAATTTCAAAAACTTCCGTACCTCCTCTTTTGCCTGAATCCTCTTTTCATCCTCCAATCATCCTCTTTTTCTATCGGATATGCCCCATCTCGTAATTTTTAGCAATCCGAAATTCAAAAATTGTACGATGCAACTGTTAACTTGCCCCAGTTGGACAAGAAGTTTGGCTTCATGAAAAACTATTGTACGCAAAGTAAACCTCAGCGATGGGTCGAAGTATTCGACTATTTAAATAGCTGAAGTTGCAACTACGAGGACATGAATCGAATAATTAGATGCCTGCCCGACTCAACAACTTCCCCCGAAAGAGTTTTTTCTGCAATGAATATGAGGTGGACGACAGAGAAAACGCAGCTACAGTCAGGGCACTAAGAGCCATTCTGACCCTTAAAGTAAGCTGGAATATGTCGTGCCTGGACTTCTATTCGCTTATCACATCGCAGCCAGATATGCTTCGCCAAATATCATCGACAACAAAATATACTAGTTATGTGTCCACCGGCGACCAAAAAGTTGTCGAAGATGAAGAACTTGGGGGAAATGGAATAAGAATAAGGAATTAGAGATAAGAGACAATGTACATATATTATTAATTTAAAAACGTTTCTCGTTAAATATATTAATCCTCCATTGACTCTTCTTCTAACAAAAAACCTCCTATTTGGAAAAATTTGGAGAAAAAACCCTTTTTTTTAGAAAATTTAGATGGCCGTTCAAGTCTGAGGTTATTTTGTCTTTTTCGACCACCTCGGATTTTTTCACGCCACCCGATTTCCGCATGATTACAGGTATTATTTGTACGATTTATAAAGTTTTTTACAAGGCACCTTTCAAGAAAAGTGGTAAAACGGTTTCTATGGAGTTTTTTTTATGGAGAGTGTACTGCGCAGTGAAACAAAATTTATTTGCATTTCCGAAAGTACCTATACTTCTAGCAGAATCCAAATATAGAAAAAGAGACGATGATAAAAATTAAAACGACTCAGAAACGATAGTTAAAATGCCACCGAGAGTAGGGGTGAATAAACTCATTTTCCTTTCGTTTTTATATCATAATCTTGAAATATGAAACCTCCTAAGGGGCGAATCTGAAATTGGGTTTTCTAAAATGTCAGGATTCTACTGCTCCACGCACCATGCAGGAAGCAACTTATTATCAGTCTTAAATATATAGATTTTCTCAGATTTTTTGATAAGCCAAAGATTTCCCCAACAAAAATAAATAAAATAGAAAAACTGAATATTCATGCAGAAAGTTTTCCCAATGTTTGAAGATTAAAAAACTCAAAATCGAAAAATTCGAGATGCTCCCTATCCTGAGATATTGAATTTTTATGTCTCAGAAACCAAACACAAAAAAACAATTCTAAAACCGGATTCGAAATCACTATCGTTCAAAAATTCAATGGGAGTTATCGTGAATAAATATTCCCGGGGAATTTTCTTAGACTGTCGTGCATTCTCTATTGCAGTTTACGAAAATTCCCCGGGAATCTTGATTCACGATAACCCCCAATATCTCCTGATGGGGAGCACTTAAAATTTTCCAATTTTGCAATTTTTTTAATCAAAATTCATTGGGAAAACTTTCTGAAACGTTCAGTATTTTTTTTTTTTTTTTTTTTTTGGTACGCGAAAACTATGGCGTATCAAAAAATACCAAATTTCTGGGATTTTGATCATATAAAGGGTGTTTTTTAAAGCCTGATGGAACTTGAAATTGTATACTCAGAAAATCTCTACATTTTAGGCTGATAATAAGTTGCTTCCTGCACGGTGTGGCCAGTGCACGTGAAATTGAGTTTGTACGTACATATTTGCAGTTTAATTAATTAAACAGACCCACAAAAAAAAAAAAAAAAAAAATACATCAAATATTGTCATTTCCGACGTATTCTTCGATGCTGTATTCGAATGTGGCCATATATTGGGTGTTGGAATTAATTTTAAAGGTTTCCCACAAATTGCGTTTGGTTGGAACGAAAGTCGACATGTTCACAGAGAAAAAAATATATGTTGTTTACACTTCAGTGGAATGACACATACTGAAAATTAAGCTTAGACAATGTGCTTTGAAATGAATATAGTCACAGGTGTGCCCGATGCGATCTATTGATAGTTACGTCATCTCTTAGAAAACCTTTAAAACTAATTCCAACACCCAATAGTTGGTCTGTCATTTCGGGATCAAAAGATATCCTAACGCAAAAGTGCAGACCAAAAAAATTTTCGATATTTTTTGAGTATATAACAAGGCAAGGTTACATTTAGTAAAGGGTGTTTTTTTTAAGACTGTTAGAACTTCAAATTGTAACAAATAAGAAAAAAAAATAAATTTTGATGAACATTTTTTTGTTATTTGTTTCAATACACTCTAATAAATCATCATAAATAGACGAACGCTTAAACAAAGCTACGAAATTATCAGAATTTACTTTGAAAATAAGTCGTCGATTCGTTTAATTAAGTAGTCTTCGTGATTATTATGACGCACACAATTGTCCAATCGCCCAAAATAATTTTCAAATGTTAAAGCCATGCATTGATCTTCCAAATAAAAAAAAAATTTTGATTTGTACTATTTTTTACAATTTCAAGTTGTATCGGCCAACGAAATTAATCATATTTTCTCTAAAAATGTTCATGCCTATTATTGAAACCGGCGGATCTGAACTCGCGTGAGTTTATCCGATCCGCAGCCATCCGCAGCGAGTAGTAAGACATATTGTGAGGTAGGGATGGCCCAATCGAACGTTTCTGTTGTGCTGGCGTTGGTGCTCAACATTTTGGAAAACAATTTGTCATTTTTTCAACAATTAGCTCAAATTGATTCCTTGTTGTTATGCGTTCCCTAGGAATTTAATAATTTCAATCATGTATTTGAAGTAACAATTAGTAATTTTTTCTTTTTCAATTTACGGTTTGTTTAAACTCATTTTCAGAATTGATTTAAAAAAATGTTCTAACACAAATACGCAACGTTTTTAATGCGGATGGCAGTCACTATAATTTGAATGAAATAGCGGTTTCAGTAATAGCTGTCTTATCCGCAAACTGTATTACCGACTCCAACGAATTTACACGTATCCGTGTAGCGTTTTCAATAATATCATATTCTAAACGAATCCCTCCGCACTAGATCCGCCGGTTTCAATAATAGGCATGGTTATTTAAATTTGTTATGTCGGAAAAAAATCAGGTATCGATACAATTCAAAATGGGTTTTGAAGGAAAAGACTACCTTCAACTAACCTTTAAAATAAAAAAAGTGTTTTTGCACTTTTTATTTAGGATACCTCGAATTCGTAATACAGTAATTCTGAGGTCAGATTCGTATTCAGTATCGAAAATTCTGTAGTTCTGCGTCATAATTAAAAATCCAAATGTGACGCGTCCTAACAAAATATATCATATCTTGCCAGGTTAAAATTTTCAGTGCAGGAACCAATTTTGTTCATTTATAATAAAACGTGAGCCAATTCATATTATGACATCACTTTTGCCCCAAAACGGACTTACTCCATTATTCAAAGATCGGCACATATGTATCAAGATCAACTAACAAATGAAATAATTTTAGCCGCTAGATAGCATAAAAATTTATTTTTCAAAATCTCTACCTCTACTAAAATCTACTATTGCCAAACTTTAACCTTAATTATCTCTAAACTATCATTCAAAACGCCATAACTTCGCGAATTTAATACATTTTAGAGCAATTCTTTCTTCGTTTACTTCAGAGTTTTATCCTTTATCCAATCGTTTAAAAACTTAAATTTGACCTCTGGTCCCTTTTGTCACGACGCGTCACAAATATATAAGTTAAAATTTCGTGAAAAGGTGCAGAAAAGATTTTGTGGTTTAATTTTTTTTTTTTTTTTTTACGGACAGACAGGAACATTTCTGCGTACCCAGTTTTTATAAATATTTATACATCTGAGAACAAAAATGAAAAACATCTTAAGTCGACTTTAAAAAAATTTAGACACATTGTTAAGATCTCAATGGAAAATAGATTTAAATTTAATTAAAATACCATTTCGTTTAAATATACATAAGTATAAAACTAAACACTTAAAATCCAGAAGTACGCTATATTTGTAAGTATAGCTACAAAGTAAACCACAAGAAAAATTGGGTTTTTTTTATAAAAAATTCAATTACATTATTAATGTTAGACCCAATTTATAAATAAAGTGAAGCGGCAAACACAATATCCCTCTTTAATAAACGAATACCTTCTGAAAATTTATTTTCCAATTCAGTATTTCCAATCGTTTTAGCTGCCTGACACATTTGACGCAGTAGCTCCTCCAAACGACGCATACACCGAATTATTGAACCTTCGAATATATCTGTCATTTTACATACACTCAAGAAGGATGCGCCCTTGCACCAAGCCAGCACCACATCCATAAGAAATGGTTTAAACTTTTCCACATAATTCTCTTCGTTGAGTTCCAATTTGCACTCGTTCGATATTTTGGCAATACGACGTGCCAAATCTTGCATAGAACGTAGTGGTCCTGATAATTCTTCTGTTGATTTTATCGCTTCCGAAGATTTTTCATCGCAAACAAAACATGAAAGTAAAGACACACTTTGTGCTGTCGTCAAGTTATTAAATACACCATTGAATATCATCTCAGTCATCAATAATTCATCCGCTGAGCTCAATTCACATGCGACGCGGCCTTTGAATTCAATAACGTCTGCTGCAGTGCAATATTCCATGCGACGTAATACACGTTTTCGATATTTAAGCTCGTCCATTTGCAACAAACTGCGTGCTTCTTTGAGCTTAGCTTTAGCACTTTTAAGTTCTTCTAAGGCTTTTAGTTTTTGCGTATATTTTTCGTATATTCTGTCAAGTTCTTTTGAATTATGTAATGGGTGAGCAAAAAGACGTTCTTCAAATTTATCAATGGAATCGACAATTTGTTTGAATTCCGCGTCTTTGATATGCATTTCCGATATAGGATTAAGTAATGGGGGTCCTTTTGGAAAACGTTTTTTGACTTCTGCTATAGTTTTTAAGACACTGCGACGGTTATCAGCTGGACGTAGATCGTTGGGATAATAAACACGTAAAGAAGAAATTTGAGATATTAATTTGTGTACAACAGGTACTACCTCCATATTGCCTTTCTTATCGGGTGTACATGGCTTGGGTTCATCTGCTTTTGCCGATTCTTCTGTTACATGTAATAGAACATCCACTATGACACTTGTTTCGGATTTTAAGGGATTACGATTATTACTAGCTTGCTTTTTGAAATTAACCACAATGCCCCAATCGAATTCATCTGTATCATTTTTGACCTTTATTAAGCGTCCTGGTTGTAAAAATGGAATTAAATAATCGGGTTTTGTTATCCAACTACGAAACTGCTTGCCGAACGTGTCTAATTGTTCTCTTATATGATGATAGGAAGCAACACTATGCTCCTCGGTTATTTTTATTTTATCCAGTTCTTTTTGCTTTTCCTGAACTTTATTATATAAATCTGGTATTGATGATTGATTTTGAAATTGGAAAAATGAGCGTTCAAGCATATATTCAGGGTTTATCTCCTCCACACGCAACAAATTTAGTACCATATTATAAGTAAGATGAAAAGCTGAATTAATAGGGTCAGCTTTGCCTTGCACAATACCACGTCCGACAGCTGGTGAAACCATTTCATCTATCATCAGTATTACAATACCTTTGTCATCAAGACCACGACGACCTGCACGACCAGCCATTTGAATGTATTCGCCAGAGGAGATCCATCTGAAAAATTCTATATTGAGCATTTAGTTTTACATTGGAAAGAGTAAAATGTTACCTAAAGTCTTTGCCATCAAATTTTCTAGGTGCTGTAAATAGCACAGTACGCGCTGGCATGTTCAGGCCCATAGCAAATGTTTCAGTTGCGAACAAGGCTTTAAGCAAACCTTCACCGAAAAGAATTTCAATAATTTCTTTAAGGATGGGCAATAAGCCACCATGATGTATTCCAATGCCGCGACGAAGCAGTGGTAAAACATTTTCAACTTGTGGTAATTGTCTGTCTTCTTCTGACAGCACGTCTAGTGCATTATTAAAAACTTCGTCAACCAGTTTCTTTTCCTCGGCAGTGTTAAAATCCAATTTTGCCATTTGCATTGCATAGACTTCGCAATCCTTTTTACTGAATGAAAAAATAATTACTGGCGCGAAGTTACGTTCCATTATCATTTTTACAATTTTAAAAATGTTTGATTGTCCAGCATTCACACCTCTGATGCCTCCTTTGCGACCTTTTTGATCACCTTTGGCAGCTTCACCTGAACAAAAAAAAGTAAAGGTATGTTTCTAAATTAAATGCAAAAAATAATCTTTTATAAAAGAAAATAATCATATAAATAGGCTAAAGAAATCGGTTCAGCCCCTTTTTCTATTCCTTAATATCAACATATCGTTTTTTTAAAAGTGGGCGGTGCCACGCCCCTAAATGAAAAAATTTTCTCACGGCCCAAACACTAAGGAACAATAATAACACTCTAGTGTTAATAAATAATTGAAAGGAGTGCGTCTTACCTGAATTTGTCAGCACTCCCATGGCAGTAGTAAAATTATCCTCCTTAAATTGTCCTTTCTCGTCAACAATCAAATGAATGCCATCGCCACCAGCAGGAAAAATGTAATGCTGTAATGGCGTAGGTCGATAATCGGTGTATACCACGTGACAAGGTTGCTTATGCAAATGACAAACCCATTCCGCAAATTGACGTGCATTCGGAATAGTAGCAGATAAGAAAACATATCGAACATTATCTGGTAACAATATCAGGGTTTCCTCCCATACGACACCGCGTTCCTTATCACGCATATAATGAATCTCGTCAAAAACAACCCAGCCAACCTCACGCATTATCTCTGATCCACGATATAACATATTACGCAAAATTTCCGTAGTCATTATAAGGCACGAGGCCGAGGGGTTTATAGTCACATCACCGGTTACCAAACCAACATCCTTAAATTCCTCACTAAATTCACGATATTTTTGATTTGACAACGCCTTAATAGGGGTGGTGTAAATAACGCGCTGTTTTGCATTCAGTGATTTGGCTATGGAGTATTCGGCCACAACAGTTTTGCCAGCAGAAGTATGTGCTGAAACAAGCACACTCTGATTGTTGTCAATACACAATATTGCCTCTTTTTGGAAGGGATCCAATACGAATGGGTAGGTCTTAGAAGGTGCACTAGTGATCGGTTTTAATGGAATATACTCATGCCCAGGATAGACAGCCACTTCATGAGTGCACGATTCCGGCGAATCAATGACATGCACTGAAATGCGTGTACGCAGCGCCTCAACGCAAATATCATCTAGAATTGATTCCGTTGCTCTGGTCTTTTTTTGTGGTTCATTTTCATCATCACCGTGGGGTCGCTTTTCAGTTGTAGATGTAGATGTGCTACAATATACCAACTGATTAGTACCATGTACACGAGAGTATTTAGGACTTACTTTTTATCGGAGTTCTCAGCGGGTGTCCCTAGTGCAGCCTCTTCAACCACGGGATCTGCTACATTGCCGACAGCATTTTCATCATCAAAACAATTGAATAAATCATCTACGTCCGTCATAGTGTAATCACTTTCACGGAAACTTATTATTTTAAGCAATATATAGTTAAAATAACTTAAAATTTATGTAAAAAAAATGTATTTTTGGTCCTTATACAAAATCGGCAAAACGTGAACGCGTTTTTCTATGAACTGTCATAATTTTGGAAAACAGAGCTGCCACCTACATCAATATGAAATATAAGTTACAAATTCAAACACATCCAATTGACAGTTCAATTCAATCAATATCGAAAGACCCATGTGGATAACAAATAATGTTGCATGGCTCTGTTAAAGATGTTTTTGGTAATAAAAGATTATGTTTCCAATTTTCTCATTCACACACAATGTAGTTTCTCATAAAAAAATACAAAGATATTTAGCGAAATTAGTTGTGTACATAAGTTTTTAAAACTTTGTATGACGATCCATTTTCTATACAAACTTTAAATACGCTTTTTTTGGCGTAATCGGTGTATCCCTATGAAATTTAGTTGCAGAGATATAGAATCGAAAAGCAACTTATCTCCATGTTTTATTCCAAATTCAAATAGTTAAAAAAATCAAGCATTGCAACAACAAAATCTCTTACAAATGATTTTCACAAAACAACTTAAGTTGACATAAGTAAAGGGTTTTTTTCTTCACGAAATATCTTAAGTCAAGGTAAGGTACAGGTTAGATTGCAAAAAAAATTTCACAAAAGCACTTCCTCGAAATAAGTTGCTTTTCCTATGGAAATATTTGACAAAAATATCTGTCTCAAATTTTATTAAAAACTATTGACCTTACGGAACAAAATTTAATGGAAAATATTTGTTAGTGTTCGTGTTTAATAAAAAACTTCTGCATTTGTTTCAATTCCTACACAAAAATAATTGAGAAGCATCAAAGTAGATACAGCCATATCTAAATTGGAGCGTTAGACGAGCGTCAGCGTAATTTAACCTTCTCTCTTTCAATTGAAAGGGCTGTCCATAAACTCCGTGATGCTAAAATTCACTATATTGAACCTCCTCCTCCCCCCTATGTGACGGTAGCTTCATATAAAAAATAAATAAAATACACCAAGCGTGACGCTTGCTTGAACCCCCTCCCCCCCAAGGAGCGTCACGGAGTTTATGGACAGCCCCCGAAATATAAGTACTTCAACTTCGTCCGTTTGTCCAGTGTGACCATGATTCAATAAAAATGGTTATGGCAAGTTGTCAAAATAAAAAATGGAACCCTGACATCAATATGAAATATATTTACAAATACAAACACATCCAATTGACAGTTCAATTCAATCAATATCGAAAGACCCATGTGGATAACAAATAATGTTGCATGGCTCAGTTAAAGATTGGAGCGTCAGCGTTATTTTACTGTCAAAAATTTCTCATATACATACAATTTGTATGGCGCATACCGAAATTGCCAACGCTCAACGCTCAGCTATTCGAAATTCTAATTTTGACAAAGTGTTATGGAGTGAAGTTAGCTGCAGAAAAGTAAAAAAAGGAACAACAATATGATTTTTTCAAACAAATGACTTTAACGCAACGCTTTTTATTTCGGTATGGCGCTTGACGCTATTGTGTAACGTTAAATAACGCAACGCCTGACGCTCCAATTTAGGTATGGCAATAATTCAACCATAGGCGTTTTTTTTTTTTATTTATGAAACACACTTGAACATTTTTCCATCGAAAGCCGGTCAAACTACCAAAAAATTCAAATAAATTATTAAATTTATTTTATTTTACTTCAAAATAACTCAAATCAATTTTGTTCTTATTTTACTTTATTTATTTTTCTACTTTCAAATGTCTATTTTGATGTGCTCCGTCTTTTACTCTGAACGCTCCGTCGTTTCATTCTGAGCTCATAGAGCGCGCTCTGATTTCACTCTGAACAAAAAAAGAAACACAAATTTTATGCTCTGATGTCTCTAAACAAAAAAAAGAAACACAAATTATTTTTTGACAACTCAGACTCTACTCCGAACGAAAAAAGAAAAACGCCTCATGAGTGTGACATTGACACTGTGCACATGGTTGAATTACCCTGGTTGCTGCGATAACAAATGCTGCTTCATCTTAAACTACGAAAATGTCAATGCATACACGTAAATATTTATTTTGTGTGATACTGTACAGCAATGTCATAAATGGCTTGACGTTTAAAACGTCAGATTTTAAGTTTTTTTCTTCATGTGACAGATAAATTGGTGCTGGTCGTTCTGAAACTTATTTTATTTGGTCAAAGACGTATTTTTATTTAACTTTTGTGCCGTTCATAGAAAAACGCAAAACATAAAATGGCTCAAACTGGAGGTGTTAAGCCCATGGCTATCGCTGGGCGTATGGTGCGCGAACGCGAACGTTTAGTTGGAATGTCCAATGAAGAACGTGCATGGCGCAAGCAGTGGCTGAAAGACCTGGAGTTGCATCATGGACCACGTAAAGTACCAGCCTTAGAATTAGAACTTACCAATCCCATTAAACGGTTCTATCGTGCTCCCTTGGATAAACTCTGTGAAGTGCTTACGCCAACGCTGGTAAGTGGTCAAGATCCTAAGTCTATGTACTGTACCAGAATTATGTAACAACATTAAAAAACATTGCATACATATGTATTTTTTTTTAATTTTTCTAATTTTTAAGGGATTTCAACGAGCACATATAATTAGATTTTGGGCTGGAAAAGCCGCAATAGCATTGACTGTGATTTACGCTGGAGCCTACTACTTTAAATACAACCAAAATGTAAGTATCAATATAAACTTTTTGTATTTTGTTACGTATATTATTGCTTTGTGTTTAAATGTAAATATACCTATAATCCCCAAGTCATTTGACCTCTTTAAATGTAATGTTGATCTAATGCTTAAAATTCATTACAAAAAGTACAATTAAGTGCGGAAAGGGTTGAACTTGGAGTGGAAATCCTGTAGTGGAAAGATTTTCAATATCATTAAATTGATTTGGTGGTAATGAATAATTTTCATTATCACTTATTCTATTGAAAGTGGAAATTTTCATTAAAGTTTAATTAAATGAAATTTTCAATGATGCTTCATTGAATTTAATGAAAGTGAGATTTTATTTCATTGTAAAGAAACTTTTCATTAAAGCTTCATTAAATTCAATAAAAGTGAAAATTTGTTTAATGATGCGTTTAATGAAACTTAAAAAGAAGATTTTCATTAAAGTTTCATTAAAATCAATGACATACATTTTCCCTTTAAATAGATTTAGTGATAATGGTAAATTTTTCATTACCAGTAAATTATTTGTTGATAGTGAAAGAAATTTCACTACCACTAAATTTAGTAGAATTTTTATTGAAAATTGTTAACTAAATTTAGTGATAATGTAAAACTTCTCGCAAGCACTAAATTTATTTTTTGATAGTAAAAGAATTCTCACTAACACTATATAAATTTATTAAATGTGAACATTTTTGCACTCGCACTAAATTCTGTGAATATTAAATTTTAATGCAAAACCCCCTAGCTTGCGCTAATATATTGTAAAATCTTGATATCGAATGTGACTATTCGTCGATAAATCATAAAATATAAAGTTTATAAAACTTTAAAAGCATTGCTCTCTATGCAAACTCTTTACATAAATTGAAACTAAGTCCAGTGAAATAAAACTCTGATCAAAAAAATTAGAGCCAGCGGTTTTTTGATCGGAATCGATTTATTTTGGGGTTTAAAAACAAATGCTAAAAGTCGACATCGATATCACTTCCGCATAAAAGGTTATTCAAGCTCAAAGATCGCGAAAATAAGTTTCTTGCAAATATCTCGCTAAAGATTACTTCTGCAGAAAAATTTAATTTAATTCACAATTCTGTAGCTCATTAAATTTCCTATTTACATCCATTACTATTCACACTTGTATGCATTAAGATATCTCCTTAACTTTTAATTGTTGTTAAGCGTGGATTAAAGAAATAAAACATTAAATTTTAACTGTAATCTGTATTTGTTTAGATTTTAATTAGTTTTAAATTTCTTTTAAATTAAATAACTCCTCAGCACAAGTGCATTGTGTCACTAATTACATACATATGTATTACTGCATAATTTATCGTCCATTTATATAATATGAATTCCATTCTAATAAAGGATTGGACGCGCAAAGGCGGCTGGCGAGTAATAACTTCACGACCGGTTTGCAATCCAGGCGATCCAGGATTTCCAAAACTTTCAGAACGTTCACAAGGTGGAGACTACGCTGCCAGAGGCTTCAAACAATCTCCTATATAAATTTAATACGTTAATCGATTTTCAAAAGTTAATAATCATTTGTTAGTGAAAACATTTAAAAATAGTGAAATATAAAAATAAACTGATATTGGAGAAACTTTCAATAAACATTGCCTGTCAAGCTGTTATTTTCAATTTTAGCATTACAATAATTTTCGCTTAGTTGTACAAAATATATTTTCGTGTGTGTGTGTACGTGTATGCATTGTTTTTGTTTGCATTCGCTTTTTTTCTAGGTAATCTTATTAATGCCCTACAATCAGTTAAATTTTTGCTTGTACAGGTTATAAGTTCCTTTAATTGTTTCGCTTTTCTAAATTCTACAAATGAAGCTATTAAATTCAATTTAAACCAAAAAATCAATTCTCTTATCAATGGCTATTTATCAACAAAGTGTTAAATGTTTAATGTTCTTTAATTTGAGCACAAATTAATAGTAAATATTGTATATACCAGAAAAGTATTTCTCTCAGATTCGGTAATTTTATAAATTTAATTTTTTTACTGAGTTAATTCTGAAGTGTAACGTAATTATTGTAACAAAGTAACCTATTACTTTTTTTTTCTTATAACTGAAATTGTACTGTATTGGGTAATTTATGTTTGGTTGGCAGTTCGAGCATGCTAAATACAATTGGATGTCGAAAAGTGTTTAACAAATGAACCGTGTGTTATTGTTGTAAATCTTAAAAATTATGTCAACAATGAATCCACATACATTATTATAATAAAAGAACAAAATAGCTTCATTATGGTGTTTAAAGATTTTTCTTCCTTAAAATGCTATCGTTAATACCACAATTTAACAGATATTTTGTACAACAGGCGTTGATAGATATAAGTTAGTGAAATTATACAAATCTCGATCGCTATTTGCTATTGAAATAATGCCCGACGTGCCCAATTTTTGTTGTAATCGTAGAGTAAAAATGTGTAGTCATGGCTTATAAAGTTAAGTTTAAAATTTAATTATAATAACCGTTCAATTGAATAAAAAGTCCGCGGAGTTGTGTATATAGTTTTGATGTACATATATTACCTTCGTCATCTGTAATATATGATACATTTGTAATACAATAAAATCGAAAAGAAATCAGGCGAGTAGAATCAAAACCCGGTAAGTGATTTTATAAAAATAAAAATGCAAAAAACTTAGACAGAGTAAATTATAAACTTATCCACTATTATTTATAATAGGAAAGCATTTATTATAAACTAGGGAACAAGTCAAGCGTTGCTCCCAAAGCCAAATTTATTTTTTTTGCCAAAATATGGCTTTGGAAAGTAATTACAACAACAAAAGCAAAAACAAAAAGTGTCGCTCAGATCTGGTTTCGGAGATATAGCAATCGGAAGATCGTGATATAGCTTTTATAAAAACAAGTATAAGTTCTGAGTCCCTTGATGGTTATCAAAAATTTTGGTGTCATATGAAAGGTATTATAACTAGCTACCAAATTTTTATACAAAAGTTTTAAATCCGAGTTTTAGGTTTCGATATATGGCGATTTTAAGATAATTTTGACCAGGTTTTTTTAAAAAAAACACTATTTTTTCCAAAAAACGTCTCATCAATCCATAATTTTTGTAACAAAATATGAAAGGCCAATCTATTTTCTTTTATTAACTATGCCATTTGTATCTGATTTCCTATATTTGTAAGGTTTTTCCAAAAAAAAATAAAGAAAAAAAAAAATAGAAGAATTAAAATTTGTATTTTTTTTTATAAGATGTCTTCATCTACAACAATATCATCATCATCGTTCTCTGCTTCATAGGAAACGACTTTATGCAACTCTCCCTCATATTTTAAAAATCCTCCATTGGCTCAACCCCCTCTGCTTTTCACTTTTTAAGGAACATGAATTTTGCAATATATCCTTCGTAAAATCGTTTTCTTCTGTTAAATACATGCAAAGCGTTTTTGACATATCGCCACAGACCCTTAATCGTATTTGTGTGGTCATCAGTTACTGGATCTTTAAAAGAAATTGAGTGGTTCACCGTTAGGGGGTTAAGACCTTCTTTTTGTAATAAGTTATATAACCTGACTGAATAATTTGCAAAAATTTCCAAAAAAGAAAGCGCCGCAGGCGAAAAATTGTTATTAAAAATTTCGCGCGAAATTTTTAATAACAATTTTTCTCTTTTGCAATAAAGAGTAGTAGTAAACCTCACGGTTTTGAATAAAAATTTTCATTTTGTTGTGGTTGATAGTGGTGTTGTTGATAGTAATGTTGTTGTTGTTGTTGTTAGTAGTAGTTTTGTTGTTTTGCTAGTGTTGTTGATGTTGTTAGTAGTGTTGTAATTTTGTTAGTGTTGTTGTGTTGTTCTTGTTGTTGCTGCTGTTGTTGTTGTTATTGGTGTTGTTGATGTTGTTAGTGTTGTGTTTTTTGTTTTGTGAGTGTTGTTGTTGGTTGTATTGTTGGTGTTGTTATTGTTGTGGTGTCATTGTATTTGGTAGTGGTGGTGTCGTTGTTGTTATTATAACGACTCGAACGCCAGGCCAGATATTGTCGTCAAGGTTGCTATTCCTGGCCCCCCAATAGGATGGTCTCTCTGAGACATTGCTGTTGTTGTTAGTGGTGGTGCTGTTGTTGTTTTTGTTAGCGCTGCTTTTGTTAGTGGTGGTGTTGTTGTTGTAATATTTGCTAAATTTCATGAAAATTTCTTTAGCTTAATTTGTGTTTTTCTATAAAATATGCCCTAATAATGCAAATTCAGCTTTAAATGGAATACCTTATGAAGGAAAATAGATAAGGCTTCCATATTTTGTTTCTACAGCTATAGGTTATTAAGGTATTTTTTTAATTTATAATAGTTTTTTAAAAAAAAAACTGGTCAAAATTTTTACAAAATCACCATTTTTTGAAAACCATAGCTTGGATTTTAAACTTTTTCGAAATAATTTTGTAGCCAGTTAAAATATCTTTCATATAACATCAACATTTTTGAAATCCATCAAGGGATTCAGAACTTATATCGGTTTTTATAAAAGCTATATCCCGATCTTCCGATGACCATATCTCCAAAACTAGGTCCGAGCGACACTTTTTGATTAAACATTTTTTGTAAGAATTATAACTTTAACAAGAAAAGTTTGGTTTAAACCAAATTGGGTTCTGGGAGCAACGCTTGACTTTAGCCTAAACTAGTATATCCCGGCTTCACTTAGCAAATCTCATCCATGTACACCAAATAGTTTCAGAGATATGATGAATTTCCGGGGCGTGGCACCGCCCACTTCACTAACCTCTAATTTTCTGATACTAATATCGATACGAACTTGAGTTACCAACTTTTTACGGGACAGCGTTTTTCGAAATCTACACATTTGGTTCCATCTTGTGTCAAATTTTGGTACCTCTAGCTTGAAATTTGAAGGCCTCGAAGCTACTTTTGAAGTCACAACCTAAATTTATTTTATATAGGTTTTCATACAAAAAAAAAAAGTTAAAATACAAAAATGCTCATTACTCAAAATTACGATTTTCGAGTTACCAACTTTTACGTTGGACGTATCGATATTCTGTGAAAAGTTCATTACCAACTTTTACGTTGGACGTATCGATATACTGTGAAAAGTTCATTAAAATCAATAACGCTAGAAAAATTTTTGGAAATAAAGCCAAATGAATCTCAATACAAAAATCTGGAGTTATTTCCATTTTGTTTTGAAAATAAAGCCAAAAACATTTCTAGCGTTTTTTTCAAAAGTAATGTGGCTTACAAAAAGTAAAAATTGCCATAGGAAATAAAGCCAGAAAAATTTTTGGAAATAAAATCAAAAAAAGTCCATACAAAATTCTGGTGTTTTTTCCATTTGGCTTTATTCCCAAAACAAAATGGAAATAAGGCCAGAATTTTGTATGAAGGTTTTTTTAACTTTATTTCCAAAAAATTATCTAGCGTTATTTTTTATGGCATTATTTCTTATTTCCTGCAACATTATGTATTTTCTGGCTTTATTTCCAAAAAAATAGCTGGAGTTATTTCCGGGAGCCCTAATTTTTGAATCGTAGACTAGCATATCCTGGTGTGCGTTGCTTCACCTTGTCCTTGTATGGGGGCGTGGCAACATCAACTTTTGCAATGGTTATTTTGAAAAAACGATCTTTTTAATTTTTGATAAATCGTTATATCTCGAAAACTTTAAATGAAATTGAAAACTCAAGTACAACAGTTTTATCGGTTGTTAAAATACCTTTTATTTTTAAAATTTTTTTAAATCCATCTAGGGGTTTCCAATTTATAACGGCTTTCATCTTTAGATGGGTCCGATAGCTTCGGCATCAAATTCGAGCGACACTTTTTGATCACATATTCATTCTTAGGATTTTGTATTTGATAAGAAAAATTTTGTTCATAAATTTTAGCGAATTAAGCCGTAATCACGACACTGTGGTCTTGAAGCACCGGCAAGTTTTGATTAAATACACCCTAAAACTAGTTCTGTACAAATGTTGTAAATGTTTTCAGAACTTAATCCTGCTAAGCCCTGAAATCATACCAGATCCTGATTTTAAAAAGAGGTCGAAAAACGGTACACCAGAAAAAAAATCAACAAACCAAAACAAAAATAGACATTTTTGATGTATGTATTGGGTGTACAACTTAAAAACCGGAATTTTTTAGCGAAAATTGATGCTTTATTGTGGAAAAATGTTACAATATATTTTATTCAAAGTATTGTCCATTGGAAGCTACAACATTTCCCCATCTTTCAGGCAATTTATGAATTCCATCCCAAAAAAATTGCGCCAGCTTGGCGGCCAAAAATGAATCTATCCAATTTCGGATGCCTTGCTCTGATGTGAAGCGTATTTCGGTGAGGGCGTTTTGCATCGAGCGAAATAAATTAAAGTCAGACGGAGCAAGGTCCGGAATATAAGGCGGGCGAGCCAAAACTTCCCATTCACTATTTTCCAAATAGTTTTTCACGGGTCTTGCAACATGCGGCCGAGCGTTGTCATGATGAAAAATTATTGCTTCGTGTCTGGTCGCATATTCCGGGCGTTTTTCGATGATGGCACGCTTCAAACGTATTAATTGTGTTCGGTATAGGTCACCTGTGATTGTCTGGCCCGATTTCAACAACTCATAATATAACGGCCCCTTCTGATCCCACCAAATACACAGCATAACCTTGGCGCCATGGATATTGGGATTGTCATAATGGATCCATTTTTCATCCCCAGTCACAATCCGATGCAAATATGATTTGTTTTTATGGCGCTCAAGCAGCATTTCAGACATACAGAAGCGCCGTTCAACGTCTCTCGGCTTCAACTCATAGGGGACCCAATTACCTTGCTTCTGAATGTATCCGGCGGCTTTCAAACTTTTCGAAATGGCTTGCTGAGTCCCTCCCAACGATTTGGCAAGCTCGTCTTGTGTTTGACACGAATCCTCATCGAGTAGCTTCTCTAATTCTTCGTCTTCAAACTTTTTTGGCTGTCCTGGGCGTTCTTTGTCTTTGATGTCAAAATCGACACTTTTGAAGCGTTTAAACCATTCAAAACACTGTGTTTTTCCTAAAGCATCGTCGCCATAAACTTCTACAAGCAAACTATGACTTTCCGCAGCAGTTTTCTTTGCAAAAAAATGACCCAACAGAACCTCCCGCAAATGCTGTCTTTTTCTCCAATTTTCGAAGTTATTCATCGTGAAAAATAATAATGATGCCCACAAGATAAAATTGTTTTGTTGACTGATTTTGACAGCTGTCAAATGTACCTTCAAAATGACATATATATAAAGTTCGAGCTTTCACGATATTTGTTAGTACGGACATCCACCGTCAAATTCCGATTTTTAAGTTGTACACCCAATAGTTGTCGGTGCTGAATCCAAATCCAGTTTCGGGATTTATTTGCTCTTTTCTTTTAAATGCATGGCTTAGTACTATTCTTCGTCTTCAAAATAAGCTATGAAATGGTCTTGTATGATTTTACCCTTGCCCGCTTCGCTAGGCATGTTTGTTTAGTTTTTTCATTCCCAATAGCTGGAAGATCTATATATTAATACGCAAGACAAAAACTTGTCCATCTTTTTTTACTATGTTAGAAATGGAGTAAGACTTCAAATTATACACCATTAGAAAGGTATTTGTGTTTAGATGTGCACAAAGTTAAAATTATGTTAATAATTAGACTTCAAGCCATGTAAAATTAAATACAAATTGTTCAATATTAACAACAGCAAAATACACAGTCACAGAGAGCTGAAAAAAGTATAAAGCACAAAGAAAAAGACAAAAAGCATAGCGCTGACTTTATTTTCTTTTTATTGTTTTGTTTATATTTTGCTTGAATTATACAGGGAATAGTAAATAAGCTTTTCTATTTCGTACCAAATAGCAAAAAAAAGTACTAAAAGTGTCCAAACAGTACCAAAATTATTTAATACATTTGTGGTCGAATTTTGACCACTGGACGATTCCAGTATAGATAAAAGCGTTAATTTATACCACTGCGACGTCCCCAATAAAAGCTAATGTATCATGGGAAAGATAATTTCATTTCAAACCATCTCAAAAATTCGCAATAGCTTAGCTGGGGTGTCACAGGAAACTATCAGTTAAGTATTGTTGATAGTTCGCCGTAGATGCTTTCCCTCTCGTATATCTAGATATTCTTCGTTTTGAATATGAAGCCTTCAGATGACCTTTGGGAACCTTCGGGTATTCCAAAAAACTTTCAATTAAGGCTTGTTGATAGTTTCGGGTGTTCCAAAAAACTATCAATTAAAGTTTGTTGATAGTTTGCCATAGATGTTTTCCCTCAGGCATGCTTAAATATTCTTCGTTTTGACTACGAAGCCTTCGGGTGACCTTCGGCTTGTTGATAGTTTCGGGTGTTCCAAAAAACTATCAATTAAAGTTTGTTGATAGTTTGCCATAGATGTTTTCCCTCAGGCATGCTTAAATATTCTTCGTTTTGACTACGAAGCCTTCGGGTGACCTTCGGCTAACTTCAAGTCACCGAGAAAACTATCAGATAAAACTTGTTGAAAGTTCGCCATAGATATTTTCCTTCTAGGGTACCTAGATAATCTTCGTTTTGACTATGAAGCTTTTGGGTGGTCTTCGGAAACCTTCGTGTTTTATTGGCGGATGCCAATCGCCCCCCCCCCCCCTCTCAAACCAAGTGATTAGTTTTTTTTTAAATTAAATGCAAAGATTTTAAAAAAATTCTGTTATTATCTGAAAATGTAGTCAATCGACCCCCCTCTTGACAATGCTGGATCCGCCACTGTCGTGTATAGCATAAAAACCTGAAATACGCTCAATCCCGAATGTTCAGCTTAATTGGAAGAGTAGTTTCGGAGTGATAATGCTTCACACAGTATATATGAGTCGCCCAATGTGGATTAGTCAATTTTTTGAATTTTCAGTAATTTCACAAATTTCAGTAGTATAAATGTTCTTCTCGGTTATTGATGGATCTGCTCGATTCTTCATATTTTCTAGTTCAAAAAGCCCTTTTTCTTGTAGCTTCTAATATTTTGTAATATAATTTCAGAAAAATTTTAAAAATAAGCAAAATTATTACATAAATTTTCTCAATTTCAGTTTTTTGGACTTAACCGCATTGACTTCTGAACGACTCATATATAGATACAATATATACATTTACGGCTATTTTTGAATTTATTTGATATTAAATACATGATGAATAACCTCAAATAAATCTGAAAATTGCGGTAAATCACTTCATAAATCTTCGATGGAAACAGGCGAATGGAATAGAGCGAGATCAAAAACCTCAGAGATCAATTATAGCCTGTTTCCACCGGAGATTTATGAGGTGATTAATGGCTATTTTTAGATTTATTTGAAGTTTAATACATGATGAATAAGGTGATTAATGGCTAAATCACTTTATAAATCTCTGGTGGAAACAGGCTATAACTCAAAAAATCCTCATGAGTATTTGAAACTCCTTCAATTTGACAAACTATTCGCATAAGGCATTTCAAATGGAGGCTTATGAGGTGATTGAAAAGCCTGTTTCCACCGGAGGTTAATGAAGTGATTTAGCCGTAACTCACCTCATCATCATGTATTAAACGTCAAATAAATCTGGGAATAGCTGTAAATCGCCTCATAAATACCCGGTTGAAACGCGCTAAGGCTGTTTTTAGATTTATTTGACGTTCAATGCATGATAAATGAGGTGAGTTACGGCAAAATCAGCTCATGAATCTCCGGTAGAAACGCCATATTAGTTCGGTAATGCGCTTGACGGTTGCAGTGGCATAACTATTTAATTACATGTGTACCAACTTCATACGAACACTTCGGTGATAAAGCGCGTACACACTATTGATCAGGTTCATCAGTCAAAAATTTATCAGTTTTGAATGATTTTTCGTAGCGGTCATACTATCATTCATGTTTCAAGGTCATATACTCATTTGCGTTGTGACGTCACACTATCGGTCAAAAACATATATGGTCGCTGACAACACAAGCAAGCAAGAGTAAACCTGACGAACGTGACAGAAAATGTGTACTAGCTTTTAGGAAATAACATCGTGTTTGACTAGTGGATTGCTTGGAATAGTTTTAATTGTTTGATTTGGGACATTGCAACATCTGGATTACCAGCATTTGAAGCACAACTAGTAATAGCCTGTTTCCACCCGATATTAATGAAGTGATTTAGCTGTCACTCACCTCATTCTTCATGTAATAAAAGTATAATAAATCTGAAAATAGCCGTTAACACCACGACTCGACGTGCAATTATTTATGTTATAATTTAAATCATAATTTTTTTTTTATGTCAAAATTGATGTGATTTGATGTTATGAAATTTTCATTTCATAACATTTTGGTGTCTCCACTAGATATTTTGCTGTTATGACCTGAAGTATTGCATGATTTATTGCTCGTCGAGTCAGGGAGTAATCGCCTCATAAATCTCCGGTGGATACGCACTATTACCTTTGCCCTGGCCAAAAGTGTAATAACATACACTGTAGTATTTTGCAAACTTTGCTTTAACGGGAGGTGCCACGCCCTCTTGACTGAATTTAACTAGTTTTTGCTCAAATCTAGCACCAACTATTATAAGTTTCTGTGCGAAATTGGGTTTTATTATCGTTTGCGTGTGTGACCGCTATTTTTCGTCAATCATCAGTCAACCATAAAATGCTTTGTGGTTGTTTATAGTTGTTGCTTTAGGAATTCCTAAATGTTTCTCAGAGAAAGCTGAAATTAGCACTGAAATCTGACGTCTAAAACACAGCTACTGGATCAGAAAAAATGAAATTTCATTTCATTTATTTAATAAATCACATATAATGTACTGTAAAACATTTGATCAATAAATTAGGTACTTAGTTTATCCCTCCAGCTTAGACCTGGTGCTGGGATATTAATGAGTGAGTATTGTCACTAGACATCGTATAACAATTTCAAATTTTATATAAAATATTTTGTACATTGTTTAAATTATCACAATTTCGGACTAGTTGTATTTAAATGCATAACTTAATTTTAGTTTTACTAATATACTTATATATAATTTTCCTAATTTTTTAAAATATTACTAATTTGTTGCATTTCAGTTGATATTTTATTGTATAGTCTAAGCGCAGTAGGAATAAGGCTTTCGAACTGTTTCTGCGTTCTGCTGTGTGGAACTTGTATTGTATATTGCGCGATGATCTCGTTGATCTATTGGAAATATCGCCTCGTAGTTCATTTGCAAGTTTTGCTTTATATTTTGATTTATGACTTTATGTAAAAATTTAATTTTTTCTAACGGGATGATCATTTTGAGCCGTTGCAGTTTCGTTTCTTCATAGACCAGAGTAGTACTATAAAGTCTATCATAACAGAACAATGATTTCATGGCTTTTGTAATAAAATGATCACACATATTCCGAATATATTGCGAACACGATGACCAGTTTATAATGTTGTATTTGAAGTGCGTTAAAACATGTGAACTTATTAACAATTTCGCCGTAATCTGATTTAAGGTTACTTTAGATCTTTTGATTGCACCAACAACTGGAACTACCTTTTTAGCGAGGTACTCTGCATGATCGCTCCAGGACAACTTGCTATCGATCAGCACACCGAGATGTTTAACAGACGTCATTTTCTGAATAATTTCATTTTTTATCCGTAGTTTAGGATTGATTGGCTGCTTATTTTTATTGCTAAATATCATTAAGTTTGTTTTACTTTCATTTACAGTGAACTTATTGCCAATAGCCCACCTTGAAAATGTGAGAAGGTCGTTGTTAAGAATATTACAATAATAGTTCTAACTGCCATACCTAAATTGGAGCGTCAGGCGTTGCGTTATTTAACGTTACACAAAAGCGTCAAGCGCCATACCAAAATAAAGAGCGTTGCATTGAGGTCATTTGTTTTTCAAAATCATATTGTTGTTTTCTTTTTATCTTTCAGTAGCTAACTTCACTCTGCTAAAACTCAATAACAGAAATTCGAACCAGATATTTGTTTTTCCATTTTTATACCCTACACCAAGGGTATATTCACTTTGTCCTTCCGTTTGTAACGCAGAGAAGGAGGCGTGTTAGATATAGAAAAGTATAAATGTTCTTGATCAGCGTCACCTCCTGAGTCGATATAGCCATGTCCGTCTGTCTGGCTGGCTGGGTGGCTGGCTGGCTGGCTGGCTGTGTGTGGAAATACATTTTTTGGGAAAACTAAGCAAGATAATTCAATGAAATTTGGTGTACAGCCTTCGTCGTCAAAGTTAGCTCGGGGGATTGAAAATGAGCGAAATCGGTCAACGGACACGCCTACCGCCCATACAAAAAATATATTCAAAATGCAACTTTTGGAGTATTTTTTACGATAATGCAACCAAAACGTAAGTACTACGAATTGTAAGCGCAAGCTATGAGCAAAAACTGGGCGAATTCGAACAAGAGGGCGTGGCACCTCTCATATAAGCAAAAGCTTGAAAACGTTATACTGAAACGTTTTTTGAGATATTCAAACCAAATATGACTCAGACACTAAGAATAATAAATAAAAGCTCTCAACAAAAATTGGGTGAAATCGGACAAGTGGGCGTGGCACTTCCCATATAAGAAAGTTTCAAAATGCTATACTGAAAGAGTTTTGTGAGATGATCCAACTAAATTTCACTCAAATGCTAAGAACTATAAATTCAAACTCTGAGAAAAAACTGGGTGAATTCGGACAAGAGGGTGTGGCACCTCCCATATAAGCAAAATTCGCAAAATACTGCAGTGTAGGGTATTTAATGTTTGGCCAGGCCAAAGGTAACACCCTTACTAGTTTTAGTTTGTTTACGTACATTGCGTTAAAAAAAGGAACTAAAATATTTTTTTTCTTTGCACCTAAAATTATAACCTAAAATAGAAAAAAATATATTTTATTCAAGAAATTTACAATTGGATACAACCTGGCAAAATGAATTAATGTTCAGCCAACGTAACTTTTTATTATCAAAAAAAAAAAACAGAAAATATATTGTTGAGTCGTAAATGAGTCGTGAAATGAGTTTCACAATTTATTTATAATCGCGTCTTTGGGTCCCTTAAGTTGGAACGTCTCTGTTATTTGTATTTCGAAAGTACTCACAATACATGCACATCCCTGCTTTTACACAAGAAATTTACAATTGGATACAACCTTGCAATTAATGTTCAGCCAACGTAAATAAGTTAAGCTTACCTATGGGTTCCGAAAATATAGTTTTGGCGAAATGCATTTCTGTTTTCCAAAGAGCACAAACACCATTTTCATTAGGGCAAATTACACAATTTACCTGTGTACTGGGTGATTGCAAGCAACGGCACCAACAGTCTTGATGCACGGCCAGATTGCACATGACACAAAAGAGAACGTCTTGGGTATTGAATGTGCATGCGAACGCTCATTCTTCCGGTTGGGTGTCAGTACGGGTCTCGTTGGCTGCGGATTGCCATGGTTTAAAGTTCTAATTACATTTGGCCACGGGACAAGCGAACAATTGATTTGACTGCTTTTTTACAAATTTGTGTGTTTTAATTTTGTCTTCCACAATTTTTTTTTTTATTTTTAAATTTTTTTTGAAAATTTCAAACTGACAAATAAAACAACGTTTATATGTACATAATGTATGCATGTGTTAGTGAAAACACATTTCGTAAGCGATTCGCTTTGGGTACGCAATTTACGAACCGTAAATTTTTCTTGGAGGGAATTGCGTCTTTGGGCCCTTAAGTTGGAACGTCTCTGTTATTTGTATTTCGAAAGTACTCACAATACATGCACATCCCTGCTTTTACACATGTACTAATTCCAATCACTGAATCAGCTGGTTTTGACTTAAAAAATAAAAACAAGCGCAGCACACACATACTAGTGGCGCGAAACATATGATGCAGTGGTATCCAAACAACCGATGTTGGGTTCAACACCTATACACAAAGAACAACAGCTGACAGCTGTCAACATTTACCGCCGAATTGCAAATGTAAAAAAAAATTGCGCTCAAGCATTATTTTCTCGTTCTCGTTTATCAGGCAGGGGGCAACAGAGAATCTCGCACTTTTGCTGCTTCACTATTTCGTTGCTTTAATTTGGCCATTGATTTCCACTTTTATTCGGCGGTGTAGTTGCGCGATCTCGTTTTCTGTTGCTTTGCGATATCGTCACATGAAAAATGAAAGAAACGCAGTTGAAAAAGTTCTAAAATTTTATGTAGAAAAGTTGTGTGATTACCCAGTAAATAGGAAGAATTTGTGAAAACCACTGTACACCATAGAAAAGGAACCAGCTTTCCAGATAGCGACGAAGGAGCAGACTCGCGCACTTCAGAAAAAGACGCGGCCGCTGCCCGCATATGCAAAGGTGGCGTGGATTTTTCTATCAAGTTCGTGGAATTTCATTAAACGGTTGCTACGTTGTGTGAAAAGAAAAGAAAGTAAAGTAGAAATTTGCAGATAAATTCCAAATTTATTCCGTCTGCAACGTGGTTGGTCATCGAGAGGAGTTTTCCAGGAGTAGGTACATAAGAGTCCAGTTGTCTCTTGGCCATACCCTACACATAAAAAAGGAAAGCCAGTATTCATTTCTGCGAGGTCCTTGAGGATATGCGGACCAGCAGTCACAGGTAAGTGCACACAAATACCATTGCATTCCTTGCACCTGTCTACCGTTCTACAGGATGTCGAGCTGAACTAAAATGCAGTGGACTGCACTGCGCCTACCACAGAGATCCTGTTTTAAATTGTACTTTAGTTCTGAAAATGTGGTCTTGGCGCGTGAATGTATGTGTGCGTCGTCGTGGAGCGCGAACGCATCGCAGTTCATTTTGTCGCCATATCACCTTGCCTTCATTGATGATTGCAGTCGCCGCTGTAGTCATTCTTAAATTTTTGCCGATTTTTATAAAAATTCGACCTGTGCCATCGTTGTAGATGTGGCGGTTGGCGCCTCTCCACCACTTGCCCCATTGTATTTCCTCCCATTACACTTTTTTTTTGGCAAAACTGACGCTCTCCGCCTGCAATTTCGTGTATTTATTCAACGGGTTTCTCTCATATTGCTATCAGAATCTCATCTCTCATGCACAACTGCGCGCGCTGTTCAACTGTCACTGTTAGCACACCGCTCCGCACGGTTGTTTTAGCTCAAAAAGCCCGCGCGCGCCAAAATGCCTTGAAATATTTGCTAACAATTTCTACATTTTCCGAGGGATTTCTGTTTTTATCCTTAAATTTGATTCAGTAAGCTATCAGCTTTCAGATTCACTAGGATTTGTTTGGGGTTTCATTCAGAAAATGTCCAAAAATATGCTGGTAAAAGTTCTTTCAAAAGTGCGAAATTTGAGTCGACGTGGTGTACATATTGCTTCGTTTGTTGTTGCTGTTTGTTTTGGATTGTCAACAGTGTTGCTTTTTGCTAAATAAAACAATCAGTTCGTAAGGGCAATATGCATTGGGTAATTGTTTGATTAGTTTTGGGTCACAATCTTAATTTGGAAATTGAGGATAGCGTGGGTCTACTCAAGGGACGTTTTATTTTTCAAGAGGTAGTGTTTTAGAAGGGAAAAAATGTTGTTTTGTTTTGGAGATAAGACTCATTAGGCGTTTTTCTTTTTTCGTTCGGAGTAGAGTCTGAATTGTCAAAATATAAATTGTGTTTCTTTTTTTGTTCAGAGACTTCAGAGCATAAAATTTGTGTTTCTTTTTTAGTTCAGGGTGAAATTAGAGCGCGCTCTATGAGCTCAGAATAAAACGACCGAGCATTCAGAGTAAAAGACGGAGCACATCAAAATTGACATTTGAAAGTAGAAAAATAAACAAGATAAAATAAACACAAACTCCATTTTAGACTATGCTGGTTATTTTGAAGTAAAATAAAATAAATTTAATAATTTATTTGGATTTTTTTTGGCAGTTTAACCGGACTTCAATGGAAAAATGTGCAAGTGTGTTTCATAAATAAATCAGAGCGCTCAGAGCGTGCTCTGTTCAGGTTATACTCGACGTGCTCACGCTCTGCTCAAAGCTCTTCTCTGAACAAACAAAGAAAAACGCCTATTGAAATCATAATTAGAGCAGAAACTGTCATTGGTGTGAATTTGAAAATTGAAATCGTCGGAAACGTTGCCCTAGGGCAGCTTCGTATCAAAGAGAGCACTTTTTGCGTATCTTTTCGTATAGGATAAAACGAGACAAAAAAAAAAGAGAGAATTTTGCCCAGCACCGGAAATGACAATGCCTTCACGCTTCAAATCTAGAATTCTATTACGAGAAGATCTAGCTTTATTTATCTGTTTAAGGGCCATTTTCACAATGTTCAGTTAAGCATTAACTGGAACTTTAACTGACACTTTGACATTAAATTTCATGCAAAATTTTTATTTATCTTTATTTTATTTATATTTTAACTGGACATTGTGAAAACGGCCCTAAGGGCCAATTTCACAATGTTCAGTTAAGCATTAACTGGAACTTTTATTTATTTATCTGATAGTTAAATTTTAACTGAACATTGTGAAACCGGCTCTAAGTCGGCCAACTTTCAAAAAAGTAAATGCGGGACATTATTGTGGTGGTGATGGGGGGATGCAGGACCGATGGAAGGTGGTGCACTAAAATTAGGAAAAACAAATGTAACTTACTGATGACAATATTTTTTTGAAATCATTTTTTACATTTTAAATTTTTTTCCAAATCTGAGTTTTCGATTAGGATGTTATAAAAGTTTTTGCAACTGCCCATGTTAAATTTTACAACAAGCATTGCACGTAATGTATCAACTTTCAGCTATGTTTTTCCGATGTTCAAAAGGCATTTAGAGAATACTTTTTCTATTGACGCATTTGTTTCTGGAAAACAAAGAAGGTACTGGACGACGGATTGGCAACTTTTGAGTGGGACTCCGTTGTCTTTAAAATGTTGGAACGCCTCCATCCATCGTTGTTCTGTATCGCTCTTCACCTCCTCTCATCTCTTTAGTACGTCCTGGTTCAAACAAGCTATGTCCGTCCGTTTAAAGTCGTAGCTGCCGAAAGCATATGCACCAATAACTATTGGTATATCTGTTGTACATCCGGCCATTTCAAAAATGATTATGTCCACGCAGAGATTAAGCGTATTAAGGTTAAAAATTTAATATGAGCAAATGCGCGACATAGTTACGTAATTCCGAAACTTTCCGGGATGGAAAAATACTGTGGGACAAAAGAAACAAGTGCGGGACTGCCCCGCTGAATCCGGGGCGATTGGCCGCCTAAATTTAGTTGTCCTTTTTGAAAATGTATGAAATGTCTCAATGGAATTTCTATTTTATAAGGCTTAAGATATTTTTTTCAAATTTGTTTGCTTGAACAAGGATCATATCAAATAAAGGATTAAATATTTGGATAAAATTAAATTAAATTAAAAAAACCGAAAACCGACCAGAGTTCTCAGATTTTAGTTTTTTTTCGCAACCTTGAGGGAAAAGAAAATTTATTTTGGGAAGGTTTGTAAAAACAAATAAAATTTATGAGAAAAACTTTACAAAAAAAATTTACACCGGGGAAAAAAATGTCGGTTATTAACAAGAATATAGTATTGGCCCTTGACATATTTATCGGCTTGGATCCTTTTATATTGATCGAACAGCTTAAAGCTGCAGGATATTTTGTACAGTAGAGTTATTGGAGTTGAAAATTTTAAAAGTGTCTTGAGTTCTTTTTTTAACTCTCTCATATTTCCATGCCAAAATGTTAGGATAAGAGGTGATTTCACTACTTAAAACATGCATTGATTTAAAAAAAATTTTGAAAATTCGTAAATTTTGGGGAAAATAGAGATTAAGAAAAAAATTTTTGAATTTTTATACTATCTATAAAAAAAATTTGGAATTTATAAAAAACTAGAAAATGTTTAAAAGGTTTAGTCCGCTTTTGGGGGAAATTTTTTTTTTTTTTTTTTTGGGAAAAATTGAAATTGTCATCTGGAAACCCTGTCTTCGACCAAGCTAGTCTTTTGTGGAGACGTTTGATGTACAAAAAGTACATATGTGGGGTTATCGTGAATCAATATATTCGGGGAATTTTTCTCAGACTGCAATGAAGATTGCACGGAATTAAATTAATTCCAGACTCTGATAGTGCTAATAACAAAACAGTCTAGAAAATGCTGAGTATTTGGTAGGCAACAATAGACAAGCAAAATCATTCATCCAAACAACGAACAAAACAGTTACAGAATTTATCACGGGACATTGCCCATAAAGCAAATACTTCAACGTGGGACTAGTCCAGGATGAACGTTGTAGATTCAATTCTGTTATGAAGAAAACAAGAAGAACATATTCTATGTCACTGGTAGTCGGGCCAGACACAGATTTCGTTACTTTGCTATAGCTGAAGTAAATATTAGATAACGATTTAACTTTAAACATAAATTGATGCTTTAAAGTTTTTTCTTAAACTTTTCTCTTTCAGTTGCTTCAACAAAGTTTTGTTATGTTTAGTAGACTACAATGTTTTCGATAAAATACTTACGTTAAAAAAAACTTAGCCCGTGATTTATTTTATTATGATTTATGCAAGTCCATTAGAAATATTGAAATTACACTGCTTGTTTTCTGTCCCCAATACTTGGCGTTGGCATTACCGTTTTAATTTCTTCGCTCTTTTTTATTGTTGCTGCTACATTTTTAACTTGTTCTCCACTACAGCTGATTTCAGATCGTATAGGAAAAATACATTCTAGGTATTCCTATAAAGGGGTTTGCGTTCTCTTTTTATTTTCACTCACTTAAGTATTTGGGCTCCAACATTCACCGTGTAGTAGTTTGTGTGTGACTCAACACATTTTTGGAGATGATGATTCGGGCTGTATGATTGTGAGTGTGAATGTGTAATGATTTTTCGCTTGATCGTTGCTTTTTGGCGCAATTGTTACGATTTCATTAAGTTTCAATTGCAGTTTTAAAGGATTTATCCTTAAAAAAGTTTGGAAAAAATTATACCATTAGAAAGGGCAGACTTTCAAGATTACGATACCATTTTTAAAAATTAATTTTAAGCAGTTTTAGTGGAATACAGAAGCGCGCCAAAACTATGCACTGAACCGCCTTTTTTTTCCTCGGTATTTGACCGGTGTTTTAGCCTCTTGGGGGGGTTCTTTAGCACACATTTGCTCACTCTCTTTCATTCTAAGGTGTTTCTTTCTTTTTATTTTGTTAGCTTAGAGGCTGGTTTTCTATAGTATATGGTACTTTGCAACAAACATTTTTTTTAACAATTTTTACTTTTGCATTCTTTATGTCTGGTTTTTTTGTTTTTGAACAATCATCTGCTGCTTGTGTGCTCCAACTTGAATTCTGAGAGAATTTTCTTTATATGCAAAAAGTTAGCTTGTTGTTCCAGTGATTGTGTCAGCAGTTAAGAAATGGTGCTGAAAAAGGCGCTAAAGTTACGTCTTTCATTTTGTATTCGTTATCATTTTCAGATACATAATATATTTTTGTTTAATTAATTCTTCCTTTAGTAAAGTCATGAGGCAAGAAATTAGATACTATTATATTTGAATCAAAGGTACCTACCGGCAATTTTAAAAATCTAGATCCTTACACAACAAAATCCATACATCCTTTTTTTAGCCTTTTTATGAATATGGGCTTTATGTTGTTCAGGAATAGCTTGATAGCTTAAAAGAAGATAGTTTTCGAAATTAAATATTTAATCATTTGACTTTAATCTTTTATAACACTTGCCTTCTATGGTTTTCCTTTCTCGGTCTTTAAAGCCTGATTGGTTGTTTTGTATTACATAAAGATTCTGAGGTATCATTGTTTTAAAGTGCGGAAATCGCATTTCTGAAGCATAATTGAAGTTATATCACACTGTAAATAGTGTAATCTATTTTGACAATGACATCCTCATTAAACTTTTCTTCTTCTGATAGAAAAAAAACCAAGTTCAGATTTGTAAATTAGAGGTCCTAAACATAAGCTGCTATAAAAACTGAGAAAAATATTTTATTTTGATTTGCAGGCCCGTGAAATATAGGAAAAACAATATAATAGCCCCTCTTTTGCGGCACCATCCATTGAGATGGCTTTGTGGCATTTTAATCTTGCATTGTAAATACCATGTCATATCAGCTTAGTCAGTCTTCTAACTGTTCGCTCAAGTTCCATAAAATTTCTCTTTCCGCGTTATTATGACCATAGTTTAGGATGTCATCAAGAACGATATGGAAGAGAGTTAGTGATAGTAAACAGCCCTGTTGCATGGCTGATTTAGTGGCAAATGTTGCGTAAAATTTTACTAGAAAATTGTTAAAGCACCATAGTGTACAGCAGATTCTCTTCTTTAAGAATACATCAATAACTAAGTTTCGAGAAATTGGAGTGGTATAGAATATGCGGTGCTTTTTCCCATTGACTGAAGGTTTCAGTCATATAGGCAAGCAACCTTTTTTCGTCGTCTTACCTCTTAAAAGTGAGTTTGTTCTAAACAACTGAGATTCCCCAAAAATTAAGCACAGAGCTGGCTCAAGAGGTATCTAAACGTATAGAGACGTAAATTAGAAAACATTTTCAAAATAAACCAACAAAATAAAACAAACTATCAAACTGAGTTCACAACTTTAAGAAAATGTGGAAAATGAATACATCAGATAGAAATAATACACATTCATGTTTGGGGATTAAAAAAAGAGCCGTTATTTTGTGGGCTTCTAAATTTCATAAAACTTACTTATATTAGTAATATTTAACTAACTTTTTGGGTGACGTCACAATATACCCTTTAACTGAAAAAAACTTTTTGTCCCACTGATTAATAAGGATCTAATTTAACTTATCTGCTCTTGGGTCACAATAATAAAAACCAGACATAAAAAAGTAATTCTAATTCGTGATCCTAAATACTTTTACTAAATATTTTAGTGATGTAGAGTTCGATTATTATTTTTTATACCCTACACCCAGGGTATATTCACTTTGTCCTTCCGTTTGCAACGCAAAGAAGAAGGCGTGGCAGATATAGAAAAGTATATATATTCTTGATCAGCTTCACCTCCTGGGTCGATATAGCCATGTCCGTCTGGCTGGTTGGCTGTCCGTCTGTGGAAATATTTTTTACGGGAAAACTACGCAAGATAATTCGATGAAGTTTGGTACAGTGAATTCGCCATAAAAGTTAGCTCGAAGGATTGAAAATGAGCGAAATCGATCAACGGACACGCCTACCGCCCATACAAAAATGTATTTAAAATACAACTTTAAGAGTATTTCTCATGAAAATGCAACCACAATGCACATTTATACTTGAAACGGTTAGCGCAAGCTCTGGACAAAAACTAGGCGAATTCGGACAAGAAGGCGTGGCAACTCCCATGTAAGCAAAAGTTTTAAAATGCCGTATTGAAAGAGTTTTTTGAGATAATCCAACTAAATTTCACTCAAATACTAAGAACTATAAATGCAAGCTCTGAGGAAATACTGGGTGAACTCGGACAAGAAGGCGTGGCACCTCTTATATAAGCAAAAGTTTCAAAACGCTATACTGAATACGATTTTTGAGACAATCCAACTAAATTTCACTCAGTCCCAGGAACTATAAACGCAAGCTCTGAGGAAAAACTGGAAGAGCTCGGACAAGAGGGCGTAGCACCTCCGATATAAGCAAAGTTTCAAAACGCTGTACTCAAAACGTTTTCTGAGACAATAAAACTAAAATGCACACAGAAACTTAGAACTATAAATGCCAGCTCTGAGCAAAAACTGGGTGAGCTTAGACAAGAGGGCGTGGCACCTTCCATATAAGCAAAATTTTCAAAATACTACAGTGTAGGATATTTAATGTTTGGCCATACCAAAGGTAACACCCTTACTAAGTTTTTTTTTCAGTCTTCAGCACTAAATATTTTGTAAATTTTGATCGTACACACAATATGCCTTTACCGTGGCGTACCATTTCTCTTTATGAAATAAACAAATTTTTGGTTCTTAGTTTGAAACTCTACGTATTTAAGTCTGATAGCCTACTAATAGATCACTCTTAACATAACTAACCTTGTTATTTTAGAGATACAGACTAGACTTACCCAATTAATAAATTGCCTGAAAACATAAAATTCCAGCGAATTGGGGATCAACAAATAACTAACTAGAAAGGGAATATAAATATAAAAGATAAACGGCTCTAACTTTAAAGATAATGGACGCAAAATATCTAAGAGTTTGAAAAGTTATATTTTATTTTCCCACAGAAACATTGCATTTACACAAAATAGAAAATAAACACACAAGACAGGTCAAAATCGCGTCAGGATTGTGGTCGTCATGTGTGCAACGAGTAAAAGTACTATGTATGTATTTTATATCTGCAACGTCCGTTCGATTTCGGATACTTTTAAAATATTTGGTATGTATTTATTTACAAGAAGTATAAATATTTATCTACGTTTATATGTACTCTTGTATGTGCAGGTTAGTTATGTTGTTCTGCATGCGATAAAAATAGCCGAAACCAAACGTCCGTTGGTGCCGTTAAAAACTCGAAAATATTGGGAATTATTTGAAAAGGCAAAAAAAAGAAGAATAGAATTAAATTTAGAACTATGCAAGCAACCGAAAAAAAAGTAGAAGAGAAGCGCCGAAAATGAGCTGTGACCTATGCTGCTTCATAAACGTCGTCCTTGAAACTCAGCAAGTATAGAAGAAAAATTTTAATATTTTGAAGATTCACAACAACTACCACACACATACACAAGCAGCAGCAGGGCAAATTTGTTGATCCTTCTTTCTTTTGTTGTCTTTTACTTTAAGAAAAACAATTTTAAATGACGAACTGAAAAATTTTAATTTCTTCTTTTAGATTCTTAGAAATTTACTTGAAATTACTGAAAAAGATGCGATGATGGTCATTGAATAGAGTGAGTGGCGGCTCATGAAAAGCAAAAATTGCTGAAGGAAAAGGACACGAAAAGAAAAAAATGCATTCCTTTCTGATTTTCTTCAATGAGTTGGAATGTTGATTTTTTTTTTTTGTTTCTTTTTTAAATTTTGAAATTCCCATGATCTTTTTCATTATTAAACTTCTTTTGCAAGTTATCTAGTGTTTGTATACTTATTTTCCGTTTTTTTAAACACATACATATATGTGTGTATATGCTCATTTAGATAGTCTTCACTCTCAAGAATTCTTTCGAAACATATGATTTATATAAAATGAAATGATAACACAAATCATAATGTGATAAAATCCCGCGCAAAGGAGATTTTAGTTATTACATGATTATGAGATTTCTTATTGATTTGTTTTTGTTACGATCGAGTATAATTCTATTTTCTTTTCATGTATTACAAAATATTGAACTGAGTTTTTTGTAACATAGATAATAATTGAACCTTTTTTGGTTATATTATTTGTTAGCGTTGTAGCTAAAATAAGAATTCAATAACTGAACTCCTATCATATCCAGTGGTATAGAATGAATTTGTAGGCCTTCTTCGTTTATCACTCACTTTATTTTCTTAAAACTATGAAATTCTTTGAACTCTTATAATCCAGCGTTGGACAGATTAAACCATAATTACTGGAAATGTGAGAAATATTCGGTCGCTATTCGGAATTCAGTCCCATACGCATGTCATTCGAAAAAAAAAGTTTATTAAAACTTTAATAAAACCAAATTGATTTGAAAAAGTACCATCGAAACATAGATTTAAGAGTTTGCTGATGCCCTGCAGGTCATTTATAGATTTAAGATGATATAATGAAATCCTATAAACGACAATTCTGACCTCAAATTCTGCGCGAAAAGTTCCTTCAGAAATGACAAACAAGTACCTTGCAATAATCACAAACCGATTATTTGTTTTACAGTGGAATTGATGATTTTTTGAGACTGTTTGAATGGAAGAACGTATAAAAAACAAAACAAGACATTTCTTCTCTTTTTGATCTCAATTGTGTATTAGATTGAGGGATTACAGATGGTTGTATTCATTTCTAATAATTACGCATGACGCGTCGTACGCCCATTAAGCGAACGCTAAATCCTTTGATTTTGTCGGTGTATTTAACATAAACAGGTAGCAAAAAGTGATGCGCTCAAGCATTCGTTACCAGCTACATAGTAAATGCAATGTCTAACGAACTCATCATTCATTCTCATTTTCTTAACAACCTTTAAGTCCTGATACCCAGCAAAGGATAAGTTTGATTGCACTGGACATCGTACTTAAAGATTACCGGTATATAGACACAACAAGCAAATTTCGCAAGGCAGAGTTGAGGGAATTGATGATGGCTTGACTGTCTATGAAAATAAAAACATTTCTCAAAGAAAATACACAATTTTTAAGCCACTCTAACGATTTTGAGATAAACTCCCCTTAAAAAAAACGATAAACTAGCCTGGGAGCCTAATCTTAACAAGGCTAACTGCCGCCTTTCTGCCGAAAATATCGGTAGCAATTGTAGTAACAAGTAGCAGAAGTGTTAGACCTAAGTATTTTTGTATTGTATTAAGACTTGGCTAGTTTCTTTCGTACAGTTTTCATGTGTACCTCGGAATTTACCAAAGAATCAGTAAACTTTCAAACCAAAATTGACTGTTGAAGAAAAACAACTACAGCACAAAATTATGGTCTTCTCACAAGAAAGGACATGAAACGAACATCCGGGTTCGTTGGGTTGATATTAGATATGATTTTATGAATAAAAGAAGTATAATCTTGATCGTTGCCAAAACTGCAAGCCACTAGAATATCAAGATCGATAACATTGTGTTGAGGCCCAAGTTGCAAAACGCTATGGTCCAAGATATAATGCTTGATTGGAACTTGCACCTTTAATTAAAAGTTGCGGCTTTTCATTTCCATGTCATTACCCCTGCGGGTAAGGGGTCAGAATATGCCCGAGGTAAGCATGCCTGTCGTAAAAGGCGACTAAAAGCGGGTGACCAGCCAGGGTGTGGAAGGGTGTAGCGTTGGACAGCGTTGCGCCTCGAAAAAAAAACCCACAATGCCCGTAACTGGCACTGACAAGGCGAGTCGATGCCGCCTTAAAATAAGCATCTTGTCGAAATCCTGAAGCGTCTGATCCAGAGTGGGCGGCTGCCAGGTCAGCGTCTGTTCCAGATTGGGCGGCTGAAATTAAAAGTGAATTTGGCCACTATATTTGCAGCGCTTGCCGGATCCAGCTTTAAGCTTATAACTTACTGCGTGGGGCGTTGCCGAGAAGATTATACTAATGAAGCATGGATCGAAAAACGATGGGAAATAACTCTCCAAGTGGTACCCACCAGAGTGTGGTTAATCCACCTGCCTCGGCAGCATGCACATCGGATTTGGAGGTGCAAGAAACATGCATAGTTAGGAATAATTCTCCTATAACTGGAACCAATATGGTTTCTCAAAATTTTAAAATCCTTTCGATGAAAACTCAAACACGCATCGGCTCTTGGAATGTCCGAACTCTAAATGAACAAGGCAAAATACACCAAGCCGTTAGAGAACTCCACAAATTTTGGCCCTATGCTCCTCCTAGGAGTTAAAGGAGAATACATACATCAGTGAAAAAAATGGATGCTTCAGGTGGCTATAATAGCAAGTTTCATGCACTCTCCCTATATCTAACTAAATTTATTAACCATATATTTGTAATGAATTCATCAAATATTTCAGAATTATATGATAGAAGCAAATGCTTGTACCATCATACATATGTTGTTCGCTCGATGCTGATCATTAGTTACAATAGTTCAACCTTTTTAATTACGGGCTATTGGCATCACCTGTTCCTTCAAAGCGTATGCTATAAACAGGTTGTTTTTATGCAGCTGTTGCCAGTAATAGATTATGGGGGGATATCAAATTTAAATAAATTACTAAGTTTTAAATTCGATATGGTAGATTTTCTTTTTCATCTACAAATGTTCAATAAGTAAAGTTTTTATAAGATGTTATGCTACTTACTATAATGAAATCGCCTCATTATTTAAATAGAAAAAAAAAAAACAGGAATACGCATCCTGCTGAGTGACAGCATTACAGTTTTTTATACTGCTGCGTGTTTTTTTGGTGACATATGGTTGGTTACATTATTGTCCATTGGGTTACGTTAGAAAACGTTAAATTTGTCACTCATTTCGACACCTTTGGCATTTTTTTTGCCACCACTATATGTATGTAAGGGAATTTGATGAAACCTCGTAAAATTTGTATTGGAATTTAGGCGTGAAACGAATTTTTAACCGTCATTTTCACACTAATTGTGGCCACGTCGAAATTAATTGTTTTCTAGTTTTCCAACCCTTAGCTTTTTAATGTTTTTCTTCTTTTTTTTTAATTGTATATATTGGTGTTTACTTATAATTTGTTGCATTTTTTTTCGTTTTAGATAAATGAATTTCTTTCCGGCATTATTATTATCAAACACACCATAAATTTAAAAGAATTTTGGTGCTAACAAGCCAAGCCGGCTTTTTTTGACCTTTCAAAATCATGGATTTTTACAAAAGGTAAGTGAGCTTTAACAAAGAATTAAACTTTAATTATAAGAGTTGAAACAAAAAAGCAATGAGAAGTTTTCAAAAATTCACTAACCGGTGATTTTGGCTCAATGATTTTATTCCATTAACTTTAGTTTTTGAGTCCCATAAAAACTGTTTTCTAAAATTTACAAAAACTAAAATTTGAAAAATTACGAGAGCCACAACCCTGTGGAAGAATTACCTAATATATGATACATTTCAAGGATGTTTGATCTTGGACTAGAAGTAAAATTTGTACCCGCTAAAAAGCCTTAGACCCGGATTCACAGCATTTAGTTAACTTAAGACAAGGGTTTAATCAACAATATTTTATTTACAGCAATTAGTAAACCATTAGTTAAACCCTCAAATTTCATTGGTTAACCGTTAGCCAGCCAACAGCTGATACTGAAAAAATAGAATCCACTTAAGTTTTGTAAAAAAACTAAAAATCTTTTAAATTTTTGACGAAATTTGCTATATAGTGGTTGATTGTCGGCAACAAGTTTTTTTATGATCGCCCGCATTTTTTCCAAAACTACGACGCCAAGGAATTTTGTGATAGATTTCGCCATCACCCTGTTTATTGTTGTAGTTAGCCAAAACACTGTGAATATGAAACATTAGTTAAACTCTTGTCACTATTTAAGTTAAATAATTAGTCAACTAATGCCAGTGAATCTGGGCCTTAGTGGTACCATTTTCCCTTTCTTGATGATCATTATTTTAAATCCTCAGGAGCTTCGAGCCTACACAAAAGATTTGTAACTATTATGATCCCTGGCTCGTTGTTTTATATTGTGCCAGTTTATTCAGGTTTTTAATTTGGCATTTTCAGTTAACTTTCATTTTTAATTAAAATGCAAAGATCCTTGACTTACTGATTCTTATACGGCACATTTTAGCTTTTGATTGAGAAACATTATTAAAAACGATAGTTGCTATCGAGGATTTTTAGGTTCCCGGATATTTTTGGTTTATACTTTGTACACTAGTATAATTATCTTATGCCATTAATTGACGTTGGTGTCGTGCATGAACGCTTCTCTTAGGGTAGCAATTTTAGTTGTTTAGAGATAATCTTTGTTTTTTTTTTTTTTTATTTCCGTTTCTTACAATTCAAAACGCTTGACGTATTTTTTCCTTTCTTTTTTACCTTTTGTCATTTCCCCAATAAAAAACGCAAGCGTCCCAAAAAGGATGACAGCTGCTAAGGTGTTAAAATGGTATTCCGCATATGTGGCGGCGTTTCATGGCGTCAGTCATTTCACGTAATAGACCAACAGATGGACTACTAGTCAATGTTTCGCTTATCATAACATACAGCAAATGTGAATTTTATGAATTAATCGAATAATAATTGTGCCGAGTTAATGTCACAAGGATCATTACAACAAACGCTAACTTAGCGTATTACATAGTCATTTTTCTAATACGAATGTTCACATACATAATTCTAATAATCCTTTGCACAAGTTGTTCTCCTGATATGTCTGACAGAACGGTTGCTCGTTTAAATAAAAGGACTTACTGTGTTTTTGAAATTCCAATACAATTGAACTTTGATGTTTGCACGTTGCTGCATCATTGTGTGGTTTTTAGTTTTACGCTCGACCGTCTCTGAAAACTATTTGCATGCGTGTTGTTGGTGGTACTTTATTGAATTAATAGAAGGTAATTTTGTCCACTCCTCCATTTAATGTGCTGCGTTGTTCATTACGTGTATTTTGGGTTCAATAATTGCAATAATTGTTTATGACAAAACAAATTGGATAGATGCACCTTTAGTGGGAATTCATTGTTAACTTAATTCATAATATATCGACATGTTCTGGACCTTTCGATGTGACAGTGACACAAACCAAATTAAAGTAATATTTTGTAAAAACTTGAGATTTACGTTGTTACCCATTACTAGCGCTCATATAAATAGTACATAATTCATAATTCATTTGTGTAATAAATTTACATTCACACTATCATAGTTGCCATTTTTGACAACTCATAAGAGTTTCTGTATGACTTCTCAGATAGTCTGAAGCGTCTTTAAGCTGAAAAAATGCTTTCGGTCAAATAACCGATCATTATGAAATGAAATTACCTTTGCCACTTATGGACTTATTCCACTTGAAAAAAAAAAAAAAATCATTTGATTTTAAAGTGCGTAAAAAGTAATGTCATACACATTTTGTGCCATTATAATCGGTTATTTGACCGATATAATTTTTTTCACACCATCTCACTTAAACTTTTCATGAAAACAGAGCCCAATTTTATTCATTTCTTACAAAATGTCTTTGTTTGTTTTTGAGAAATCGCAGCTTTAATAGAATTTTTCATTTTAAACGAAAAAAACTGAAATAAACCAACAAAAACAAGAATAGTAAGTTTAGATGTATTTTTTGATGCTGAATCCGAATCCGGCGCTCGCTTGTCTGGATTTTGAGATATCCTTACCTAACAGTGCAAATAATACGGCATCACATGATTTTTTGGAAAATGATCATGGTTATTGAAGGCCCCCAGATACCAATTCTGAAGAAAACGCGCGGGTGGTTTGTTCTCGAATTTAAATCCTTTCCTTTGAATTGGTTCACAGCAAAGTTATTTTCAATGAACTGTCAGAGAAAAAACCAGGCTACGTAGTTTGAACGCATTAATCTCTCGGCTTTTTAGTTTGGTGGCCAGCCACTAATAAGGGGTATAATCAAACAAAACTGGAGAGAGTACAGAGGACTGCATGTGTTGGTGTAACGGGAGCACTGAGATCATGCCCAACCGCAGCTCTCAGTGTTCTGCATCTGCTCCCTCCAACCTCATTTATTAAAGCCACTGCCTCATGTAGTGCGATTAGGCTCAGAGAAGCCGGCTGTTGGATGCATAAGACGTATGGTCACAGCTCCATCCTTGATACACTACCAGTTGAACTTTCTAACCCCCACACAGTTTACATATGTCCCATATTAAATTTCGAAAAAAACTTTGATATGTGGTTTCCAGAAAGAAACCTATGGGAAGAGTGTACGCTAGACATGCGCTTATTTTACAATTTTCTGATTTTCGTTGATGCCGCCCCCTGAAATCCTTCTAATAGTCATAAAAACAAATACTACGAAGTTTCACGGCGATCGGATAACGATATCTCGGCCCTCAAGAGAGGTCAATGTTAGGTTGAGGTTTCGGGTAAAAATAATGAAAATTGTTTTTTTTTTAACTTAATTAAATTAGTCAAAGCATAATTTTATCTTATAGCAAATTGAAATACCTTCCTAAGAAGCTATAATAATTAATTAATACGAATTCTATGAATTTTTCTTTTATTGACATTAGCAAAATTGCCGCAAAATGTCATACTACTACATATTTTCTGTATATTCATAGAATTCGTATTTATTACCAGATTTTAAACAATTATAGCTTGTTGGAAAGATATTTTAATTTGCTTGTTGTCCTGATTAAATATAGGCTCAACATTTCTTTTGGCGTTGTGTTCATAGGCGTTATGAGGGAGGTATGATATTGTTAGAGAAAATATGTTTGAAATTCCACAGATGCAGCTGTCATTTTTGTAAGGATTAAAACTGGAATAGATTTTACTATTGGGTGTACAACTTAAAAACCGGAATTTTTTAGCGAAATTTGATGCTTTATTGTGGAAAAATGTTACAGTATATTTTATTCAAAGTATTGTCCATTGGAAGCTACAACATTTCCCCATCTTTCAGGCAGTTTATGAATTCCATCCCAAAAAAATTGCGCAGGCTTGGCGGCCAAAAATGAATCTATCCAATTTTCGATATCTTGAACTTAAGTGAAGCGTATTCCTGATAGGGCATTCTGCATCGATCGGAACAAATGGTAGTCTGATAGTGCAAGGTCTGGGCTATAAAGCGGGTGAGGCAAAATTTCCCATCCGTTGTTTTCCAGGTAATTTTTGACTGGGGTAGCAATATGTGGCCGAGCGTTTTCATGATGAAAAATTATTGGTTCGTGTCTGGTCGCATTTTCCGCGCGTTTTTCGATGATGGCACGCTTCAAACGTATTAATTGTGTTCGATAGAGGTCACCTGTGAGCATTACAGAGCATTACCTTGGCACCATGGATATTTGCCTTTGGCTGGGAAGGTCCTGGTTGTCCGGGCTTCATATATGAATGTTTGCGTTTCGGGTTGTCGTAATGGATCCATTTTTCATCCCCAGTCACGATTCGATGCAAAAATTACTTTTGGCAGCAGTTTTATTTGCAAAAAAATGACCCAACAGAACCTCCCGCAAATGCTGTCTTTTTCTCGAATTTTCGAAGTTATTCATCGTGAAAAATAATAATGATGCACACAAGATAAAATTGTTTTCTTGACTGATTTTGACAGCTGTCAAATGTACCTTCAAAATGACATATATATAAAGTTCGAGCTTTCACGATATTTGTTAGTACGGACATCCACCGTCAAATTCCGGTTTTTAAGTTGTACACCCAATACATAAGTCCACAAATGGACTTAACTTTAATTTTTTTTTATTTCTCTGGTAGCCTTTGCTAACATAAAGACTTCTACTTAGTTAGAAATTCAATATAAATATAAAAAAATGCCATTTTTCATACAATTCTCTGCTAGTGTGATAATTTCCACATTTTAATTCAGTATCAATTTTAACGATTTTTTAAAAAGGGTTCTCATCATCCGTAGAGTTGTGCAGCTGAGATATTCTCAGATAGAAAATAAAATCGCACGCAGTCGATCTAAATTACATGATCAGTATTTTTTTTTTTTTTTTCAATTAACTACAACAACAATTCCAGCAACAACATTGTTTTCTTGTTAAAAATTTCGTTCCCATTTCCTGTTTTCATACTTATCCCGCAACTGCACGTCTCAAATGTACTCCTGCCCTTTTTTGGCATTTTTTTAATGAGCTAAGATTTACTGAAGAAATAGTTTTTTTTTTTTTAGTTAAGGGTTAACAAACGGGTAATGAACTCCTTTCAGGATATAATCCGTTAGTGCTTGTGTGCATCATAAATTGCAATTGTTTTCGCGCGTCATTGAACGTCATCGACAAAAAAAGATTGCAATAAAAAAGCAGGGTGGAAAAAAGAAAAATCATAAAAATTCGTTACATAGGTTTTTCTTGAAGTATTCAATTTATTACATTTTTCATATGCAAGTGACACACTTAAGATGGTAATGAAATTCCTAATTGTATAAGGAATTATAATGCAAATTTTCAAATGAAAATTGCTTAATTTTTGAATATGGTTTCCTTTTCCGCTCATTATATATATTAGAGCGCATGCGTACCTACCTACATTCTATCGGCTCGATTTTCCGGATGCGCGAAATTTCATTTAAATTTTCATTTAATAAATGCTATACAATAAATCTGCAACACCAAACATGCATATAGGGGTGATTTTTGTATGGATGCATACAACAATTGATAAAATTCAGCTTTAACCCAAATTGAAGTGTATTGAATTTCCTATGCTTTTCTTTTATTTCATTGCTATTTTGTTTTATTTTGCTTTGTGATTGCTTGAAATTTCTCAAAACTGTATCTATTGTATCTCATGGCTCATCATTCATTTTCAGCCTTAACAGCAACAGTACCAGCAGCAGTAACAGTAGCAATAGTAGCCACAAATCTCATATATTGGAGTATTCTACATCATCGTCATCAATGTCACCATTTGCACCCGCAACTTCTTGCCCCTCATCAACTGCCAAGAATGTGGTCACTGTAGATATTGATGAGCTGATTATGCTTTCATCTGGAGGATCACAATCATCATCTAGTCAAAATGCTACTAAGCGAAAACGCAAATCTTCTTCCAGCTTAAATGATAAGGTAAGAATGATTTTCTTTAAATAAATATTCTTTTCCTGCATAGCTACTTAATATAAAAAAATAACAGCTTAAGTCGATCTTTGGCATATATATATATATATATTTTTTTTTTGATAAACTAAACATAATATCTTAATTTCAAGAAAACTATGGCTTAGGTGACAATCCAATTGATTTGTATAATTTTTAAGTTGAAGGTTTTGGAAAGCCGCCTGAAAAGTGAGCTGAGGGCTTACAAATTTTTTAAAAATTCATGCAAGTTTACGTCATAAACCTTTTTTTTTTTATTACGACCTCTAAAATGCTTGAAATGAGTCCAACTATGTCTGAAACATTTCGTCTTTATATACAAGGTATCAACGATAAAGTTGTTAAGGGATGTGATAGGGGAGACCTAGACTTAGAAAAAATTGGAATTTGGTGGATTCTGAAATGTGCCCCTGAGCAGTTATAGAGGAAAAAACAGATTTTCTGACTAGTTTTAGAAAAAAATTTTTCTTGAGTCACGTTTTAAAGAAAACATTTTTATGGGAAACTTTTAGCTAATTGTGTGAGCTTTCTAAGAGTGTGTTTGGTCTAAAAGGATTTCGCATAGTTCTAGACCCTGAAAGTTAATATTTTAAATCTTCTGAACGACTTGTTGTATTGTATTGATTTCGGCACAGTTGGAAAGGTGTTACTGGCGAATTTATTATTTATTTTTTATAGCCTTTCCAACGCGGGTCTGTTCTTTAAGATACGACTAGCCATTCCAAAGTTATGACCTTTTGAATGAAGGTATATTCTAGATTTAGTGAATGAACAATTGAAATATTTGTTCTGTTAATTTAGGATTTTATTTTATTTCTTTTTTAATAGTCAGGAGGATTTTTTTTAAGTGGGCGGTGTCACTCCCCTAAATGAAAAAACATTCTCACGGCTAATTATGAAATTTGTTATGGAAATAGGGTTAACACTAAGCAGCGAAATGAATATTATGATTTTAAGTGGGCGGTGCCACGCCCCAAAATAGAAAAAACGCTCTCATGGCTAAACCGATTTATCGACTTATATGAAAATGAGTAGACATAGCAACTGATGAGAATTTGTTTGCTTAAGTTAACATTTGGGTGGTCTTTTTAAATTTAAATCAAAATAGTCGAATTTCGGACGCAAGGCAAACTTTGTTTATGAAAAAAGTTAAATTTTAACTTTAGTTTTTTGGTCGGGAAATGGCCTTCGTATATTATTGAGGGAAGTTTTGGTCCGTATCCATTGACAAAAATTAATTTTATTGTACTATTCGCTGTTTTTATAATATAACAGTGATTTGTTCACTGAGAGGGGATTACCCTGGATTCTGACATGATAGAAAAAACCAATCTCAAGAGGTCCTTATCCACCATAAACGAGTATAAAACCATGATTGAACTAAACGGGAGTAGGGGATAAAAAATAACTTTTATGGCACATGATGTGACATAATTTTTACTCCTTTATAGATTTATTCCACTTTTAAAAAAACCAAAAAAAAAAAAAAAAATTGAAAAAAAAAAACGATTCATATCAAAATTTTAAGAAAATTGAAGTGGTAATGATTAAACTTAAACTTCACCATATATCGTCATGTACAAAAGCTAGATGCAGTTTTCTTGTTCTAAATTTCTCATCTTCTACAAAGCTTCATTAATTCTAATAAAACCATGATAAATTGCTGAACATGTTTTTTGTTTTTGTAAGTAAATAAAAAATTAAAGAAGACGAATATCCAACCAACATAATTGTATAGTTGATCGTAACATGTTTCATTTTCTTTCCTGTCCATTACTCATCCTGTATCCCATCCAACAAATTTGCATATAAATTTTAGAATTTAACGGAAACATTATGACTTGCAAGCTATATGCGAATATCCTTCATTAGCATAAATTCATCCTTCATAAGGAGCACATTTTCTTGCACCTTTTCATTTTTCACATCGTATATACAATATATAGACGACAACGACGAGTATTCTACTGCATATTCTTAGCATGTAATTTCGGACCAAATGTCGTTTCGATGAATATTTAATTAGATAGAGCCAAAAAGTAACGTGTCCCATAGTAGGACAAAATAGGGGACCGGCCGGTTAGTATCATCTTCGTTTAGATCTTTCTTTCTTTTTGTTTTCCTTTTGTATGTCAACTAACCAACCAACATCTTATCAGACTTTCATCATCATAGACAAATTCAAGTGTCCAACTATGCGTGCCACATGCTTATGATGCAAAGTAATGAAATGAACATAAAACCTTCCAAAGTTCCAAACAATCTATGATGTTAAGTTAAATTGTGAGCCAAAATATCTGCTCAATGCTATGCGCTAAAGGACATCATGCCTTATTTATTGTAAGTAACACATAAATGCATTTAACGACTTTTCTTTCTTTAGGAAGTGTTGCTGTTGTGTTTTTTTCGTTTAATTTAAGCACAATGTTATACAGTAGAATCACCTTTTAGCTGGAGAACCATCGAATATTTGCATGAATACAAGGGGTATTCGCTTTGTTTTTCTTTTTGTAATGCATATAATGGGGCGTGGCTTATATAGAAAAGTCACTTTACTCGAAGCAAGCTGATTTGATGAAACCTTGCTAAAGTATTTGCTTCATCGAAGTTGGATTTTGGGATTAAAAATAAGCGAAATTATCTATCGACACGCCTTCCGCCCAAACATATAAATATTTAAAACGTTAAACGGAGAGAGTCGTCTATTGAAGATAATTTTACACAAATTCTAGAAATGTTTCGAACGTGCACTGTCCTGAAGAAGGGTAAATTCGTACAAGAAGTAGTGGTATCATCCGAAAATTTCAAAACTATAAAGAGAGCCCTCATCGACATAAGAGAACCAAATTTCACCAAAAATTTCAAGATCTTTCACTAGAATTAGCTTGGACAAGCGTAATACCGAAATTTGGTGAATTCAGACCAAAGCGCTTATAAGCAAAACGCTTATTCCAAAACCTTTACTAGCTATGATTGACTTAAATGTTGCTTAACGATGTCTCATTCAGTTTCGAATGACGGGCTAAAATGTAAAGGAAATTAAATTTAATAGGAAATGTAAAATAGAAAAAGAGTGTCAATGAAATTTATGTGAGAAAATTGTTTTACTATTGTGCCGCGAAGAAATAAATTAGATAAAAAGCAATGCCCCGGAAGAGATAAGTTCTATATCGAAATGCTGTAATGCCTAAAGAGAAGTTAATGAAATTAAATTCTAAATTCTGATGTTCTTACCTAATTTGGAATCGAGAAATTCGTTTAAATTAACCATTTTACTGGATTGGCTCGTGACCCCATACATAGTTAACATGTCGTATGAGTAACTTATCATGTACCGGAAACGATTATTTCAAATACGTGAAAAGTTTAATTTTTTCAAAAGTAGATATTTGGACCACCGAATTTCTACCCAAATTAGGAAAGAATACCCCGTCTTCCATCTGTCAAAAAAAAAAAAAAAATAAATGCATCATTTTAAACATACCAATAACTTTGCGTCAGTCAAATTTAAATGACATGCCTCTGTTTTTCTACGTTGCTGATATATTTACATTGAAACATCTACGTAAAAGAATATTCTACTGTTAAAATTTTAAAAATTAACGTCTAAAGAAAAAATAGAAGAAATATAACCAGAATAAGAAAAAAAAAATGTTGGGTTTTGCACTGAGAATGTTGAGGGCAATTGATGTGAAACTAACCCTCAAGGTGTGCACGCATGCGCAACGACATCATAACATTACAACAACAACAACAGCCATAGCAAGTCCTTTGCCAAGGAAGTAATGTCACATTGAGTTTTGGGCCAACCAACCGAACCGACCGACCGAGCAAGCGAGCGAGCGAGCGTGCACCCCTTTGTAAAGGAATGCACGCCGCCGATGTTGTTAACGAAGTCGACAACGACGAAGATGTTGACGACAACAACGGCAGCGATGAGAACGTAAAGAAAATAAGGGCAAGGACAATTCTGTTTACCGTTCCAACTTCCCTTTTTTGTGAGAATTCCTTTAGACATATTTTGTTTTTGTTTTTTCTTTCTTTCTTATTTAGAATTGTGCAACGATCGTTTAATTTCTATTCAAATGCTGCAAAATTTTTACTTAGCAAAACCGTATGTCATTTGCAACGATGAAATAAATATCACTTTTTTTTTTTTGTAGAATTTTGTTTCTTTTACTTTTTTCCTCCTCGTTCGTTAATCAGTTTTCTTGTATTTGCTTTCGACAGCTGCCAGTAAAAAAAAAACAAATTATGTTATTTATACGAAGGATTTATTTAAATGTTCCATATATACGTGTTATTGTATTTGATTTGTCATGATTTTCTTATTACTCGAAAATGTTGAGCAAAAGCTGTGCTTATGAGGGGGATAAATTGAACTTATTCGTACTTCACAGCTTGCATCGAAATTGTTGGGTTGCTCCTTATGTTTGTTAACGATTATTTATTTAAATTTAGATCTTAATAAGACTATTAAAAAAAAAAAAAAATTTAAACGATTTTTGACCAATTTTTTTTAAGTTTTGAGTTTTTGATCTATATATAGATCACCAAAGAAGATCGTTTAAAATTAAAAAAATTAAATACTCGTATGTATATTGCATTGGTTAAACTATAATATATCATTTTATGATTAGGACTCCAAATAGCTCGAAATATATCCCAAGTCTTTCGGCTTATACAATTTTCTTAATGTTTACTTAGTTGTATGATTCATATTTGACTCATATTTCTGAGCTTTCATTCATGGTAAAATTATGTAAAGTCCATTTGCCTTTGTTAAGGGTACTCAAATGAAATTCCTAGTATTGACAACTTTATATCTGATTTTAATGGTTCAATTACGACTCGTTTGTGTGATGCGTTTTTGACAAGGCTTAGCTCGTATTTATGAGTCTATTGGAACTCATCTTTATGACACATTTCTGAGCAATATGTGGCTAAAATAATGACTCATTTAGAACGAATTTATGACTCGATTTATATTTACGACTACTTCTTGAGTCATACGAGGGGTACTATTTATATTTCAGGATTCGGCAACACCAATATCAATAGCTAAAATCCGGCAACACCATAATAAATTTTGACATTTTTTAGCATAAACGTACTCACAACGTTTTGATGTACAAGTGCTATTTGTTTTGTTTATAGTGAGTTAAGAAAATCAATTTGGCCAAAAAATGGAAATTTCTAGAGAAGGTTTTTTTTTTGGATTATTTTTCACAACTTTTGACGTGGATTATCTCAAAAAGATTGTGTCGATGAACTTAGTTCTTTGTATGGCCATAAAGCACTATCAAAAACCACATTATATCGCTGGTATAGTGAATTCAATCGTGGTCGTAGTTCGGTCGCCGGCGAATGCCGTAAAGGTAGTCAAAAATCGGTTGTATTACCACAAAACATCGATGCAGTGCATGAACTGATAATGCAAGGTTCTCATGTGACATATTGTGAGATAGAGGCATCCTTGCACATTAGTTCCACTTCAATACATTCGATTTTGCATGAACACTTAGTTGTAAAAAAATTTGTTCTCTCTCCCCATAAAAAAAGGCTCGCCAAATTGATTTTCTTAACTCACTGTAAACTAAACAAATAGCACTTGTACATTAAAACGTTCTGAGTACGTTTATGTTAAAAAATGTCAAACTTCATATGGTGTTGCCAGATTTTAGCTATTGACATTAGTGTTGTCAGTTCCCGAAATTTAAGTAGTTCCCTACGTACTATAAATACATTATTTTAAGCAACTTTTGATGGTAACTTATACTCATATTCAGGATACTCATTATCTACACAATTTCCAAATTAGTTTTTGTTACCCAAAAATAAATGAAAAATAAATAATTTTTGCATCGGAAGGCTTTTTTATTAGTCCACTACTACTGCATGCTCATAAGGCACTCACATTTATCTATGACTCTTTTGAAGATTCATTAAATAAAAATTTTATTTTTAATTGAATTCTGGATCGTCTTAAGGCAAATTCTAAATGATACTACCTCACTGCTAGGGATATCTGACCGTGAACGCCATTTTTAAACCCCAAAAAATTTATGATTCATATCAATTAATCCCGGGTTTTTCGGGATTCTTTGTTAAGACTTTTTTATACGTTTTTTAATTTTCAATTAATCCCAATTATATTTAAAACATGACTCATTTGAAGGTAGCCCCATCTTTTTATCTTATTGAAATTGAGATGAAATTTTTCCTCTCTTATTTTGAAAATTAACATTGTTGCGAAATTGTAGACAATACATCATCCGAATTCTCGTTTGCCCATACGCCACTTTGTTAAAAAGCAAATAACACGTGATGGTGCAAAAGAGAACTCAGCAGTAAACTTAAAAGTTTTCAATAATACTTCGAAAATTCTTTACCGTAAGTCTTCTGATTTATAAAATGTATTTATGAAAGAAATTTATGTATTTTGTACTATTGCCACAAAGTGTTGAAGCAGAAAAATGTTTAAATTTTATGATCCCGAAAATCCCGGGACTGCAAAAAGTCCAAATATTTGAATCCTTACTCACTACATAGCTCTACAGATTATTCGTTTTCGAGATATTTTCCATTGCAACGGAAAATTTTACTTTTATTTCTTACCCGATTTCGAAACCTAGTATTTTTTAAAAGATGTATTTCACAAATCGAGCCTTAACCGCCAAAAAGACTCAACCGACAAAATAAATTTTGCACTAGAAGCTTTTTTTGAACTTTCTTTGCATACATTGTAGAGTGAAAGTCAAAATTGCTTTCGCTATAACTAAGTAATGGTACTTTTAACAGTTTTAAAATTTGATGGAAAAATGCGTGCTTACGCGAGCTATCGATTTCTTTCAAAAAACGGAAATCTGAAATCGTGTCGGTTAAGTCTTTTTGGCGGTTAGGGCTCGAAATGTTGTCGATGCTGTCCAAATTTGTTTATAAAATTATGATAAAAAGTACTCGTATTCTTATATTGTCGTCTTTATAATTCTCCTATCCCAAGACGGCAGATGATACACTAACACAGACAAAATTTTAAAATGGAAAAACTGTCAAAAGCTACTTCTTCGTGTATTGCTGAGTCAGTCGCATTGTCGCCCCTTTTTTTCTTTTTCAATTTAATTTTACATGGATCTTGTGGTCGGCGTTGTATGAATTTCTTACAAATACCTTTTAAGGGTTGATTTTCCTTTTAGAATTAGCTCCAGGTGATACTCGCTTGGGGTTCTTCATAGCGTACAGCGCTCCTGCTTAAAAAGATAACGTTGATAATTCAACGCTCGATTGTAAACATAACAAACCTATGAGTTATTTCTTTTCCAAGTTTCTTTTTATTATCTTCTAATTTAATTTAAAAAAAGTATGCCACAATCGTTTATCTCCTAAGATTAAACAATTAAGATTAATATCGTATTTATTTAAAGATATATGATTCCGAGAATAACTTGATTTGGGAAACTGAAACTGCAGTTTTGTCCACTAAAGTAGCATATAAAATATAACAATACTCCAACAACAAACTAGTTTTTGCTACACGTGTACATATGCATGTCCTTTACTTTGTAATGAATGCATTTTCCGTTTTTGTCATCGCGGTCAAGAATCCGCAAGGGGTTAATTCGGCGCAACCACACGCGATTGTGATATACGCGTTTTTCCGACTACCATTGTTGATTGGTCATCTTTTATCATTAATCATATTCAGGCGCTCCTCATATAACAAATTGTTAAAGTCAACGATATTGTCTTAACGTTAATAAGCGATAAAAGGTCTCTGGGCGACGAGGAGTTCTTTTGATGACATTGGTTTGCTGTGTGGTTACACGCTTAAAGTATAACCTTTGTTAAATTCAATAATTGCAAGATATATTTGATATATGTTTTTTGAAATGTTATATATGCAAAGTTATGAATTAATGGATTAGGACTAAGAAAATGTTTCAGTTTATTTTCAGACTTGCAATCCTATTCTATTATCCTTTCGATTACAATAATTTTCGTTTTGAAAGCTTTTTCATGAAAACGATGAGTCGCTCGATAAAAAGTAAAAGAATCAAATGCTCTGGAAATGTTATAGATTCGCGAACACCTAAAAATGATTCTTTTAAAAACCGAAAAACTTTAAAAATGCTTTTTTGTATAAATATCTCTTCAACAGTATATTTTTCGTATACATAAATCGATATAATTTGTATATGGGATTCTCCAAAAGTAAAAAACTTTCGAAATTAAAAATAATTGAAATCTAAACATTAAATACCCTGCACTGCAGTATTTTTAAAATTTTGTGTTGTGCCACGACTTCTTTTCTGAATTCACATAGCTTTTGCTCAGATCTTGCACTTACTGTTCCGTGTCTCAGTGAAATTTGGTTGGATTACCTCAAAAACGTTTTCAGTATAGCATTTTGAAGCCTTTGCTTTTATTGGAGATTCCACGCCCTCTTGTCCGAGGTCGCCTAATTTTTGCTCAAGGGTTGTCTTTACTGTTTTTACTGCCAGAGTAAAATTACCGTCTTTAGTATTTATGTGTATTATGGTTGCATTATGGTGAAAAATACTCCTAAAGTTGTATTTTGTATATATTTTTTGTATGGGTTTTATGCCCATTTTCAATAAGTCGAGCTAACTTTGGAGGCTGTATACCAAATTTCATCGAATTATCTGGCTTAGTTTTCCCGTAAAAAATATTTCCACAGACAGCCAGATGGACAGACGGACATGGATATATCGACTCAGGATGTGACGCCGATCAAGAATATATATACTTTTCCATACCTACTACGCCTCCTTCTCTACATTACAAACGGAAGGACTAAGTGAATATACACCCAGGGTATAAAAATTAGAACTTTTGCATGTGTCGTATATTCTTTTTGGTGTGATCTCAACAAATCTATGCTAACGGTTAATTATAGTATGCTTGTTAGTTATTCGGGATTTCGGAAAATGTCTCTGATGAGGTTGACCTATGATGGGTCCCCAAACCTTAAAGCTAACCAGCATTTCAACCAATTTTTTTGTTTTTTCTTATGCATTTTGCCTTGTTTTTGTGATTTTTGTTGGTGTTTTACTTTAACACACTGAATAGCTCAAACCAACAATGTCATCTGATTCATTTGTATATTTCTTTATATTTTTTATTCTCATGTTCATTTATTAATATATTTATTTATTAATTTATTCATTATTCATTTTTTTATGCATTTATTCCTTTTTTCATTTACTTATTCATTTCATCATTTAATTGTTTCTTTACTTTCTTCATTCAATTTTTTACTACTCACACCAATTCATTTATTCACTTATTCAATTATTCACTTATTCATTTATTCATTTATACATTTATTCATTTATTCATTTATTCATTTATGCATTTATTCTTTTATTCATTTATTCATTTATTCATTTATTCATTTATTCATTTATTCATTTATTCATTTATTCATTTATTCATTTATTCATTTATTCATTTATTCATTTATTCATTTATTTATTTATTCATTTATTCATTTATTCATTTATTCATTTATTCATTTATTCATTTATTCATTTATTCATTTATTCATTTATTCATTTATTCATTTATTCATTTATTCATTTATTCATTTATTCATTTATTCATTTATTCATTTCTTCATTTCTTCATTTATTCATTTATTCATTTATTCATTTATTCATTTATTCATTTATTCATTTATTCATTGTCCATTTATTCATTTATTCATTTATTCATTTATTCATTTATTCATTTATTCATTTATTCATTTATTCATTTATTCATTTATTCATTTATTCATTTATTCATTTATTCATTTATTCATTTATTCATTTATTCATTTATTCATTTATTCATTTATTTATTTATTCATTTATTCATTTATTCATTTATTCATTTATTCATTTATTCATTTATTCATTTATTCATTTATTCATTTATTCATTTATTCATTTATTCATTTATTCATTTATTCATTTATTCATTTATTCATTTATTCATTTATTCATTTATTCATTTATTCATTTATTCATTTATTCATTTATTCATTTATTCATTTATTCATTTATTCATTTATTCATTTATTCATTTATTCATTTATTCATTTATTCATTTATTCATTTATTCATTTATTCATTTATTCATTTATTCATTTATTCATTTATTCATTTATTCATTTATTCATTTATTCATTTATTCATTTATTCATTTATTCATTTATTCATTTATTCATTTATTCATTTATTCATTTATACATTTATTCGTTTATGCATTTATTCATTTATTAAGTTTTTCATTTATTCATTTGTTCATTTATTCATTTGTTCATTTATGCATTTATTCATTTATTCATTTATTCATTTATTCATTTAATCATTTATTCATTTATTCATTTATTCATTTATTCATTTATTCATTTATTCATTTATTCATTTATTCATTTATTCATTTATTCATTTATTCATTTATACATTTATTCATTTATTCATTTATTCATTTATTCATTTATTCATTTATACATTTATTCGTTTATGCATTTATTCATTTATTAAGTTTTTCATTTATTCATTTGTTCATTTATTCATTTGTTCATTTATGCATTTATTCATTTATTCATTTATTCATTTATTCATTTATTCATTTATTCATTTATTCATTTATTCATTTATTCATTTATTCATTTATTCATTTATTCATTTATTCATTTATTCATTTATTCATTTATTCATTTATTCATTTATTCATTTATTCATTTATTCATTTATTCATTTATTCATTTATTCATTTATTCATTTATTCATTTATTCATTTATTCATTTATTCATTTATTCATTTATTCATTTATTCATTTATTCATTTATTCATTTATTCATTTATTCATTTATTCATTTATTCATTTATACATTTATTCATTTATTCTTTTATTCATTTACTTATTTATTTCATCATTTGATTGTTTCTTTACTTTCTTAATTCATTTCTTTATTACTCAAACACGAAACAGAAAAATATGCCATTCATGAACCAACATGGATACAAACTTATCCAACTTTTGTACAAATATAATTATATTAAACGTAAAGTAATATAAAAATTTGTAAATAACCAAGAAATTTTAAGTAAGTTACACTTCATTACAAAATGTCCAGATGAGTAGCAGCTGCAGACCATACAACTTTCATATGGTATCTTAACAATTGCTTTAATTGCATATCTCTACTGCAAATCAAATTTACAGCACAAATTATGAACGGAGCATAAAGAATTTGTCGCAAAAATGAGTTTCTCAAAATTTATGACTCTCATGTGCCGATAGAGAGTATACATAAGTAAATGTCCAGATTCGCCTTGCACAAAAGAAATGCTATAAAAAAAAATGTATAAAATTTGACATGCGCCAAGGGCTTCTTCTCTCCCTTGGATCTGATCTTAAATTTGTTACATATGCTTATGTTACCCAGTCAGCTTTTTGCAATACTTGCTCTAAGGATTTTCAAAGATTTTGACTTACAGTGGTTTTTTTTTTGTTTTGTTTTTTCGTTCAAAGGAAAAAATACAGATGGACGGACAGAAAAGGGATCTGACGAACTGAACGGTATATCAAGGCAATTATTGTCACATAAATAACGTAAAATGTCCATTGTAAAAGAAGAAAACTCGTAAAATATTAGAAATCATAGTCAAGGCGTTGAGGTACACAATGAACAATAAAGCATTTTAAGAATGTGGCAAATAGTTGTTGCACTCTCCGGTGATTTATAAGATTTTTAGCATCGCCTACTTCAGCGCTGTTTGCTTGCTCTCACCGTCTGATTTATGTAAAGGTGTATGGTTCATATTTTATATTTCTTCTTCATAGATATTGCAGCATAGGTATCAACACAATTCACTCGGACTAAATATTATCTTTGATAAAACAGAAAAAAAATTACATTTATCCTTAGGTAGCGATAGAAAATTGTAGGTACATAAGATACCTGAGAATTCTTGAACAAAGCAGAAGATGCAACAACACAAGAAAAAATAACGACAAGATCATACAAAGCAGCAGCAGCATTTATGATTTTGCATCCTGCAATGTCGTAGAAAAGGGCGATTTAGTCCCTTGATCCATGATCCTGATTTATTTTTTTCCTCTATTTTTTTTCTTCAATTTTTGTTTGCTTCTTGTATGCTCTTGAAATGCTTACTTAAGAAATTCCTTTGCGTCAAAACGAATACACACTATATGTTTCGTTTTATCCTTTTGAATGCATGACTTTGCCGTCTTCTCTATAGATCAGCAGAGAAACAATACAACAAGGATATCGCTGTTGGCACCCTGTGTACGCAACTCAGTTTAACAGTGAAAGTCAACGAGCACGGACACTCGGTTTCACGCTGCGCTCTCTTTCTCTCTTTTTCGTTTGGTTTTTTCATAGTTTTGGCATGATCGTTGATCGACAGTGCTTAAAGTTAAACGTGAATTGCTGCACTCTCGTATCTATAGAAATAATGAAAAAAAACAAAATTGCTACCAAAGACTTTTTATGTATTTTGAGATAAATACAAACCAAAGACTTAACTGATTACTGCTGTGCAATATTTTAAGCCGTTGATTAGGAATACTCAACAATATTTATCACGTTAACAGTATTTGTTGATCGTTTAAATTTCTTTATTTTGTTGTTTTAACTGGAGCTTAAAATTTCATCAACAATTGGATTGCAAATTACATTTATTTCATGTTATTATGAAGTGCGATCGCAAGAGAAAAGTTATTGAAATGGTATGATCGGTAGATATGTATATCTCATTTACTTCAAAAACGGCACAGCTCAAAAAACGCGAATTTCGAGTTAATGATGCAGAATTATTCGCTATATCATGCTTCATATTGTGTGAAAATTTAATAATAATATCCTTTACAGTCACCGTTTGAGAACGAAATAACTTTTTCAATTGGAACTTTAAAAACATATTTTCCGCAAAATCGAGATTTTTGACTTGTGCCGTTCTTGAAGTAAATGAGCGAAATGTTTTTATAAAGAAAAATTTATCAATAAAAAAAAAAGATCCACAAAAAAGAAAAAAAAAAGAAGTCACCTACTTTAACCTGTTTCTTTTTAGACTCTTTATGTTAAGAAAGATTGTGAATTCAAAAAGTATCGCTCGAATTTAGTTTTGCAGATATAGTCATCGAAAGTGTTGGACAAAGCTTTTATAAAAACCGTTACAAGTTGGAAACTCCATTTTTATGCTTTCTTATAAAAAAGTAATAATTTATAAATTCAGGTACTAATGGTAAATCAAATAAAAGCAAATAAATTAAACTTCTTTATTGTAATGAAAAATTACAGTTTGAAATAAAAAAAAAAAATTTTATTTAAAATCTTCCCATTTCGAAAATCAGTTTTAAGGCTTCTGTTTTTCAAGCTTATTGATAATTAAATATCTGTCTTTCCATCAATATTCTGAAAAGCCATCCATTGGTTTAAATTTTTTCAACTTCCCGAATTCAAAAAAAAAAAAAAAGAAACTAGTAAGGGTGTTACCTTTGGCCCGGCGAAAAATTAAATATCTTACACTGTAGTATTTTGTAAACTTTGCTTGTACGGGAGATGCTACGCCCTCTCGACCTAATTCAGATCTTGAACTAAATATTCCAAGTTTCGGTGCGATATCATATGATGTACTGCATAGACTAAGTCTCATTGTACAACCATTTAGTGATTAATAAACATAAACATAAACATAAACATAAACATATTTGGCTTCATAATCTCAAATAACGCTAGCACTACAGATGTACTTAAGTTTGTCTTGTATGGGATATGCCACGCCTTCTTGTTCGAGCTCCCCAATTTTTTTTCTCACAGCTTGCACTTACTGATGTAATAACTTGTTCAAATCCATTGTAATGGTTAAAAGATGTAGGCGGTTGAAAAGGCTCGTTAAATCGAGGATCAATTTTATATGGGGCATTCCATTGTGACTCATTGAACATTTTGCTATAGATTTTGACAAAAATTTGGTCATAACTATAGTAAGTTATTTCAAGCCCTAAGACTGTGAAAAAAGTCTCGAAAAATAACTAAAGAAAAAAATTTTAAAAAGCTAATGTTTTCTGTCTTAAATTGTTGTTTAAATAAGTGTGACTCACAGGACACGAAACGGAACGTTCTTTTTCATTTATTAACTTAAGCGAAGAGATGTATTTTTAAGAGACGCAAAGAAGCACTGAAGCAATTTTTTGAGGTTTGTATTGTTCACAGACGGTAGCTTTGACGAATTAAGAAGTTAAACGGCAGCGTAATTCAACCAAAAAATAAATTACGCTGCCGTTTAACTTCTAAATTCGTCAAAGCTACCGTCTGTGAACAATACAAACCTCAAAAAATTGCTCCAGTGCTTCTTTGCGTCTCTTGATAATATATCTCTTCAGCAGCATTAACATTATTAAAGGCAAATCCGTTTTGAATTTGCTTTTGATGAACGATACGGGTTCGAAACGGATTCTAATCTATAAAAAAAAAATTCACAAAATAGCAGTAGTTTAGCTAAAATTCTTCCTTAAGTCGAAGAGATATATTAGATAGATTATGGCAAAACTTCATAACTAAGTTATTTTAGGCCCTAAAACTGTGAAAACAGTCTCAAGAAATAACTATATAACCCTTTTTTAGAGTTAATGTTTTCTGTCTTAAATTGCTGCTTAAATAAGTGTGACTCATTGGAGATGAAACGGAATGCTCTTTTTAATTTACTAACTTAAGGAAGAATTTTAGCCAAACTACTGCTATTTTATGAATTCACTTTTTATGTTGCAATTGAAGAGATATGTGACTACAATTGAAGACCTTAAAATAAAAGACATTTTGAATTTGTGACTCGACGGGACATTCTGCTCTGACTTGCGGAACAAGAATAAAATCAGTGACATTTTTGTAGTGTATAATCGAATTTTTGAGTCTATTGTCATAAGACTATCTTTGGTCACAAATCAAAGCCGCATCACAAATCAAATTTGGACCAATTTGCTTTTTGATTAAAAATCGTCCCAAATTGCTAGTCATTGTTATCACAGGCAATAAGAGAGGATATTGTAATGATAAGTTTTGAAGTAAAAAACCACGTCTCATAAGAAATCAAAATTTTATGGTTGATTATGAAATATAAACTGGGCCGAATTAAGATAAATATGCTAGAAAAAGTCCTTTTTTATAATTTTTTAAAACTTATTTTAGAGATTAGTAAACAATGGTAATTGGTGTTTTTTCAGCTTTTTGAAATTCGGTTTTTTTAGATGTTTCAAAAAAACCAAGGATAATTTTGGGACTCATTGGGTCACAAGTATTTAAAAACGAGTCGCTGTAATAAAAATATTAAAAAAACTTCTGCTCTCTTTGTAGATTTAAAATTGAGTTCCAACCAGACGTAAATACCGGTAAAAAAAGTGAATCTTCTCATCAGAAATCAATTATAAATTTGCAAAGAAAGCCAAAAGTACGAAAGAAGTTTTTTTTTTTACATTACTTATTTTGCTACCAACAAGCATTTGTTTGATGACATGTTGGGTTGAGCGCATTGTTCAGTGCTTTTGTAAACACCAAGTTACAAAACAATTCGAGAAGCATAAAAGAAAAACAAAAATTAGAAAGGTGGATTGCGTTACGATTCAAGACCCAAAATATATCCATCATCAGACGCATTTGCCGTCATCGAGAAAAACTTACAAGTACACTTTGTTTACCATTTAGCATAGATTTGTTTAGAATCACAGCAAAGAGGAAATAAAGTAAAGACGCAAAATTTCTAATCTTGCTGTTGGAACTCATTGATATTATACTTCTCTTGCATAGTTATTATTTTATGCATTTTGCCTTTTTTTTTAAGTTTGTTGGTGTTTTCAAAAGCACTGAACAGTACGCTCAGTAGCAAAATAATGCAAAATGTAAAACGAACATAGTCGAATTCAATGAAGGAGCGAAGTTTGTTGTGCCATTATACGCACCAGAAACTTCTTCTGAGTTTTTGAATGGGCTACGTCCAGTATATAACCGCCTTTGAAGCCCTTCACTCATATACTTAGTTTCAATTACCACATAAATTCACAATTTAGAATATGCTTCCTATTTTTCTTTTTAAGCTTTTATTAACTTTTCTTCTTATTTATATACATTTTCAGGATCTAGAACTTGGTTTAGAAGCACCGCTTGCCAAACGCCAACAAAGAATATCGTCTTTTTATCAAAGCGAACCAGGTTCTGTAGTATCATCTGTGTATCCTTCACCAGTCGATGAGCTTGTTAATGAAATTGATACCCGCAGCTCATCTGATTATGATGTTAGTGCAGATGACATTCCAGATAGTCCTAATAGTTTACAAGCCGACGATGATAATGAAGTCATATCCGCCACAACATCTCCATCAGCGTCATCAGTTGGTAGCTCAAAAATCTCCTATACCGTACAAGAACCTGCGTCGTCTCAAAATCTACAACAAGAACATCATCATCATCATCACCATCATGGCGAAAGAACGCCCGGTCAAAGCAGCGGCGTTTCAAATGCAACACTCTCAGCAGAAACATATACTGATGATAATAAACCAAAAGCAAAATCATTTGATGGCTATTTGTTTGGCGATTACTGTTTGACACCAGCTGCAGAACCGGATCCACCGCGTATGTGTCCTTTGCCAGCGCTTTCATGGGCAAATGCCAATGATGTTTGGCAATTAATGTGCAAAAAAGATGATGACGCTGCTTGTTTTCGTGATGCTAGCATGCTCGATAATCATCCCGGCCTGCAACCGCGAATGCGTGCTATTCTACTTGATTGGCTGATTGAGGTGTGCGAAGTATATAAGCTACATCGGGAGACTTATTATCTTGCAGTTGACTATCTTGATAGATACCTTAGCACACAGAAAAAGGTACAAAAGACTCATCTGCAATTGATTGGTATTACGTGCCTATTTATTGCCGCCAAAGTAGAAGAAATTTATCCACCGAAAATTGGTGAATTTGCCTACGTCACTGATGGCGCCTGCCAAGAAGAGGATATACTGCAACATGAGATACTGTTACTGCAGGCACTTGAATGGAATATTAGTCCCATTACAGCCATGGGTTGGTTGGGTGTGTATATGCAGTTAAATGTCAATAATCGTACGCCTGCCTCTTTCTGCACAAACAACAACAATAATATTAACAAAGATTGTAATAATAGCAATAGCAACAGTAAAGAACTTGATAGTTCAAAAAAGTCATCAGTCACAACAACAACAACAGAAACAGCAGCAAGTTCAACGCAAACCAATCACCAGCGAAGAGATAGCTGCAATGCTCCAATTAAGTCACAAAGTGAAATTCAGTACAATGATGCCTTTATTTATCCACAATTTTCCGGCATGGAATTTGTACAGACGTCACAGTTACTTGATCTTTGCTCATTAGATGTTGGCATGGGAAACTTTCCATATTCGGTTATTGCAGCAGCAGCCATTAGTCATACATTTAGCAGGTAATTTTTGCAATCAGCGTGACATTTGTTTTTCTCCAATTGCTATAACTTTCGCGACTTTTTGCAGAGAAACTGCTTTAAATTGTTCGGGTCTGGACTGGCATTCAATTGAGCCCTGCGCAAACTGGATGGAGCCATTCTATCAAATTATTTTCGAAGAATCTGGCTACTTACATCTTTTAGAGCAGAATGAGCAGGTTGCTAGTAAATTCGGTTTAGGGCATATCTGTCCAAATATTGTTACAGATGATTCGCATATTATTCAAACGCACACTACAACAATGACGATGTTTGTAAGTTTCAAAATGCTGCAATTTCCATTTGTTGTGTCATGAGTAACGCATTGTTTTTTTTTATATTTGTGAATTATAGGATAGAGCATGTCTTTTGCAAGAGCAATATCAACAAAGGTACCTTAATTTAAAAATAAAACAACTAGCATCGCCAGCAACAGGACTTGTGTGTCCAGAAGGTCTGCTAACGCCACCAGCATCAAGTCGAAAACCGTTAGGTGCAGATGAATTGGATGAAAAAAATAATGATAATGATGATAACTAAACTTCAAAGGATTTGTTTCTTGATGAAGTAATAATTAAAAACAGAAGAAGCATAAGTAAGGGGTGCAATTCATTTGTTCTCCAATAAATACGCACACTCGCATAAGGCAGGAGCAATCGTTTAAATATTAAATTTATTAAATCGTTAAGTAATTTTAAAAAAATATTTAAATTAATTCAAATAATATTATCCATGTAATTAATTTTAATTAAATAAGGCTTAGTTAAATACACAAGTACATATATAAGACTTATAGGTGTAATTTTAGACAACACTTAGCTTTGTGTATAAAAACACAAAAAGCTAAAGTCAATACTTACTGCAAATCGTCACAAAAAGAATTATTCCGTTTTAAAAAATAATTATATTTTATTGTATGTATATTTCATGCACAAGAAAATATATACAGCTGTATTTATTTAAATGATTAAAAAAAAAACAAACAAAAATTATACCGCGCTTACATAAATATGCAAAGTTATTTTAAGAAGTCTCTTATTGAAAATACATAGAGAGGTCAATTAGGAGCTGTTGGAACCAATTCAAATGTGTCTTACGTCAATGTCAGTAAATGTTTTTAAAGGCTTAAACATTTCTACCAAAAACTTTTAGTAAAGTAGCTTAATTCATTGTTTAAAAAAGAAGTTATCATTACGAATATTTTATTTTTATTTTCTTTTTTTCAGACTTATTTTTTATTTGCCCTCATGTTGGTTTATTTAGAAATGTACTAATATACTAATCTATCAATTATTTCACAGTATCGCTTAGGTTATGTTGTGTAAACTAACACACTAACAATTATTTTAAGTAAAAAAAAAAACATGAGATCTTTTAACAAACTAACCTACTTGCCTATTTTTTTTTATTTAGTTTTTTTTTAACTTTTTTCATACTAATAACTTAACAAATCATCATTATTATACAATGTATATGACATTTTTTTTTTTTTTAAGTGATGCTGACTTTTAAACCAAAGCAGTTTTTTTGCTTACTGACACAGTTTTTTTATTGATCACTCTTTTTAATTACGGGAATAAATAACATATTGTAAGACGAGACATACTGCCATAATTTGCTCTAAGCAAATCTTATAAAAGTTGTTAGTTTATTTAAATAAATGATTACATATTTGAATTATTAGTAAAATTCAATTTAGAGCTAATAGAACACTATTTTAAAATGCCAAAAAAAAAAAAAAAAAAAAAAAAAAAACTGAAAGCTATTGAACAATTTGCAAAAAGGCAAAATAAAAAAAAATCAATTAAACAATTTCGTCATAAAGATTTTTATTATATTTTGGATTCATTCAATTTCAGCCTATCAGTATGTTATTGACTTACAGTGTTAAAATTTAGAGGAACACATACATTTTAGAAAAACCTGTAATTTTTGTAAAATATTTTCAGTGTAGAAATTTAAAATTAACCATAAATTAGTTATAAAAAAGTTGAGCTAACACAAAAACATAAACCTGTTTTAAGGTTTAACAAATACTTATAATAATAGTACGAGATCCGCCAGTAAAAAAACTTCTCGACCGAGTTTTTAGTTAAAGTCTAATTTTTACATATATTTAGGAATGGGGGAATATATTTTTGCCGGGTTTGATTTCGATACGTTTTTTTACTGCCGGATCTTAAGCGAGAAACACATAAAAAGTATGCATGCATCAAGAATTGTCAAATTGAAGTCAAATACATGTTTGCTTATGAGAGCGCCCAGATAGAAAGTATGCTCGAAGCATTCTTTTTATATTTGACAATTCTTGATGCATGCATACTTTTTATGTGTTTCTCGCTTTAGACTATAAAAATAAAAAAAAAAAAAAAAAATTAAGAAAAAAAAAAAAATTATAGAAAAAAATGTTTCTAATCCAATTAAAACGCTTAATATCAGGACACTTTTAAAGTAAATTGGTAAAACAAATGTAAATATAGTTAAAGAAGGTTAAAAATAATTACAAACATAGTTATACTAATAAAAATTCTACAAAATGAGAAAAAAAAAAAAACAAAAAAATTGCATTTATTATATTATATTCTTAAGTTAAAGCTATTGGAATGAAAATTTATTATTTTTGCGTAAACTATATTATTTTTGGCGAGACATTGCAACTCGTTTTTTATGCAATTCTGCTAGTTTTAAGGACTTCAACAATTACGCTTTTTTTTGCATTAAAATGTCAAATAAACAAACCAAGTAACTTATTTGTATTGTTTTTGTTATTTAATTTTGAAAATGTTAGAATTTACAGTCATATAACGCACACCTCTCCTGAACGAACTTTTAGGCTTCCGAAAATGTCGACGAAATCTACCAACGGGGTACTTTTCTTTCATGCTGATACATCAAAACTATGTAAAAACGAAAATCGGATCAGCTAGTATTCGCCAGAAATTTGCGATATATCGTAAAAACACATACATATCCCATATAAAATAAAAAAAATGAAGAAAAAAAAACAACAAACAAATATAAAAATAAATATTTTTAATGTATTTTGCAATGCTGAATCCGAATCTGGCCTTAGAATTGCTGTATCTAATACCGTTTTTGAGATATCTTAGCCTGAACAAGGAAAAAATACCGTTTTTGCTATATTTGAAGCTATATAACTAGAATATAGAACATTCATACGTAAAATCCGATACAGTATCTTAAAGTTCTAATTTTCTTTAAAACCCCATTTAAATTATGTCAGAAACTTTTATGTTTCTCCGAAATATCGTAGACTGAAATAATGAAAAAACATGTTTTTTGAACTTTTTTAACTTTTTAGGGTAGGATATCTCCGAGAAAAATAAAGATATCGACATAATTTAAATTAGGTTTTAAAGGAAAAGATTAGAACTTTGAGATACTGTATCGGATTTTATGTATGAATGTTCTATATTCTAGTTATATAGCTTCAAAATATAGCAAAAACGGTATTTTTTCCTTGTTCAGGCTAATATATCTCAATAACGGTATGAGATACAGCAATTCTAAGGCCAGATTCGGATTCAGCATTGCAAAATACATTAAACATATTTATTTTTATATTTGTTTGTTCTGGTTTTGTTTTCTTCATTTCTTTTATTTTATATGGGATATGTATTTTTGCGATATTTCGCGAATACTAGCTGATCCGATTTTCATTCGTTCATAGTTTTGATGTATCAGCGTGAAAGAAAAGTACCCCGTTGGAAGGTTTCATCGACATTATCGGAAGCCTAAAAGTTCGTTCATGAGAGGTGTGAACGTAGGACGAATGTTTTCGTTCCGTTTCAAAAGTTTGCATCTCAGTTGATTTTTTTATAGTATTGAACCGTTTCTTGAGCAAAGTTGCAATCAAAGCAAAGCGTGGCGTAGATCAAGTCGCATACAGCGATCACAGTGAGCGCTTCGAGCAAAGAATGCGATATAAAAACAAAACGTTACAAATACATAAAATGATGCGAAAATTACTATTGATATCACAGGCCCACAAAAAAAAAAGTACCATGCGCGAAAGATCATACCACCTGAACTTTATGTTTTCGGGGTCGCTGAATCCGAATATGGTGTCAGAATAGCGAAGTTGGTTCGCGGTTTTTCAGAAATCAGCAATTACGCTGAAAATTTGAGATTTTTTTCAGCATTATTTCTGATTTCTGAAAAAACGCGAACCAACTCAGCTATTCTGGCAACATACTATATTCGGATTCAGCGACCCCGAAAACATGAAGTTCAGGTGGATTGATCGTTCGCGCAGAGAATATTTTTTTTTGGTTCTGAGCATAAACCAAAAAAAAAAAAGTGCCCTGCACGACAGATCAGACCACCTGAACTTTATGTTTTCGGGGTCGCTGAATCCGAATATGGTGCCAGATTAGCGAAGGTGGTTCGCGTTTTTTCAGAAACCAGCAAAAATCAGTAATTTTTAGCATTATTGTTGATTTCTGAAAAAACGCGAACCAACTTCGCTATTCTGGCACCATATTCGGATTCAGCGACCCCAAAAACATAAAGTTCAGGTGGTCTGATCTTTCGCGCATGGTACTATTTTTTTTTTTTTTTGTGGGCCTGTGTAGTTATTTTACATATTCTTTCATTTTCCTGTTCTTATTCGACAGAAAACACATAAAAATGATAAACAAAGCGTGAAGCGGCGCATCGATATCTCCAAAGAGATATCATCACACTATGACCTTTGAATTAATTGAACGATTTTTTATTTTTTTTTTAATTTAAGGTTACACATTCTATTGTCAACACGTTAACTACGTAGGCTGCTATATATATTTCTGGCCTAGGCAACACTAAGTGCTGGTTCACACGACAAACTAAATTATCGGGCGATAGTACAATTTATAGACAAGCGGAGGGACCGCTACTCACCAATTGCCTGGTGCAATCTGACATTTCCATTGGAAGTTTGACATTTTTAGCATAAACGTACTCATAACGTTTTGACGTACGACCATCATTTGTGTTGTTTACAGTGACTTGAAGAAATCAATTTGGCAAAAAAATGGAATTAACTCGTGAACATTTTTGTGCGATCATTTTTTACAACTTTCGACGTGGATTATCACGACAAGAGTGCATCGATGAACTTAAATCTTTTTATGGCGATAAGGCATTATCCTATAGCACTGTGAAAAACTGGTTTAATGAATTCAATCGTGGCTGACGCTCGCTGTAAGACGAATTCCGTGAAGGTCGTCCAAAAACGGCCGTTGTGCCAGAGAACATTGATGCCGTGCGTGAGCTGATAATGCAAGATCGACATACCGTGAGATAGAGGCATCGTTGGGCATTTCTCCCACCAGCATACATTCGATATTGCATGAACACGTGGCCGTAAAAAAGGTTTTTTCTCGTTGGACCCCGCAAAATCTGACAATCGCTCAAAAAAAGGCTTGTATCGATTGGCGCAAAGAAATGTTGACAAAATACGATTGCGGTGCTTCAAAAGACGTTTATAAGATCGTCACAGGTGACGAATCATGGATCTATGCGTATGAGTCCGAAACAAAACAGCAATCGACCGTATGGGTCATCGAAGACGAGCCAAATCCAACGAAAGTTGTTCGTGGAAGAAGCACTTCGAAGCAAATGGTCGCCTGTTTCTTCGGCAAAACTGGTCATGTGGCGACTGTTCCGCTTGAGCAACGTAGGACGGTCAATTCTAAGTGGTACACCACAATTTGTTTGCCTGAAGTCTTCGGAGAAATTCGAAAAACGAACAAGAGAAGACGAATCATTGTTCACCATGACAAGGCGAGCTCTCACACATCGGCTCAAACCAGCGCCTTTTTGACCGGCCAAAACGTCGAATTGATTGTTCAACCGCCGTACAGCCCTGACTTGGCACCCAATGACTTCTTTTTATTCCCGCACATCAAGAAAAAAATGCGTGGTCAATGATTTTCGTCGCCAGAAGTTGCTGTTGAAGCGTTCAAAAACCACGTTTTGGAGGTGTCTTAATCGGAGTGGAAAAGTGCTTCGACAATTGGTTTGAGCGCATGCAAAAGTGTATAAATCATGCTGGAGAATACTTTGAAAAGCAATAAAACCATTTTTGATGATAAATATTTGCATTTTCATTATTAGGCCAGAAATATATATAGCAGCCCACGTATTTTGACTCAACCTTGTTTTTTTTTTGTAATCAAAATATGCTTGAAAATTTCGGAATTTTTTCGATTTGAATTGTGTGACATCACACTTTCCAAGACCCCCAGACCCCCTCTGTCACAAATTTCTGAACCCCCCGCTCCCCTTAAAGTGTGACATAACTTATGAACAGCCCCTTATCGCGAAAAGCGATAAAGCTTAATAATATCAAGAAAAGTTTTTATCGACACTTGGAGCCGATTGACCACCTTTATATAACGGTCACCCTCAGTGGCGAGTTAGCCCTAAGGCAGAAGTAGGCACCTGACTATAGCATCAAATTTCAGGTGCGAAAAAAAATTTGAGGATCTAATAAAGAAAAATAAAGTTTTTATTTGCGGAATTGCGGAATCTCGTGGCCGCATGTTTCATTTTCACGAAATCCAGTGATGAGAGTTCTTTATTGTACCTTATAGTTCTTTGATATGACTTTTATGACTACATTGAGGACAAACAAAAATCTTTGGAGATATCTATCAAAAAAAAAAAAAAAAAAAAAAAAAAATAAATCGGTTTCGTCAAGAAAGAGACCGCGTGAATTGCAGTTCGGCGAAACAAGTGGAGAGGGTGGAAGAGAAAATTTAAGAATATGTGTGCTGATTTATATGGGTCCGTTCGTATGGAGCAAAAAAGCTATCCCGACGGTGTCCAAAAATTTGAAAGAACTCTTAAAAACAATATCTGAAATGTTTATACTTTACACCCAGGATATATTTACTTTGCCCTTCCGTTTGTAACGCAGAGAAGGAGGCGTAGCAGGCATAGAAAAGTAAATATATTCCTGATCAGCGTCACCTCCTGAGTCGATATAGCCTTGTCCGTCTGTCTGTCTGCCTGTCTGGCTGTCCGTCTGTGGAAATATTTCCTTACGGAAAAACTAAGCAAGATAATTCGATGAAATTTGATACAGTGGCTTTGCCGTAAAAGAAAGCTCGAGTAATTACAATTATAATTGAAAATGATTGAAATCGGTCAACGCACACGCCTACCACCCATACAAAAAATATGTTCAAAATGCAATAATAAAAGCAGTATTTACAATAGCAGATGCAAAATACACATAAATACTAGTGATAGTAAGTGCAAGCTCTGAGCGAAAACTAGGATAATTAGGACTATAGGGCGTGGCACCTCCCATCTAAACAAAAGTTTCAAAACATTTTACTGAAAGCGTTTTTTGAGATAACCCAACTTAATTGTGCTCAAACACTAAGATCAATAAATGCAAGCTCTGAGAAAAAACCAGACGAACACCGACAAGAGGGCGTGGCATGTACCTTATAAGGAAAAGTTTCAAAATGCAGTATAGAAAGGGTTTTTTGAGATAACTCAACCAAATTTCACTCAAAGATTAAGAATGATAAATGAGAGCTCTGAAAAGAAAATTAAATAGGTGAATTATGTCAAGAGGGCGTGGCACTTCCCGAACAAGCAAACTTTTGAAAATACTACAGTGTAGGGCATTTAATTTTTGGCCAGGCCAAAGGTAACACCATTACTAGTTTGTTTTAGTTCCGAGGAAAACTAATCGAGCATTTTTGATTCTCCATAAGGCCCATTTTGGCAAAAAAAAAACATGTTTGCTCATAACTTTTTTTCCTCACATAAAAGATATCCGAATATGCTTGATAAAAAAAAAACTAAAAGGGGCGCAGAAAAATATGTGCATTGGGCGCCAGATAACTTAGACCCGCCACTGGTTATCATATTGCAGATATATTGTTACTATCAAAAACCTAAAGCTTTAAAGGCATTTTCAAAGGCAGAAGCAATGTTTGGCCAGCTAGCTAGTTTAACAAAATATTTTTTTCGCTGTATGAGAGTGATTTTACAAAAAAACTAGTAAGGGTGTAACCTTGCTTATATGGAAGGTGCCACGCCCTCTTGTTCGAGTTCACCCAGTTTTTGCTCAGAGCTTACATTTATAGTTCTTAGTGTCTGAGTGAAATTTGGTTGGATAATCTCGAAAAACATTTTCAGTATAGCGTTTTGAAGCTTTTATTTATATGGGAGGCACCTCGCCTCCTTGTTCGAATTTGCCCAGTTTTTGCTCAGAGCTTGCGCTTACAATTCGTAGTATTTATGTGAATTTTGTTTGCATTGTTGTGAAAAATGCTACTTAAGTTGTATTTGTATGCATGGGCGGTAGGCGTGTCCGTTGACCGATTTCGCTCATTTTCAATCCCCCGAGCTAACTTTTACGACGAAAGCTGTATACCAAATTTCATTGAATTATGTTGCTCAGTTTTCCCACAAATTGTATTTCCACACACAGCCGCCCAGACAGACGGACATGGCTACGAGGGGCCTAACAAAAGTTCGCTTAGTTGAATTGAAAAAACTTTTAAACTAAATTTTTTAAATTTATAACTTTATTCTTCATCTATTTGTATTTTTTCAACGTTATCGCCATTTATTTTGAAACATTTTTGAAGTCGATAAATCCATCTTGAAAAACAGTCTTTAAAATCGGCTTTTTGCAGTTTTGCAATATTATCATTATCCGCATTTATTATCTCCTCATTGCTGTTGAAGACTCTCCCTCACATTTTTTTTTTATTTTTGGAAACAACCAGAATTCACAAGGCGCTAGATCTGGGGAATAAGGTGCGGGACGAATTTCTTCGATGCCTGAAAGCGTAACAAAATCGGTCGTTTTTTCAGCAGTGTGCGCTGGCGCATTATCGTGATGTCGAAAATAGCGGCGTAGCTCCATTTTTTGGCGTTTCCAAATAAATTTTGGAAGACTTCTGGTAAACAGATTTTAGTATACCACTTAGCAGTAACCGTCTGACCTTTTTCCAAAGGAATAGCAGCTACAACTTTCTCTCTGGTGAAGTAAACTGGCATCATTACTTTTGTTGCTGACTTTTTTTTTGCTTTACTTTAACAGGTGGACTTGCACTTTCTGGGCTCCATACCATGGATTGTTATTTGGTTTCAGGGTCGTACTTCTAAAACCATGCTTCATCACCTGTTACGATTTTCTTGAAGGTGTTAGACCCTCCGTTCTTGAATTTTTCAAGAAAATACTTAGCAAAACGCACACATGACTCTTTTTGAGCATCACTTAAAATTCAAGGAACCCATCGTGCAGATTTCTCCGCGTATCCAAGATCATTTTTTAATATTTGCGATACAGCCATGGCATCCAAGCCCAGTTCCTCAGCAATGATTTCCTGGGTCAATCTTGGATCTTCGTCAATTTTAGACTTAACCAGCGCTACACATTCATAAACAGTCGAAGATTTTGTGCGGCCTTCTCGAGGTTCGTCCTCCACAGAAAAATGACCTGTCTGGAATCTTCGGAACTACTTTGAAATAGTCACGAGGGATGGCACATTAACTTCAAATGCTATTTGGCATTCATTAAATAGTTCCATAGGCTTGAGCTTACCTCGAAATCCAAAAAGAATAGCAAACCGAATCTCTTGCTGCGTTGGCATTGGAATATCTGCTGACATTGTTTCACGAATTTTACGTTTTCTTCTCTCCATTTTGACCGATCTTTCTGAAAATTAAAATGATATATCGTAAGACTATAACAAATAATACGCAATTTTTTGATTTACTAAAAATTTATAACATGACACCAACTAAGCGAACTTTTGTTACAAACGGAAGGACAATGTAAATATACCCTGGGTGTAGGGTATAAAAAGCTGTGCAATGCCTTTAAAGCGTATGCAAGAACCGGAATTCAACATAAGCTTTTCAAACTTAAATCGACTTCGAAAGTATACGTTTACCCCCATCCACCTGTGCTGTCAGAACAACAATAAAAACGCGCAGAGAGATGCAAATGAAAAAATAATTTCTATTGGAACGAAGCCATGAAATAAATTCCGACGGCGCGCGTCTCAGTTCTGTGTGCTAACCTTTCGCAAGCGGTCGACTTTCGAACAAGTGCAGACAAAGGCAAATTCCGCGTTCGCCTTTAAACTCAAGGATAAAATCAAAAAAAAAATATTATTCACAAAAATTGTGAAAAGAAATACATATTCTTGCAAAATAAGAAAATTCCGATAAAAATAAATAATTTAATTAAATATTGTGTTAAGTTTAAGCAAAAATATAAAGAAAAGAAAATCTACATTTAGTGAAAATTAAGGAAAATATTTTGCTGTGAAAAAAGGCAGAGATGGAAAATTTTCATCTATACATGTGAGCAAAGTGTGATTGAAAATTACAGAGTACTACCAAGTGAAAAAGTGCAGCATATGAAGAAAGAGAAAAACAAAATACTTAATTAATGAAAATTTTAGAATTCGTATGAAAAGGAATTTCGTTGTAAAAATATTGAAATTTATAAAAATTGAAAAAAATTTCAAACTGTAGAAAAAAGTTTTCTTCACAAAGAAGAAAATCTTCTATACACCACAATTGTTCATTCCACCATTTTTCTCAGCGTCGATGTCGATTTCGTAGTCCTAGTCGATTTCGTTGTAGTCGTCTCTCGCATGTCGTTGTCGCGTTAGTTCGTTCATTCGGGAACACCACCCCATTTTCCGTCGTCCGTCGTTTGCGCTCGTTCGTGGTGACAATAGAAGAGAATACAAAAAAGTTTTTCATCCCCCTTTTGGCACTGCATCAAAAAAAACGCACAAAAAAAAAACAAACACTTGACGTTCTGTGGCGGAATTTACAAAGTTTCGATATCGAAGTACGAAAATCGGAAACGGAAGTGAGCTTTCGAAGAGAGCCAAGTGATTGAATGAGCTGTGCTGTACATTAACGGTAAGTTCGAAAGCATGGAAATGCAAATAAAGAAAAAATAAACTGAGAGCGAGCGGTGACAGAAAGGGCAAACAAATGTGTTGAAAAGAGATAACAAATGTATAAGAGAGATGAAAAAAGTGATAAAGATTCCTTTTATTCCTTTTTTTTTTTAAGTAGTTGAAGGACATTAATTGAATGTAAATGCACAAAGAATGAAAAATTCATTTTTTTTTCTCTGCCTTTCTTTTACGTGCACATTTTCACATTTTGGCCGAAAGTGTGCTTTTTTATCCCTTTAAATTTCGGATAAGTTACAACGTTGATAGTACGAGTATTTTGGTATACAAATTTACGCGCCTGTATTTTGTACATGTAGGTGTGAGTTGGTTGTTTTTTTTGTTTTTTTTTTTGTTTTTGCTGTCAGTTTTGTTGTACGTGTACGTAAGGGAAAAAAATACCGTCCAGCCCCCGACATAGTAAAGCAGAATTGATGCTTTTACAAACTGACCTTCTAAACTCTTGGTATGAGACGATTGAATAGATAGATAACGAACGATATGTAGTACCTACATATTCTTTCTTCTGTGTTAACTTTTGAGCATTACATTTTATATTCTTTATAGTCGTCACATTTCTCGTTTGACTTTTTTTTTTATCAAAATATGTATAATACTTATTTTATGTGGGTAATATTTTCGACCTTCAAAATAATAAAATATGTACAATAGGTATAATAAAATGGACAATGCAGCGAAACTTTCTTTAACTATTTTATATGTGGTTTTTTCTGTTATGTGTTTTGTAAACCTACCGACCCAAGAGGAAAAATTTCTAGCGCTTCTGATCCAAGCACTTCAAAAGTGCTTGTCCCCATAGAAATTTAGAAGCACTATAACAATGATTTTTTATAAGGCTGCAGTAAGAACAACGTGAGTTCGAACCCAGCCCGGGAGATTTTTTTTTTTACTTTTTTTTTACTTTTTTTGCTTTATTTTTTTTTTTAATTAAATATTTTTTATTCAACATCTTTTATTTCACTTTTCTAATTTCCTTTCTCTTATTAATTTTACTTTTGTTTAACCTAATTGAAATTGATTACACAATGATTCCATATAAGGCTGCAGTAAGAACAACGTGAGTTCGAACCCAGCCCGGGAGATTTTTTTTTTACTTTTTTTGCTGTATTTTTTTTTTAATTAAATATTTATTAATAAATTTAATCGTGTTTTAGCCTTTTATAAAATAAAGAATATTTAACTAAAGCGATTTTAATCTTAAAATAAATATTTTTTATTCAACATCTTTTATTTCACTTTTCTAATTTCCTTTCTCTTATTAATTTTACTTTTGTTTAACCTAATTGAAATTGATTACACAATGATTCCATATAAGGCTGCAGTAAGAACAACGTGAGTTCGAACCCAGCCCGGGTGATTTTTTTTCCGTTTTTATATTTGTTTTTGCTTTATTTTTTTTTTTTTATTAAAATATTTTTTATTCAACCTTTTTTATTTCACTTTTCTATTTTAATTTCTCATTTATATTTACTTTTGCTTACTTGAATTGAAACTGATTGCACAATGATTCTATGTAATGCTGCAGGACAACATTTTCTTAATATACAAATTTAATACCTTTTCATATCATCGAGCGTTGGTGGAGCGGTCTAAAGGGTTGGTGAATGTAAGAAAAAAATATCTAGCACGTGGAGGGTCGTGGATTCAAATCCTGGCGCGGCCAGTTTTTTTTTTTTTTTTTTTTTTTTTTTTTTTTAATTTTATTGAAAAAACGCTTACCGCAGCATTATAAATAAGAGCTTTAAAAACTCTTTTTTGGTAAGGCTGCGGTAAGCTTTTGCTCGCTTACATCCTATGACATGCAATGTTAAAAAGAAAGTATTGTTCTTACGGAGCGGAAGCGCTTATTGGTGAAAAGGATGCACTTCAGAAGGGTTTTTGAAGCACTTCTTTTCCCCTTGGGGATGTACATAGGGGTATCTAAATTCCCTTGTGCCGCGTCTAGATTATAATGGATTAATATGGATAAAGAAAGTGTCCATTTGATTCTGTTTGGATCCATACTATCCCGACCACGAAACCTCTGGATTGAATACCAACCCATTTCAATCTATTTCAATCTAATGGATTGAAATGTTTGGGTGTGTGCATTAATTTCCATCGTTTTTATTTTTTTTATTTGAGACTTTATTTAAAGAAAATGGTACAATGTATTTTATTCAAAATATTGCTCATCGCTAGTCACTACTTTTTCCCATCTTTCTGGCAATTTATGGATTCCATCCCAGAAAAACTGCGCCGGCTTGGCGGCCAAAAACGAATCGAGCCAAATTTCGATATCTTGAACTGAAGTGAAGCGTATTCCTGATAGGGCATTCTGCATCGATCGGAACAAATAGTAGTCTGATGGTGCAAGGTCTGGGCTATAAGGCGGGTGAGGCAAAATTTCCCATTCGTTGTTTTCCAGGTAATTTTTGATTGGTGCAGCAATATGTGGCCGAGCGTTATCGTGGTGGAAAATGATTGACTCGTGTCTGGTCGCATACGTTAGCCGCTCTGCCTGGATTTTCTGATTTAATCGGATCAATTGTTGACGATAGAGTTGAGCATTAATGGTTTGGCCACCTGGCAACAGCTCATAATGGATCACACCTAGCTGGTCCCACCAAATACAGAGCATTACCTTCGAAGCGTGAATATTTGGCTTCGGCTGTGATGGGCCGGCCTCACCTTTCTTGACATACACTGTTTTGCGCTTGGGATTATCGTAATGGATCCACTTCTCATCGCCAGTGAAAATACGATGCAAATAACCCTTCCTTTTGTGGCGTTCAATCAGCATTTCGGACATCAAAAATTGGCGTTTGACGTCCCTTGGCTTCAACTCGTATGGCACCCAATTTCCCATCTTTTGAAAAATTCCCAAGGCTTTCAAACGTCTGGAAATTATTGCTCGATCAACTCCCAATGATTCCGCAAGTTCTTCTTGCGTTTGACATGAATCTTGATCGAGTAATGCCTCCAATCTTTCATCCTCAAACTTTTTCGGCTGACCAGGACGTTCTTTGTCTTCGACATCAAAATCACCACTTTTAAACCGTCGAAACCACTCACGACAGCTTGATTCAGCTGAAGCATAGTCCCCATAAACTTCTTCAAGAATGCGATGACTTTCGGCAGCTGTTTCCTTTGAAATATAGTAGTGAAGTAAAACTTTCCGCAAATGTTGCTTTTTCGGCACGAACTCGGACATTTTGGAGCACAGTAAAATTTATGATGCGGATGAAAATTTTCAAATCTAATGATGCAGAGTTGTTGACAGATGCCCAAGTTTCAGATATGACGTTTCTGATCTAACATTTAAGTCACCATGTATTGATGGCGACATCTTTTGAAAAACGATGGAAATTAATGCACACACCCAATATTTGGAAATAAAAAAATAAATTTATTGTTCGAGCAATATTTTCACTTTAAAAATGGCATTTAAGTACTTGATGTTTATAAAGTGCAGTAACAAAAAAGGTTTACATACATAAACTTAAATAATTGCAGTTGGATTAAAATGGATAAGACTGGATTGATATTGATCGCGCCTTTTTTTCTAAGTTCATTCTTGGATTGAAAAGGATTCAAATGAATTGGAGTTGGACTTTAATTCTTGTGAGAAATACCACAATCCCAGGAACCCACGATATTGTTCATGCCCAAATATTATCTCTTTGAAATCACAAATCAGCAAAGTTGTTGGGTTAAAAATGGACTTAACTGGATTGACTTCGACTGCGTTTTTTTCCAAGTGCATACTTGGATTGAAAAGGACTCAAATGAATTGTAGTTGGACTTTAATTCCTCGCGGGGTGTAATTGGCTCCTACTATATTTCACGTCGCATTCATTGCGTTTTTCCATAGCACATGGTCTGCGCTTGCCGCACTTTTTAGAGACAATATTAATTGAAGTAATTCGCGCTTTTGGAAAAATGTGGGCATACATCAAATTTAATCAATTTTAATAATTCATGGTAATCCATATTCTCTAGATGAAAATGGATTAGTCTTACGATATTTCCAAATGTATGTTGAATGTATGGTACACAATTCTGGATCAAAATCTGGATCCAGAAAGATTGATACACTGCGTCTATTTAAAACCATTTCAATCTTTCGCAACAATCCATATTCCATGGATTGATCCGATTCTGAATCCAAATCTATCCAAAAAATCTGGTACACAATTCTGGATCAGAATTTGGATTCAGATAGATAAATAGATTGCGTCTTTTTTCATCCATTTCAATCCTTCGTAACAATCCGTATTTCATGGATTTAAATGGATTGATCCGATTTTTAATCCAAATCTATCCGAGAAACTATTTGTTCGATTTTAGAAATTGAGATGTCATTTCATTCAGATTATTCAGACGATCACAACAAATAAAGGGTTTTTCAATAAGAGCGCTACAAAAGTTTTTTCAAATAAAACATGACCAAACAGCTCAACTTTAAATAATTAAAACACAAATTGGTCAAACTTATTATTCATAAAACAAAAACGGTTTTGGATATCAATGAAATTCTTTATTCCTGTGAAAGTACATTCGATGCCATTATGTATGAAACTCGATTTCTTTTGCATGGTCACCACGGGCACGCTTGCAGAAGTTCAGACGCTGAACCCAATTTTCGATGGTTTTCAAGCATAAATCGGCCGATACTGCTGCAATTTCACGATCGATATTCGTACGAAATTCATCAATCGTCGCTGGCTTGTTGGCATAGACCATAGACTTGACGTAGCCCCACAGCAAATAGTATAACGGAGTCAAATCGCACGACCGAGGCGGCCAATCGACTGGGCCATTTCGTGAGATAACAAGTTCACCAAACTTGGTTTTCAATAAATTGATTGTGATATTCGTTGTGTGGCTTGTGGCGCCATCCTGTTGAAACCACATATTGTCCAAGTCCATATCATCCGATTCGGGCCAAAAATATTCGGTTATCATTGAACGGTAGCGATTACCATTCACAGTATCGTGCCGGTCTTGATCATCAAGGAAAAAGTACGGCCCAATAACGCCGCCGGCTCATAAACCGCACCAAACCGTAATTTTTTCGGGATGCAATGGTGACTCATGGAGTACGTGTGAATTGCTGCCTGACCAATAACGCATATTTTGCTTATTGACGAAGCCATTCAGCCAGAAATGAGCCTCATCGCTGAAGATGATTTTTCGATGAAAATCCGAATCATTTTCAAGTTGTTGCTCAGCCCAATTCACGAACATACGACGCTTCTGGTAGTCAAGCGGCTTCAGTTCTTGCGTCAATTTGATCTTGTAAGAATGTAGGCAAAGATCTTTTCGCAAAATTTGCCACAACGACGTCATAGAGATGCCCAACGCTTGAGAACGACGTGTGAGAGACACATTTGGGCTTTCTTGAACTGAAGCCTCAGCGGCAGCAATATTCTCGACACTACGGGCACTTCTTTGTCTCACTGGCACGGGAAAATTTTGTACTCTGCCTTTGGATTCAAATTTTTCACTAGACGCTCAATTGTTGATCTGGTAGGACGATTATGACGACCATAAATTGGACGTAGCTCTCTTAAAGTTGAGGCCACTGACTCCGAATTTTGGTAGTTAATTTTAATAATTTCTACTCATTGTTGGCTCGTATATTTTTCCATGATGAAATGGCAAGCCTTACTGAAGAGATATGTCAAAAGAGCGGGAAAAAATATGGCGTCGTTTGCTGTCCCTATCCGCCTACTTTTGTAGCGTCCCTATTGAAAAACCCTTTATAGACTCGTTAAAAAAAACTGCCAGTAGAGGGCGCTGCAGACAAGTCAAATATTTGAGGACTTGTAGCTTCTGTAGTTCTGAGCTGATTTTGGTTCTTATAAAGTTTTTCTTTTCATACTACTAAAATGACAATTTGATGGTATTAAACTTTTGAAATACATTCAACAGATGGCAAGATGTACACAAGATAAATATAGTTACTTTTAGGGTCTTCTATTTCCTATACTGATTATCTCTGATTACTGATTTTAGTTATATAACTAAGAAAAGTGTTCCGACAAAAACATCACAGAAAACATTTTGAAAATTCTATATTACTGTACCTTATTTAATAGATACTTATGGTATATTATTTTGGTTTTATTAACTGGAGTAATATTGTAATAGTAACTGAATTCTCGAAAAATTTATGATTGAGGCCGATATAACTTACCGAACCTCCATTTCTACGATCTCCGAACTAATAATTTAACTGGAAAGTAATAATATCTCAAGTTTTTGAAAAACATAGTTATTTTTGTTTTAATTGCTTTTTTTTTTAACATTATGTATATAATTTAATTATGTACCAAAACATATTATAACTATAATTTTATTAAATTCGGAATGGCGATAGATAAACTTCGAGAAAGAATACGATTTTTTTTTTTGTTTTTTAGACGGTGGCTCCCAAAGAGAAAATAGGCTGATACTCGACTGTACTCCAGCGAACAAAAATTAATTTAAATCAGAGACTAATTACACAGAGCGAAGAAAAAAAGCATAACTCGCGTTGCTAAATGAGTTTCTACCACGTTCGTGAGTGTTTTAACAACTTTTCGTTTTTGATTTGGACTTAACTCCAAGGTCATATTTGTATGGTGCGTTGCTAAATCACTCACGAACGTGGTTGAAACTTATTTATGAACGCTGCAAAGTGTGAGATTTTGCCAATCTAGGACGTCAAAATTCAATTTTAGCCGTAGTTTCAAAGATATCGAGTTGAATTTTTTTATATGAACTTTAATTTTTTATGCGGAGGTTTTGTTCAGAGATGAAAAAAATCGGACAAAATCTACTTGCACCTCCCATAGGAACGTCCTTTTTTTTTGTAAAAAAAATTTAAAAAAAATTGGTTGTAATGAAGATATCAACTTTAAAATTTGTATTTACCATTTCAGTGGTAACTGAATACTACTGTCAAAAAATGGGAGTGATTAAAAAAGATAACATAAATTTTTTTTCATGATTTCAGTGCAATTGTTCATTTAAACACCTTAGTCATTTTAAAAAAAGTAGCCTATGGGCAAAAAATGGGCAAGATTTTATTTCTTAAGTCTATTTTATGAGTATGTATGCTCATCCTGTATGCTTTGTCATAGCCTAACTACGCCCAACTTGTAAGTTATAGTCTATGAAAGATTCAAGATTTTTGAAATTTGTCTTACCTTTTAGCTGATTATAAAATAATTTGAAAGTATTGACCTTTAATGTAAAAAATTGTTTGCCAAAAAACAAACGCGTACAACTTCAATTTGATCGCTCAAAGTTTTGTTATCGATGTAAGCTTGAAAATTTGTTTTTGCATGCTGTTCAATAGTACGTGTTTGATAGCTGATATCATGCCAATGACATTTCTTTTATTCTCTTTTATGCTTATTTTCGTGACAATTGGGGTCTTTTCTAACAAATTACTAAATATGATCGATTTTCAAGCACATTTTTTTTTTTCATTTTGACGTCCTAGATTGGGAAAATCTCACACTGTGCGCTGGTTGCCAAGCTTTGTTAAATGCAAATCTACAACGAAACGTAGTGAAAACATTCAGGAACGTGGTAGAAGCTCATTTCAAAACAAATAGACCTTCAATTAACCCCACAATAAAGATGGTGGAAAACCTGAAGTTATTTGGTTTATATCAACTTTTTCATTTATTCAATGTTTTCATTGCTTGCTAAAAGTATTTTAATTTCTACATCCAATTAAGAAAATAAGATATTTTATGGGTATAACTCCGTCCACGCATGCTCCGTACTTATCCATAGCAGGGCCTTCGGAACATTTGACTGTACTCTCTTATCCACTTGGTGAGAACTGAAAGTATGAATGTACATAAGAGTGTAATTTTACTATTTTAAATTTATAACAATTTATTAATTAATTTTAATCATATGTACTTAAGTACGAGGGTTGTCTGAAAAGTTTCCGACCTCAACGTAAAGATAGCGGCACTCGTCAATAAAAGCTAGTGAATGTAGTTGTGCATCTTTTGACCGTTATTCAACAAAGTTTCAGCCATTTTGGCTGCGCGTCCAATCTTTTGAGTGATTCGATGTTCGAAAAAACAATTTTTGTTTTTTTTGGAGCCGGTTCCCTCTTTGCGGTCCACTGTTTTGACTGTATTTTTGTTTCGGGCGTATAATGGTGTATCCAAGTTTCATCTACAGCAATGGATTTATTGCGCCTAAACTGCGCCAACAGAGCGTTTGGAAATGGTTATTCGAACACGTTTTTAATGTCTAACGTGAGCAAACGCGGCACCCAACGCACGGGCAGCTTTCTCATGCCTAAATCTTGATTGAATATGTGACAAACAAGTTCTGTGGACATTTTCATAACTTCTGCTATCTCTCTCACTTTAATTCGGCGGTCGTCTAACACCATTTGGAGATCTTTAGCAATATTATCGTCAGTAGTTGCAGTTTTGGAATGTCCCGAGCATTCATCGTCTCCTAAGGTCTTACGGCCTCGTTTAAGTTCAGCTGCCCAAAATTTCGCTGTGGTAAATGATGGTGCAGAGTTCCCATATACAGAGTCCAACTCATCTTTGATTTGCATAGGCGTATTGCCGTTCAAAAACGAAAATTTTATAACAACTTGATACTCAATTTCTTCCATTTTCTCAAAAACACTCACATCGAATCACTCAAACGACTGTCAATTAAAAACTGCACGTCCAAACTGTCAAAAGATGCAAAACTACATCCATCAGCTTTTATTGACGAGTGTCGCTATCTTTATGTTGAGTTCGGAAACTTTTCAGACAACCCTCGTTGTACAGTAAGTCTGGTTGAAAAAAGTGAAGAATTTTGCCCCTCTAATCCAAAATATAGTCAAAAGTGTTGTGAAATTTCAAATATGAGATTGTAAAAGTATGTCCCAGATCATTTTGAGGTTTTTTGATTTTTTTTTGTTGATTTTGTTTACTTGAGGCAGACCCTCAGGTTGAACTTGGGAACTCCAATTAAAATCAAATCTGTATATTCTGATTTGAGTAAAAATATAGTCCTTAACCACTTACTCCATTTTGAGCCAACAATTACAGGACATGCAGAATGTATTGTTTTCGGATGAGCTTCACCTCTATTGTTTAAGTTATACCACATTAGAGCAGCTCCTTTTTTAGGATACACACCAAGCTCCAACTCTGGAAATACTGTAGCACCTCCTTGTTCGACATCACTTATCTTATAAATAAAGCATAATGTAATAACTATGTATGTTTTCATTTATACAATATTTAATGTTATATAGACATTAATTAGCTTTAAATTTTCGATCCTTCATATCTTTAAAATTGTTTATTGATTAAACGGTTGCTCACCGAGTGATTAATCAGAATAAGGATGATATTAACTAGCTTCTACTCAGTTTCAGTCAATTTGGTCTAAAGTATACTAAGAAAAAATGTTTCAATTTCTTTGAATGTAAATTTATGGATTGTGTATAACTATGTCACATTTTACGAAATGTATGTATGTATGTATGTATTCTCCTTTAACTCCTAGGAGGAGCATAGGGCCAATATGAAATCTCTCCATTTGTCACGTTCCTTTGCGATGACTTTGATCTCTTGCCACGATTTTCCCGATTCTTGAATTTCCTTTTCCAACGACCTTTTCCAGTTGGTTTTGGGTCTACCACGTCCTCTACTGCCTTGTGGATTCCACTCAAGGGCCTGGCGACAAACTTCGCTGTGTGGTTTCCGGAGAGTGTGACCAATCCATCCCCATTTGCGCAGCTTGATTTCGTTTGCTATAGCCTTCTGTTTGCATTTTTGATGTAGCTCGGCATTTGATATAGTGCGAGGCCACCAAACCTTTAGTATACGCCTTAAGCATTTGTTGACGAATACTTGCAGCTTGTTCGTTAGTTGTTCAGTAACAAGCCATGTTTCGCACCCATATAACAAAACCGATTTCACATTCGAATCAAAAATGCGTACTCTCGTGGATATAACGGATGAAGACCATATTTTGTTCAGTTGAGCAAACGCGCCTTTTGCTTTTGCTATTCTTGAGTTAATATCCTCTTTTGCTCCACCATCCATGGAGATAATGCTGCCTAAATACGTGAAGCTATCGACGTTTCCGATGTCATCACTGCCAGCTTTAAACGTGATGTCATTTCTTGCGTTTAGCTTCATGCTTTTAGTCTTGGATACGTTGATTTTCAGGCCGGCCTTTTGTGATTCCAAGACAAGGTCTTCAATTTTGTTTTGCATATCTGAATGTTTGGACGATAAGAGGCAGATGTCGTCGGCGTAGTCGAGGTCTTCTAGATGTTCAGTAAAGTTCCATTGGATACCCCTTTTGGCCTTATTAAGAGCTTTATCTAGAATATCGTCAAGAACGATAAGGAAGAGAGATGGTGACAGTAAACACTCAGCATATTCCATATAAGTCAAATGCCAATCCCAAAAGATTCCCTAAGTTAATTTCTATAATTTTGTAAACTTATGCAAAATGAATTTTAATTTTAAACAAAATTAGAATTTCAGATATTTACACATTCTACTTATTTTATTCGGATCAAAAATCTCCAAGGGAAAATCTGAGTTATGGACATTTTTAAACACAAACTGAATAGTCTCTATTGAATAGGAAAGCTGTTGTATCTTTCTATGACTATCCGATCCTTGAATTTCCTTCTCTTCCGAACGCAATAGCTGTTATTTGCCACCATGAAGAATAGCTAGAAATCACAATGTGGTGCTAGTTTGGATATAGTATATGTAATACATATTATGTATATACTTTGTTCGAAAAAACCTCCGAAAAATTAAGGAATAAAAGAAGAAGAAAATAATTGAACCCAAAAGAAAATTAGGAAATATATAAAGCGTATTATCATGGCAGGAACGGGAATTGAAATCAGGATCTCTGGGTTATAATGCTAATTTACACTCGCAGATTTTCTTCGAACTACAAAAATTTTGTTGGTTAGTTTAAGAGATATGAATGATCAAAAATGTATTGTGCGTTTGCATTGACTTGCAACTCCTTATACTATATCTCGTATTATTAATGAGGCTACGGAGAACTCAAAAGTAATATTTTCACTCACATAAAATAAGACTGTAGCGATGCGATCTCCTTCCTTCGGTTGCAACTTTGAAGTCTGTAAAAAAAATTTTTATATGTGGATCTTTCTGTTTTGTATTTTGTATACCCACCGATGGTACATTGAAAAAATCAGTATGTGTTACATAAAGACCACTTATTCCATAGTTCATAATTTGTAAATATTCACCGTCCGATAAATCGAATCCCGTCATATCGGTGACCGTTTGATGTATTCGTTTTATGATATCAGATGTTTCATCATGAAACCAATAACCACGTGATACTCTTGTATTGTCCACAAAAGAATTATTATCAGTATCCATTATAAGCGTGCGCTCTAATTTGGAGTCTGCCATTATTTTAATTGTGCTGATTTCAGCATCACTGATAACATCGTGGTAAAGTACTACATATGGATCCAAATTCAATATTTCCATTTTCAATGGCGCTAATTGAAGAAAGGCCGTTGTTGTTTTATTGTAGAAACAGTGAAGTCTAGGTCGATAAGTATACTGACGGCAATGTGCTTTATAAACACTTTCCCAGCTTTTCTAATGGATTAAATTTTGAAATATACATAAACATATGTTTGTTTCCATTTTGATTTTGTTAAAAACTTTCAATTGTTTTTTTTGGTTATGTTTGTGGTCGCTGAATCCGACTCTGGAAACCTGTTTTCCCTATCAGGTCTGAGATCAGAGATATCCGTTCTCTTAGGCGCTTTGCCATGCGGTAGTATATGTAGTTTACTTTTTCTAACGGTTTCCTTTTTGAACCTTTAGCTTAATGTAACTAGCTACAGTACGTCCTAGATATGTGCCATATATCTAAAAATAACGTTTTCTGTACGGTTAATCAAAGATTATTCGGATCAAGAACCTGATAGAGAAAAACGTTTGGCATATTCAGAATCACCGACCGCAAATATTTATTCAAATTTTCTTTCTTTTAACCAAAAAAGCATAAACCCATCTAAGCACACTTTTTACACATTACATACCACTCCCTCTGGAAATTGTTCTGTTGTTTCTTCCACAATTGCACTTGATGCTGTGATGTTTAATTCGATTTCGGCTTTCATTTGAAGAAGTTTAGCCTTATCAGGGCTTAGATAAAGAGCATTATTTATTGTATCCAATGCATCAATTAAACGCTCTGATAGAATAGAAAAATATAATTTAATCGCAGGATTGTAGAGCTTTTCGGATTTTTAAAAATTTTATTTTCACATCATGTTATGTTTCTACAAAGTATCAGAAAAGGTTTTGATATGGCTATTAAAGGTACTAGTTTAATGGTTACCTCAAAAACCATACGCAATAAAGCTATTCTGAGATCGGATTCGGAATCAAAATCTCAAAACACATCGAAAATTAAAATGTGTTTCTACGAATATTGATCTGCCTGGCTGGGTGTCTGTCTGCCTGTGCGTGGAAATACATTTTACATTAAAACTAAAACAATTCAATGAAATTTGGTACTGCCTTCATTGTCTTTATCTCGTGAAATTGAAAATGAGCCTAATCGTTCAACGGATACGCCTATTGCCCATACAAAAAATTTATTCAAAATGCAAATTAAGAGCATTTTTTGCGATAACGCAAGTAAAATACACATAAACACTAGGGATAGTAAGTACAAGAGGACGTTGCACCTCCCATATAAGTAAAAGTTTCAAAATGCTATATTGAAAGCGTTATTTGAGATAATCCAACCAAATTTATTATTAGGAGAACTCGAATAAGAGGGCGTGGCAAATTCCATTTAAGCAAAATTTACGTACTTCTGTAGTGCAAACGTTATTTGGGATAATGAACCCAAATTTCGCACAGATATAGGATGTTTTTTTAAGCCTGTTAGAACTTTAAATAATATAAAAAATTAAATTTTGATGAAAATTTATATGTTATTTGTTTCAGCCTACGCACGCTTGAACAAAGCTTAAAGTTATCCAAATTTACTTTGAAAATCAGTCGTGGACTTGTGCAACTTACGAGTGAGACGACTTCGTGATTATTATGGCGCACACAATCGTCCAATCACCCGAAACCATTTTGAAATGTTAATGATCTTCCGAATAAAAAAAAATTTTTGATTACAATTCAAGTTTTTGTTTTATTTTTTACAGTTTCAAGTTCCATCGGGCTTAAAAAAAACACCCTATATATAGGCATATTTGGGAAACATAGCGAAAATCTCTACATTTTAGGGGTGCCGTGACATAGTCCCCACGAACATAATCCCCATTTACGAAATGGGGATTATGTCCGTTGGGATTATGTCCGGTAACCCATTTTAAGCTGATAATAAGTTGCTTTCTGCACGGTGTGGTTACTACACAGTTAAGTATTTCTAAGTTCGATAAATGATAATTAAATGATGAATTTTACTTACGCTGTTTTATAAGCACCTTGGTATGTAATTCCAAAATTTTTATTTTGTCAAATTCAAGCGCAGCATCATTGTCACTATCTTTATATAATTGTAATGATACGTTCAGCCAGATATCTGAGAGATTGTAAAATTCCTCTTTGAACATAAAATAACCGATGTTAAAGCAATCTATAGACTTCAAACGCGTGCTGCCATAAAAACGAATAAGAAAAATGTGTCGATTAAATAAACAATAAACCTAACGATTCAAGAGCTCGTGATACGAGATATTTTGGTCCTCTGTTCCCTAGGCGTTATAATAAAAAACGGAGAACCTCCGCATCAAAAAGTTCACGATCTCTCATAGTCTATGAGTCATAGACGATAAAGAAATAAATTCTTTTGAAATTACTCATATTGCTTGCCGTTTATAAGTCCCACAGCCAAATCAGCGGGATGTAAGTCATAAATAGCACACAAACGATAAATTGCGTCAGAAGCTTCAAGTAGATCAACGTCGGTTGGCAGATCCGCCCGAAGTTCATCTATTCTCTTGATCTCATCTAAATTTCGTTGAGTAAGAAGATGTTACAAATTATAACATTACTTTTGTCTTACCTGTACCTACTGAGCTATCTAAAAATAATTCCCAGTTTCCCCAATCTTCATGCAATCTGCGTATTAAAGCATAACTGTTTATTGGATTTGACAGATATTCCTCGGGATTAGCTTGAGATTTAAGATTTTCAGCATGCAACTCTGCGAAAGCACTTTAGAAATAGAATTGAATGTGATATACAATTTACAAAAAATCTTCAGTTTTTGAGTTCTTCTTATTGAGTTACATACCCACGTATAACTTTCAATTTATGTTCCAATTTCTGCGCATAACTTTCCATTGCCGACAATAAAAGTTCCTCCATTTTCAGTAACTCTTTCATGCCGACAATGGAGGAGGACCAGCTTTTTTCGACATTTTTATTTTTACAGTACACATTTTTAAGAACTAATACCGTCGCTAAGAGAATCGTTACTCGAGTCAGTATTTTTGCCATATTGGCATGAAATTTTGATTACAAAATAACTTAGTTGACTAATTGACTTCAAATATATACCATCTTAGACAAAAGGAAAAAATAATTTGGAAAATAATTATTTGCTTTTGATACTCAATTGAAATCTTTTCATTGTAAAGTTGACGAAAGTCGTAAGCGTTTGCCCACTCACGTACTCCAATTAATATTTGTTTTGTTATGAAATGTTTTTCAAAAATGTATTGTTTTATTATTTAATGAATAAATAATTTTTTATATTTCGACCTTCAAAAACAAAACTAATTATTGTACTAAAATTTAAACGGCAGATAATGCAACATTTTGAAATGATTTTATTATTTTTTTTAAAAGTTTTCTTACACCGAGAGAAGAAAAAACCTCGTAATTCGGTAGAGAAACCATTTTTGTATTGAATTTATATGAAAAATAGTTTTGTTTTCTTCCCAGGTAAAATATTTTAGAAGATCTTACAAGAAGGCTTTGTTGCGTTTTTATTAAACTTATTACTAAAAAAGTGGTTAAAATAGTCCTTTTTGCCAACAGGCTGATTTAAGACAACAGCTCGTACTTTCAAATACCATATCAAGATTCATGCCCAGAAACTATCATAATTAGTTATATGACTCCAAAAATAGCTAAAAAGGGTGATTTTTTTTTGTTTTACAATTATTATATAATAAAGTTTTTCCTCTTTATCTCAATAAGTATAAAGAAAAAAGTTTATTAGAAACAATTAACTTGCATTCGAGTAAATATTAAATTAATATATTAATATATATAATTTAATATTACAATTATTGTGTTAATATACAAAATTTTTTTGTATTGGTTTTTTTAATATTTTCGTATTGTTGCAAAATATGTACTACATTTTTTAAGTTTTAGCCTCTAATGAAGTCTTCAACCAAAGACGAAATATTGGAATACAAGTTTGCATTTGTCAACAATTTAATTTTAATCTTTTTACTGACCTGTAGCTCAATAAATGATATAAGAACAAAAACTATGTTAAAAATATAAATGTTTATATGTATATTATTAAATTCATTTAAGCGAATATAATATATTTATGTTTGTATTTCTTTCCTCATAAGCCACATCTTTATCCATAGCAACGTCTTCGAAACATTTGACTGTACTGTCTTATCCACTTGGTGAGAACTGAAAATATATTCATAAGAATGTACTAAAGTGAAAACTTTTTTTTAAAATACCGCCTTTAAATTTTTTTTAAATGTTCTTTAAATTAAAGCATTATTTATAAGCTTTAAAATGATGTATGACTCCAGATGGAATTCGGTCGCTACATGAGAGTTTTTGGCTTTGGCTCGCCATGCAAAACTCTTTTTTTTACTCAAGAGGAAGTCATTTTACGAAAAAAGTGTACGAGGCATAAAATGATTAGAATCATCCAAGAAATACACGGGAGTGTGAATTTTTTGAAATATCAAAGCGCTAATAGATTAAAGTTTGAAATATATATAGATTTTTTCTAATATAGGGTGTTTTTTTTTAAGAGGCAGAGAACTTAAGCGCTTAAGCGCCTGGTAATTTTTCGAAAGAGCTCCCTCGCAAATCCATAGCCCCATTCTAGAACATTTTTTACACATTACATACCTGTTCTTCTGGGAATTGTTCTGTTGTTTCTTCCACAATTGCACTTGACGTTGTGATCTTAAATTCGATTTCGGCTTTCATTTGATGAAGTTTAGGCTTGTATTGACTTAGATGAAGTGCATTTTTTATTGTCTCCAAAGCATCAATTAAACGATCTGATAGGATAGAAAAAATATAATTAATTCGGCATCTAAGACACAAAATACTACTCTTTACGTTATTAGCTACAAAATACTAAGTTCATGTGAAAAACTAAATGTTTGACATCACTTGGGATTGATCGCTAAGGCACGGCTCACACAATGCAGGTGTTTGGTGATCGCATATTTTAAAATTCGAGTCTTTAAAATGCAAATCTCAATTTAATATTCAATTGTAGGTCTTTTTTGTTCCAAATTTTAAAGATCAACAGCGAATATACACACTATAAGTGAATAAATTAAAAACAGCCACCTGGTAGAAAAAAAAAAAAAAAAAATGTTCACTATTTGCTGCCAACAAGCATGGATCAGATGACATTGTTGATTTGAGCTTACTATCCGTTGTGTTCGTTTATTTGAAAACTGGCTTGCGTTACTAGCTTTGGGACAGATCATAGGTCAAGGCCAGAATTGAGCGAAATCCGAGACGCAGTGGCAGACAAATGGCTGCCGAGCTGAAAATATCGCGTGAACGAATGCAACACACAGGTCAAACAAGCTCGGACTAAAGGCCCTCAAGTTCCAAAAGGCGCATGATCTCACTCTTGCTCAAAAAAAAGTTAGGCTCGATAGAGCCAAGGAGTTGTTGCGCTTGCACGCCGCCGGAAATCTGTCACAAATTGTCTTCTCTGATGAGAAAAATTACTGTATCCAGCAATATGTAAACAAACAAAATGATCGGGTTTACTTGACAGAGAGGTCCTACGAAAATTTGAATGTTCGTTTGGCAACCAGGACGCAGGCACCTCCGCATGTGATGATTTGGGCTGCAGTGACTGCTGATGGGCGCTCACCACTCGTTTTTTTGGCCGCTGGCGTCAAAGTAAACGCCCAGGTGTATCGTGAATCAGTGTTGGAGAGTGCTTTACTACCGTGGGCACGCAAACATTTCGGTCGCAAGCCATGGACATTCCAACAAGACTCGGCACCGTCACACCAAGCTCGTGTGAATCAAGAATGGTTAGAAAAAAACGTTCCTAGTTTCATTTCTGCTCAACAATGCCTCTCAAATTCGCCTGATGCGAATCCGCTGGATTTCTCAATCTGGGGTATGTTGGACAAGAAGGTCTTGACTAAAAAATACCAGAGCGTTGATGCGCTAAAAGTGGCCCTTCAACGAGAATGGCGCAAACTTCCATGCGACTCGTTCTTCGACCGTCTACGGGCCATAGTTAAGGCCAAAGGTGGCCATATCAAAAATCTCAAGTAGATTCTTAAAATTTGAACATTTCCCAACAATTATAGCGTTTGATCAATAAAATCTGTGCATGGAAACTAAAAATATAGTCTTTTGAATTGGCAACACTTCGAATCAGCCACCCTGTAGATATGTTACGGGGTACCTTTCCAAACATCTTCTATCTCCTATACTGCTTTATTGATTTTAGTTATCAAGGTGTCAATCAATTTATGTAACTTAGAAGAGTGTTCCGACAAAAATACACAGAAAACATTTTGAAAATTCTATATTACTGTACCTTATTTAATAGATACTTATGGTATATTATTTTGGTTTTGTTAACTGGAGTAATATTGTAAAAGTAACTAAATTCTCAAAAAATTTATGATTGAGGCCGATATATGTACTTACCGAACCTCAAACTCTACGATCTCCGAACTAATAATTTAACTGAAAAGTAATAATTAACATTATGCATATAATTTAATGAATTCTCATTTAAGTATGTACTAAAACATATAATAACTATAATTTTATCAAAGTCGGAATGGCGATAGATAAACTTCGAGAAAGAATACGATTGTTTTTTTTTTTTGTTTTTTTAGACGGTTGCTCCCAAAGAGAAAATAGGCTGAGACTCGAATGCAGTTCACCGTACAAAAATTAATTTAAATCAGAAACTAATTACACGGAGCGAAGAAAAAAAGCATAACTCGCGTTGTTAAATGAGTTTCTACCACGTTCGTGAGTGTTTTAACAACTTTTCGCTTTTGATTTGGAGTTAACTCCAAGGTCATATTTGTATCGTGCGTTGCTTAATCACTCACGAACGTGGTTAAAACTTAGTTATGAACGCTGGTTGCCAAGCTTTGTTAAATGCAAATCTACAACGAAACGTAGTGAAAACATTCAGGAACGTGGTAGAAGCTCATTTCAAAACAAATAGACTTTCAATTAACCTCACAATAAAGATGGTGGAAAACCTGAAGTTATTTGGTTTATATAAACTTTGTCATTTATTCAATGTTTTCATTGCTTGCTAAAAATATTTTAATTTCTACATCCAATTAAGAAAATAAGATATTTTATGGGTATAACTCTGTCCATGCATGCTCCATACTTATCCATAGCAGGGCCTTCGGAACATTTGACTGTACTCTCTTATCCACTTGGTGAGAACTGAAAGTATAAATGTACATACGTAAGAGTGTAATTTTACTATTTTAAATTTATAACAATTTATTAATTAATTTCAATCATATGTTAGTACGAGGGTTGTCTGAAAAGTTTCCGACCTCAACGTAAAGATAACGGCACTCGTCAATAAAAGCTATTGAGTGTAGTTGTGCATCTTTTGACAATTACTCAACAAAGTTTCAGCCATTTTGTATGCGCAGTTTTTAATTGACAGTCGTTTAAGTGATTCGATGTTCGAAAAAACAATTTTCGCTTTTTTTGGAGCCGGTTCCCCCTTTGCAGTTCACTGTTTTGACTGTATTTTTGTTTCGGGCTTATAATGATGTATCCAAGTTTCATCTACAGCAATTAATCGGCGCCAAAACTCGGATTTATTGCGCCTAAACCGCGCCAACAGAGCGTTTGGAAATGTTCATTCGAACACGTTTTTAACGTCTAACGTGAGCAAACGCGGCACTCAACGCGCGGACAGCTTTCTCATGCCTAAATCATGCCTGTCAATTAAAAACTGAAACTTTGGTGAGTAACTCTCAAAAGTTGCACAATTACATTTACTAGCTTTTATTGACGAGTGTCGCTATCTCTATGTTGAGGTCGGAAACTTTTCAGTCAACCCTCGAAGTACAGTAAGACTAGTTGAAAAAAGTAAAGAATTTTGCCCCTCTAATCCAAAATATAGTCAAAAGTGTTATGAAATTTCAAATATGAGATTGTAAAAGTAAGTCCCAGGTCATTTTGAGGTTTTTTGAATTCTTTTTGTTGATTTTGTTTACTTGAGGCAGACCTTCAGGTTGAACTTGGGAACTCCAATTAAAATCAAATCTGTATACTCTGATTTGAGTAAAAATATAGTCCTAAACCACTTACTCCATTTTGAGCCAACAATTACAGGACATGCAGAATGTACTGTTTTCGGATGAGCTTCACCTCTATTGTTTAAGTTGTACCACATTAGAGCAGCTCCTTTTTTAGGATACACACCAAGCTCCAACTCTGGAAATACTGTAGCACCTCCTTGTTCGACATCACTTATCTTATAAATAAAGCATAATGTAATAACTATGTATGTTTTCATTTATACAATATTTAATGGTATATAGACATCAATTAGCTTTAAATTTTCGATCCTTCATATCTTTAAAATTGTTTATTGCTCAAACGGTTGCTCACCGAGTGCTTAATCAGAATAAGGATGATATTAACTAGTTTCTACTCAGTTTCAGTCAATTTGGTCCAAAGAATATTAAGAAAAAATGTTTCAATTTCTTTGAATGCAAGTGTATGAATTGTGTTTATATCACATTAAAAGTTAATTTCTATAATTTGTAAACTTATGCAAAATAAAGTTTACTTTTAAACAAAATTAGAATTTCAGATATTTACACATTCTACTTATTTTATCCGCATCAAAAATTTCGAAGGGAAAATCTGAGTTATGAACATTTTTAAATATAAACTGAATATGCTCTATTGAATAGAAAAGCTGTTGTATCTGTCTATGACTTTCCGATCCTTGAATTTCCTTCTCTTCCGAATGCAATAGCTCTTATTTGCCACCATGAAGAACAGCTAGAAATCACAATGTGGTGCTAGTTTGGATATAGTATATGTACTTATATACTTTGTTCGAAAATACCTCCGAAAAATTAAGGAATAAAGGAAGAAGAAAATAATTGGGACCAAAAGAAAATTAGGAAATATGGAAAGAGTATTATCATAGCAGAACCGGGAATTGAACCCGGGATTTCTGGGTTATAATGCTAAATTACATTCGCAGATTTTCTTCGAACTACAAAAATTTTGTTGGTTAGTTTAAGAGATATGAATGATCAAATAATGATCGTATAATTAATTTCTTGAGGCTACGGAGAACTCAAAAGTAATATTTTCACTCACATAAATTAAGACTGTAGCTATGCGATCTCCTTCCTTCGGTTGGAACTTTGAAGTCTGTAATAAAAAAACTTTATGTGTGGTTCTTTCAGTTTTGTATTTTGTAAACTCACCGATGATACATTGAAAAAATCAGTATGTGTTACATAAAGACCACTTATTCCATAGTTCATAATTTGTAAATATTCACCGTCCGATAAATCGAATCCCGTCATATCGGTGACCGTTTGATGTATTCGTTTTATGATATCAGATGTTTCATCACGAAACCAATAACCACGTGATACTCTTGTATTGTCCACAAAAGAATTATTATCAGTATCCATTGTATACGTGCGCTCTAATTTGGAGTCTGCCATTATTTTAATTGTGCTAATTTCAGCATCACTGATAACATCGTGGTAAAGTACTACATATGGATCCAAATTCAATATTTCCATTTTCAATGGCGCTAATTGAAGAAAGGCCGTTGTTGTTTTATTGTAGAAACAGTGAAGTCTAGGTCGATAAGTATACTGACGGCAGTGTCTTTTATAAACAATATCAAAGCGCTAATAGATTAAAGTTTGAAATATATATAGATTTTTTCTAATATAGGGTGTTTTTTTTTTTAAGAGGCAGAGAACTTAAGCGCTTAAGCGCCTGTTAATTTTTCGAAAGTGCTCCCACATTTTAAACACTAGTTCAAGCTCCCTCGCAAATCCATAGCCCCATCCTAGCACATTTTTTACACATTACATACCTCTTCTTCTGGGAATTGTTCTGTTGTTTGTTCCACAATTGCACTTGACGTTGTGATCTTAAATTCGATTTCGGCTTTCATTTGATGAAGTTTAGGCTTGTATTGACTTAGATGAAGTGCATTTTTTATTGTCTCCAAAGCATCAATTAAACGATCTGATTGGAAAGAAAAAATATAGTTAATTCGGCATCTAAGACCAAAATACTACACTTTACGTTATTAGCTACAAAATACTAAGTTCATGTGAAAAACTAAATGTTTGACATCACTTGGGATTGATCGCTAAGGCACGGCTCACACAATGCAGGTGTTTGGTGATCGCATATTTTAAAATTCGAGTCTTTAAAATGCAAATCTCAATTTAATATTCAATTGTAGTTCTTTTTTGTTCCAAACTCAAAAGATCAACAGCGAATATACACACTATAAGTGAATAAATTAAAAACAGCCACCTGGTAGAAAAAAAAAAAAAAAAAATGTTCACTATTTGCTTCCAACAAGCATGGATCAGATGACATTGTTGATTTGAGCTTACTATCCGTTGTGTTCGATTATTTGAAAGCTGGCTTGCGTTACTAGCTTCGGGACAGACCATGGGTCAATTCTCATCAGACGCATTAGCCAACATCCAAAAGAATTTTTCAGGCATTCTATTATAGTATACAAACACGAAACCAGCATTTGAAAGGCTCGGATATTTGCCTTTCAGCACAGATTTGGTGAGAACCACAGCAAAAACAAAACATTAAAAACTAAAACAATGTCATTTCTATTCGTGTAGGCTTTTTTCATGTGAACTAGAGCTGGGAGCGGGCCTTATTTGAGGCTCGGCCCGGCACAAACACGAAACCAGCACTTGAAAAAAGGCCCGGACCCGCACGAATATTTTTTTTCGAAGCCCCTTGCCTGGCCCGGCCCGATACTACCATGTTATTACATAATCGCACTTTTTATGGTTTAAAAAAATTTTAACTTATTGATGAAGCTAAATCAATTATTAAAGAAAAAAATAAATTTTTACTTGAAATGCTTATTTGAGTTTTTGGTCGAATCTAATAAGTGGATTTGTTTGCTCCATTGTCTTTCTTAGCACCACACTTATACATTATTTTACATATTTTTATGTAAGAACAGAATTTTTTCCAAGTTTATGCTTCTCAACCTTCGCAGGCCTTTACGGGCCTCTAATTTTCGGGCTTTTGTTGTTAGGCCTGGGCCCGCATGAAGCCCGCACAAAACTCGATTTCAAGGCCCGAGCCCGTTGTCGAAGAGTAAAGGCCCGCGGGCCACGAAAAAAAGCACGGCCCTATGTGAACAATGGCAAAAGTAAAGAATTTCTAAGGTCGATAAGTGAAAATTTATTACTTACGCTGTCCTACGAGCAAATTAGCATGCAATTCCAGTACTTTTATTTTATCAAATTCAAGCGCAGCATTAGTGTCACTATCTGTATAAAGTTGTAATGATACGTTCAGCCAGATATCTGAGAGATTAAACACTTTTTCTTTGAACATAATATAACCGATGTTAAAGCAATCTATGGACTTTAAACGAGTGCTGCCAAAAAACGAATAAGAGTAATGTTTCCATTATACGAGTACAGATCGCTCATTTACTTCAAGAACAGCACAACTCAAAAAACGCGAATTTTTAGTTAATGAAGCAGAATTTTTTGTTACACCATGCTTCATATTCTGTAAAAATTTCATATTAATATTTTTTACGGTCACCGTTTGAGAACGAATTAACTTTTTCAATTGAAAACTTTAAAAGTATTTTCTGCAAAATCGAGTTTTTTGACTTGTGCCGTTCTTGAAGTAAATGAGCGATATGTACATACAATAAACTCAATGGTCCAAGGGCGCGTGAACTTTTTTGGGAATACCAAGTATTTTGGTCCTTCATTTCCTAGAAGTTTCAGTTAAAGAAGAAGAAACTTCGCAGAAAAAAGTTCACGATCTCTTAAAGTCTATGAGTCTCAGACGATAAAGAACTTTTTTTTTGATATTACTCATATCGCTTGCCGTTTATAAGTCCCACAGCCAAATCAGCGGGATGTAAGTCATAGATAGTATTTAAACGATAAATTGCTTCAGAAGCGCTATTTAGATCAACTTCAGTTGGTAAATCCACCCTAAGTCCTTCAATTCTCTTGATCTCATCTAAATGTCATTGAGTATAAGTAGATGTTGCAAATTATAACGTTACTTTTGTCTTACCTGTACCTACTGGGCTATCTAAAAATATTTCCCAATTTGGCCAGTCTTCATGCAATCTGCGTATTAAAGCATAGCTGTTTATAGGATTTGATAGATATTCCTCGACATTAGCTTGAGATTTATGATTTTCAGCATGCAACTCTGCAAAAGCGCTTAAGAAGTAGAATTGCAGGATGCATACGATTTACAAAAATTCTTAAGTTTCAGTTTATCTCGTTTTTTGTTACATACCCACGTATAACTTTCAATTTATGTTCCAATTTCTGTGCATAATTTTCCATTGCCGATAATAATTGATGTTCCATTTTTAATAACATTTCCATGGCGACAATGGAGGAGGACCAGCTTCTTTCGCCATTATCAATTTCACAGTAAACATTTTTAAGGAATAGTAATATCGCTGATAGAAACGTTACTCGAGTCAGTATTTTTGCCATATTTGCATGAAACTGTGATTGCAAATTAACTACATAAAGTGACTTATTTACGCTAAAATATATACCATTTTAGATAATAGGAAAATATAAATAAGAAAATATATGATTGTTTTTTATTCTTTTCATTTTGAAGTTAACAAAAAGCATACAAGTTTGCACACTCACGTAGTACATTTGAGTCATTCTGTTTCGAAACCTGCTTTATCTACACTGCGACACGAAGTGAGTTGATAACGAGAAATTTTTTCAATAATTTCAAGGTATATAAGATCATTACCAATAGATCCCTTAAATAAAAGATCAAGATGAGCTATTTTTCCGTGAAATTATATAAATTGGGGTTTTCAACGTGAAGCGAACTGGTAGAAAATTTAGTTGTTTCCAGTTTAAGAAATTTTTGACTATGTTATACATATGCACACATATATTGTCTTTGGTCCATGTACAAAATATTTTTACAGTATAAAGTTTGGTTAACGAGCTAGAGGAATTTAAAAGTTTTTCTAATCAATCGGTTTGCGTTGCTGAAACATCAAATTTTTTCAGCTGTGGGCGTAAGTTTCCCGGAAAAATTTCGAAGACTCATTGTTTGTTCAGTGGAAAATTCTCTATCGATTGGCATAGACTTTATGTACCTTGGAGTTATAGGAAATATCGGTTCTATCTTGGTCTGCAGCTTGACTAAGAGGGCAAAAGAGTAACAGAGCAACTTGCGTACTTACATTTTGTTGTTGACGCTGTGCACTTTTAATCTATTATCTAGTATGTTACTCCAAATCTTGAATACCTTATTGTATTTGCAATGATTTCCCAATTTCAATGGTATAATTTTCCTGATCAGAATGTATTTAACTGCATTTGAGTTGATAATTTTTTAATAATATCAATTCATCATATGAATTGACAAATGTTAAAAGGGTGATAGTTAATAAAAGGCAAAAGTAATGTCATACACATAATGTGCCATAACAATAGGTTATTTGGCCGATATTAATTTTTTAGCTCAATGCTACGTAGGCTGCTATATATATTTCTGGCCTAGGCAACACTAATGTCAATAGCTATAATCTGGCAACACCATAATAAAGTTTGACATTTTTTAGCATAAACGTACTCAGAACGTTTTGACGTATGTGTTGTTTACAATGACTTGAAAAAATCAATTTGGCAAAAAAATGGAATTAACTCGTGATCCTTTTTCACAACTTTCGACGTGGATTATCACGACAAGAGTGCATCGATGAACTTAAATCTTTGTATGGCGATGAAGCACCATCCTATAGCACTGTGAAAAACTGGTTTAATCAATTCAATCAAGAGAACATTGATGCCGTGCGTAAACTGATAATGCAAGATTGTCATACCGTGAGATAGAGGCATCCTTGGGCATTAGTTCCACTCCAATTTATTCGATTTTGCATGAACACTTAGTTGTAAAAAACGTTTGTTCTCGTTGGAAACCCCATAATTTATCAATCGCTTAAATTATTAATGGAAAAATTAATTTTCTTAATTCACTGTAAATAAAACAAATAGCACTTGTACATCAAAACGTTGTGAGTACGTTTTTGCTAAAAAATGTCAAACTTTATTATGGTGTTGCCAGATTTTAGCAATTGACATTAGTGTTGCCTAGGCCAGAAATATATATAGCATATACATCATCAAGTAAACTTTCTGTGAAAACAGAGATTAATTTTATTAATTTCTAACAAAATGGCAGCTATTAAATATTATGACATTTCTTTTGCCTTTTATTGACTTCCGCCCTTTTAGCATTTACCGATTCATATATTCGTACATTATTGCGACCTTTTTTTTGTTTGGTTTTTGAAATTTTTAGCTGAACAGTTAAAAAAAATTGCTTGGTATATATACGTATAATATAAGCTCAAACTGTAAGCAAATTAAACTTTATTCTTTCTTTAAAAAAAATTTTCTTTATTTTATTTATTTTTTTATTTTATTTTATTTGGAGTAAATTTAATTTTTTATAGATCAAATCAACAAAATTTGTATGATGTATGATTTATATTTTTAAAGAAAATTATTCCTGCCACCTTCATATTTATTCGGACTCAATAACTAAACGTAAAATATTCTTGTGCAAGGTTTAATTTGGTTTGTAATAAGTTTAATTTGATTCGGAAAATGTTTAATTTGTAGTGCAAAACTTGTTTTTCTTTGGTTTGTAGCAACTTTTTAATTTATTAAACGTTTTTATTGTGCGCTTAATATATTTAACTTTTTACATCCACTTTAGAAAATATGATAATTTATAGGTCCACATTAGCTCCATCTTTATTCATAGCAGGGTCTTCGGAACATTTGGCTGTACTGTGCAATCCACTTGGTGAAAACTGAAAGCATGCATATAAATATGTAAAAATCTAGTAATACGAAAAAAGTGAACAATTTTGCCCCGCTATTCGAAAACGGAGGCAAAATTATTTTGAAGTTTCAAGTATCAGATTGTAAAAATATCTCTTGGTCCAGATATATAGACTTAGCTATCGAAGCTACAGCTTTGAAACAATTTTGGCGCTGTTTTCAAGTTTTCTAAGTTTTTTGCATGGTGTTTTCTAATAAAAATTATTAAGAGTGTGAATGGACTTTTGATATTGAACGTTTAAGAGAATCAAATCACTGACTGTAAGCGTAAGGCATTTAAGTTAAGTTTTATAAATGACCCCTTTTTCAGATTCATGGTTCATGTGTGAAATATCAATTTCAAAGGACTAAACATTACTTGAGTAAGACTTTCAGAATGCACTTGGCTGCTTCATTTAAAGTTTATATAATCTGATTAGAGTAAAATATTTACATAATATGTAGTCTTAAATCACTTACTCCATTTTGAACCAACAATGACAGGACATGCAGAATGTAAAGTTCTCGGATCAACTTCACCTCTATTGTTTAAGTTGTACCACATTAAAGCAGCTCCTTTTTTAGGATACACAGCAAGCTGCAACTCTGGAAAGTCTGTAGCACCTCCTTGTTCGACATCACTTATCTTATAATTAAAGAAATTTTATGAAATATATTTTTATGAAATATTTATATGAAGCAAAATACGCCAAGCGTGGCAGCTGAAAATTTTTTTTTGTTTCCGATTCCGCACAAATTTGGCAACATGGTAGATCCGGTGTGCAAGAACAATAATTTGGGAGGATTTGGTTCTAGTACCATTTGTTGTTGAAATACAGGTTGTTGAATTAAGCGTTTTTGGTCATTTTCATGAAAAGGGTTTTTTTTCCAAAAATGTATAGCTTACAACAAAGTTTGTAAATTGTTATATGTAAGTAACTGGTCCTATTAATTTTTAAGTGTTTTTGATAAAAAAATATTACTTGGTGAAAAAAATTTTTTTTCACCAAAATTTCCCAGTTGGGCCAATAGTCGTCGAAGACATTTTCGTCAAAGACGATGTCATCTACAATGACTGCATTCAGAACTATGGGGATATGATAGATGACAATGTTCATACTTATCTTAGTTGTATATCACATCGTCAACCATATTCCTCCAGAATCCAAATATGTATGCGTTTATTCACCATGATAAAATTAGGATTTTGGTCAGCATCTTCAAATGGATTTGATTCGATGACATGAATACTTTCAAAATTTTACACAAAATTGTCATTGATCAAAATGTTTGAACACAGTCGCTGATGTTTTTGTTGATAAAAAATTTGTAAAATTTGCTTCTCTTAATGTCATCAACGAAAATACGTAAAAATTGTCGCTCTAAATGTCGTCAATGACAACGTGACTGTCGTTCTTTTAGCTGTTGATGAAATATGGGACACTTGTATGGAAGTTTCCTCAACGACTGCCACACAAAAATACTCTTCCGTCTTCAATGATTTCACATGGTCGTGCACCAGTCATTGATGATTTCTTGTAGACTGGCCCAACTATGGTTTTAAACCTGAGAATACTACTGAATTTTTTTTTAAAAAGACACCCCTTTACATTTTTTTTCAAAGCATAATTTATAAGCTTTAAAATGATGTATGACTCAAAATGGGATTCGGTAGCTAGATGAGAATTTTTGGCTTTTGGCAAAACTCTTTGTTTACTCAAGAGGAAGGCATCTTACGAAAAAAGTGTACTAGGCATAAAATGCTTAGAATAATTCAACAAATACGTGTAAAATTTTTGGGAATTTTTTGAAAAGTTAAAAGAAAATGTTTTTTTTCTTTGAGTAATTTTTGGAAAAATTATGAAAAAAAAAAAAAATTTTTTTCAAAAATTATTCAAAAAAAAAGTTTAAAAAAAAACCAAAAAAATGCACACGTATTTCTTAAACGATTCTTAGCATTTTATGCCTAGTACACTTCTTTCGTATGATGCCTTCCTCTTGAGTAAACAAAGAGTTTTGCCTGGCGCAGGCGTTCAAAAGCCAAAAACTCCCATCTAGCGACCGAATCCCATCTTGAGTTATACATCATTTTAAAGCTTATAAATTATAGTACTTGCACAAAAAATTTTAAGGGTTTTTTTTTTTTTTTAAATTTAAAAGTATTTTTAAGTTTAAAAAATTTTGGTTAAAAAAAAATTTTTTCGCCAAGTAATATTTTTTTTATAAAAAGAACACTTACAAATGAATTGGACCAGTTAATAACACATAAAAATTTACAATCTTTGGTTTAAGCTATACATTTTTGGAAAAAAACCTTTTCATGACAATGACTAAAAACGCCAAATTCAACACCCTGTATTTTAACAAAAAATGGTACTAGAACCAAATCCTCCCGGATTATTGTTCTTGCACACCGAATCTACCAAATTGCCAAAAAATTTGCAGCTGGTAACGCTTGGCGTGTGTTGCTTCATATATCTGCTTTAAATTTTTTATCATTCAAGCCTCTAAAATTGTTCACCGTTTCAACGTTTGCTCACTAGCTCCTTGATCAGGATGATATTAGCTAGATTCTAATCACTTTCAGTCAATATTGTCCAAAGGATTTATAGAAAAAAGAATTTAATTTCTTTTGAAATGGCAACTTAACACCTTAAGAGTACAGCTCCGCATGCAAAGCAATGTGTTGGTAAAGATCGGTCTTAAACTTAAGCAAATCCTTGTAGACTAGTAAGGCCAAACTGAATATTCTCTATTGAAAGGGATAGCTGTTCTATCTCTTTATGATTTTTCCAATTCTTGAACTTCCTTCTCTATCTTACGAAATTAGGAACAAAGAAATATTAGGATATATGGAATGTGCATTATCATTCCAGAACTGGGATCTTTTCTTATTAAACTACTGTATGCTCGCACATTTTCATTAAACTTCAAAAACTTAGTTGGATAATTTTAGAGATATGAAAAATGTATTGTGCGGTTACATTGACTTGCAACTCCCTATATCCCGCATAATAATTTTCGTGAGGCTACGAAGAATTCAAATGTAATATTTTCACTCACATAAAATACAACTGTAGCGATGCGATCTCCTCCCTTCGGTTGAAACTTTGAAGTCTGTAATAAAACTATTTTATTTGTTGCTTTTTATTTTTTATTTTTTTTTTTTGCCAACCTACCGATGATGTATTGAAGAAATCAGTATGAATTCGATAATGCCCACTTATTCCATAGTTCATGATTTGTATATATTCCGAGTCCCATAAGTCGAATCCAGTCATATCGGAAATTCTTTGATGTATTCGTATCATGATATCAGATGTTTCATCATATAACCAAACACCTTGAGATGTTCTTGAATTGTCCATATAAGTTTTATTTAGATCAAAATCCATTGTAGTGACTCGTTTTAATTTGGAGTCCGCCATTATTTTAATTGTGCTAATTTCAGCATCACTGATAATATCGTGGTAAAGTACTACATATGGATCTAAATTTAATATTTCCATTTTCAATGGCGCTAATTGAAGAAATGCTGTTGTTGTTTTATTGTAGACGCAGTGAAGTCTAGGTCGATAAGTATGCTGACGGCAATGTGTTTTATAAACACTTTTCCAGTGCTAATGGATTTAAGTTTGAAAAAGTATAGTTTTTTTTTATTAATGTAACCAATTTTTGTTTCCGCGATCTATTGAAAAGCTTTTGTGTATGTATGATGAAAATTTTGCAAAGCATAACTCATAAATTTTACAAAATTATGCTTCTTAGCAAAGTAAATTTTTATTTTTTCATAAAATTCTTACAACCATCCCAGATTTACCAACTTTTTATTTCTATGAAGAAAAGTATTGGTCTATAAATAAAAATTTATTTTTTCTACATGTTACTATACCACCTGTTAAGATTTTTTTTAGCATGATTGACTAGAAGTTCCTAAACATATATATGTATGGTCCTTAATAGGAAATACTCAATAAAATAAATTTTATGGACTAAACAGACCTAAAGAAGAAACGCTATAATTCGGGATGTACAAAGAATTGGACATTATGTTGTGTTCTTTATCTCCTCTCGCAGCATTGGGCCTCTAATAAACCTCCACTAAGCTTTATTTAAAGATCGTTAACTACCAAACAGAAATAATTTGAAGGCAGATTTTTTAATAGGATAAGATACGCATGTTAATTTTTCGAATGAGCTCTCGCCTTTTAACCCCTCGCAAAGCCATAACCCCTTCCTGGCACAGTTTTGAAACATTACAATTTAACATACCTCACTTATGGGGAATCGCTCTGTTGTTTTTTCCATAATTGCGCTTGACGTTGTGATCTTAAATTCGATTTCAGCTTTCATTCGGAGAAGTTTAGCCTTATGAGGGCTTATATAAAGAGCCTTCTTTATTATATCCAAAGCATCAATTAAAAGATCTAACAAAATAGAAAAAATATTATTAAATTAAATAATTGTTAAGCTTTTCCGATCGATAAAGATTTTTTCGCATTATTTTTTCCATAAAGTACAGAAAATTTTTGGATTAAAAACCAAAATATTTGTTCAAAATGACTATATGGGCATTTGTCAGAAACTTTTAACCTATTAGATTAGATTTAGATTAGGTTTTTTCTAATTTTTATAATGATCTGTTAAGTACCTTGAATAATAAAAACTAGAATCGCCCATCTGTCAAAATTCGACCACAAATGTTTTAAATAATTTTGGAACTTTTTGGACACTTTTAGTACTTTTGTTTTGCTATTTGGTACAAAATAGAAAAGCTGATTTATCATCCCTGGTATAATTCAAGCGAAATACAAACAAAAGAAAAAAAAGAAAAACATGAAATTTTTTGTTTTTTGTTTTTCTCTTTGTGCTTTATAATTTTTTCAGCTCTGTGTGACCGCGTATTTTAATGTTGATATTGAAAAATTTAGTTTAATTTTACCTTGCTTAAAGTCAAAATGTTAACATAATTTTAACTTTGTGCATATCTACACTCAAATACCTTTCTAATGGTGTATAACTTATAGTCGTACTCCATTTCTAACATTACAAAAAAAGATGGACAAGTTTATGTCTTGCTTATTAATAAATAGATTTACAAATGATGCAACATGAGGCTTCGTTTGGGATTGATTCCTAATGCACGGCTAGACCACTACACTACTGATGCCCTGCACGTGTTTAGTGATGGAATTTCGAACATTTGAGTTTTTTAAAATGCAAATCTCAATATACGTATATTATTCAATTGTACTTCTTTTTTGTTTAAAAATCAAAAGATCAACAGCAAATATAAATGAATAAATTAAAAAGCCTCTGCTTAGAAAAAAAAAAAAAAAAAAAATCATTGTACCTATCCATCAGTTCAGTATTTTTCGAGATATTTCTATAAAGCGTGAACAATGGTAAAAGAAAAGTATTGCTAAGATTGATAAGTGATAATTAAAAAGTGGCTTTTACTTACGCTGTTCTATGAGCACATAGGCATATAATTCCAGAACTTTTATTTTGTCAAAATTAAGAGCAGCATTGGTTTCACTATCTTTAAAAAGTTCTAATGATACATTCAGCCAGATGTCTGCGAGATTTAATTCTTCTGCTTTGAACATAATATAACCGATGCTAAAGCAATCTATGGACTTTAAGCGAGTGCTACAAAAAAACGAATAAGAAATATATTTCCATTAAACATAAATACGATTAACTTATGAGCTCGTGAACTTTTTTGCGGACACGAGATATGTAGGTTCTCTGTTCCCTAGGCGTTAGAGTAAAAGCAGAAGAATCTCGTCAATAAAAAAGCTCACGATCTCTCGCCTTATAAAGTCGTAGACGATGAAAAAACTCATTTGACATTACTCATATTGCTTGCCGTTTATAAGTCCCACAGCCAAATCAGCGGGATGTAGGTCATAGTAAACATGCAAACGAAAAATTGCCTCAGTAGCTTCAAGTAGATCAATGTCGGTTGGTAAATCCCCGCGAAGTTCTTCTATTCTCTCGATTTCATCTAAATGTCATTGAGTATAAGTAGACGTTACAAATTATAACATTACTCTTGCCATACCTGTACCTACAGAGCTATCTAAAAATATCTCCCAGTTTACCCAGTCTTCATGCAATCTGCGTATTAGAGCATAGCTGTTTATAGGATTTGATAGATATTCCTCGGGGTTAGCTTGAGATTTAAGATTTTCAGCATGCATCTCTGCTAAAGCGCTTCAGAAATGAAATCAATTTACAAAAATTCTTTCTGTTTTTCCCTTTTTTAGTTACATACCCACGTATAACTTTCAATTTATGTTCCAATTTCTGTGCATAATTTTCCATTGCCGAAAGTAACTGATTCTCTATTTTCAGTAACTCTTTCATGCCGACAATAGAGAAGGACCAGCTTCTTTCGCCAGCTTTACTTTCACAGTGAATATTTGTTAGAACTGAAACTGCCGCTAAGAGAATCGTTGCTCGCGTCAGTATTTTTGCCATATTTTGGCATGAAATTTTGATTACAAAATAACTAAAATGACTAATTTGCTTCAAATATATAACATCTTAGACAATAGGAAAAATTAATTTTATATATTATTTGAAATCTTTTCATTGTTAAGCTAACAAAAGTCGTAAGCGTTTGGTCACGTACTCCAATTAATATTTGTTATGTTATGAAATGGTTTCCAAAACTGTATTATTTTATTATTTAATGAATAAATTATTTTTTATGTTTCGACCTTCAGAAACAATTTCTACTAAATTTAAAAAGCAGACAATGCAACATTTTAAACAGATTTTTTTTGTTGATATTGTTGTCTAAAAATTCTTGTATTAAACAACCATTCGTGAGTCTTTTGAACACATTTTGTTGCACATTTGGACTTAAAAACGTTCCGTGGTCATATTTGTATGACTGGAAATGTAAAGTGTCACGATTGTAGTAGAAGCACATTTTGCAATGCGTGTTGTACTTTTTGTTTTCTCTCGTAGTAAGGAGTGAGATCGAAAAAATCTTAGCACACGTTTTACATAATTATTTTTTTTGGGTGTAAAATTTAAAAATTTCGTCGATCTAGTTATTTTTGAAAAATATGTCAGTTATTATTTTTAATGACAAACATGTTGATTTGTTGTGAGTTTGATCAAAATGAGTGAAGAAAAAGAAGTAGGGGAACTGATGCTATTGTGGTATAGTTTTTCAATGTGGTATGGTCGCATATCTCCGATTTGGAAAAGAACCTGCGAACGTCACTGCTTTTATCCTATCAGAAAACATGAAAAACCAGGGATGTGTTACTGTCATGCACCAAACAAAATTTTTCTGGTGTCAGTTGAACGAAACGTGTGTGGTCGATTTTTTTTCCCCCATTTTTCGCAAAAAAATTTTGTAAAGAAAAAGTTTTTTTCTGTGGAAGTTTTATTTATATTCAATTAAGGTAAGTGCCAAATATTGCGAAATAAGTGTTTAACTGTGTAAATTCACAAAGTTTCCCATTTTATTTTTCGAATTTTGTAATTTCTAAAAATTGACCAGTGTGGTATAGTCGGGATTCGCTAATGTGGTATATGAACATTTCATGACATTCTTAACATTATTTGATGGCTGTTTATTTTTTAATAAAAACTATGAGTTTGAGAACCAATGTAAATATTATGAACTTATTTCATACCTTTCAAACTTTATATTTGGTTGTATGGTTAAGTATACCACATTACCCTACTTATATGTACCACATTACCAGCCCACTTTACAAGTACCGATCAGTATAAATACCACATTATGCCACCATATATACCACATTACCTCCCAACTTTTTGAAAACAGCTTTTTTGACTTTTTTCAGATTTTGCTCAATAACTCTTTTTAATGAAATTGCACACATTTTATTGAAATATATTCTGTAGCCAATACTACAATGATAAGCATAAAAAAATTTGGCTGAAATTGATCTAACGGTTTTCCTTCAAATTCTACCTAAACATTAGCTATACCACAATAGCATCAGTTCCCCTATGTCTTAAAATTATTACAAATTTTCAAAAAAATCCAAATTGGTCTTACAAAAAAATTGGCCAAAGAATTGAAGATCTGTCGTCAAACTGTTTCTAATGTTATTAAACAGTTTCAGGAGAATTTGACCATCGATAGGAAACCTGGTTCAGGAAGAAAACAAGGACCACATGATATTGGGAAAGCCAAGAAAATTGAAAGCATATTGAAAAGATCTCCAAGCACATCTGCTAGAAAAGCTGCCCGGTTAGCCCAGTGTTCTGACTTATTGGTGCGAAAAGTTAAAGCCAATGCAGGTTTGAAAACATACAAAGTCCAAAAAGTTCCAGACAGGAATGCTGCAAAAAATGTAGACGCCAAAAGTAGGGCTCGGAAATTAAAATCGAATTTTATACAAAAATATTCATGTTGTATAATGGACGACGAAACGTATGTACTGGCAGATTTTATGCAGCTTCCGGGTCAAAATTTTTATGTTGCTGATGCTCGAGGAAATGTCGAAGAACAATTAAGAATCCAAAAGCAGACAAAATTTCCTAAAAAATTCCTGGTATGGCAAGCTACATATATGCAGTTGCGGCAAAAGAAGCAAGTTATTTTTTACAGTGGGCTCTTTATATACCGAAATATACATCAAAGAATGTTTGAAAAAAAAAAAAAATTTCTTTCTTTCATAAGAGAGCACAATGTGTCCACATAATTTTGGCCCGATTTGGCATCATGTCACTACGGCAAGAAAGCTCTCGAGTAGTACCAAAATAATAACATAGTTTTTGTACCAAGAGAGGCCAATCTTCCAAATCGTCCGGAGCTGAGACCAGTGGTGAGATATTGGGCTCTTGTAAAAATAAACTTAAAGAGCACAAAAAAGGTGTCCCAAAATATCGAAGATTTTAAAAGGAGATGGGCAAACTGTTCCAATAAGGTGTCTGAAACAACTATCAAATCTCTGATAGAAGGCTTACCAAAAAAGTTTCACGAGTTCATAAATAGTGGTTAGAACTATATAAGTTCTATTTTTCCGTAATTTGTAAAATATTATCAATTAAACACGTATGCATACATATTTTTTGAATAAAAATGCTAAGTTAGCATACTAATCCGCGGTAGTTTGATATTTGACGAAACATCTAACGCATAAATCTACATTGCATCTTATGCACCTATTTTAGATTTGGTTTTTGCACGGTCTATATTTACATCTACTTACGTCGATCACATTCACCAACGTAATGAGCGATTCCATAAAAACGTGAATTTTGATCTATTCGATTAGTTCCTTCCATACATTTATTATATTCTTCGACTGCAATTTAAGATCTCTTCCATGTGAAGTAGAAGCAACTAAAACGCAATTATTATCATTCCACTTTACAATGGCGATGTCCTTGTTTTTTTTTCTGCAAATTTGATATGCCCTCTTGTTTTTTTTTTCATGATGTCTTTACAGGAAGTGGGCAGTTGTGTGGAATGCAATTTTCTCTTATGGTTCCGTTACATTGTAGCCTAGGCTTTGCAAATAATTTAAAACTGGAATTCCGGTTAATAAATTATCGAAGTAAAAGTGCAATAGGAGGGCACGAACGTCGTCAGGAAGGGCGTTATTCATTTGTAATAGAGGTGCCACAAAGTGAATATAACAATTCTTTCCTCGGTTAATACCAAAGGACACCAAATACCCTCCAAAAGTGTTCAGACACCATGCAATGTATCTAAATCGTAAAAGTTTGGTCCAAATAAACTGTTTGCAGGAGAGCAGTCCAAAAAACGGTGTCATAGACTCATCAAATGATGCTCAGGGTGAAAGGGATCAATGTGTTTTTTCAGTGTAAAGTGAATAAAACGGCTTATTTGATTGAAACTATTTCGAGACATGCCAGCAGAAATCATGCCTATAATGATCGAATTATCTTCACGGCTTACTACAAACATTTTAACCAAAGATAAGCATAATCCCAATAGTTAGATGCATCCACAATCATTTACAGCACATCTTCATAAAAAAAACGCTCGAAAAATTCATATGACACCCAGGCCCATTCACACGGTTTTGGTTTTTTGGTGTTGAAACCCCCCCAGGTAGATATGTTGCTAAATTTTTCACCATAAATGTAAGTTTTATAAATTATTTTATGATTTCTGATATCATTTTAATGAAAAATCTTCTGTATAACATTTTTAAATTTTAGTCCCTAATGAAGTCTTCAACCAAAGACGAAATATTCGAATACAAGTTTTAATTTGCCAATAATTTAAAATATTTACTGACCCAGTAAAATCTTCGTTTACATGTAATCGGTCGAGTAATCTAGAAAATTGTTTGCATCGATTACTTTCTGGGTTACATAAGGCATTATTTTAACACATGCATGTCATTGGGTGTAATCGATTACCCTAATAAAATACTCGCTTACATGTAATCGATCAAGTAATCGAAAAATTATTTGTATCAATTACTTTCTGGGTTACAAAGGCATTATTTTAGCATACGCATTTCATTGGGCGGAATCGATTACCCCAACAAAACATTCGATTACATGTAATCGATCGAGTAATCTAAAAAATTTATTTGTAGTTTCTGGATTACTTTTGCGTCCTGCTACATTCATTTAGTGCTAATGACTAAATGAATGTAGTAGGACGTTATAGAAATATTTTGGGTTCTGTTTTGGGCCAAAAGTTCGTCAGAAGAATCATTATCTAAAAATTATCTGTTTAACTATTAATTTCTATTGAAATATTAACAAATGTTAACGTCAAAATGACTTAAAAATCAAAAAATCTTGAGTAAAAAACTTTCGAAATTTATGTTCTCACATTACCCATTGCATTACATGTAATTGAAAAAGTATTTCATTATTTATTGCATTACATGTAATATTTAAAATGTTTTAACATTCAAGTAATGCGTTAGGTAATCAATTATCGTATAAGGGGCTACAAATTTATTAAAAAATTTTATTGGGGACCTGTAGCTCAATAAATGATATAAAAACAAAAACTATGTTAAAATTATTAATGTATGTATGTATATTATTAAATCCATTTAAGCGAATATCATATATTTGTGTTTGTATTTCTTTCCTCATAAGCCACATCTTTATCCATAGCAACGTCTTCGAAACATTTGACTGTACTGTCTTATCCACTTGACGAGAACTGAAAATATATACATACGATTGTACTAAAGTGAAAAATTTTACCCCACTATATATAGGCAAACGTGTTGTGAAATTTCAAAAATGATTTCGATTTGACATGTTTTTTTTTAGAATCCACTTGGTAACTCCAATTAAAATCTGTATATTCTAATTTAAGTAAAAATATATTTTTAAAGCACTTACTCCATTTTGAGCCAACAATGATAGGTCATCCAGAATGTATAGTTCTCGGATCAGCTTCACCTCTATTGTTTAAGTTGTACCACATTAGAGCAGCTCCTTTTTTAGGATACACACCGAGCTCCAACTCTGGAAATACTGTAGCACCTCCTTGTTCGACATCACTTATCTTATAAAAAAAGCATAATATAATAACTATAATACATACTATGCATACGTTAAAACCAAGTTTTGTGAAATATATGTATGTATATCAAATAGTTTTAAATTTTCCATCTTTTATATCTTCCAAATTGTACATACTGACTCAATATTCCCCTATTTAAGGTGTCATTTTTGCACTTCTTTAAGAAAAAGTTAAAAATTACTCATGATAATGCGGTTGAATTGTTTCGGTGCTCTGTATAATTTTTATAATTTATTTCGTATGGATTTCGAAAGCAATATTTTTACTTACATAAAAGACAATTGTAGCGATGCGATCTCCTTGCTGTGCGGAAGTCTGTGAGAAACTATGTATTTTATATGTGGTTTTTTTTTTTTTTTTTGTAAACCTACCGATGATGTATTTAAAAAATCAAAGTGTGTTAGAAACTGTCCACTCATTCCATAGTTCATAATTTGCATTTCTTCCGAATCACATAAGTCGAAACCAGTTATATCGGTGATCCTTTGATCTATTCGTTTTATGATATCAGATGTTTCATCATCGAACGAATAACCTTGTGATACTCTTGCATTGTCCACAAAATATTTATCGTTGTAATCATCAACTATACTGAGACGCTTCAATTTGGAGTCTGCCATTATTTTAATTGTGCTAATTTCTGTATCACTGACAACGTCATGGTAAAGAACTACATATGGATCTAAATTTAATATTTCCATTTTCAATGGCGCTAATTGAAGAAATGTCGTTGTTGTTTTATTGTAGAGACAGTGAAGTCTAGGTCGATATGTATACTGACGGCAATGTGTTTTATAAACAGTGTCCCAGCTTCCCTAATGGATTAAATTTTGTAATTTTTGTTTCCTTTTTGATTTTGATAAAATTCCTCCATCTCGATAATTGTTTTTTTTTTGTTTGTGGTCGCTGAACCATACCTGTTTTCTCTATCAGGTTTGAAATCAGAGATATCCGTTCTCTAAGGCACTTTGCCATGCGGTAGTATAGTTTACTTTTTCTAACGGTTTCCTTTTTGAACCTTAATGTAACTAGCTACAGTACGTCCTAGATATGTGCCATATGTCTGAAATTAACGTTTTCTGTACGGATAATCAAAGATTACTCGGATCAAGAACCTGATGGAGAAAAACATTTGGCATATTCAGAATCAGCAACCGCAAAAATCTTATTAAAATTTTCTTTCTTTTAACCAAAAAAGGAAAAAACCCATCTAAGCACACTTTTCACACATTACATACCTCTTCTTCTAGCAATTGTTCTGTTGTTTCTTCCACAATTGCACTTGATGTTGCGATCTTAAATTCGATTTCGGCTTTCATTTGAAGAAGTTTACCATTTTGTGGGCTTAGATAAAGAGCATTATTTATTGTATCCAATGCATCAATTAAACGCTCTGATAGAATAGAAAAAAATAATTTAATCGCAGGATTGTAATGTAAAATTAAAATTTTGATAAATTTGCCTCACTTCCGTTAAGTTTTTCTGCACAACAAAAAAATTTGTGAAAATTCAAGTATTATAAACTAGAAAGCCCATTTTATTACAAAAATTTTTAGGCCTTGCAAACGTAGATCGGATAAAAATTTAAATTAAATTGCAATAAAGTTTTGAGTTTGAGGTTTTTTTTTGGAAGTACTGTTACTCAATTCAAGGGCAATATACTATACTGAAAGCGTTTTTTTGTGAAAATCGAACCAAATAACACTCAAAACAGTAAGTGCAAGCTCTGAGAAAAAACTAGGCAAGCTCAAACAAGAGTGCGTGGTATATCCCATACAAGCAGTGTTGCCAAAATGTGGGGAATTCCTCAAAACGTGAGGAATTCATGACCCTCATGAGGAATTTTTGAGTAATTTTTATTTGTGGAATTTTTGAGGAATTTTTTTTACTAACGCATTATTTCTACTTTACCCATTGAATAGGCTTTTGTTTTTGCCATCATAAATAAGGGTCACACTCGCGAGATGTTCGCACTTTGCAATTGCTTAAACTTAACACACGCAACTCTGGTTACGTTGGTTTGCTCGACAGGAGAAAAAATCTACCAAATAAATTGGAGCAACTGAATTTAGATATTTCAAAAACTCCTTTAAAACTTATTGAGACCAGATTCTCTAAGAACTGCACTCTGAATTATTTTTAAAATTTAAAGAACACTTTTTGTATTCTAAAGTTATTCAATTGAATTTTATTTATTAGTTGTATTATAATAATATGAAACGTACTTAATATGCTTCCGGCACATAATATTTAGAGATTTATATATACTTTTAAGTTTTAAAACTTCGCACTAAGCAATTACAAAAAGTTTATCTATTTTAAATATGGATGATTCTACTCACGAAGGAAGGAAAATCCATTTTTTTCGGCAGAATTCTTTTTATATCTGAGTTCAGACAAGTGGGGTAAGTACAGCTTGGGTCTTTTTTGTACTATATAAAAACGGGCTGGTCAAAAAATGAGATGCACGAATTTTTGGCTATTTAAAAGAAAAATGAGCTCAAGAGGCCGAGTACCTAGGCAAAGTACTATATCTTATAGAGCGCTGTTTGTTAAAACACAATGGCCAATAGCTATAGACAAATTTAAAACAGGTTTTGAGAACTAAGAGTGCTTTTTTACATGCTCTTAGTTCTTAAATCCTGGTTTTAATTTGTCTATAACTACGGGGCCAATAATTTTTACTGCTAAAAAACAAAAATAAGATTTTTAAGTTTCCAGGAAACTGACGCCAGGAGACCGTTTTAGTCAATAAATCGTCAAAACAACGCTCAACAACGAAATTTGAGGAATTTCGTTCAAAAATTGAGGATTTTTTTTAGATTTTTATGGATTTTGACTATTTGTTTTGGGCAACACTGCATACAAGCAAAATTTACGTGCTTCTGTAGTGCAAGCGTTATAGCCGGAGAGCCAGCGCTTAAAAACAACTTTGCGTTTCTAAAAGCTGGTTTTGTTACAGTTGGTTACAGTAATTGTATACACCAATAAATTGTCGGTCAGTCAAGCGAACTGTAGAACAGGCGGCTGATATATGGTCGCAAACATGTCATAATTTCGATGGTGATCAGACTAATTTCTGAAGGCTGAAAATTGTTATGATTTAAATTTTTTGAAACGGACACACTAAAAACTAAATTGTTTAACTGAAACTTTTTTTGGTGGTTTTTTCAAGAGTTTTTGATCAAGATTATTGCCGTATACTTTGTTTTTAAAAATTTAAATTTTTTTAAAGGTTATAAGCATGTGAAAAATAAATTTTTCATAAAAACTTTTAAAATTTCTTTTAAATAATGCACTTTTTAATAAACAAATTGATATTTAAGCTATACCTAAAGATAAATGCAAACAAAATTTTTACACAGAAATGTACTCTGAAATCTGCGCAACGTTTCTATGGAAAAAATTGGAGGAACTTACCATTAATAAGTTTATTGGTGTACACAATTACTATAACCAACTGTAACAAAACCAGCTTTTAGAAACGCAAAGTTGTTTTTAAGCGCTGGCTCTCCGGCTATATGTATTGCTGTGACGATTCTGGTGAAAAAGTAAGATCGTAGCTAGACAAACAATTGACAGTAGTTGAATATATGACAACTACTGTCATTTGACATTTGTTGCAAAACTGCCCAATCTCCCCTACATAGGCATATTTGGAAAACATAGCGACTAATGCATACTCATACTCAATGCATACTCAGAAAATCTTTACATTTAAGGCTGATAATAAGTTGCTTTTTGCACGTTGTGGGTACTACATAGTTTTTCTAAGATCGATAAATGATAATTAAATAATGAATTTTACTTACGCTGTTTTATAAGCACCTTGGTACGTAATTCCAAAATTTTTATTTTTTTGAATTTAAGCGCTGCATTAGTTTCACAATCTTTATAAAATTGTAATGACACGTTCAACCACATATCTGCCAGATTTGGGTCTTCTCCTTCGAACATATTATAACCGATGTTAAAACAATCTATGGACCTTAAACGAGTGCTGCCATAAAAAACGAATAAGAAAAATGTGTCCATTTAACATATATACAATAAACAAAATTATTCAAGAGCTCGTGAACTTTTTTGGGGATACGAGATATTTTGGTCCTCTATTCCCTAGGCGCTAAAGTAAAAAACGGTGAACCTTCGCATAAAAAAATTCAAGATCTCTCATAGTCTATGAGTTATAGATGATAAAGAAATAAATTGTTTTGAAATTACTCATATTGCTTGCCGTTTATAAGTCCCACAGCCAAATCAGCGGGATGTAAGTGATAGATATTATTTAAACGATAAATTGCTTCAGAAGCTTCAAGTAGATCAAGGTCGGTTGGTAGATCTGCCCGAAGTTCTTCTATTCTCTTGATCTGATCTAAATGTAATTGAGTATAAGTATAGGTTACAAATTATAACATTACTCTTGCCTTACCAGTACCTACAGAGTTATCTATGAATATCTCCCAGTTTACCCAGTCTTCATGCAATCTGCGTATTAGAGCATAACTGTTTATTGGATTTGACAGATATTCCTCGGGATTAGCTTGAGATTTAAGATTTTCAGCATGCAACTCTGCGAAAGCTCTATAGAAATAGAATTGAATGTGATATACAATTTACAATAGATCATAAGTTTTGAGTTCTTCTTATTGAGTAACATACCCACGAACAACTTTTAATTTATGTTCCAATTTCTGCGCATAACTTTCCATTGCCGACAATAACAGATTCTCCATTTTCAGTAACTCTTTCATGCCGATAATGAAGGAGGATCAGCTTTTTTCGACATTATTATTTTCACAGTGCACATTTTTAAGAACTAATACCGTCGCTAAGAGAATCGTTACTCGAGTCAGTATTTTTGCCATTTGGCATCAAATTTTAATTACAAAATAAATTAGTTGACTAATTGACTTCAAATATATACCATCTTAGACAAAAGGAAGAAGCTTACCTTTTTGTGGGCTTAGATAAAGAGCATTATTTATTGTATGCAATGCATCAATTAAACGCTCTGATAGAATAGAAAAAAATAATTTAATCGCAGGATTGTAATGTAAAACTAAAATTTTGATAAATTTGCCTCACTTTCGTTAAGTTTTTCTGCACAACAAAAAAATTTTGGAAAATTCAAGTATTATAACCTAGAAAGCCCATTTTATTACAAAAATTTTTAGCCCTTGCAAACGTAGATCGGATAAAAACTTTAATTAAATTGCAATAAAGTTTTGGGCTTGAATGGGTTTTTTTTTTCTAAGTACTGTTACTCAATTCAAGGGCAATATACTATACTGAAAGCGTTTTTTTGTGAAAATCGAACCAAATAACACTCAAAACAGTAAGTGCAAGTTCTGAGAAAAAACTAGGCAAGCTCAAACAAGAGTGCGTGGTATATCCCATACAAGCAGTGTTGCCAAAATGTGGGGAATTCCTCAAAACGTAAGGAATTCATGACCCTCATGAGGAATTTTTGAGTAATTTTTATTTGTGGAATTTTTGAGGAATTTTTTTTACTAACGCATTATTTCTACTTTACCCATTGAATAGGCTTTTGTTTTTGCCATCATAAATAAGGGTCACACTCGCGAGATGTTCGCACTTTGCAATTGCTTAACAGGAGAAAAAATGTACCAAATACATTGGAGTAACTGAATTTAGATATTTCAAAAACTCCTTTAAAACTTATTGAGACCAGATTTTCTAAGAATTGCACTCTGAATTGTTTTTAAAATTTAAAGAACACTTTTTGTATTCTAAAGTTATTCAATTGAATTTTATTTATTAGTTGTATTATAATAATATGAAACGTACTTAATATGCTTCCGGCACATAATATTTAGAGATTTATATATACTTTTAAGTTTTAAAACTTCGCACTAAGCAATTACAAAAAGTTTGTCTATTTTAAATATGGATGATTCTACTCACGAAGGAAGGAAAATGCATTATTTTCGGCAGAACTCTTTTTATATCTGAGTTCAGACAAGTGGGGTAAGTATAGCTTGGGTCTTTTTAGTACTATATAAAAACTGGCTGGTCAAAAAATGAGATGCACGAATTTTTGGCTATTTAAAACAAAAATGAGCTTAAGAGGCCGAGTACCTAGGCAAAGTACTATATCTTATAGAGCGCTGTTTGTTAAAACACAATGGCCAGTAGCTATAGACAAATTTAAAACAGGTTTTGAGAACTAAAAGTTCGTTTTTACATGCTCTTAGTTCTTAAAACCTGGTTTTAATTTGTCTATAACTACGGGCCAATAATTTTTACTGCTTAAAAACAAAAATAAGATTTTTAAGTTTCCAGGAAACTGACGCCAGGAGACCGTTTTAGTCAATAAATCGGCAATACAACGCTCAACAACGAAATTTGAGGAATTTCGTTAAAAATTGAGGATTTTTTTTAGATTTTTAAGGATTTTGACTACTTGTTTTGGGCAACACTGCATACAAGCAAAATTTACGTGCTTCTGTAGTGCAAGCGTTATAGCCGGAGAGCCAGCGCTTAAAAACAACTTTGTGTTTCTAAAAGCTAGTTTTGTTACAGTTGGTTACAGTAATTGTATACACCAATAAATTATCGGTCAGTCAAGCGAACTGTAGAACAGGCGGCTGATATATGGTCGCAAACATGTCATAATTTCGATGGTGATCAGATTAATTTCGGACACACTAAAAACTAACTTGTTAAACTGAAACTTTTTTTGGTGGTTTTTTCAAGAGTTTTTGATCAAGATTATTGCCGTATACTTTGTTTTTAAAAATTTAAATTTTTTTAAAGGTTATAAGCATGTGAAAAATAAATTTTTCATAAAAACTTTAAAAATTTCTTATAAATAATGCACTTTTTAATAAACAAATTGATATTTAAGCTATACCTAAAGATAAATGCAAACAAAATTTTTACACAGAAATGTACTCTGAAATCTGCGCAACGTTTCTATGGAAAAAATTGGAGGAACTTATCATTAATAAGTTTATTGGTGTACACAATTACTATAACCAACTGTAACAAAACCAGCTTTTAGAAACGCAAAGTTGTTTTTAAGCGCTGGCTCTCCGGCTATATGTATTGCTGTGATGATTCTGGTGAAAAAGTAAGATCGTAGCTAGACAAACAATTGACAGTAGTTGAATATATGACAACTACTGTCATTTGACATTTGTTGCAAAACTGCCCAATCTCCCCTACATAGGCATATTTGGAAAACATAGCGACTAATGCATACTCATACTCAATGCATACTCAGAAAATCTTTACATTTAAGGCTGATAAAAAGTTGCTTTCTGCAAGTTGTGGGTACTACATAGTTTTTCTAAGATCGATAAATGATAATAAAATAATGAATTTTACTTACGCTGTTTTATAAGCACTTTGGTATGTAATTCTAAAATTTTTATTTTGTTGAATTTAAGCGCTGCATTAGTTTCACTATCTTTATAAAATTGTAATGACACGTTCAACCACATATCTGCCAGATTTGGGTCTTCTCCTTCGAACATATTATAACCGATGTTAAAACAATCTATGGACCTTAAATGAGTGCTGCCATAAAAAACGAATAAGAAAAATGTGTCCATTAAACACACATATATTGTACATATGCAATAAACCCAACGATTCAAGAGCTCATGAACTTTTTTGTGGATATGAGATATTTTGGTCCTCTGTTCCCTAGGCGTTACAGTAAAAAACGGAGAACCTCCGCATCAAAAAATTCACGATCTCTCATAGTCTATGAGTCATAGACGATAAAGAAATAAATTGTTTTGAAATTACTCATATTGCTTTCCGTTTATAAGTCCCACAGCCAAATCAGCGGGATGTAAGTCATACATAGTATTCAAACGATAAATTGCTTCAGAAGCTTCAAGTAGATCAAGGTCGGTTGGTAGATCTGCCCGAAGTTCTTCTATTCTCTTGATCTGATCTAAATGTAATTGAGTATAAGTATAGGTTACAAATTATAACATTACTCTTGCCTTACCAGTACCTACAGAGTTATCTATGAATATCTCCCAGTTTACCCAGTCTTCATGCAATCTGCGTATTAGAGCATAACTGTTTATTGGATTTGACAGATATTCCTCGGGATTAGCTTGAGATTTAAGATTTTCAGCATGCAACTCTGCGAAAGCTCTTTAGAAATAGAATTGAATGTGATAAACAATTTACAAAAAATCTTCAGTTTTTGAGTTCTTCTTATTGAGTAACATACCCACGAATAACTTTTAATTTATGTTCCAATTTCTGCGCATAGCTTTCCATTGCCGACAATAACAGATTCTCCATTTTCAGTAACTCTTTCATGCCGATAATGGAGGAGGACCAGCTTTTTTCGACATTATTATTTTCACAGTGCACATTTTTAAGAACTAATACCGTCGCTAAGAGAATCGTTACTCGAGTCAGTATTTTTGCCATATTGGCATCAAATTTTGATTACAAAATAAATTAGTTGACTAATTGACTTCAAATATATACCATCTTAGACAAAAGGAAAAAATAATTTGGAAAATAATTATTTGCTTTTGATACTCATTTGAAATCTTTTCATTGTAAAGTGAACAAAAGTCGTAAGCGTTCGTCCCACTCACGTACTCCAATTAATCACCCATATTCCCAATTGTCGTTTCTATTTCGTTTCTGAGGCGTTTTAGTTTTTTTCGTCGTCTCGTATCTAAATTTGGAGTCTGGAAATATATTGAAACGACGAGGAGTGTTTATCAAGCAATTAGGAACACGAAGCATATGCTTGTTTGCTTCGTTTTCCTAACCCCTCGATAAAATCTCCTCGTCGTTCCTATATAATGAAAAATATTGAAATATATTGGAACGACAAGGGGTGGTTATCGAGGGGTCGGAAAAACGATGATAAGTGTTATTGCTTTGTTTTCTTAACCCCTCTATAAACTCTTCTCATCGATCCAATATATTTACTGGCTCCAAATTTAGAAACAGGGCGACGATAAGAACTAAAACGCCTCAGAAACGAAATAGAAACGACAATTGGGAATAGGGCCGAATATTTGTTTTGTTATGAAATAAATGTATTATTTTATTATTTAATGAATAAATTATTTTTTATATTTCGACCTTCAAAAACAAAACTAATTACTAAAATTAAAGCAGCAGATAATGCAACAATTTGAAATGATTTTATTGATATTATTTTTTAAAAGTTTTCTTACACCGAGAGAAGAAAAAACCTTGTAATTCGGTAGAGATACCATATTTGTATTGAATTCATATGACAGAGAGTTTTGTCTTCTTTCCAGATAAAATATTTTAGAATTAAATACCCTACACAGCTGTGTTTTGAAAATTTTGCTTGTATGGGAGGTACCACGCCCTCTTTTTCGATTTCACCCAGTTTTTTCTCAGAGTTTGAATTTATAGTTCTTAATATTTGAGTGAAATTTGGATGGATTATCTCAAAAAATGTTTTCAGTACAGCGTCTTGAACCTTTTGCTTATATGAAAGGTGCCACGCCCTCTTGTCCGATTTTATCGAGTTTTTGCTTAAGGCTTGAATATATTTTTTGTATGGGCGGCAGGCGTGTTCTTTGACTGATTTCGCTCATTTTCAATCCCCCGAGTTAACTTTGACGACGGAGGCTGTGCACCAAATTTCATTGAATAATCTTTCTTAGTTTTCCCAAAAAAAGTATTTCCACACCAAGCCAGCCAGACAGACAGACATGGCTATATCGACTCAGGAGGTGACGCTGATCAAGAATATATATACTTTTCTATATCTGCCACGCCTCCATCTCAGCGTTACAAACCGAAGGACAAAGTGAATATACCCTTGGTGTAGGGTATACAAAGTAGTTAAAATAGTCCTTTTTGCCATATAACAGAAAAGTTACTTAGGCTAACAGGCTGATTAAAAACAACAGCTCGTACTTTCAAATAGCATATCAAGATTCATGTCCAGAAACTATCCTAATTTGTTATATGACTACAAAATAAAAGAAGAAAACAACAATCAAATAAAAGAAAAGCTAAAAAATCTTCCAAATAAATTAAAGGACATCATCTGAACATCATCGGGACATTTGCTGTCAATTTACAAAAACTGTAAGTGAAACATCCAGTAACTTACAATATGTTATTGAATCTGTTAAGTTTTTGAAATCGTGAATTGCAAATTTTGCAATTGTATAAATAAATTTCGTTAATTTTCATAAAAAAAGTTTTAATTTGCCAACAATTTAAATTTAAGCTTTTTACTGACCTGTAGCTCAATAAATGATATAAAACAAACACTATGTTAAAATTATTAATGTATGTATATTATTAAATCCATTTAAGCGAATATCATATATTTATGTTTGTATTTCTTTCATCATAAGCCTCATCTTTATCCATAGCAACGTCTTCGAAACATTTGACTGTACTGTCTTATCCATTTGGTGAGAACTGAAAATATATTCATAAGAATGTACTAAAGTGAAAAATTTTACCCCTCTATATATAGGAACAAAACAAGACAAGTATACCAACTGAAAATTTGTTTGTCTCCGATTTCGCTAAAATTTGGCAATATGGTAGTACCCATGTGCAAGATAAATAATGCGGGAGGAGATAGTCCAAGAACCATTTATTGTTAAAATACAGGGTATTGAAGTTGGCGATTTTTGTGATTTTCATAAAAAAGGTGTATTTTCAAAAATTTATAGCTTACACAAAACTTTGTAAATTGAAAATTGTAAGAAACTTTTCCTATTCATTTTTAAATGTTTTTTTATAAAAACATGCTACTTTTTAAAAAAAAATTTTTAAATTTAAAAATACTTTGGCATTTTTTTTAAAAAACCCACCTTTAACTTTTTTAAATTAAAGCATAATTTATAAGCTTTAAATTGATGTATCACTACAGCTGAGATTCGGTCGCTACATGAAAGTTTTTGGCTTTTGAACGCTCGCGGCATGGAAAACTCTTTTTTTGCTTTAAGGGGTTTTTTTTTTTAAAAATACCCAAAAATATTTTTAAATTTGGTGAAAAAAATTTTTTTTAAAAGTACTATTTTTTTATAGAAAGAACATTTAAAAATGAATGGGATAAGTTTCGTACAATTATCAATTTACAAAGTTTTGTGTAAGCTATAGATTTTTAAAATACACCATTTTTATGAAAATCACAAGAATCGCCAACTTCAACACCCTGTATTTTAACAATAAATGGTACTTGGACTAAATCATCCCGCATTATTAATCTTGCACATGGGTACTACCATATTGCCAAATTTGAGCGAAATCAGAGATAAAAAATTTCGATTTGACATGTTTTTTTTTGTTGCTTTGTTTACTTCAGACAGACTTTAAGAATGCACTTGGCAACTCCAGTATATTCTTATTTGAGTAAAAATATTCTTAAAACACTTACTCCATTTTGAGCCAACAATGACAGGACATCCAGAATGTTCTGTTCTCGCATCAGCTTCACCTCTATTGTTTAAGTTGTACCACAATAAAGCAGAACCTTTTTTGGGATACACACCAAGCTCCAACTCTGGAAATACTGTAGCACCTCCTTGTTCGACATCACTTATCTTATAAAAAAAGCATAATATAATAACTATAATAAATACTATGCATACATTTGAACCAAATTTTGTAAAATGTGTGTATGCATATCAGATAGTTATAAATTTTCCATCCTTTATATCTCTAAAATTGTATATACTGACTCAATATTCCCCTATTTTAGGTGTCAGTTTTTGCACCTCTTTAAGAAAAAGTTAAAAATGACTCATGATAATGCTGTTGATTCGGGGCTATCTATAATTCTTATAATTTACTTCGTATGGCTACAAGAGTTTCGAAAGTAATATCTTCACTTACATAAAAGACAATTGTAGCAATGCGATCTCCTTTCTCTGGTTGGAGTACAGAAACCTGTGATAAAACTATGTATTTATATGTGATTTTCTAGTTTTTTTTATTTTGTAAACCTACCGATGTTGTATTGAAAAAATCAACGTGTGTTTGATAATATCCACTCATTCCATAGTTCATAATTTGGATTTTTTCCGAATCCCATAAGTCGAAACCAGTTATATCAGAGATCCTTTGGTTTATTCGTTTTATGATATCAGATGTTTCATTATAGAACCAATAACCTTGTGATACTCTTGTATTCTGCACAGCAGGAGTATCATCAACATCCCTTACACGCGTGCGCTCTAATTTGGAGTCTGCCATTATTTTAATTGTGCTGATTTCAGCATCACTGATAACATCGTGGTACAGAACTACATATGGATCTAAATTTAATATTTCCATTTTCAATGGCGCTAATTGAAGGAATGCTGCTGTTGTTTTATTGTAGATACAGTGAAGTCTAGGTCGATATGTATACTGACGGCAATGTGCTTTATAAACACTTTCCCAGCTTTTCTAATGGATTAAATTTTGAAATATACATAAACATATGTTTGTTTCCATTTTGATTTTGTTAAAAACTTTCAATTGTTTTTTTTGGTTTGTTTGTGGTCGCTGAATCCGACTCTGGAAACCTGTTTTCCCTATCAGGTCTGAGATCAGAGATATCCGTTCTCTTAGGCGCTTTGCCATGCGGTAGTATATGTAGTTTACTTTTTCTAACGGTTTCCTTTTTGAACCTTTAGCTTAATGTAACTAGCTACAGTACGCCCTAGATATGTGCCATATATCTAAAAATAACGTTTTCTGTACGGTTAATCAAAGATTATTCGGATCAAGAACCTGATAGAGAAAAACGTTTGGCATATTCAGAATCAGCGACCGCAAATATTTATTCAAATTTTTCTTTCTTTTAACCAAAAAAGCATAAACCCATCTAAGCACACTTTTTACACATTACATACCACTCCCTCTGGAAATTGTTCTGTTGTTTCTTCCACAATTGCACTTGATGCTGTGATGTTTAATTCGATTTCGGCTTTCATTTGGAGAAGTTTGGCCTTATGAGGGCTTAGAGAAAGAGCATTATTTATTGTATCCAATGCATCAATTAAACGCTCTGATAGAATAAAAAAAATATAATTTAATCGGAGGATTGTAGAACTTTTCAGATTTTTAAAATTGTATTTTTACATCATGTTATATTTCTACAAAGTATCAGAAAAGGTTTTGATATGGCTATTAAAGGTACTAGTTTCATGGTTACCTCAAAAACCATACGCAATAAAGCTATCGGATTCGGAATTAAAATCTCAAAACACATCGAAAATTAAAATGTGTTTCTACGAATATTGATCTGCCTGGCTCGGTGTCTGTCTGTCTGTGCGTGGAAATACATTTTACATTAAAACTAAAATAATTCAATGAAATTTGGTACTGCCTTCATTGTCTTTATCTCGTGAAATTGAAAATGAGCCTAATCGTTCAACGGATACGCCTATTGCCCATACAAAAAATTTATTCAAAATGCAATATTAAGAGCATGTTTTGCGATAACGCAAGTAAAATACACATAAACACTAGGGATAGTAAGTACAAGCTCTGAACAAAAACTAGGCGAATTCGAACAAGAGGATGCGGCACCTCCCATATAAGTAAAAGTTTCAAAATGCTATATTGAAAGCGTTATTTGAGATAATTCAACCAAATTTATTATTAGGAGAACTCGAATAAGAGGGCGTGGCAAATTCCATTTAAGCAAAATTTACGTACTTCTGTAGTGCAAACGTTATTTGGGATAATGAACTCAAATTTCGCACAGATATAGGATGTTTTTTTAAGCCTGATAGAACTTTAAATAATACAAAAAATTTTAAGAATTTTTAAGTGTGTAACTTAATGACATTTTATATATAGAAAATTGATTTTTTAATTGAACTTTTAGAACACGCCCTGATAAGGTGGAAACACCTGCAATCGGTATTGAATTTGTTCCAAAGGAACAACTATACCAAATATCAATAAATAACACAAAACAACAATTATGATATATCAATACGTATTAACACACAAGCAAAACTGGCAAAAGTCGGCTTCGCAGCCGGGCAAGGCTGGTGCAGTGGTAGCGACTTCTGCTACCAACCGCGAGTTCCTTGGTTCGACTCACGCCCAGGCCAAAAAACACAAAAAGTTTTCAAACTTGCAATTTTTCAATTATAATTAATTTAGTAAAATAAATATAATTATAATTACAACAAAAATAGTCTGATGAGTCTTTGTGGCGAAAGACGAAACATATGTCACTATAGCCGTGTTTTTAATCCGTTCCTTGATTTGTCATAATTATGTGTTAGAAAATGCATTGATAGATTTATATGTAAGTCGATCTTTGCAAATATATGACTAAAAGTTCAATTAAAAAATCAATACAAAAAATTAAATTTTGATGAAAATTTATGTGTTATTTGTTTCAGCCTACGCACGCTTGAACAAAGCTTAAAGTTATCCAAATTTACTTTGAAAATCAGTCGTGGACTTGTGCAACTTACGACTAAGACGACTTCGTGATTATTATGGCGCACACAATCGTCCAATCACCCGAAACCATTTTGAAATGTTAATGATCTTCTGAATAAAAAAAAATTTTTGATTACAATTCAAGTTTTTGTTTTATTTTTTACAGTTTCAAGTTCCATCGGGCTTAAAAAAAACACCCTATATATAGGCATATTTGGGAAACATAGCGAAAATCTCTACATTTTAGGGGTGCCGTGACATAGTCCCCACGAACATAATCCCCTTCGGCCGCGGATCAGTCTATGACATCCAACACTATATAAATTTTTTAAATGGATTATTGCAAAAATTTTGTTCAATCTTAATTAAATTTTTCGGACATAACCCCCATTGGGATTATGACCGAAAAATTTTCGGACATAATCCCCATTTCGTAAATGGGGATTATGTCCGTTGGGATTATGTCCGGTAACCCATTTTAAGCTGATAATAAGTTGCTTTCTGCACGGTGTGGTTACTACACAGTTAAGTATTTCTAAGTTCGATAAATGATAATTAAATGATGAATTTTACTTACGCTGTTTCATAAGCACCTTGGTATGTAATTCCAAAATTTTTATTTTGTCAAATTCAAGCGCAGCATCATTGTCACTAGCTTTATATAATTGTAATGATACGTTCAGCCAGATATCTGAGAGATTGTAAAATTCCTCTTTGAACATAAAATAACCGATGTTAAAGCAATCTATAGACTTTAAACGCGTGCTGCCATAAAAACGGATAAGAAAAATGTGTCGATTAAATATACAATAAACCTAACGATTCAAGAGCTCGTGAACTTTTTTGGGGATACGAGATATTTTGGTCCTTTGTTCCCTAGGCGTTATAATAAAAAACGGAGAACCTCCGCATCAAAAAGTTCACGATCTCTCATAGTCTATGAGTCATAGACGATAAAGAAATAAATTCTTTTGAAATTACTCATATTGCTTGCCGTTTATAAGTCCCACAGCCAAATCAGCGGGATGTAAGTCATAAATAGCACACAAACGATAAATTGCGTCAGAAGCTTCAAGTAGATCAACGGCGGTTGGCAGATCCGCCCGAAGTTCATCTATTCTCTTGATCTCATCTAAATTTCGTTGAGTATAAGAAGATGTTACAAATTATAACATTACTTTTGTCTTACCTGTACCTACTGAGCTATCTAAAAATAATTCCCAGTTTTCCCAATCTTCATGCAATCTGCGTATTAAAGCATAACTGTTTATTGGATTTGACAGATATTCCTCGGGATTAGCTTGAGATTTAAGATTTTCAGCATGCAACTCTGCGAAAGCACTTTAGAAATAGAATTGAATGTGATATACAATTCACAAAAATTCTTAAGTTTTTGAGTTCTTCTTATTGAGTTACATACCCACGTATAACTTTCAATTTATGTTCCAATTTCTGCGCATAACTTTCCATTGCCGACAATAAAAGTTCCTCCATTTTCAGTAACTCTTTCATGCCGACAATGGAGGAGGACCAGCTTTTTTCGACATTTTTATTTTTACAGTACACATTTTTAAGAACTAATACCGTCGCTAAGAGAATCGTTACTCGAGTCAGTATTTTTGCCATATTGGCATGAAATTTTGATTACAAAATAACTTAGTTGACTAATTGACTTCAAATATATACCATCTTAGACAAAAGGAAAAAATAATTTGGAAAATAATTATTTGCTTTTGATACTCAATTGAAATCTTTTCATTGTAAAGTGAACAAAAGTCGTAAGCGTTTGCCCACTCACGTACTCCAATTAATATTTGTTTTGTTATGAAATGTTTTTCAAAAATGTATTGTTTTATTATTTAATGAATAAATAATTTTTTATATTTCGACCTTCAAAAACAAAACTAATTATTGTACTAAAATTTAAACGGCAGATAATGCAACATTTTGAAATGATTTTATTATTTTTTTTAAAAGTTTTTTTACACCGAGAGAAGAAAAAACCTCGTAATTCGGTACAGAAACCATTTTTGTATTGAATTTATATGAAAAATCGTTTTGTTTTCTTCCCAGATAAAATGTTTTAGAAGATCTGACAAGAAGGCTTTGTTGCGTTTTTATTAAACTTTTTACTAAAAAAGTAGTTAAAATAGTCCTTTTTGCCAACAGGCTGATTTAAGACAACAGCTCGTACTTTCAAATACCATATCAAGATTCATGCCCAGAAACTATCATAATTTGTTATATGACTCCAAAAATAGCTAAAAACGGTGTTTTTTTTATGTCTTACAATTATTGTGTTAATACACAAAATTTTTTTGTATCTGTTTTTTTAATATTTTCGTATTGTTGCAAAATACTACATTTTTTTAAGTTTTAGCCCCTAATGAAGTCTTCAACCAAAGACGAAATATTGGAATACAAGTTTGAATTTGTCAACAATTTAATTTTAATCTTTTTACTGACCTGTAGCTCAATAAATGATATAAGAACAAAAACTATGTTAAAAATATATGTATATTATTTGATTCATTTAAGCGAATATCATATATTTATGTTTGTATTTCTTTCCTCATAAGCCACATCTTTATCCATAGCAACGTCTTCGAAACATTTGACTGTACTGTCTTATCCACTTGGTGAGAACTGAAAATATATTCATAAGAATGTACTAAAGTGAAAACTTTTTTTTAAAGAACCGCTTTTAAATATTTTTAAAATTCTTTAAATTAAAGCATAATTTATAAGCTTTAAAATGATGTATGACTCCAGATGAAATTCGGTCGCTACATGAGAGTTTTTGCCTTTTGGATGCCCTCGCCAAGCAAAATTCTTTTTTTACTCAAGAGGAAGTCATTTTACGAAAAAAGTGTACGAGACATAAAATGATAAGAATCATCCAAGAAATACACGTGAGTGTGAATTTTTTGAAATTTTTTTATAGTTTTTTTTTTTTGAAAATTTTTTCAAAAATTATTAAAAAAAAATTTTTAACTTTCCAAAAAATTACACACGTATGTATATCTTGGATGATTCTAATCATTTTATGCCTAGTGCACTTTTATCGTAAAATGACTTCCTCTTGAGTAAAAAAAGAGTTTTGCATGCCGCGGGCATCTAAAAGCCAAAAACTCTCATGTAGCGACCGAATTCCATCTGGAGTCATACATCATTATAAATTATGCTTTAATTTAAAGAATTTTTAAATTTAAAAAATTTTGGTGAACAAAATTTTTATTTAAAAGTATTATTTTTTTATAGAAAGAACATTTAAAAGTGAATAGGATAAGTTTCGTGCAATTATCAATTTACAAAGTTTTGTGTAAGCTATAATTTTTTGAATATACACCTTTTTATGAAAATCGCAAAAATCGCCAATTCCAACAGCCTGTACTTTAAAAACAAATGGTACTACACGGAGAAAAAAATAGAACTTGCTACTTTATTTCTCAAAAATTTTACCAGAATTTCAAATCAAAATAGTGACAACTCCACACCGAATTAAGTTTCACCTTACTGTTTTAGTCAATTCAGAATGTATGTTTGCTAGTAATTTTTTTGAAAAAATTGGCGTAATATTTACCTTATTGTATAGTTCAAACAACGAAAAAAAAAAAACAAAAAAAAAAAAAAAAACGAGCTGACCGCACTAGGGTACGAACCCAGGCCCTTCCGTGTGGTAAGCAGATACATATCCTCTGCGCTACTTACGCATGTGATGAAGAGGCAAAAAAATTGTATATAAAGAAAATGTCTTTCTAAAAATAGAAATTCTTACTAAAATTATAAAAGTCAAAATGATTATATATTTTTATGATATTAAGCTTACTCGAGTGTAGTGAAAATTATGACAATCATTTTTGTGCGTGAAACAAATAAAGTTATTATGATTAAAATTATAAATTCAAAATGGTCACACATTTTTTTTCTGAAAGTATAAATTACTCTACATAAAGTCAAATGTAGGAGTAATTCCAGTAAATATTCCTTTAATTTTTAACTACATTTTATTTGTAAATATGACTTTACGGACCTATCAAATAGTTCATACGTAAGGTAAATTATATTTGAAATTTAGTGTTGATTACTTAAATTTTTCGAATAGCCGAGTGGAGTAAAAATTATAGTTCGTATTTTTCTCCGTGTAGGACCAAATCCTCCCGCATTATTCATTTTGCACACGGGTGCTACCATATTACAAAAAATTTTCAGTTGGTACACTTGGCTTGTTCTTCTTCATAGGCAAAAACGTGTTGAGAAATTTCAAATATAATTTCGATTTGACGTATTTTGTTGTTGCTTTTGTTTACTTGAGACAGACTTTTAGAATCCACTTGGCAACTCCAATTAAAATCTGTATATTCTAATTTGAGTTAAAATATATGCTTAAAGCACTTACTCCATTTTGAGCCAACAATTACAGGACATGCAGAATGTTGAGTTCTCAGATCAGTTTCACCTCTATTGTTTAAGTTGTACCACATTAGAGCAGCTCCTTTTTTAGGATACACACCAAGCTCCAACTCTGGAAATACTGTAGCACCTCCTTGTTCGACATCACTTATCTTATAAAAAAAGCATATTATAATAACTTTAATACATTCTGTGCATACATTTGAACCAAATTTTGTAAAATATATGTATGTATATCAATTAGTTATAAATTTTCCATCCTTTATATCTAAAATTGTTCATACTGACTCAATATTTCCCTATTTTAGGTGTCAGTTTTGCAACTCTTTAAGAAAAAGTTAAAAATGATCCATGATAATGCGGTTGAATTGACTCGGGGCTATATATTCTTATTTTTATTATTTACTTCGTATGGCTACAAGGATTTCGAAAGTAATATCTTCACTTACATAAAAGACAACTGTAGCAATGCGATCTCCTTCCTCTGGTTGGTATACGGAAGTCTATGATAAAATTATGTATTTTATATGCGGTTTTTTATGTTTTTTACCTACCGATGTTATGTTGAAAAAATCAGCGTGTGTTTCATAATGTCCACTCATTCCATAGTTCATAATTTGCAGTTGTTCCGAATCACATAAGTCGAAACCAGTTATATCGGAGATCCTTTGATTTATTCGTTTTATGATATCAGATGTTTCATCATAAAACCAATAACCTTGTGATACTCTTGTATTCTCCACAACAGAAGTATCATCATCATTCATTAAACGCGTGCGCTCTAATTGAGAGTCTGCCATTATCTTAATTGTGCTAATTTCAGCATCACTGATAACATCGTGGTAAAGAACTACATATGGATCTAAATTTAATATTTCCATTTTCAATGGCGCTAATTGAAGAAATGCCGCTGTTGTTTTATTGTAGAGACAGTGAAGTCTAGGTCGATAAGTATACTGACGGCAATGTGTTTTATAAATACTTTCCCAGCTTTCCTAATGAATTAAATTTTGAAATATTCATAAACATATTTTTGTTTCCTTTTTGATTTTGCTAAAATTCCTCTATCTCGATAATTGTTTTTTTTTTTTTTTGGTTATGTTTGTGGTTGCTGAATCAGACTCTGGAAACCTGTTTTCTCTATCAGGTCTGAGATCTGAGATATCCATTCTCTTAGGCGCTTTGCCATGCGGTAGTATAGTTTAGTTTTTCCAACAGTTTCCTTTTTAAACCTTTAGCTTTATGTTACTAGCTACTGTTACTCGTACAGTAATCAAGGATTACTTGGATCAAGAACCTGATAGAGAAAAACGTTTGGCATCTTCAGAATCAGTGACCGCAAATGTTTATTTAAATTTTCTTTCTTTTAACCAAAAAATCATAAACCCATCTAAACACACTTTTAACACATTACATACCTCTTCTTCTTCTTCTGGGAATTGTTCTGTTATTTTTTCCACAACTGCACTTGACGTTGTGATCTTAAATTCGATTTCGGCTTTCACTTGGAGAAGTTTAGCCTTATGAGGGCTTAGATAAAGAGCATTATTTATTGTATCCAATGCATCAATTAAACGATCTGATAGAATAGAAAAATATAATTTAATCGGAGGATTGTAGAGCTTTTCGGATTTAAAAAAATTTTATTTCAGATCATGTTATATTTCTATAAAGTATCAAAAAATATCTTTGGCCATAAAACTTGATATGGCTGTTGAAGGTCCTAGTCTTTATCAAGTGATATCTTTTTTCTTCTAAGAAATATCTTAAACAAAATTAATGCAAAACCGTGTATTTTCACTTTGTCAAATTTAAAGGTTAGGATATAACTGCAGAAGAGTTTTAAATATAAAGACTATACTTGCAATAACCATATCAAGTCTTATGGACAAATTTTAACCAACTTTGAAACATAACTCCATAAATAGTATAAAAACGGTGTTATTTGCACTTTAAGCCATTCCAAGATCGGATTCGGAATCAAAATCTCAAAATACATCGAAAATCAAAAAGTATTTTTGTTTCTACGAGTATTGGTCTGCCTGGCTGTGTGTCTGTCTGCCTGTGCGTGGAGATACATTTTACGGGAAAATTAAGCAAGATAATCTAATGAAATTATTTACACTGCCTTCATCGTCAAAGTTATCTCGTGGAATTGAAAACAAGCCAAATCGGTCAACGGACACCCCTACCGCCCTTACACAAAATATATTCAAAATGCAATATTAAGAACATTATTTGCGATAACGCAAGCAAAATACTCATAAATACTAGGGATAGTAAGTACAAGCTCTGAACAAAAACTATTCGAATTTGAACGAGAGAACGCGGCACACTCCATATAAGTAAATGTTTCAAAGTGCTATTCTGAAAACGTTTTTTGAGTTAATCCAACCAAATTTCACTTTAAAACTAATGACAGTAAATGCAAGCTCTGAGAAAAAATAGAAGAGCTAGGACAAGATGGCGTGGCGTGGCAAAAAAATACTATATTGAAAGCGTTATTTGATAAATGGTATAAGAACAATAGAAAAATATCAAAAACTCTACATTTTTTTTGGTGAAATAGAATGCCCTAAAATAAATAAATAGGATCTGCCACGCACCCGAAATATTTCGTCTTTTGTATGGGGGCTGAAATATCTTGTCTTCAAAGGATCATAACTCGGAAAGTAAGAGTCCTATTGGAAAAATCTGAAAAAAAGTTTTGATAAGGAAGAGTGTGGCTATTAATAAAAAAGAGTTTCAACTTTTCTTGTAGCTACGATGTAGGACTGAACACAGCGTTTTCTTCAACTTCAAGCAAGGATATTTTAAAATCCTGCAGGTATAATGACAGTTCTTTTGATGAAGACGAATTCAGCTTTGAAATATACATAAGATAGCATTTACGCATAAAAAAGTTAATTTTTTTGTGCCTACCCTGCAAAAGATGAGTACCGGTTGTCTTTGAATTTTTTTACATTTTTATAAAATTTTTTGTATGCCATACAAGTATCTGGTACATTTCCCGTATTTCGCAGGTATTCGTAGATAAACATTTGTTTTTTTTTTTTTTTCAATGTGTGAAATTTTTATGGCTTGAATGACAGTTTTGTTTTATATGCCACTCAAAAAATAAAAAAAAATAGAAAATTCATCTTCAATCGTCTGATGCTGGGGAAAAAGCAGTTAAAACTGCGGAATCATTAGCGTGAAATTCACTAGCGGTGGCTTGTACAGTTCCAATAAAATTTGTCGAGACAATTCGCGAGCTGGAAATTTATGGTCTGCACTGTTGGAAAATTACAGCAAAAGTTTGGAATAGAGTCAGTCACTTTTTGCTACAAAATTGCAGTCAAAATCCCTAGATGCTGCTTTAAGTTTGCAGTCGCACCGTCTTATAATGGTGAGTGTTTTATGCAATGCTCACATGTGCAAAGTTGTATTTTTTCTGCTTATTCTCTACAATAGATGCCTTAAAAAAAATCCATAGTTAAAAAGATATTGACAGTATAAGCGATTTGCGCTTTTAAAATCCACTTTTGAAACTTAAATCGAAAATCGGTTGATTTTTTCCACTACAGATTCCAATTTTTTTATTATGTTTTTACCTTTTTTTACGAAAGTAGAAATTTTACAACTTTGCTCATTTCATATATCACATAGGTTTTCTAATGTATATATCTGTGGCAATAAGCGATAACAGCTTAAGTCGACTTAAGAAAAATGGGTTTGAGCCCAATTTTCCACTAGTTCTGGGTAAAATTAATTTCAAATTTTTTGGGCATTGTTAGAACCTAAATAAGCACTAAGGATAGGCATACAAATAAAAGTGTAATTTTAACCAAAATTGATGGAAAACTGAGCTCAAACCCATTTTTCTTAAGTCGACTTAAGTTGTTATCGCTTATCGCCACAGATATAGTAGTCTTGTACATAAAAATTAAATCTATTTCAAATTGTAAATAATTTTCTAATACAATCTATAGGTACAATGGTAGCCACAGAAACCATACATAAGTATAATAAAAGCCACCTAAATGTGAATATTTTAACACAAGTGCAGAATACATTGTCGATAGCCATTGGTGGATATTAGATAAAGAAAAGTCTTTTGTAATCACTGGTCTTCTAAGGTCTAAAGGACTATGAACAAGCACTCCGGAAGATAATTGGATTGGATCATAACTAACTTTGATTTTTTATATTTAGGCTAATTTTTACTATATGCTAATTTCCATTTAATTTATTCAAATTTGTAATTATAAAGCCTTCAAAATCGATAAAACAAAATCATCCTTATTAGAAAATAAAATTTCGCACTGACTTATTGACATTTTCGTTTTTTTCTGTAACTTTAAATAGTATTTTTATTAGCATACCTACTAGACACAGTACCAGTACGCTTGCTTAGAAACGTACCGGGATTATTGTAGATACGTACAACGAGTATAGTACCTGTACGCACATTTAGAAACGTACTTGTACTATTCCAGATACGTATAACAGATATAGTACCGGTATGCGTATCTAAGTATTTATTCAGGGACGAGAAACAGATACAATACCAGTATTGGTACGGCAAAACCAATACCTGTATTTTTCCCGACAGCAATGTAAACGTTATTGAAAGAGTACGGCAATTTCTATGTGATTTTCAAAAACAAACAAAAAAAAATACGTGTTTATGTCCCCGATACATACGCCGTTTGTATCTAGTACACTGTTTGCAGGGTAAGTAATCAACCAAAAATTTTTATTTTGGTAAAAATTGGGCGTGACAATAATTGAAAATCGCCCACTTTTCGTTATGCTTTGGATACTCAATACCCAGACTCGCATACCAAATTTTATCAAAATATATTGTACCATTTGCGAGAAATAACGTTTAATGTGATTTACTCGTATGGGAGGTTCTACGCGCACCAGCGATATTTCGCGCACTTTCAGGTCAAAGGTGCCTAATGACAAGTAGACTTCTTACATTTAATTTCGAAAATATTGCTTTGAAAGTTTTCTTTTCATAGCGTATTATGTTTTTGTGGGCGGTGCTACGCCTTTCAGCGAGTTTTCCCAATATAACGGCATATGTCATATTAATCCCTTTTTTCAGGGATTTAGGATATCCTAAATTTTCATCAAAGTCGTTTTCGGGAAATATTAAATCAAAATTTTCAATGGTTAAAAAGTAGGCGTGGCGCTTTCTCAATACCGCCCATTTTTCGTTTGTTACAAGGTATTATTAAGCAGTATCCGCATACCAAATCTCATCTACTTAAATACATTGTATGGTTTGCGAGTTATGACCAGATCAATTTTAAAATAAAGGGCGGTGCCACGCCACTTAGTGGGCAACTACAAAGTCGAAACCTAGTTCCTTCTTCATTCTATGCTAATGTGCATCATTTTCCAAAGTCTCATTAAAATCGCAAGTGCCGTTTTGGAGAAAAAGTTTTGCCCGTTCGAAACATACATAAGTACATACTCAAGAGGAAAAATCACTTGCGCTTCTGATTCAAGCACTTTAAAAGCGCTTGTCCCCATAGAAATTTAGAAGCAGTTACACAATGATTTTTTGTAAGGAAGCAGTAAGAACAACAGCCCGGGTGATTTTTTTAAACTTTTTTTAAAATTTTTTTTTTTGCTTTATTATTTTTTTATTAAAATATTTTTGATTCAACATTTTTTAATTTCACTTTTCTATTTTACTTTCTCTTATTTATTTACTTTTTTACTTTTGTTTAATTAAATTGAAACTGATTACACAACAATTCTAGTATGTAAGGCTGTAGGAAAATTCGAATGTCAAATTTTGTTTGGACAACATTTGATTAATATACAAATTTAATGCCTCTTCATCGTATCAAGAGATGGTGTAGCGGTCTAAAGAGTTGATAAATGTAGGTAAAAATAATATGTTTCAATCTATCACAGCGACTGTCGTGCATTCAAATCGTGGTGCTGCCAGTTTTTTTCTTTTTTTAAATTTTGTTGAAAAAACGCTTACCGCAGCATTTCAAAAGGCATTTTGAAGTAAGGCTTCGGAAACCTTAATCGCGCTTACATGGCATGACATGCAATGTTAAAAAAAAAGAATAGTTCTTACGGAGCGGAAGCGCTTATTGGCGAAAAAGATGCACTTCAGAAGGGTTTTTGAAGCACTTCTTTTCCCTTTGGGTAAGTACATAAGTAAATACATACAATTTTAGCTCGTATAAGAAGAGAAGATTTACGTACTTCTGTAGTGCAAACGTTATTTGAGGTAATGGAACCAAATTTCGCACAGATACTAGGGATAGTTAGTGCAAGATCTGAAGAAAAACTGGTTGAATTCGGTCAAGAGGGCGTGGGACCTTCCGTAGAAGCAAAATTTGCAAAAAAATTCAGTGTAGGGCATTTAATTTTTGGGCAGGCCAAAGGTAACACCATTACTTGTTTGTTTTTAAGGTCTCTAACATTTAAACAAAAAATCGTTAAAATTCCATATCTCCTGAAAGGAAGCATTTAAAATTTTTTTTCTTGTGTCCTGGTCTTGTTAATTTTTCGAGACCAAGACCAACACCAATACGCTGATATAATTTCAAGACTGCTATGGTCTTGGTCTTGTCACGCCCCTTTCAAGCATAAAATCATCTCTCAATTCGTAACTTGGCATCTTAAAAACACAGCTGCTTTGTTAAAATAAGGTATGGAAATGTTCATTACTCAACAATCCTTAAAAATTTTTTCAAGACCAAGACCCAATGTCCACGACCAAGACTGCTATAGTCTTGGTTTGCTTATAACTATGTAGATGTACATTGGGAAAACTTTCTGCATACTCAGTTTTTGTTTTAAATTTTTTCGTTCGGGAGAACTGTTGCATATCAAAGAATACTAAATTTCTGGGATTTTGACCACATATAGGGTGTTTTTTTTTTTAAGCCTGATAGAACTTTAAATTGTGAAAAATAACACAAAGAATTAAATTTTGATGAAAGTTTTTTTGTTATTTGTTTCACTATACTCTAGCAAATCATCATGAATAGACGCAAGCTTGAACCAGGGTTTGATTTTGCCTATTGATTTGCTGTGCTGCGACTATAGAACAATAACGCAGCAGAGCACTACAGTCGAAGCACAAATTTAAAATTGAACTGTCTGCTGTAGCAGTAGCAGAGCCGAAGCTCTTTTTCGAAATCCGATCGCTTGCTGCTACAGTTGAAGTCGATTATTTCAAAATGTTTGCTTCGCTGCCGCTATGCTTTCGAAGGAGATCGAAGCAATAGCAAAAGGAAACAAAAACATTCAGGTTGCCACCTGGTTTTTTTTCTAAAATAAGCTTAAATCATACATTTAAAAAAAAAAAATTAATTTTAGCCTTAAACCGCTTTGCCAGACGTTTTTTCGTAAAATTTCATTTCTCTGTCGACTTTCTTTATTGAATGTTATAGAATCGACCCAAAAACTCATAGTAAATTTTTTGGGGTTGCCACCTGGTTTTTTTAATAAAATTTATAGAGGAAAAATTATGATTTTAAGCACTTTATTGAAAAAAATTTTGATTTTATTAAAAAAACCAGGTGGCAACCCCAAAAAATTTACTATGAGTTTTTGGGTCGATTCTATAACATTCAATAAAGAAAGTTGATAAAGAAATGCAATTTTGCGAAAAAACGTCTGGCAACCCTAATATGGCAACCCTTCATTTTTGTTTCTTCGTTTTTGGACCCAAGATGTCAATTTATAAAGAGAAAACTATGATTTTAAGCATTTTATTGAAAAAAATTTTGATTTTATTAAAAAAACCAGGTGGCAACTCCAGAAAATTTACTATGAGTTTTTGGGTCGATTCTATAACATTCAATAAAGAAAGTTGACAAAGAAGTGCAATTTTGCGAAAAAACGTCTGGCAACCCTAATATGGCAACCCTAAATTTTTGTTTCGTTGATTTTGGACCCAAGATGCCAATTTATAGAGAGAAAATGATGATTTTAAGCATTTTATTGAAAAAAATTTGATTTTATTAAAAAAACCAGGTGGCAACCCTAAAAAAATATATTGGATTTGTTAAAAGTTTACCTTAGCGGTTTAAGGCTAAAATTAAATTTTATTTTTGAGATGTATGGTTTAAGCAAATTTAAAAAAAAACATGTGGCAATCCTGAAAGTTGTTTCTGCTGTGTACAGCGAAAAGCCGAAGTTCAAACAGCCGAGTTAAACAAGAAGCAAAAGCACAAACGGAGTTACGTTTCGCTTCGTGTTTGTGCTTGCTTGGTTAAAACTTAGCTTTTTTCAATAACAAAAGCAATAGCAGAGCACAAAAACAAAAATGTGCTTGCTTGAATTGCTTTGACTTCGTTCGTTGAAAAAAAGCACAGCAAGCAGTAAGCCCAAAATGTAAAACGCAATAACTGACGCAGCACAGCTCAGCAAATTTTCGTTGCTATAGCTATTTTATAGTCAGCAGATCAAACCCTGGCTTGAACAAAGCTACAAAATTATCCAAATTTACTTTGAAAATCAGTCGTCGATTCGTGCAACTTAAGATGACTTGGTGACTATTAAGGCGCACACAGTCGTCCAATCGCCCGAAATCATTTTGAAATGTTAATGTTATTTATTGATCTTCCGAATAAAAAAAAATTTTTGACTACAATTAAATTTTTTGTTTTATTTTTTACAGTTTCAAGTTCTATCGGGCTTAAAAATATACCCGGCATATTTGGGAAACATAGCGAAAATCTCTACATTTTAGGCTGTTAATAAGTTGGTTTCTGCGCGGGTATTAAATACATAGTTAAGAATTTCTAAGATCGTTAAATGATAATTAAATGATGAATTTTACTTACGCTGTTTTATAAGCACCTTGGTATGTAATTCCAAAATTTTTATTTTGTCAAATTCAAGCGCAGCATCATTGTCACTATCTTTATATAATTGTAATGATACGTTCAGCCAGATATCTGAGAGATTGTAAACTGCCCCTTTGAACATAAAATAACCGATGTTAAAGCAATCTATAGACTTTAAACGCGTGCTGCCATAAAAACGAATAACAAAAATGTGTCCATTAAACATACATATACATTAGACTGATTCAAAAAAATCGAAGGTTTTCAAAACCTCGATTTTACAATCTAAATGCCTTCATTAAGCCGAAAAATGAAGTCCCAAAAAATTTCAGCTCGATCTAAGCATTTTAACTGGTCGCTCAACGAGCATTTTGATTTTACATTTGAATAAAATTGAAAAATTCATTGATTTTACCTATTAATTAGTGTAGGTCACTACAGAGAGATCTAAATGTTATGAGACTACGTGTTTTATGCAAAATTTTATTACCTTTCAGAATCCGGCGTCAGAATTAAGATTGGTGGCTTATTTCGGGAGCTGTGAGCAAATTAGTGTCGAAAAACGTGGTTTTTGCGTTGCTCGTTGAGCGACCAGTTAAAATGCTTAGATCGAGCTGAAATTTTTTGGGGCTTCATTTTTCGGCTTAATGAAGACATTTAGATTGTAAAATCGAGGTTTTGAAAACCTTCGATTTTTTTGAATCAGTCTAATATACATATACAATAAAATATATTATTCGAGAGCTCGTGAACTTTTTTGGGGATACGATATATTTTGATTCTCTGTTCCCTAGGCGTTACAGTTAAAAACGAAGAATCCCGCATAAAAAAGTTAACGATCTCTCATAGTCTTTAAGTCATAGACGATGAAGAAATAAATTCTTTTGAAATTACTCATATTGCTTGCCGTTTATAAGTCCCACAGCCAAATCAGCGGGATGTAAGTCATAGACATTATTCAAACGATAAATTGCTTCAGAAGCTTCATACAGATCAACATCGGTTGGTAGATCCACCCGAAGTTCACCTATTCTCTTGATTTCATCTAAATTTCATTGAGTATAAGAAGATGTTACAAATGATAACAATACTCTTGCCTTACCTGTACCTACTGAGCTATCTAAAAATATCTCCCAATTTACCCAGTCTTCATGCAGTCTGCGTATTAGAGCATAACTGTTTATTGGATTTGACAGATATTCCTCGGGATTAGCTTGAGATTTAAGATTTTCAGCATGCAACTCTGCGAAAGCTCTTTAGAAATAGAATTGTGTGTGATATACAATTTACAAAAATTCTTAAGTTTTGAGTTCTTTTTATTGAGTAACATACCCACGTATAACTTTTAATTTACGTTCCAATTTCTGCGCATAACTTTCCATTGCCGACAATAAAAGTTCCTCCATTTTCAGTAACTCTTTCATGCCGACAATGGAGGAGGACCAGCTTTTTTCGACATTTTTATTTTCACAGTGCACATTTTTAAGAACTAAAACTGTCGCTAAGAGAATCGTTACACGAGTCAGTATTTTTGCCATATTGGCATGAAATTTTGATTACAAAATAACTTAGTTGGCTAATTGACTTCAAATTTATACCATCTTAGACAAAAGGAAAAAATAATATGGAAAATAATTACTTATTTGCTACTCAATTTAAATCTTTTCATTGTAAAGTTAACAAAAGTCGTAAGCGTTTGCCCAATCACGTACTGCAATTAATATCTGTTATGTTGTGCAATTTTATAATGAATGAATTATTTTTTTATGTTTCGACATTTAAAAAAAAACTAATTAATTACTAAAATTTTCTTGATATTGTTTTTTAAAAGTTTCCTTACACCGAGAAAAAACAAAGCTCGTAATTCGGTAGGGATACCATTTTTGTATTGTACTCATATGACAGATACATAGTTTTGTCTTCTTTCCAGATAAAATATTTTAGAATATCTAACAAGTAGGCTTTGGTGCGTTTTTATTAATTTTATTACTAAAAGTTAAAATAGTCCTTTTTGCCAACAGGCTGATTAAAGACAACAGCTCGTACTTTTAAATAACATATCAAGATTCATGCCCAGAAACTATCCTTATGTGTTATATGACTTCAAAAATAACTAAAAAAGATGTCTTTTGTGTTCTAAAACTATTGTGTTACTATACTGCCGTCCCAAGCAAGAATGCCGTAACTCCAATTTTCCAAAAAAATGAGTTTATGGCGTTTTTTGGGTCATCTCGGTTCTGTTCGTCAACCTACAAGAACAGGTTGCATTATACCTTTATTTTCCCTATAAAATCAACTACGACTTTTGTCGTAACTCCCAGCCGTACACATTTTACTAAACAAGAATACCGTATCTCCACATGCTAAGCAAATATACCGCAACACCATAAAAATGTATGTAGTATCATACATTTTTAAAATCATTTCGTTTCCCTAAATCGTTTCAAAAACCACGTGGAGACCCAAATTTTGAGCATGGCTCGTTTGTGGCAGTTTTAACTACGCGCGTTGCTAAATGGTTTTCAACTACGTTTGTGAGTGAGTTAACAACGCGCGTTGCTAAATAAAATACAAAAGAAAAAAAAAAAATTTTTTTTAATTAATTTTTTCCTGTCAACGGGGATGAAAATTGATATTATTTTATTTTTAATTTTATGCTTTAAATAAAATTTTTTCTGTTTTGATATTGGGGACATTTGAACCTGGAACCTGTCGTCTGATAGATGTGGATGTTAGCAAATCAGCTACGGGCATCATTATTGTAAAGTTGACTGAAAGTCTATTTGTTTTGAAATGAGCTGATTTGTATTTAACAACGTTTCGTGAGTGTTTTAACTACGTTTCGCAGCTGATTTAGATTTTGCTACGTTTCGTGGTGTTTTGGACTTAACTACGCTTGGCAACCATCGTTGTTGAATAAGTTTCAACCAAGTTTATGAGTGATTTAGCAACGCACCACACAAATATGAGCTTGCAACGTTGTCAAACCCAAATCAGCAACGAAACGTAGTTAAAACACTCACAAACGTGGTTTTTTCTTCGCTCTGTGTAATGGAGTCTTTAACCAAAGAGGAAATATTGGAATACAAGTTTGAATTTGTCAACAATTTAATTTTAATCTTTTTACTGACCTGTAGCTCAATAAATGATATAAGAACAAAAATTATGTTAAAAATATGTATATTATTAAATTCATTTAAGCGAATATCATATATTTATGTTTGTATTTCTTTTCTCATAAGACACATCTTTATCCATAGCAACGTCTTCGAAACATTTGACTGTACTGTCTTATCCACTTGGTGAGAACTGAAAATATATTCATATGAATGTACTTAAGTACTTAAGTGAAAAATTTTACCCAACTACATATAGGAAGCAAAACACGCGAAGTGTACCAGCTGAAAATTTTTTACATAAGAGCTTTTGGGTTTTGAATGCTCGCGGCATGCAAAACTCTTTTTTACTCAAGAGGAAGACGTGTTACGAAAAAAGTGTACTGGGCATCAAATCATTAGAATTGTCCAAGGAATACGTGTGCATTTTTTTGAAATTTTTTTATACTTTTTTTGAAAATTTTTTTGAAAAATCATTTTATGCCTAGTACACTTTTTTCGTTGTAGCCACCGAATCCCATCTGGAGTCATACACCATTTTAAAGTACATTTGAAAAAAAAGTAAGGGGGGTTTTTAAAAAAAATGCAAAAGTATTTTTAAATTTAAAAAAATTTTGGTGAACACATGGGTACTACCATATTGCCAAATTTGAGCGAAATCGGAGACAAAAAATTTTCTGCTGGTACACTTCGCGTGTTTTGTTTCAAAGGCAAACGTGTTGTGAAATTCCAAATATAATTTCGATTTGATGTTTTTTGTTGTTGCTTCTGTTTACTTGAGACAGACTTTTAGAGTCCACTTGGCAACTCCAATTAAAATCTGTATATTCTAATTTGAGTAAAAATATATTCTTAAAACACTTACTCCATTTTGAGCCAACAATGACAGGACATGAAGAATGTTCTGTTCTCCGATCAGCTTCACCTCTATTGTTTAAGTTGTACCACATTAAAGCAGAACCTTTTTTAGGATACACACCAAGCTCCAATTTTGGAAAGACTGTAACACCACCTTGTTCGACATCACTTATCTTATAAAAAAATCATAATATAATAACTATACTACAAATGTATGTATACATTTGAACAAAATTTTGTGAAGTAAATGTAAATCAATTAGCTTTAAATTTTCCATCCTTTATAACAAGGCTGTCAGCGTAAAACAAAAGTGAGCCAATTTTGGCTCGACCAACAACATCAATATTTCTGTACAACAATCACAGAAATAATTTTTGTTGTTTTTTTTTTCACGCTCGTCAAAATTTCGCGTTTTTGTTGTTTTTTTTTGCGTACACACAAAATCGAACTCGAACCAACATAAAACAACAACAACGACTACGTCGCATCAAAAACAAAAACAACAAACAAAATGGGTATTAATGCGTTGATGCGCAGTAGCGAAAATGCAAGTCTTTTACGAACTAACGCCTGAACGTTCAAAATGAATATTACCATCTTGAGAAATTGCAGAAGAAGTGCGAAATTTTCGGCAATGTGTTTTTTATTTTACAAATGTCAAACTCTCGCAAACCGCACTACCGCAACGACGCAAGAGCATTGCGCATCAACTCGTGAATACCCCTATTTTTTGTGTGTGCCCTAGTCCTTAGAAATTTTGAAAATTGGTGAAATATTATTTTTGTTGTAAATTCGAATTTTAAGTTGTTGTGAAAGCGAAAATTTTGCGCTGACTGCGCTGCATGCGCTTGGCTCAGTGATTTGAAAACGCTGACACCCTTGCTTTATAACTCTAAAATTGTACATACTGACTCAATATTCCCCTATTTTAGGTGTCATTTTTGCACTTCTTTAAGAAAAAGATAAAAATGACCCATGATAATGTTGTTGAATTGATTCTTATAATTTACTTTGTATGTCTACAAGGATTTCGAAAGTAATATCTTCACTTACATAAAAGACAACTGTAGCGATGCGATCTCCTTCCTCTGGTTGGTATACAGAAGTCTGTGATAAGACTATGTATTTTATATGTGATTTTCTATTTTTTTATTTTGTAAACCTACCGATGTTGTATTGAAAAAATCAACGTGTGTTTGATACTGTCCACTCATTCCATAGTTCATAATTTGCAATTGTTCCGAATCCGATAAGTCGAAACCAGTTATATCGGAGATCCTTTGATGTATTTGTTTTATAATATCAGGTGTTTCATCATAGAACCAATGACCTTGTGATACTCTTGTATTGTCCTTATAAGATTTTTCAGTGTCAGGATCAATTGTATTGGTACGCTCCAATTTGGAGTCTGCTATTATTTTCATTGTGCTGATTTCGGTATCACTGATAACATCATGGTAAAGTATTATATATGGATCTAAATTCAATATTTCCATTTTTAATGGCGCTAATTGAAGAAATGCCGTTGTTGTTTTATTGTAGAGACAGTGAAGTCTAGGTCTATAAGTATAGTGACGGCAATGTGTTTTATAAATACTTTCCCAGCTTTCCTAATGGATTAAATTTTGAAATATATATAATAGGGTGGGCCGATTTGAAAACTGATCTCGGCTACCCCCTATGTGAAAGTTCATTCAATTCTATGAATATTTGCCCAAGGAACCATACCTCTACGTTCAACTTTAGTTCGGTGCATTTTCGATTGAAAATTTTACCTTGCGTTCAATATTTATTTTTATGCTTAATTTTCAAAATTCCTATAGAGACAAAAGTAATATCAAAATATGTTTTGGCTGGTATTCTGACAGTAATCAATAAAATTGGGTTTTGTTTTTACGAAAAGTTTACTTGATAGCGTGGAATTGATTATATTTATTCCAAAAAATTATATCGGTCAAATAACCGATTTCAACACCAACCCAAGTATTTTTGGATGCTAGGATGCCGAACCTTACACTCATTTTTTTCCAGGGCAACAAATAGTGGCAGTTTTAGGAAATAAATTAGCCGCTTTTTTTAATTTTACAGAACAATATACCAAAAATCTATATAAAAATATGAATCGTTTATAATAAATATATATAATTTGACCCATATAATTTTTTGGAATAAATATAATCAATTCCACTTTATCAAGTAAACTGTTTGTAAAACAGAACCTAATTTTATTAATTACTGACAGACTACCAGCCAAAACATATTATGATATTACTTTTGTCTCTATAGGAATTTTGAAAATTAAGCATAAAAATAAATATTAAACGCAAGGTAAAATTTTCAATCGAAAATGCGCCGAACTAAAGTTGAACGTAGAGGTATTGTTCCTTGGGCAAATATTCATAGAATTGAATGAACTTTCAGCCTAGGTTGGTGTTTTGTTTGAAAAAATTCATCCAAAAATATGAATCGTTTATTTTGAAAGTCGGTCATAATAATCGGCTATTTGACCCATATCACTTTTTTAAATATCTAACATCCATTCCACACGATCAAGTAAACTTTTTATGTAAACAGAACCCAATTTAATTGATTACTGACAGAATACCAGCCAAATCATATAATGACATTACTTTTGTCTTTATAAAAAATTTTAAAATTTAGTATGAAAACAAAAAAAAATATTGATGAAAGGTACAATTTTCGATCAAAAATGCGCCGAACTAAAGTTGAACGCAGAGATATAGTTCCTTGGGCAAATATTCATAGAATTGAATAAACTTTCACATAGGGGGGTAGCCAAGGTCGATAAAATTTCCTCCATACAATTTGGCCCACCCTAATATATAAACATATTTTTGTTTCCTTTTTGATTTTGTTAAAATCCCTCCATCTCGAAAATTGTTTGTATTTTTTTTTTTTTGGTATGTTTGTGGTCGCTGTATCAGAGTCTGGAAACCTGTTTCTCTATCAGGTCTGAGATCAGAGATATCCGTTCTCTTAGGCGCTTTGCCATGCGGTAGTGTAGTTTACTTTTTCAACGGTTTCCTTTTTAAACCTTTAGCTTTATGTTACTAGCTACAGTACGTCCTAGATATGTGCCATATGTCTGAAATTAACGGTTTCTGTACGGATAATCAAAGATTACTCGGACCAAGAACCTGATAGAGAAAAACGGTTGGCAAATTCGGAATCAGCGACCGCAAATATCTTATTCAAATTTTCTTTATTTTATCCAAAAAAGCATACACCCATCTAAGCACACTTTTTACACATTACATACCTCTTCTTCTTCTTCTTCTTCTTCTTCTGGGAAATGTTCTGTTGTTCCTTCCACAACTGCACTTGACGACGTTGTGATCTTAAATTCGATTTCGGCTTTCACTTGGAGAAGTTTAGCCTTATGAGGGCTTAGAGAAAGAGCATTATTTATTGTATCCAATGCATCAATGAAACGATCTGATAGAATAGAAAAATATAATTTAATCGCAGGATTGTAGAACTTTTCAGATTTTTAAAAATTGTATCTTCACATCATGTTATATTTCTACAAAGTATCAGAAAAGATCTTTGGCCATAAAACTTGATATGGCTATTGAAGGTACTACTTAGTCTTTAGCTCTAAAACCTTTATTGAATTCTAGTGATATCTATTTTCTTCTCAGAAATACCTTAATCGAAATTAATGAAAAACCGTGTATTTTCACTTTGTCAAATTTGAGGTTAGGATATATCAAAAAAGAGTTTTAAGGATAAAGACTATACTTGCAATACTCCAAAAATTTTTTAAAAACGGTGCTATTTGCACTTTAAAGTATGGTTACGTTAAAAACCATACGCAGTCAAGCAATTCCAAGATCGGATTTGGAATAAAAATTTTTACATTTTAGGCTGATAATAAGTCGCTTTTTGCACGGTGTGTGTATTAAATACATAGTTAAGTATTTCTAAGATCGATAAATGATGAATTTACTTACGCTGTTTTATAAGCACCTGGGTATGTAATTCCAAAATTTTTATTTTGTCAAATTCAAGCGCAGCATCATTGTCACTAGCTTTATATAATTGTAATGATACGTTCAGCCAGATATCTGAGAGATTGTAAAATTCCCCTTTGAACATAAAATCACCGATGTTAAAGCAATCTATAGACTTTAAACGCGTGCTGCCATAAAAACGAATAAGAAAAATGTGTCCATTAAACATACATATATTGTACATATGCAATAAAACCAATAATTCAAGAGCTCGTGAACTTTTTGGGGATACGCGATATTTTGGTTCTTTGTTCCCTAGGCGTTACAGTTAAAAACGAAGAACCCCGCATAAAAAAGTTTGCGATCTCTTCTTGTCTATAACAAGGGTGTCAACGTTTTCAAATCACTGAGCAAAGCGCAGTCAGCGCAAAATTTTCGCTATTACAACAGCTATAAATTCGTTGAAGGACAATAATCACAAAACTATTTTTTGTTGTTTTTTTTTGGTGGCTCCTTACGACAACAACAATATTTCAATAACTTTTAAAATTTCTGAGAACTACAACACACACGAACAATTGTTTGTAGTTTTTTTTTAGCGAAACAACAAAAACAATTTTTCATAAATATTTTAATTCCGTGAAATTTTGACGAACTCAAAAAATAACAACAAAAATTATTTCTGTCATTGTTGTGCTTCTGCGAAATTTGCAAAATTTTCAAATATTCTTTTTGTTGTAGGCGAGCCCAAATTGGCCCACTTTTGTTCTACGCTGACACCCTTGGTCTATAAGTCATAGACGATGAAGAAATAAATTCTTTTGAAATTACTCATATTGCTTCCTATTTATAAGTCCCACAGCCAAATCAGCAGGATGTATGTCATAGACATTATTCAAACGATAAATTGCTTCAGAAGCTTCATATAGATCAACGTCGGTTGGTAGATCCGCCCGAAGTTCACCTATTCTCGTGATTTCATCTAAATTTCATTGAGTATAAGAAGATGTTACAAATGATAACAATACTCTTGCCTTACCTGTACCTACAGAGTTATCTATGAATATCTCCCAGTTTACCCAGTCTTCATGCAATCTGCGTATTAGAGCATAACTGTTTATTGGATTTGACAGATATTTCTCGGGATTAGCTTGAGATTTAAGATTTTCAGCATGCAACTCTGCGAAAGCTCTTTAGAAATAGAATTGAATGTGATATACAATTTACAATAAATCATAAGTTTTGAGTTCTTCCTATTGAGTAACATACCCACGTATAACATTTAATTTATGTTCCAATTTCTGCGCATAACTTTCCATTGCCGACAATAAGAGATTCTCCATTTTCAGTAACTCTTTCATGCCGATAATGGAGGAGGACCAGCTTTTTTCGACATTTTTATTTTCACAGTGCACATTTTTAAGAACTAATACCGTCGCTAAGAGAATCGTTGTTCGAGTCAGTATTTTTGCCATATTGGCATGAAATTTCAACTACCAAATAACTAAAGTAACTTATTTGCTTTAAATATATAGTCGTTGCACAATAGGGAAGTATTTAATTGTTTTTAATTTACAATGCATACTCTCTCAAGTGAAATATTTTCATTATTAAGTCAACAAAAGACATAGCTGCTGGCACATTCATTTAATAGAATTAAGGTTTTATATTTTTAAACAAAACTATTTAGGAATTGATTATTTTATTTTAAACAAAGCATTAACAATGTGACTTATAACAATGTGGCATAACAATGTTCTAACTCAAAATATGGTCTGATGGGAGATAGGTCATTCTTACCTAATTCAAGTTCTGGGTATTTAATGGTACTAACCAATTTGTTGGACTGGTTCGTTGTCCCATACAAAATGTTCAAATGAAAATTTCGTCTAAAAAGAGGTGTTTTTTCATAAAGAATCTCTTATCAAATTCTCATATCTCAATGATTTTAATGATCAGAATGTTGTTGTTGTTGTTTTTATTTCTATCCTAAATGGAATATTTAGAAATCATAATATATTTAACAGCTTTTGGGTTGAAAATTTATTTATCAATATTTCACATAGTTCTTTACTTCAACGTTAATTTTTAACGAATTTTCTTAAAAATATGCGTAGGTCTTAATCATTTGTTAAAATATTGTTTAATTCTCCACTGAAAATTATTTTGTAACTTTATTTAGATGGAATTGTGATAATTCATCACACATTATTACAATTTTTCGACCTTTTTTCTTTATATATGCTCATACTATAAAAAAAATAAATTTTTTCAAAGCAAATTTTCGTTTATATAGATCAAATCAAAATTGTGTTCTAAATATATTTAACTTTTTATACCCACTTAAAAGATATGATAATTTATTGGTCCACACTAGCTCCATCTTTATTCATAGCAGGGCCTTCGGAACATTTGGCTGTACTGTCTTATCCACTTAGTGAAAACTGAAAGTATATATGTATATACGTAAAAATCTAGTGAACATTTTTGCCCCGCTATTTGAAAACGGAGGCAAAATTATTTTGAAATTTAAAATATCAGATTGTAAAAATATTCCTTGATCCAGATACGGACTTACGGATAGCTACAGCTTTGAAACAATTTTGACGCTGTTTTCGCGTTTTGTAAGTTTTTGGCATGGTGTTTTCTAATAAAAATTATTAAGAGTGTATATGGACTTTTGATAAAGAAAGTTTAAGAGAATCAAATCACTGACTGTAAGCGTAAGGCATTTTTGAATCCCCCCCCCCCTTTATGACGGTAGCTTCATATATAAAATAAATAAAAGACACCAAGCGTGACGCTTGCTCGAACCCCCCCTAGGAGCGTCATGGAGTTTATGGACAGCCTCTTACCCCTTATTTAGATTCACGGTTCATGTGCGAAACCTTAGTCAGACTTTCAGAATGAACTTGGCCGCTTCATTTAAAATCTATATATGTAGGAATTGTGGGCTTTCTTTCTTCTTTTTAGTTTCTATTTACATTTTATTTACACATCTTCTTTAGTTATTATATTATTTCATTTTACAATAGTTATTATTATTTTAGTTCTTCTATTCATTGAAGTTTCTCTTTAACATCTTTTTAAACTGTTCTGTTCTTTTCTTTGTCTTTTAATTTCACTTCTTACATGTCCGCAGACAACCGTCTTCTTCAACTTGTAAAATCAACTACTTCTCAGTTCAATTGGCGTTAGTTCGTTTATTCAAATCTTTTCGTCATGTTTCTTTCGTTGAAGTCTCGTTCATTTTGTCAGTGCTGCCAGGTCGTCCGTTTAGCTCCGCTCCCACATATATTCTTATTAGAGTAAAAAATGACACATAGTCTTAAATCACTTACTCCATTTCGAGCCAACAATGACAGGACATGCAGTATGTATAGTTCTCGGATCAACATCACCTCTAGTGTTTAAGTTGTACCACATTAAAGCGGCACCTTTTTTTGGATACACACCAAGCTCCAACTCTGGAAAGACTGTAGCACCTCCTTGTTCGACATCACTTATCTAATAAATAAAGGATAATATAATAACTATGTTAGTATTTATACTTAATCTAATAAAATATATATCAATTTGCTTTAAATTTTCAATCCTTCATGTCTCTAAAATGTCCATAGTTCCAGAGTTTGCTCATTAACTACTTGATCCGGATGATATAAGCTATAGTCTACTCAGTTTTAGTCAATATTGCCCAAAGGATATAAAGAAGGAAGGATTTAATTCCTTATCATGTAGTTGCGGGGATTTTGTCATCCTTTGCGAACTACATTGAAAACATTCCACACAAAACCAATGGTAACTTAACACCTTAAGAACAAAGAAAATTACAGCTCCGCATGCAAAGCAAGTAGTAATGAGCAAAATTAGTCTTGGTCTTGCGTCTTGTTATTAGTCTTGGTAATTTTGCGAGACCAAGATCAAGACCAAGATCAAGACCAAGATGCTGATATTTTTGCAAGACCAAGACCAAGACTGCTATGGTCTTCGTCTTGGTCTTGGTTTGCTCATCACTAAAAGTATGATATTGGTAAGGATCAAATGAGCAAATAAAGTTTAGATACAATTTCAACAACAAATATGAACACATTCTATCTTATCCAGATCAAAAACCTCCAAGGGAAAATTTTAGTTACGTACATTTTTAAAGATATTCTTCTTTTAATGCATTTAGACTGGTAAGGACTAACTGAAAAAGTCTCTATTGAAAGGGATAGCTGTTATATCTCTCTATAATTTTTCGATTCTTGAACTTCCTTCTCTATTCAACGAAAGTAGAAATAAAGAAAAATTAGGAAATATGGATAGTGCGTTATCATGCCTAAAGTGGAAATCGAACTCGGGACCTTTTCTTATTAAACTACACTATGTTTGCACATTTTCTTCAAGCTTCAAAAATTTAGTTGGATAATTTTTGAGATATGAAAAATGTATTGTGTGGTTACCTTCACATTAATTTCGTAAGGCTACGAAGAATTCGAATGTAATATTTTCACTTACATAAAATACAACTGTAGCGATGCGATCTCCTTCCTTCCTATGATACTTTAAAGTCTGTAATAAAACTATTTTATTTGTTGTTTTTCTTTTTTTGTATTTTGTTAACCTACCGACGTTGTATTGAAGAAATCAAAATGAGTTAGAAAATGCCCACTTATTCCATAGTTCACGATTTGTATAAGTTCCGAGTCCCATAAGTCGAATCCGGTCATATCGGTAATTCGTTGATCAAATCGTTTTATGATATCAGATGTTTGATCATAGAATATGTAACCTTGGGAAGTTCTTGTATTGTCCACATAAATTTTATTTGTTTCAGAATCCATTGTAGTGGTGCGCTCCAATTTACCGGCTGCCATTATTTTAATTGTGCTGATTTCGGCATCACTGATGACATCGTGGTAAAGTATTACATATGGATCTACATTTAATATTTCCATTTTCAATGGCGCTAATTGAAGAAATGCCGTTGTTGTTTTATTGTAGAGACAGTGAAGTCTAGGTCGATAAGTATACTGACGGCAATGTCTTTTATAAACACTTTCCCAGCGCTAATGGATTAAGGTTTGAAAAAAGTATAGGGTTTTTTTTTAATGTAACCAATTTTTGTTTCCGATATCAATTGAAAATTTTTTTTTCTATATGTAAATAAATTTTAGTGACCAAAAAGACCTAAAAAAGAAGCGCCATAATTAAGGAAGTACAAATAATTGGACAACATGCTCTCGCAGCATAGAACCTCCAATAAACCTTCACTAAGCTATGTTTATGAATCGTTGACTACCAAACAGGAACAATTTAAAGGCAAATTTTTTTAAAAGGCTTAGCAACGCATATTAAATTTTCGAAAGAGCTTTCGCCTTTTAACCCTTGCAATACCATAACCCCATCCTGGCACATTTTTAAAACATTACAACTTAACATACCTCACTTTGTGGGAATTGCTCTGTTGGTTTTTCCACAATCGCGTTTGACGTTGCGATCTTAAATTCGATTTCGGCTTTCATTCGGAGAAGTTTTTCCTTATGAGGGCTTAGATAAAGAGTATTATTTATTGCATCCAAAGCATCAATTAAACGATCTGACACAGAAAAAAAAAAAAAAAAAAAAATTAAATCGTAGAATTGTTAAGGTTTTCCAACTTGAGGCTTCGGATTTATCCTTAATGCACGGCTAGACTACTACGCTACTGATGCGCTGCACGTGCTTATTATTAGAATTTCTAACTATCGAATATTTAAAATGCAATACTCAACATATTATTCAATTGTACTTCTTTTTTGTTTAAAAATCAAAAGATCAATAAATTAAAAAGCCCCTGGTTAAAAACAAAATTCATTGTACCTTTCCATCAGTGCAAACCTTTTTCAAGATATTTGCATAAAGCGTAAGCAAAAGGAAAGTTTTTCAAGATTAATAAGTGATAATTAAGTGGCTTTACTTACGCTGTTTTATGAGCACATTGGCATTTAATTCCAGAACTTTTATTTTGTCGAAATCAAGCGCACCATCGTTGTCATTATCTTTATATAATTGTAATGATACGTTTAGCCAGATATCTGAGAGATTGTAAAATTCTTCTTTGAACATAAAGTAACCGATGGTAAAGCAATCTATGGACTTTAAGCGCGTGCTGCCAAAAAACAAATTAAATTTCCCTTAAACATACAAACAATTAACTCAATGATTCTAGAGCTCATGAATTTTTTGGGGATACGCGATATTTTGGTCCTCTGTTACCTAGGCGTTACAGTAAAAGACGAAGAATCTCGGCAGAAAAAAGTTCACGATCTCTCGAATTCTATGAGTCAAAGTCCATGACTTATAGACGATGAATAAATTCTTTTGATATTACCCATATTGCTTTCCGTTTACAAATCCCACAGCCAAATCAGCGGGACTTAAGTCATAAATAGCACACAAACGATGAATTGCTTCAGAAGCTTCATGTAGATCAACGTCGGTTGGCAGATCTGCCCGAAGTTCTTCTATTCTCTTGATCTCATCTAAATGGCATTGATTATACGAGTAAGTAGATGTTACAAATTAAAAGTTTAATCTTGTCTTACCTGTACCTATTGAGCTATCTAAAAATTTCTCCCAGTGTACCCAGTCTTCATGCAATCTGCGTATTAGACCATAACTATTTATTGGATTTGACAAATATTCCTCGGGATTAGCTTGAGCTTTAAGATTTTCAGCATGTAACTCTGCAAAAGCGCTTCGGAAATAGAATTGCAGGTGGCAATCAATTTACAAAAATTCTTAGGTTTCAGTTTTATTATTTTTTAGTTACATACCCTCGAGTAACTTTTAATTTATGTTCCAATTTTAGTGCATAACTTTCCATTTCCGACAGCAACAGATTCTCCATTTGCAATAACTTTTTCATGCCGACAATGGAGGAGGACCAGCTTTTTTCGACATTATTATCTTCACAGTGTACATTTTTAAGAACTAATACCGTCGCTAAGAGAATCGTTACTCGAGTCAGTATTTTTGCCATTTTGAAATTTCGACTACAAAATAACTAAAGTAACCATTTTGCTTCGAATATATACTCGTTCCACAATAGAAGAGCATAAATAGGAAAATATTCAATTGTTTTTAATTTACAATGCAAGTGAAATCTTTTCATGAGAATACAGAAGCGTTTGCCCACTTATGTAATATAATTTTAAGAAATAGTTTATAAGATTTTGTTTTCGTTAAACAAATGTATTTAGAAATTGATTGTTTAATTTGAAACAAAGCATTAACATTGTGATCAATGTACACACGAAATAAAACTGTATCAAAATTTCACAGATTCTACGTTAAAACGGAGACACACAGTTCTGTGTCAAAATATCCCTCATGAAAGTGTCAGACTCTCTCACCAATTTATAAATGATAAAAATTTTGCACATTAGTCTATTGATTATGTCATTTTAAAAGGAACTAACTGGTGAACATTTACAGAGTTCAAACCTAGCTCATTCTTCATTGTAGGCTAATATCTAACGCTATCCGAAATTTCATTAAAATCGCTGTAGACGTTTTCGAGAAAAAGTTTTGCCCGTTCTAAACATACATAGTACATAAGTACATACAATTTTATCTCGTATAAGAAGAGAAGATATTGTGCACGTACTAAGTTCGCGGCAATACCTCTTCGCTGCAGTGAAACCCAAATTTTTTGTCGGGAGACTCTGTCGAAGGCAGTGCTGTAGACTACGAAGACAAGTTGAAGCGCAGCACGCCACTCACACGATTGTTCGAAAATTATTCTTTGGGTGTTGATTTGATCCACGCATGATCGGTTTGACCGGAATCCTGGTTGTTGCCTTCGGACGCCCAAATCAAGTTTTTCACTTACCTTGTTTAGAAGCACTTTTGTCAGTACTTTTGATAGTACTGAGAGCAAAGTTATTCCTCTATAATTTCGGCACTCGCTTAGATTACCTTTTTTCGGCAAATTTTTCTAGCATGTAGCCAATCTTCTGGCAAACGCTCTTCGCTCCTGATTCTGGAAATCAGAGGATGAAGAATCATGCTTTGGATAACTTTCACTACTTCATCGGTTGTGTTTGTATTCGACTACTACTGCGAGTCACTGCGGCAGTTGTAGTTGGTGATTCTGGTTGCGGGATTCAACATGTCACAAAAATACTCTTTCTATCTCTTTAGTTGCTCGTCCGCGGATGTTAAGAGATTTTCTTTTATGTCTTTGATAGGACGATTCTGTTGGTGTTTTCTGCCAGATCAACAAATAGCGTTATTAAATAAAAATTCTGTTGCTGCTTTTTTTTTTGGATTTCACATTTATTTAAACTCAATAATTCTCAAAAAACTTCATTAAAATCATAAATTAATATTCAGCAAAAATTTTAAAACACTTTTTGGAAAAATAATCTTATGCTAAGTTTAATTTTGTTTGTAAAAACTTCAACTGATTTGGAAAAAGTTTAATTTGATTTGTAAAAGGGTTGATTCGAGTTCAAATAAGTTAAATTTGATATGAAAAAGGTTTAATTTGGATTGGAAAACCTTAATTTGGTTACTATAAATTTTGCCAATTACATAAATGTTTCTATTGTACGCTAAATATATTAAGCTTTTTACATCCACTTAATAATATACTTATGATGGGTGTAGCTCTGTCCACACAAGCTCCACCTTTATCCATAGCAGCGCTTTCGGAACATTTGAGTGTACTCCCTTATCCACTTTGTGAGAACTGAAAGTATATAAATATTAGGGCTGTGCAATGAGCTTATCGAACCTGTTCGAGTTTTCGCCACACACAACGAACAAGATCGATCAGCTCAGCTCAACTCAGCTCAACTCAGTTCGTAAGTTCGTGAGTTTTGAGCTGATCGTTTGATCGATCAGCGAATTCGTTGTGAGCTGATCGTTTGTTTGTTGAACTCGTTAGTTATGAGTTTTCTCGTTTGTTTGGTTACGTTCAGCGTGTTCGATATGCGTTGAATATGATTGCAAGTTGCAATCAGCGTTGCAAAAAATGTGTAAGAATTGGGATAAGTTAAAGGTTTAATATTATACACGAATATTAAACAAATATTTTGCATAGTTGTTTTTTGTTTGAACTTCGGCTCTTCGTTGTACACAGCAGAAGCAACTTTCATTATTGCCACATGTTTTTTTTTTGTATTTTTTATTTCTTTATTTTTTTAGGGTTGCCACCTGTTTCTTTTAATGAAATCAAAATTTTCTATCAATAAATTGTTTAAATCATCATTTTCTCTCTATAAATTGACATCTTGGGTTCAAAAACGACGAAACAAAAATTTAGGGTTGCCAGACTTTTTTTGAAAATTGCATTTCATTGTCAACATTCTTTATTGAAAGTTATAGAATCGTCCCAAAAACCCATAGTAAATTTTTTGGGGTTGCCACCTGGTTTTTTTAATAAAATCAAAATTTTCTTGGAATAAATTGCAAAAATCATCATTTGCTCTCTATAAATTGACATCTTGGGTCCAAAAATAACGAAAGAAAAATTTAAGGTTGCCATATTAAGGTTGCCTGACTTTTTTCGCAAAATTGCATTTGGTTGTTAACTTTTTTTTTGTTTTTGGACCCAAGACGTCAATTTATAGAGAAAACAATTATGATTTTAGCAATTTATTGAAAAAAAAAATTTTGTTTTTGTTAAAAAAACGAGGTGGCAACCCCAAACAAATTGGCGTTAGGAAATAACGCCCAAGGAAATTAATGTGGGTTTTTGGGTCGATTCTATATTTTCCAATAAAGAAAGTTGAAAAAGAAATGCAATTTTCCAAAAAAACGTCTGGCAACCCTGATATGGCAACCCTGATATGGCAACCCTAAATTTTTGTTTCGTCGCTTTTGGACCCAATATGTCAATTTATAGAGAGAAATGATGATTTTAGCAATTTATTGAAAGAAAATTTTGATGTTATTAAAAAAAACAGGTGGCAGCCCCAAAAAATTTACTATGGGTTTTTGGGTCGATTCTATATTTTCCAATAAAGAAAGTTGACAAAGAAATGCAATTTTCCAAAAAAACGTCTTTCGACCCTGATATGGCAACTCCAAATTTTTGTTTCGTCGGTTTTGGACCCAAGATGCCAATTTATAGAGAGAAAATTATGATTTTAGCAATTTATTGATAGAAAATTTTGATTTTATTACAAAAAACAGGTGGCAACCCTAAAAAAATTAACTTTTTCATTCAAAATCATTTGTCAAAACGTCTTAGTTTTATTTTCAATTTTATTAAGTTCGAATTTTCAAATTAAGAGCAAAAAAACAACTATGCAAAATATTTGTTTAATATTCGTGTATAATATTAAACCTTAAGTATTATTTCTAAGCAATTCTTACAACGCTGATTGCAATCATATACATCGCATAACGAACACGCTGAACGTAACCAAACAAACGAGAAAACTCATAACTTACTAGCTCAACAAACAAACGATCAGCTCACAACGAATTCGACGATCGATCAAACGATCAGCTCAAAACTCACGAACTTACGAACTGAGTTGAGCTGAGTTGAGCTGAGCTAAACAAACTCAGTTCGGTACTAAAATTGTGTGAAAAGCTCATGAGTTTTGAGTTTGATCGAACTAGTTCGGCTCGTTGCACAGCCCTAATAAATATGTCAAAGTTTAGTATTTAATTCGAAAAACGTAAAAAATTATGCCCAAAAAAAAAAAAAAAAAAAAACTATCAAAAAAATGGACCAAAGTATTTTGAAATTTCAAATATGAAATTATTGAAAATATCCCTTGTTCCGAATACAAAGCTATCGAAGCTATAGATTTCAAATGATTTTGATGTTGCTTAACGTTTAAGTGAGTTTTTGGCATAGTCTTTCTTATTAAAATTATCAAGCCAGTGAAAACAAATCATTTGGATCTATTTTTGTAATGAGTCTTATAATTTAATAGATATGCATTTCGACTTATTAAGTAAAGCCGGTTAAAGCGGTGGGGTCAAACTTTCAAATTGTACTCCATTTAAAATCTGTTTAATCTGATTTGAGTAAAAAATAAAGTCTTAAAGCACATACCCCATTTTGAGCCAACAATAACAGGACATGCAGTATGTAATGTTCTCGTATCGCCTTCACCTCTATTGTTTAGGTTGTACCACAATAAAGCAGCACCTTTTTTAGGATACACAGCAAGTTGCAACTCTGGAAAGACTGTAGCTCCTCCTTGTTCGACATCACTTATCTTATAAATAAAGCATAATATAATAACTACGTTAATTTCAGGCAAAATTTTATGTATCAATTAGCTTTAATTTTCAATCCTTCCTGTCCCTTAAAAGTATTCTTCGTTTGCTCACAGCATCCCTAATCAGGACGATAAAAATTAGATTCTACTCAGTTTCAGTCAATTTTGCAAAAATGATATTAAGAAAAACGTTTTAGATTCTTTAAATGTCTTCATCTGTTGTTTTTTTATTTGTTTACTTCAAAGGGTGATATCTCGGAAAATTAGTAGGTTCCAATTGGGAAAGTTTGAAGTGTGAGTTTGGTAAGGAAGATATTATAAAAATGGTATTACATCTTTTCTTGTGCCATTAACCAGAAAACAGCACTTTCTGCAACTTTAAGCAAAGATATATCAAAACCCTGCAGGAATATGAGCATTTCTGAATTCGGATTTGGATTCAGCGTCAAGAAGTATTTAAAAACGCATATCTATAGTCAGAAGTTCATTACATTTTTTATCTTTTGTCTGTCTGTGCAATTAAGAACAAAGTAAAATTGAGTAATGTGGCTAGTGTTTTAGCATGACCGAACCGGAAATCGAAGCCGTAGCCACTAGGTTATTATTACACTACATTATACTTGCACATTTTCTTCAAACTTCAGAAATTTAGTTGGATACGTAGGAATAAAAATGGAAAATGCTATTGCATTGATTTGGGGCTCCTCTAATTATTATAAGTAATTTATTTCGTATGACTACAGGGAATTCAAAGTAATATCTTCCTTCACTCACATAAAATAAGACTGTAGCGATGCGATTTCCTTCATCCGGTTGGTATAAGGAAGTCTGTAATAAACTATTTTATTTGTGATTTGTTCTTTTATATATTTTGTTCACATACCGATGTTATATAGAAAAAATCAAAGTGAGGTAAATAATGTCCACTTATTCCATAGTTCATAATTTGTATATCTTCCGAATCACATAAGTCGAATCCTGTCATATCGGTGATCCTTTGATCTATTCGTTTTATGATTTCAGATGTTTCATCTTCAATGAAATAACCTTGTGATACTCTTGCATTGTCCACAAAATGTGTACTTGTAGTAGAATTGAATAAAGAGGTGCGCTCCAATTTACCGGCTGCCATTATTTTAATTGTACTAATTTCGGCATCACTGACAACATCATGGTAAAGTATTACATATGGATCTAAATTCAATATTTCCATTTTTAATGGCGCTAATTGAAGAAATGCCGTTGTTGTTTTATTGTAGAGACAGTGAAGTCTAGGACGATAATTATGCTGATTGCAATGTGCTTTATAAAACGTTTCCTAATAGATTAAAGTTACAATTATGCATAGTTTTTTTTTCTAATATAACAAAGGTTTGATTCTTTTGATTTTGTTAAGTTTTCATATACATATTATGGATTTTTGGCAATGATTTTTACGGAGTTATGGTTTTTCCGAATAAATGCATAAATATCCACAACTTTGACATTATGCTTCATAACAAATCTTATTATGAGAACCTACCCAATAGAAAATTTCGATGCGCATCCCCAAGATGCTATAGCTATGCGCGTCCTTCTCGCATCTAAAGAGCTGATTTGTATGCGCATATTTTCTGCGCTATAGGTAGGCAATAGGCGGCTTTATTTTTTTGTTTGTTTTTCTTTTTTTAAATATTTTTTATTGTCATCCAAAAAGTATCCAAAGAGCATTTCTGGTAGCGACAAGAAAGCGCATCCAAAGAGCATTTTTGTTAGCGAGAGCGAAGCGCACCCAAAGAGCATTTCTGAATGCGAGAGCGATGCGCATCCAAAGAACACTTCTGGTAGCGAGAACAAAGCGTTTTCGGTCACATATTTACATACAAAACAAAATAAGTCAATAAGTCAGCTTCGTAAGAGCGCAAGGATGGAGCAGTGGTCTAGCGACTGGCACTGCGATTGAGTTGTAGCAAGCGTGAGGTCCTCGGTTCAACTCCGGCCCAGACCAAACACAAAAGTTTTTCAAGTTGCAATTTTTCAATTATAATTAATTTAGTAAAATAAAAATAATTATAATTACATTAAAAGTAAAATAGTCTTTGAGGCGATAGACGTAAAATTTCAATTAAAAATTAATTTTTTAAATATTTTTATTGTCATCCAAAAAGCATCCAAAGAGCATTTCTGAATGCGAGAGCGTTGCGCATCAAAACAGCATTTCTGGATGCGAGAGCGATGCGCATCCAAAGAGCATTTCTGGTAGCTTCACTGCTGCGTTAAAGCGCTATTGATGCGCTCCATTCCCCATTGGGTAGTTCAATTCAATTTTATTTTTCCTTAACCCTTTCGAACCGGCTGGGACAATATATCCCAAAAATTTTTTAACAAATACTTTTGAATAATATAACTCAGTTATTAACGACACTTAAATTGAATGAATTAATAAAATTAAAGTAATTGTTAGCAACCACTTTTTTTTCTTATAACCACTCCAAGGAAATTGTATCCCGAAAATTCAAATTAAAAACATCTGTTAGGAATATAGACCGGAAGCGCCTCTGGCGGTGAAAATTTGAATTTGGAGATGGTCAAACATTTTACTTAAATTTAGTATCTAAGTTTTACCTATCACAAATATTGTGTATCCCATAGTTTTCTTCCGGGTCGAAAGGGTTAAAAAGCATTCTGTCAAAATATTTGTGAAAAAAACAAAAAAAAAAAAAACAACTTCACAGAAAAAGCCGTAAAATTATAAAAAACCAGAGGTTGACACCATTTGGACGAAAATTATATGGAAAAGCACAAATCCGTTGCTAAAGTGACCCAAGTTTTGGTTTCTTCTTGAAGAAGAGTAAAAAAACGCTACTTTAATAATTTGTACCGATACGTAACTATATAAGCCACGAAAAACAACACTATCGCAAGATAAGCGACAAGTTCGTTTGAGTAGGTCTGGACATCATATGAGTTTAAATAAAGTACAGATGCAACAATTTTACGATGTAAATGTGTCAAACTATACAAAGACGCTCAATGGAAAATAATTTAAATGGATGCAATTGCTACGCGAAAGCCAAATGTTTCAAAAACTAGTACGGGTGTTGCCTTTACCCTGGTCAAACACTAAATACTCGTCACTGCAGTATTTCGAAAATTTTGCTTATATTTTGCTGCTCAGAGCTTGCATTTATATCCCTTAGTGTTTGGGTGAAATTTAGTTGAACTATCTCAAAAAACTCTTTCAGTATAGCATTTTGAAACTTTTGGTTATATGGGAGGTGCCACACCCTCTAATCCGATTTTGGCCGGTTTGGGCTGGGAGCTTGTATTTACTGTTCTTAGTATTTAAATGATATTTGGTTGGATTATCTCAAAATACTCTTTCAGTTCAGCATTTTGAAGCTTTCGCTTGTATGGGTATTGCCATGCCCACTTGTCTGAGTTTGCCTAGTTTTCGCTCAGAGCTTGGCCCAACTATTCCCAGTATTTATGTGTATTTTGGTTGTATTGTTGTGAAAAATATTCTTAAAGTTGCAGTTTGAATATATTCCTTGTATGGGCAGTAGGCGTGGCCGTCGACCGATTTTGCTCATTTTAAAATTTAAATCACTCGTGCTAACTTTGACGGCACAGGCAGTGTACCAAATTTCAATGTACTATCTTGCTCAGTTTTCTCAAAAAATTATTTCCACGCACAGACAGCCAGCCAGACAGGCGGACATGGCTAAATCGACTCAGGAGATGATGCTGATCAATAATATATATACTTTTCAATACCTGCCACGCTTCCTACTCTGCGTTACGAACGGAAGGACAAAGTGAATATACCCTGGGTGTAGGATATAAAAAAAAGATACACGTATAACTAAGTACATGTGAAAGATGTGAAACATATATTTGAAAGGAAGCCGTGGTATCAATTGAATATCCAGATATTCTTCGTTTTGATTATGAAGGCTTCGGGTGACCTTCAGGTCTCCAAGGAAATGAATCAGTTAAAGCTTGTTGGAAGTCCGCCATAATAGATGTTTTCCTCCAGTATACCTAGATATTCTTCGTTTTGACTTTGGAGCCTTCGGGTGCAGTTGGGTTCTCAGATTTTTATAAAAATTTACAGAGCTGGAAATTTTTTTTTGGCCACCTAGTGGGTATCACGTGACTTTTTAGAAAAAAAATACCTGCGGCTTTCACAATCATTTAGCGCAAAACAAGTCTACTACAAAACGTTAGTTTTTTGTCCACCTTTCTGTAAAAATAAATTAAAAAATACAAAAAATAATATTGTATTTTCCAAAAAATGGCCTCCATTTTGTAAATTTTAAAAATTTTCGAAATTTAAAAATGCAAATGAAAATAACATTTAAAATTCTACAAGAATCCGAAAACAAAAATTAAAAAATTTAGTTTTGTCAAAATAGTGCAACTTAGAAAAACGAACCGCATCGATTTTTTTGCAAAAACACTACTTTGACACTCTGAAGTTCCATGCCCATAACACTTCGTAACAAATCGTCAGACTCCCCTTGCCTCCTGGCGCGTAACTTAATATGTGAACAGCCCCTAACTTGCAAAAAAATTTTTTTTCCGCAAACCAAATAACGAGAGGTCTCCATACCGAGCACTTAGAACAGCTCTGTAAATTTTTATAAAATTCTGAGAGCCCAACTGCAAATTTCAAAAAAATTTAGCTAAAAAGCGTTACCCCTTTTTTCTAGAATTTAATCTTTTGGACCAATGAATGTAAATTTGATATTCTTGGCTATTAAAGGAGCTGTTCCCAAAGTATAACATGAAGGTGTTTTGTAATGGTTTAGGGGTGTTTTGTTTCGTCTGGCGTTGGTCCAATTACCCAGTTCATTGGAAGTATAACTGGAAGAACTTGGAAAGATATTCTAAGTAAGCATTTAGATGGTGATCTTGCTGAAAATTTGTCAATAACTTGGGTATTCCAACGCGAATAGGACCCAAAACATAATTCTCGTTTTATAAAGTTGTGGTTGGAGCTACAAAATTAGTATTTGTCTTGATTCTTGGTCTTGGTAATTTTGCAAGAACAAAACCAAGACTGCTATGTTCTTGGTCTAGCTCACGACGATCATCAAGACCAAGACTGCTTTTTAGTCTTGCGAATTTATAGTAAATAAGTGTGTCTCGCCCTTTTCAAGCATACAATCATATCTCAATTCGAAATTTGGCATCTTAAAAACTCAACTGCTTTGTACAAATAGGGTAGGAAATTTTGAATACTCAATAATCTTTAAAAATTTTTTAAAACCAAGACCAAAACCGAGACCAACACTTAATGACTAAGATAGAGACCAAGACTCAATATCAAAACCAAGACTCAATATGCAAGAACAAGACCAAAACCAAGACTCAATGAGAAACAAATATACTGTTATGTAAAAATTATTTCCTAAGAATCATTGGTAATGTTTAAAAATTTTGAATAAAAAACGATAATTAAAAAATTAATGACATGAATTATTAACGCAATAATCTGGTTCTATGTAAGTGGCTTTATTGTATGTACACCGGTGTATTTTTTTGTTGCTCTCATTTTATATTTCTAATAAAATACTTAGTTGATTAGTATCGTTCAAACTGAATACTTGTGTTTGTTGTTAATTCTCGTTAGTGAGAACGATATAAGTCAAAAATTCGGAAATAACGTTTATTGAAAAAGTTAAAGAATGTTGAAAAACATTTATATACTCGAAATTATCCGAAAATATAAGATAAACGTTGCAGTATATTAAAAATTAATATCGGGAAATGATTGACTGACTTATAAAAACCCAAAGAAATTCGAAAAATATCGGTTCATATCGTAAAAATATATGACTTATATTGAAAAGTATCGAAGAAGTCGAAATATAATGAAATACACATGTAACAGATAACAAATATCAAGCCAACAATTTGTGTTTTGGTCAAAATTGTATCAAGTTGTCAACGTATAGAGTTGTGTGCCCATCTCATAGCTAAAGCAGTAGTTTAAGCAAAAACATAATCATTACAAGTAAGTTTCTACGTCACGGTCCATCTTATATTGAATAAAACGTCCTGTTCTGCAAAATCCAAATCATCGGGACTCTTAGGCCTGGATTAGTTAACTAATGAAACGGGTTTAACCAACAAAATTTTATTCTCACTCATTAGTTAACAATTAGTTAAACTTTCAAATTTCATTGGTTCAACATAAAACAAAAACAACAAAAAAATTATGTTGCCATAAAATCCACAAATCTAGGCGTGCTGCCATATTTTCGGCTTGTTCATTTTTTTAGTTAACCAAAACACTAAGAATATGAAACATTAGTTAAACACTTGTCACCATTAACTAATGACTGTCAATCCGGGCCTAAATCGTTGCTTTTTGGCGTTATACGTTTTAAGTGATTTTCTTGGAACCCTATGGCATCTCATTTAAAGATCTTATTTGAACACCGTTTTATACATATAAAAGAGACAAGATTTATTAATTCTGTATTCTAATCAAAACATTCTCGTACAACAAAAGCTTGAATCTTTGCGTAAAAGCTAAATTACTTTTGAGTAGTTTGAGCAAAAACTGTAAGAGCAAAAGTATTTAAGCAGCTTAGCCAAAATAATCGTAAAATAGGGAGCTTTTGAGATAACGACTAAAGATCATTTAAAATGAAACAATGAATCACAAAACTATAACAAAAACTATATTTCTGTTATGATAATGAAATTACTATAATATTTCTCTGATAAGAAATGTGTGAAACATCCTTGGGTGTTGGATGAAACTGACCCTTTTCAGAGTTATGACGATCTTATGCGAAGCTTACATTTTACATGTGTCATAAGTAAAATTAGGTCGTTTGTGATGATAAGAACGTAGTGTTTTTTTTATAAAATAGTAAATTTTTCATGAAATTAAGAACTACAGAAAAACGCCTTTGGTTTTTTCACTAATAATGTCATAACTCAAAATATAACGCCATATCGAAGATTTAATAAAAAAACTGCGGAGCATTAGTACGCAAAAGTGACATAATATGAATATATTAAGGGTATTCCTTAAAACGTGTAAATGCCTCGAAAACCACTAAGTTACGTAAGTTTTCGAGCCTCGTAAACACGGTGCTCTTAAACAGTTGATAGGTTTTTTGGCTATGTGGAGAAAATCTGTGAATGGGGTTTCATTTGTATTAGTTTAGTGGTCTGAATAATGCAAACCCCGAAATCGCAGCTGATCATCCCCGCGAAATATAGCAAAAAAACATATCCCATATAAAAAAAAAAAAAAATCGGAAAAAAACGCAACAAACAAATATAAAAATAGTTATATGTAATGTATTTTGTAATGCTGAATCTGAATCCGGCCTTAAAATTGCTATATCTTATACGGTTTTTGAGATATCGTACCCTAAACAAGGAAAAAAAGCCGATGCTATGTTTTATTGCTATGTTTTGGAGCTATATAACAGGACGTATATCCGTAAATTCTGATGCAGAAATGGAAAGCTCTAATCAATCTTCTATGAATACATACATACAATCAATTTTCTAAACCTAATTCAAATAATGTCGATATCTTTATTTTTCTCGGATATATCCCAACCTAAAAAGTTAAAAAAGTGCAAAAAACGTGTTTTGTCATTATTTCAGTCTACGATATTTCGGAGAAAAATTAAGCTATTGATATAATTTAAATGTGATTTTAAAGAAAAAGATTGGAGCTTAAAAATATAGCAAAAACGGTCTTTTTTCCTTGTTTAGGCTAAGATATCTCAAAAACCGTATAATATATAGCAATTTTAGGGCCGGATTCAGATTCAGCATTACAAAATACATTAAATATAACTATTTTTATATTTGTTTGTTGCGTTTTTTTCCGATTTTTTTTTTTTTTTATATGGGATATGTATTTTTGCGATATTTCGCGGGGATGATCAGCTGCGATTTCGGGGTTTGCATTATTCAGACCACTAAACTAATACAAATGAAATCCCATTCACAGATTTTCTCCACATAGCCAAAAAACCTATCGACTGTTTAAGAGCACCGTGTAAAAGAACTGTCAAAAATCGCGATATATGTATGAGATAGCGTTATGATTTTTTATACAAAAAACAAAACATAGATTGATAGATGTTGTAAAAAATATTTTTTGAATTATGACAATCTTGCAGCAAAGGAGCGATATTATTTAAATGTTGACATATCGTCAGCTGGAATTGAATAGTTTTAAAACTAGCCGAATCACTTTTTTCCGGTTTTTTATTTTCATTACTTTTCAATATTTTTTGAGTGAAAATTCATCGAAGATCCATAGTCTTGGTATTAAAGGTCTTCAGAATTGGTGAGCGTTAAGATAATTCATAGAACATTAAATAGTATACAACCAGCACAGTTAAGATAGCTACATCATTTGTATCAGCATATTTTTAGAGCGAGCCTCCTCTGATTCATTGGAAGATTATAATTTATTGTACTATGATTTCAAATAAATATCTATCCTATAATTACCCTTCTGCTGAGAATTTCATAATACTCATACAAGGCACTTCTTCGTTGTGATACATTCCCAAGTGCTCAACTTTATTGGAAAAAGAGAGATGGTAACCGAACAGAAATGGTTTGAAGAGAGAAATATTGTTCCTCAAAGTGAAAGGAACGCGATTCAAAAAAGTCAAAATTTTTCAATAAATGTTTATTTTCAAAGAAGATGAACAACTTTGCAAATAATTCGCAAAATCATAACACCAACAAAGCGCATCTTTTACACATGACTATATAACATACCGGCTTTTGTGGGTCTTGTCTTGTTGTTTCTTCCACATTTGTACTGAGCCTTATCCTCAGTTCGATTTTAGATTTCATTCGCAGAAGTTCAGCGTGTTGTGGGCTTAAGTAAAGTGCATTGTTTACAGCATCCAAAGCATCATTTAAACGATCTGGTGAGAAAAGTAATAATATAATTAAATTTTTAAAAAATTTTTAAAAATACCCGAAGATCAGAAAGTTAGGGGCTGAAGCTTGTTAAGAAGATAAAAAAAAAAACAAATATTAAGAAGACATAATTGTGGTCAAAATAAAATATTTGAAAAAAATCTAAAACGGTAAAAATTACTTTAAGATAAGCCAAGAGGATCCCACACAGGTGTCAAGAAGGGTATAAAAATTTCGGTATGATAACGACGGACGTTGGAGGTGAGAAGAGATAAGTTTAAGGTTCAGAAAAAGGAAAATACCGACCCCAATATCATAGCTGTTCATCTAGGCAAATGGTACCGATTACAAAAACTTCCATATAAATCGTAAATAATAAAACCAACAAATAGTAATTTTAGATGTATAATTTGATGCTTAGTCCGAATCTGGCTACTAAATTGCGCTAATTTATCAGGATTTTGAGATAACCTAAAGTAAAAGTGTAAAAAATACCGTTTTTGGCTATTTATGAAGTTTTGCAACTAGCTATGGTAGTTTTTGGTCATAAATCTTGATTTGCTATTTGAAAGCACTAGTTTTGAAGTATATCAATATCTTTATTAAACTCTGAAATATCCTGAACTGAAATAACGAAAAACCATGTTTTTTGCGGTTTTTCAACTTTTTAGGCTACGATATTTTGGGAAAAAAAAAGAGATATCGATATAATTCAAATTGAGTTTTGAAGGCCAAAACTAGTTCTTTCCAATACCATATCAAGATTTACGACCAAAAACTATAATAACTTTTTACAAAACTTGAAAAATAGCTAAAAACGGTGTTTTTTTGCACTTTTAGGTTAGGATATCTCAAAGTCCTGACAAGTTAGCACAATTTTGGTGCCAGTTTCGGATTCAGTATAAAAAAATAGAAGACTATTTCGGTTTTTATTTGTCTTATGGTTTTATTTTTTACGATTTTTTCGATTTATATCGAATTTCAGTAATCAGTACAATTTGCCTAAATGAACAGCTATGATTTTGGGGTTGGTATTTTCCGTTTTCTGACCCTCAAACCTATCTTTTCCCACCTCCAACTTCCGTCGTTATCGTACCGAAACTTTTATACCCTTCCTGAGAACTGCGCCCAATATCAGATATTTTGTTTATAAAAGCGATATGGAATCATTACAATTGAGAAATATTATTGCTCAAGAGTATTTTTCAAAACTTTTTTGAAGAACCTTCCTTGCGATCGCAATCATATTTTTTACCAGTGTCAGCTTCAAAATGTTCCTTTAAAATATAACGCATGCGTTCCTTTTTGCTCAATAATATTTGAGTGGTCTTGATCATTGAACGCTGATCTTGGTGTGACATATCTTTAACTAATCTGTAAGAAGAACTTATAGTCCGATAAATCATGTGAATAATTTGTTAGAAAGGCAAATACATTACTTTTCTAACACTGGGCCATTTGTGGCAATCGAGTAAAAAATAACTCATCCGGGTTCAAAAGTCTAAATCACTTATTACGACCACATTACAGGTCCTAAAAATCTGGAAAAAAGCAAGCAAGTTCCTTGATAAAAAATAAATCGATTTTTCGTTTTTTACTCGGCATGGGGGGCTTAAATCATAAAAACATCATAAACAAAATCGATTTATTTTTTATCAATTAACTTGCTTTAAATTTTTCAGAATTTGAAGACCTGTTATGTGGCCGTAATGAGTGATTTAGACTTTTTAACCCATTCTGCCGCCGCGATTTTTCTAAATCTTACTTCAGAATATTTGGAAAGGTGCCCAGTGACATATCTACAACTTTTGAAATATGTGCTCTCCCGTATATTATCGGAAATATTGATTTTCCCAAAATTTTTAGATAAAACAACCTCCTCCTGACACCCTCTCGGGTCGAAATTTTTTTGTTCACCTATTGGTAATTTCATTTTATATGTCTAGGGATATATTCCAGCACATTTGGTTACTGAATATGAAAAAAAATATTTTCTTAAAACCCGGGTCATATAAGAGGAGATTCTTTGCGGATATGCCCATATAAGCCATAAAAGAAAAGGTTTTTTCAATGCAACAAGAAGGATTAATTATTTCAAGATAGGAGATTTTAATACATATCTCACAAACTATAAAGGCTATTTTGTAGACAGATGGCAAAAATAAATAATTATAACTTGTAAAGTAGTAATCCAATCGAAAAATGGTATAAGTATGGCTTGTTGAAAATAATGTTGGTTCATTGATAAAAATTAATTTTACCTTTTGCTGCATTTGTTAAATAGCTTTAAGAGGAAGTCAGAACAGAGATTTGTGCACTTTTAATCAGAGATTAACTCAGGATCCTGACGTGATATAATAAAACCAAGAAGAGATCCCAGTCCATTGTAAACAGCTTTAAAAAACGAGAATACAAATCCATGGTAGGTCTGGACGGAGGGTAGGGGATGAAAAAAAAAAAAAATAGACCACCGCAGATCCTGGCGTCATTCACTTTCTAGTATTTGGTGTCCTACTTAAAAGAATCAGAGCTCAAGCTGAAGTTCTCTTATTTTGCATACTCAAGTCTGTCTGGCGCCTAACACAATATGTTCACGGTCATTCTGGGAATTTATACCTAATTATTCATAAAAATGTTGATATTTTTTGAGCTCCCAGGTTTCTATTTTAATTGCACTAAAGAAAATCAGCTGGTAAATAAATATGTGTGTGGTTCATGCAAATAAATAAATGTTTGGTAACGCTAGAGATTTATCGCTAAACTTTTTGCTTGTCAATTACATTACTTAAACACTACGCTCGTTTTCATTACTGTACTACATATTTTTTGAGATATCAAGCTTGAGTATCTTTGGCTCGATAAGTGACAGTTCAATATGAAATTTTACTTACTCTGTTTTATAAGCACATTGGCATGCAATTCCAGAATTTTAATTTTATCAAATTGAATCGCAGCATTTACATCACTATCTTTGTATAGTTGTAATGATACGTTCAGCCAGATATCTGCGAGATTAAGCATTACTCCTTTGGACAAAATATGACCAATGTTAAAACAATCTATGGATTTAAAACGCGTGCTGTCAAAAACAAAAAAAAATAATGTTTTCATCATAACTTCAACTCAACGGTCCAAGAGCTCGTGAACTTTTTCGGGAATATTTTCAATGTTAAGAAGAAGGTTGTTACACGTATGATACCTGCTAACGACTTAATAGATTTTCCGTGTAGGCTAACTCGAAAAGTATGATTGAGTAATTTTTAGTATTCGACAGCAAATTTTTAACACGGTTTTGACAACCTGTAGGAAGTGGATATACTACCCGAAAACCATCAATGATGCTTGCTACTAAGCAATTAAATAACACACACATAAGAAAGTAAGTAAACCAAGAAAAGTTATTTGGAAATTCGTCGAGGGAAATATAAGTAATGCCAAAAGATCACATTTGATGGATACGATTAATTTTGCTTCAATGATTTCTAGGAATTAGAGTAAAAAATTAAGAACCTTCACATAAAAAAGTTCACTATTTCTCGCTTTTAAAGTTGTAGTCGGTGAAAAAATGTTTTTGATATTACTCATATTGCTTGCCGTTTATAAATCCTACAGCCATATCAGCAGGACTTAAGTCACACATAGCATTCAAACGATAAATTGCTTCAGTAGCTTCATTTAGATCAACCTCTGTTGGTAAATCTTTACGAAGTTCTTTTATTCTGTTGATTTCATCTACATATGTAAATATCAATGAGTAAAAGTTTATGCTACAATAACATTACGCTTGTCTTACCTGCACCTACTGAGCTATTTAAAAATAGCGGCCACTTTACCCAGTCTTCATGCAATCTGCGTATTAAAGCATAACTATTTAGAGGATTTGAGAGATATTCCTCGGGATTAGCTTGAGATTTAAGATTTTCGTTACGATACTCTGCGAGTGCGCTTAAGAAATAGAATTGTATGGTGCACAATTATTAATAAATCTTAAGTCTAAGCTCATTAGTAACATACCCACGTATAACTTTCAATTTATGTTCCAATTTCTCTGCGTATGTTTCCATTGGCGAAAGTAACTGATTCTCCCATTTCAGTAACTTTTCCATGCCAACAATGGAGGAGGACCAGCTTCTTTCTTCAGCTTTAGTTTCACAGTGAACATTTTTTAGCACTAAAACCGTCGCTAAGAGAATCGTTATTTGAGTCAGTATTTTTGCCATATTGGCATAAAATTTTTATTACAAAATAACTAAAGTAACCAAATTGTACCAAATCTATTTGAACTTAGACACTAGGAAAAAATAAACTGCACACTCCGAAGTCAAATCTTTTTATTATAAAGTGAACAAAAGTTAACAATAATGCTAAATAATATCGATGTAACAATAATACTCAAAAAACTGCGGCAAATTTCAAGCCTCTTCTAGATTCGTTCCGAAAATCTTCAAAGCGGTATTTCGCGGCAAAGCGTTTTTTAAAGAAAAAGTACAACAATTACAAATTCACTTTATACACACCAACTAATCACGACTTCATTGCGACCATTTTTATTTGTCAAAATTTAGAAAATATGCTATAAATGACTATTTGGGCTTTGGATGATAAAAAAGGATAGACAGAGATAGATAGATATTGTTTTTTTTTTTATTATAACGAATAATAGGTAACATGACCAGGACATGGCCGGGTCTTGGTCTTCACAAAAAAAAAAAGAATGTTTGGAAAAACCGCCCCTTTTTTGAAAGCTTATCTTGAGAGTATCTATTGGTGTACAACTTAAAAACCGGAATTTTTTAGTGAAATTTGATGCTTTATTGTAGAAAAATGTTACAATATATTTTATTCAAAGTATTGTCCATTGGAAGCTACAACATTTCCCCATCTTTCAGGCAATTTATGAATTCCATCCCAAAAAAATTGCGCCGGCTTGGTGGCCAAAAATAAATCGAGCCAATTTTCGATATCTTGAACTTAAGTGAAGCGTATTCCTGATAGGGCATTCTGCATCGATCGGAACAAATGGTAGTCTGATGGTGCAAAGTCTGGGCTATAAAGCGGGTGAGGCAAAATTTTCCATCCGTTGTTTTCCGTTGTTTTCCAGGTAATTTTTGGCTGGGGCAGCAATATGTGGCCGAGCGTTATCGTGGTGGAAAATGATTGACTCATGTCTGGTCGCATACGTTGGCCGCTCTGCCTGGATTTTCTGCTTCAATTGGATCAATTGTTGACGATAGAGTTGAGCATTAATGGTTTGGCCACCTGGCAACAGCTCATAATGGATCACACCTAGCTGGTCCTGACCAGGACGTTCTTTGTCTTCGACATCGAAATAACCACTTTTAAACCACTCACGACAGCTTGATTTAGCTGGATCATAGTCCCCATAAACTTCTACAAGAATGCGATGACTTTTGGCAGCTGTTTTCTTTGCAAAAAAATTACCCACTAGAACCCCCCGCGAATGCTGTCTTTTTCTCCAATTTTCGAAGTTATTCATCGTGAAAAATAATAATGATGCACACAAGATAAAATTGTTTTGTTGACTGATTTTGACAGCTGTCAAATGTACCTTCAAAATGACATACATATAAAGTTCGAGCTTTCACGATATTTGTTAGTACGGACATCCACCATCAAATTCCGGTTTTTAAGTTGTACACCCAATAGAAAAAATTTTTTTGGACCACTCTAAGGACTGCCAATATGGTACGTTTTTAAAGACCTTAGTTTTGTATGACCACTGATATGTAATTTTTAAACATCGGACATCACCTGCCGAAGTTATAGAAAAAAAGACTTTTGGCTGTTTTTTAGAGTGGTCCAAAAAAATTTTTTTTTTGTTTCCTAGATACTCTCAAAGTAAGCTTTCAAAGAGGGGGAAGTTTTTCTAATTATTTTTTCATCGATCTGGCCCACAATGGGAGATTGACTTTTGACAAAACAACCTACGTCGAGATAAGACAATTCTCCAGGATTTTAATCCTAAATATAAAATGTAAATACGCTTCTATTGGTATAATCACCATGTCTCTATGATTTCTTGTTCCAGAGATATGAGAGTGTTCCATAGTTCACGCAAGTGCGGTGAAGTTTTATGAACCAAAACAAAAAATAGTTTGACAGCTGACACTTTAAGATTAGTAAAAATGTATGGAAAGAGGAGATTCAACGCTGCATCAACGAAATTGAGCCACTTTATTGAAAAGTAGTTAATCAGTTTTTAGGCTCTCTTGATTTTAAATTAACTTTTTATGAACCGTATTGTCTAACAGATATTCATAGACCTCAAAAAATTTGTAAGAAAGATCCAGGTATTCCTACAATGCTCTTGGGATCTCTTCAAAAGTACGCTTCTCAGACACAAAATTCTGTGAGATAAAAGTAAATATTAAGTGTTCACTGTAAAAATTGTGTGGTTACTGTAAAACTGAACCGAATTTAATGTTTGAATATGGAATCTCTTCTGTAAAGGAAATACTATCGAACCTCTATTCTCAAAACTTGTAATAATTTATACTTTTACGGTAATTATGATTAACTTAAAATCAAATTATTTGGCCAAATCAGTATGCAATGGTTATGAAAAAAGCCCAGAACTAATTTATACCACGTCATACCACCAGGATTCTTTGGATTTAAGAAGATTGAAACCTTTTCTAACACATATAAAAAAATTGAGGTGCCTTTTTTTGCCCTTTTTCTTTGACGCGATTTTTTCTGAAGCACCCATAGGAAAATTGAACTCATATTGCTTACCAAGTGTCAATATGTGTTGCTCGCCTGAAATGGAAATTTTTTTATATTATTGTACAGCTTATACCCCGTGATAACGGAATCTAAAACCCATTTTTATGTAGATTAATTTACCGTTGCACACAACTCTATCAAAGTTAAAGTTTTGAAATTAATTTTTAAATTAGATATAAAAATTGTGCAAGTGTTATTTTTTGCCTTTTCGAATCCACCATTTTGTTTTTAAAAATCTAACATCAGATTCGTAATCAGTGACCCCAAAAACCCCCGAGTAAATTTTTTTGTTGGATTTGGTTGAATATTTATCCAATTCGTCCTCCATTTTGAATCCGCCATTTTCTTTTTTAAAAATCTAACATCAAATTCGTAATCAGCGACCTCAAAAACCCCCAGATAAAAAATTTCGTCCCGAAACTTTAATGATTTCGACTTTTGGCCATCTTTTTGGGATTTTGAACCAGTGTGCGTTACTAAGGGAGGGAGAGGGTTGTGCGTTTTGTTACGTTGCATTACGACCGGGAAGGGGGGTCAAAATACGTCGAAAACTGCGTTACGTAATATGTGAACGGCCCCTAAGTACGTCAAATAATGCCAGAGAAATGATGAAGTTTTTTGAGGGCGTGGCACCGCCCATTTTTCCAGTGAACATTATTTGTCCTGATGATTTTTACTTATGTAGTTACTAAATCTCATTTTTCTGCGTCAAAGAGTTTCGGAGATATGATTAGTAAATTTTTTGGGGGGCGTGGCATCATCCACTTTTCAGCATATTACTTAGCCTTTTTTTTGTAGTAACACAATGTAACAATTGCTTCAACAAAATCTAGTTTTTATAAAGTAGATTTTCGTTTATTTCACATTGATATCCATTTTGAAAGAAAAAATTCCGATCACGTCCCAACTTTGTATTGTGTTTATATTCACAGATTTTTATTATTTTGATGTAAAAAACAATTGTACCGAATTTCAAAAGCCTAGCTCTATTATTACTATATATGACCGCCGTTCCATACAAAACCTCCCACTGTGCGGCCTAAGAACCATCTGGCTCTACATTTTAAATTTGATGATATTCTTATTAGTTGTCAAGAGAGAGTGTGTAAAATTGTACTGCATCAAATAAGCTGAAATAGAGATAATTATCAAAATTAACAACAATTACAGAGTTGTTCGGAGAAAAATTTTGATAATTATCTCTTGGCAAGAGATAATAACTTTAAATATTGAAACAAATCAGTCAATATATAATGGTTCTCTCGAAGATCCTGAGCATAAAATTATAAGATATTTTTATATGCGTTATGATTTGTTGAAGGCAGAAGCTTTTTAGTATATGAACGTAGGCTGGAGTAGGATAAGTTAGGATGTCACCTTAACCGCCAGATTTGGACTTTCCGAAGATTGATACTGTACTTATTCCATAGTTCATAATGTGTATAATTGCCGATTCATGTAAATCGAATCCGGTCATATGGTGATCTGTTTGTTTTATGATTTTAGATTTTTCTCCATAGAACCAGTAAACATATGTTTGACGTACTTTGACTGAACACAGCAGTATTTTTTTTTCTTCAGGATCGATATCGGATCAACTCCCTTATACAAAATATCGTAAAGATTTCAAAACTTTTAATAACATCAGAATTGAATTCAAGGAGGTACGTTTAAACGTCTCGAAATAAAATAATTTATTGTTATATGAAGGATCTGAATTGCACTGCGACTTAAAAAGATCTTTTGTACAGCTTCTTTCGCAATCAGTACAGTTCCAGACTATCTATAAATCTCGCAACTGCCGTGAGATTAATATTACCTAAGTTATTAGGATCTGAAATCCCAGCACCTACGAGTAAGTACTCAATTCTGCGTCTAGCGGAGCAAGTACATAACACATGCTCCACTGTTTCCGTGTGCTCTTTAGAGGAAATTGTCGACCACCAGACCCATCTTTTTTAGATGATAATTAAGTAAGTCAGTATTTTACTGTTAGTTTTTATTTGTATTCGGCTGAGGTTTAAAAAAGCTTCTACGTTTTGGATTGATTGATTAACCTTTTCGCTTGCTGCATATCGGCAAGGCTGTTTTCTTTCCATTAAGTTATCTTCCCTATCATTGCCTCTACGACTCTCGTGCCCTGGTATCCAGATTAGATTCACATCATTTCTCCTAAATAAGACTTGAAGAAGTTCAAAACAGTGCGCCTTCGTAGACAACTTGGCGCAAAACTATGTATAAAGCGTGGATCCCCGCATGAAAAATGGAAGCCGTTTTTCCCATTGCTTTTTGGAATCTTAGAATCTTAGCTGTGAGCTCTGTTTTACTCGGCGCGGTCATTGATAACACAGGACCACAAAAAAAAAAAGTCCTGTAGTAGAAAGTTGAGGTACCATACGGTATGGTTTTTAATGTGCTAAAAACGAATCCGAAGTCAGAATTCAGCCACCACCCTCAGATTTTGAGATACCCTTGCTTAAATTTGCAGGAAGCACTGTTTTCAGGCTTATGGTGCAGTTCCAGGAAACGATGTAGTTCCATATTTTCAATAGAATCAAATGGCCATAATCTTCCTTATAAAACTATATATTCTAATTTTTTCGATTGGACTTTTACTTCCCGAGATATCACCGTTTGAAGTAAACGTATCTCAACCCCCATACAAAGCACTACATTAGATTTGTAGCGTAAAATCCATTCAACATATAAAAATGATAACTTTTTACTTCAAAGTAAGATAACTCTGAAAGTAAGAGTCCAATCGGAAAAGTTTGAGGGCAGAGTTTTATAAGGAAAATTGTGGCTACTCGATGTAATTGAAAAAATGGAGCTACCACATTAACTGGAACAGCACCATAAGCCTGAAAACAGCGCTTTCTGCAACTTTAAGCAGGGATATCTCAAAATCTGAGGGTGATGGCTGAATTCTGACCTCAGATTCGTTTTTAACACATTGAAAACCATACCGTATGGTACCTCAACTTTCTACTACAGGACTTTTTTTTGTTTGTGGTCCTGTGTAATCACATTGCATTTTCTAGAGAAAACAAAGTTTTGCTCATCTTATTGGAGTCTGCAAGACATGGTGTATCCCAGAATACATACAGAATTTTAATATATTTTGTTAGATTGTCTGCTTTAAGTTCGTGTAAATAAGGTAGTCTTAGGGCCGCATATGCTGCTTCTTTCTTTACCATAAGCATTAATGTTCAAAAACTTTTTTATTTTTTAAGAATTTGGCTAACATCAGTTTCTTAAAAATTTTTATGATAATGAATTATGATAAATGTATTTATAGCTGTATTTCTTTCCTCTAAAGCCACATGTTTATTAGTAGCAACGTTTCCGGAACATCTTTATCCATAGCAACGCCTTCGAAACATTTGACTGTACTGTCTTATCCACTGGGTGAAAACTGAAAATATGTATATAGGTATATTAGAGTAATGCAAATAAAGTGGAAAAGTTTCCCTGCTCTTATAAAATAAAGACTAAGGTATTGTGAAATTCAAAATATTCAGGAAGTAAAAATATGTCTCTGGTCCCTGGCATATGACAACAGAAATTAAAGACGTATACCAATTTTCAATAAAATTTCTGTTATATTTTACATTGCAATTCACTATAAAAAATTAAATTTCTGACTTTAAATCAAGAACCAGAAAAATGTATAAAAGCAAAAAATCCTATTCCTATTTAATACCATTTCTGAAAAAAATATTCGAATTATAATAATTACAATGTACAACAATGTTAGGTATTTTCCAAAATAATAAGGTTCTGACAATGGATAAAACTTGTTGTCGCAATATACTTAATAGTAAAATCTCTGAAAGAACATTTTTCAAAACACATTAACCCATTAAATCTAGCTTTAGTGGGTATGTTTGACCTATTCTTTCAAAAAATGGCTTAAGATGTTCAACAAAAATATTATACGAAAAATTTCACTACAGGTCACCCAGCCTTCCATAACGATATATACATAATTTTTAAACATCGAACGTCATCTGTTCAATTTATAGAAAATAGGCGATATTGGCTGTATTTAGAGTGGTGCAAGAAAAAAAGTTTTGTTGTTTCCTAGATAATCTTAAGTTTAGCTTTCAAATAGATGGCGGTTGTTCCAATTATATTTTCATCGACTCACGTATTATTTTAGGAATAAATCATCTTTTATAGGCACACATACATACTCGTACATATATTCGCTTTTTTGAAATTATTGGAAAACCAAAGGCTTAAGAGAAGATTATCTTAGAAGAAGATCTCATAACGAAGTGTGCCAACGTGGTTTTGTTCAAAATCTCCCAAAAAAATGGCTCGCCCGGTGCCATAACATAAACAAAAAACCTTTGAAAGTTTTAGAAAATGGGTGTGGTTAGGTTTTTTTTTAGTCCTGGTTCCAGTATAAAGGTGTTAGTATAATATTTTTCTTTTGTAACTTTACCCAATGTGCACAAAAACGGATGAGGATCCGTTTCGAATCCATTACGAGTTCATAAAGGTATAAAAAACGTAATCCGCGGTAACGGATCCATTTCGAACCCGTAACGTACATCAAAAACGAATTCAAAACGCTTTGTTTAGATAAAAAAAAAACATTTTGAAGCGCTTATTAGCGAATAAAAAAAATTAAATGCCGCAGTGCGGGCCCGTTTCGAATCCGAAACTTATGTAAAAACGAATTTAAAACGGATTTGCTTTTAAATATGTTAATGCTGTATATTTACAGAAAAAAAACCGTTTTGATGCGCCTATTAGCAATTAAAAAATAATAAAAAGAAAAAAAAGGAAGAAAAATAAAGGGTAAAAATCCACCTCTGGTAGGATTCGAACCTGGGCAAATCCGTTTCGATTCCGTAAATACTTCAAATACGAACTCAAAACGGATTTGCTTTATTTAATTTTTATGATAAAAAAAATATTTTTGATTTGTTTTTTTTTTTTTTTTCTTTTTATTTTATTGCGTATGATTTTTTGTAAACTTTTCAAACTCTGTTTGAAAGAATGTTTTTGATTCCAAATTTGAGTATATAACATTTTTTATCAAAAGAAGGGAAAAAAAACAACACAGAATACTTATAAAAAAACAACAGAAATTTGTTTAATATACAAACTTTAAATCTCAACATCAAATAAGTCTACATCAGATAAGTCAGCATCATATCGGTCAATAGCCTAGTTGTCTAACGTCTCGTGTATGAAAGAGTAATACCCCGGGAGCCTGAGTTCGACTCCCGGCCGGGCTAGACATTTTTTTTTTTTGTTATTTTGTTTGTTTTTGATTAAAAATAAGCGCTTCACCCTGTTTTCTTTTTTTTTTATAAGCATCATTAACATTATTAAAAGCGAATCCGTTTTGAATTCGTTTTTGATTAACGTTACAGGTTCGAAACGGATCCATAAAAGAAGAAAAAACGATTCGTTTTTTTTTTAGGAATCCTTCCCGCAAACGGATCAGTAACGGATACGTAACGGATTCCGTAACGGATAAAAAGAACGAAAATATGAACCCGTTACGGATCCGAAACGAGTCCTTTTGGCACACTGGGTATAGTTTGTTATAAAAAACGAATGGTTAATGATTTTTTCGAGATTTTTTTAATGGCGTACAAAAGCTTAGCCTGGAGGGTGTGGCACCAAACTGTTTTCTCATTGTAAGGGAGTGAAATGCAGTCAAAATTAAAAGTTTGAAAATTTTAATGTATATTTCGATTATATTAACATTTTTAAATCTTTTCACTGGCCGTAGTAAGTTTTTGGCATACACCCTACAACCAGGGTATGTTCACTTTGTCCTTTCGTTTATAATGCAGAGAAGAAGGCTTGGCGGATATAGAAAAGTATATATATATTTTCTTGATCAGCGTCACCTCCTGAGTCAGTATAGCCATGTCCGTCTGTCTGGCTGGCTGTGCGTGGAAATACATGTTTTGGGAAAACTAAGCAAGATAATTCAAAGAAATTTGATGAACTTCCTCCGTCGTCAAATTTACCTCGTGGGATTGAAAATAAGCGAAATCGGTCAACGGACACGCCTACCGCTCATACTAAAAATATATTCAAAAAGCAACTTTAAGAGTATTCTTCACGACAATGCAACCGAAATACACATAAAAAAGTACTACGAATTATAAGCGCAAGCTCTGAAAAAAAAAACTGGGCAAATTCGTATAAGAGGGCGTGGCACCTTCCATATAAGCAAAAGTTTCAAAACACAGTACTGAAAACGTTTTTTGAGATAAAGCAACCAAATTTCAATTAGACTCTAAAAACTATAATTGCAAGCTCTGAGCACAAACTGGGTGAACTCGGAAAAGAGGGCGTGGCACCTCTCATGTAAGCAAAATTTTCAAAATACTGCAGTGTAGAGTATATAAGGTTTGGCCCTTATAGTTCTTATAAAAATTATTAAGCCAGTGAATTGACTTTTAATATTGAATGCTTAAGTGAATTTGTAAGTATCATTGCTAAACTTGATTAAATACTAATAACCCTGTAAAATCGATATTATTCTTAAAGAAACTTATTTTTGAGTAACTGATTGGTTCATGCAATTAAAAGTTCGAAAACACAATAATGCTCCATATGATGAAGATTTCTCACATTGCATTTTTCACACTTTTTGAACGCATTATTCATAAGTCTTAAATATTTCTTGTCTTAGTTTGAACCCCTGGGAGAAGGAGTCAAACTGACTCATAAAAACAGTATACAATGCGTTAATATGTTTGGAAAAAATGTTCCTTATGGGATTTTGCTATGACCTTGGAATAACAAGTTTTATCCAAAAGGGGAAAGGGGAAAGTTTTTTATCTCGCTTTGATACGGTTGTTGTACAGTGTTATTAATAAATATCAAATACGGAATGCAATGACTGGGCGACTTCATAACAAATATTCATATTCCATATACCACTTACCCCATTTTGAGCCAACAATGACAGGACATGACGTATGTAATGTTCTCGGATCAGCTTCACCTCGATTATTTAAGTTATACCAAACCAAAGCAGTACCTTTTTTAGGATACACACTAAGGTTCAACTCTGGAAAGGCTGTTGCACCTCCTTGTTCGACATCACTTATCTTATAAATAAGGGATAACATAATATTTATTTATATTACTTAACATTTATACAAAATTTTATGAAATATACATAGGTAGAGTAGAACGGGGTAATGTCGTGCAGGGGGTAATGTCGTGCACTGGCTGTTTTAGCCCAAGGAATTGAATGATTTACCAACTGTTCGTAAGGTAGGGACCTGCTGACCTACTGAGCTTATGCATATAATACTAGCAATTTTCACCAGTTCGTCTCTACAGAGTAACCTTTTTTTCAAAAAGTACGCTTTCGGGACGATAAAAGTGTTTTTTCATCGGGTAAAAAAAATAATTTTCATTGCGGGAAAATATACCAGGTAAGTGTTTTCTGAAACGAAATATCCTGCCAAAGAAAAGAAGTATTTGATTTCCAAAAAAATTTTGGGCTTCACCGAGTTATCGAAGTTGACCTTTAAAACGACCATTGGGGTAATGTCGTGCACATTCACTTACACAAACACAATTTCTCGCTACACAAATGTTGTTACATACGGATGTAACCAATGAAAGTATCTTTCGATCGGATGCTTACTCGTTGCATTCGCTTGAGACGTACGGCTTTACGAGCATGTCAAAGTTGAGTGCACGAGATCGCCCCGTTCTACTCTACACAACATATTATGTACTTCACACTTGTATAATAATGAATAAATCCATGATAATGCTAAATCTCCTCTAATAGAACCACTACCTATCATTTTTCACACATTTTGGTACCTTTACTATACTCAGAAAACAATGCACGACACTACCCCACAAATTTTGAGGGGGGTAATGTCGTGCACATTTTTTTTTTCTTCACTTACACAAACACAATTTCTCGCTACACAAATGTTGTAACACATGGATGTAACCAACGAAATTATCTTTCGATCGGATGCTTACTCGTCGCATTCGCTTGAGATGTACGGCTTTACGAGCATGTCAAAGTTGAGTGCACGACATTACCCCGTTAAATTTACGATCTTTAATGTATTTTTTAAAAATATGTGATTAATTTGACGTTGCAATAAGATTGAAAAGGTGATCTGAAGAAAGTGTAATGTCATTGCGTTTTTCATGATTAAAGCTCAATTTAAATGCAGTTTGAAGAAATCTCCAGGGAATTAGAATGAGAGCAACAGGAATTATAAGGAAAAAAGCTAATTATGGTAAAAGGAAAAGTCTATTTTTATGTGTTTAGAGATAATTTCGGGAGGCTAAAGAAAATTAGAAAGTAATATCTGCACTCACATAAAATAAGACTGTAGCGATACGATCTCCTTCCAACGGTTGGTATGCGTAAGTCTGTAATAAAACTATTTTTTATGTTGTTTTTATATTTACTTTTTTGTATTTTTTAGACCTACCGATGATATATTGAAAAAATCATAATGCGTTAGATAATGTCCAACCATTCCATAGTTCACCATTTGTATGGGTTCCGAGTCCCATAAATCGAATCCAGTCATATCGGTGATCCTTTGCCCTATTCGATTTATGATAGGAGATGTTCTATTCATGAACCTATAATTGTGTGACGTCCTTGAACTGTCCACAAAACGTTCATTTATTTCAGGATCGAATGTAAAGGAACGCTCTAATTTGGAATCTGCCATTATTTTAATTGTGCTGATTTCGGCATCACTGACAACATCATGGTAAAGCACTACATATGGATCTAAATTTAATATTTCCATTTTAAATGGTGCTAATTGAAGAAATGCCGTTGTTGTTTTATTGTAAAGGCAGTGTAGTCTGTTTGGATAAGTAAATTGACGGCAATGTTCTTTATAAACAGCTGCCCAGTCTTCCTATAGTATACAAGTGATGAGCAATGCTTATTTAGCATCCAAATCATAGTACTTACTTATACATAATTATTTAACATACCTCACTTCTTGGCAATTGCTCTCTTGTTTTATCTACAATTTCACTTGAAGTTCTGATCTTAAATTCGATGTGAGATTTCATTTGACGAAATTTAGCCCCATGTGGACTGAGACGAAGTGCGTTGTTTACAGTATCCAAAGCATCATTGAAGCGATCTAATTAGAGAGAACTAATATGTTTAATCAAATCATACAATTTTGAAGTTTTTCCATGGAAAATCCATTCTTATCTATTTGTCTGAACTGAGAAACTTTGTCCGGAAAGTTAAAATATTTTTTTTTTTTTTTTTTAAAGAATGGTTGTATTTAATCTTACACTTAAAGCTTAAAAGTCTAATGACTAAAATCTATCAATATGTAATTTTCATGCAAATTAATAAATGTTTTGTCACGCTTCGGAGATATCGCTGAATTTTTTGCTAAGCAAGTGCGTGACTAAAACACTGCGCTGTTAATGAATTGAAACTTTAAAATTGAAATCTCAATTTACTATACAATTCTTCTCCATTAGTGTTTAAAAGTCAAAAGATCAACAGTGAATGCAATTAAATATACAATACACATATAAAATAAAACTACTAAGGGTGTTACCTTTGGCCTGGCCATACATTAAATACCCTACACTGCAGTATTTTGAAAATTTTGCTTGTACGGGTAGTGCCACGTTCTCTTGTCCGAATTTACATGGCTTTTGCTCAGCTCTTGCACTTACTATTCTCAGTGTCTGAGTGAAATTTGGTTGGATTACCTCAAGAAATGTATTCTGTATAGCGTTTTGAAGCATTTGCTTATATGGCAGGTGCCACATCCTCTTGTCCGAGGTCGCCTAGTTTTTGCTCAGGGCTTGGCTTTACTGTTTTTACTGCCAAAGTGAAATTATGTTGGATTATTTAAAAAAATGTTTTCAGTATAGCACTTTGAAGCTTTTGCTTATATGGAAAGTGCCACGTTCTCTTGTCCGATTTGGTCTAGTTTTTGCTCAGAGCTTGCGCTTACCATCTTTAGTACAAACGATAGGACAAAGTGAATATACTTTGGGTGTAGGGTATAAAAATCATAGTACCTACTTTTTCATAACTGTACTCTTTTTCAAGATATTTCTGTTGGGAACTAACAAACTGATGTATTTCAAATATCCATATGCAAAAAAATAATGAGTTTTACTTACTCTGTTTTATCAGCACCACGGCGTGCAATTCCAAAATTTTCATTTTATCAAATCCAAGAACATCATAAATGTCACTATCTTTATATAGTTTTAATGATACATTCAACCATTTATCTGAGAGATCGTACATTTCTGCATTGAACATAAAATAACCGATGTTCGAGCAATCTATGGATCTTAAACGCGTGCTGTCAAAGAAACAAATAACAAAAATCTTTTCATCATATACTAAATCTAATGGTCCAAGAGCTTGTGAACTTTTTTGATGGAAGCTAAAAACTGATTAAGATTTCAAAGGTCTGTCAGTATCTAGTTAGCGATTAAATTTTTTTTTTTTTGTTAAATTGCTCGAAGAATATGCCTTCAACGGAAAGGTATAATAAATCTAAAAATTTTAACCACCATGTTCTAGCCACTAGTCCTCTTTCTATTATCTTATCTCAGCTTTTAACATCAACTACTTCTTTCATAAATTCCAAAAGATTGCATTAGGTTCTATGTTCCTTAGAAGTTACAGAAAATAAAGAAAAATCTCAGGAGAAAAAAATTCACAATCACTCATAGACTATGAAGAAATTCTTTTCATATTACTCATATTGCTTGCCGTTTATAAGACCCACAGCCAAATCAGCGGGACTTAATTCATATATAGCATTCAAACGATAAATTGCATCAGAAGCTTCATACAGATCAGAGGCGGTTGGTAAATCCACACGAAGTTCTTTAATTCTCTTGACTTCATCTAAATGTTATTGTGTCATAAGTGGGTGTTACAAATTATAGAGTTATTCTTGTACCTTACCTGTACCTACTGCGCCATTCAAAAACATCTCCCAGTTTACCCAGTCTTCATGCAATCTGCGTATTAAAGCATAACTGTTTATAGGATTTGATAGATATTCCTCAGGATTAGCTTGAGATTTCAGATTTTCAGCCTTCATCTCTGCGAGAGCACTTAAGTAAAAGAATTGTCATAGAATTTATTAAAAAAAGTTTCAGTTTCTCTTATTTTATTGCAATACATACCCACGTATAACTTTCAATTTATGTTCCAATTTCTGCGCATAACTTTCCATTGCCGACAATAACTGATGTTCCATTTGCAGTAACCCTTCCATGCCGACAATTGAAGTGGACCAGCTTTTTTCGTCATTATCAGTTTCACAGTTAATATTCTTTAGAACTAATGACGTCGTCGCTAAGAGAATTGCAACTCGAGTCAGTATTTTTGTCAGACTGTCATGCATTTTTGATTGTATACTAACTAAAACAATTGTTTTACTTAAAATATATAACATTTTACACAATAGGAAAAAATAAACTGGAAAATATTCAATTATATTTGATTCATAATGCACGTTAGATTGCCCATGTATGCAAAGTTGTTTGCTATCCGTTTACTTTTGTATAATACAGAACAAGAAAATAATATTTAAAAAAAAGTTTGGGATCTGTAGTGCAAAAAATGCACCCATCATAAAAGATCACTTATTTTGAAGACGAAGAATAAATGATGCATTCAATAGGAAATAGTTTCGTGCCTCCAACTAAGTAACAATTAAAAAAAATAAAAAATAATGCTTGTTTTTTCCCAAATTTGAGAATTTCTTCATAACCTACAAAAACATTTTTTAAATAACTTTTTTGTAATAAATCTACATTTAATTTCGTACAACATAGATTTTTTCTGAAAAAAATATTTACTCCATTGAAAAACAAAACACCAATTAATTTTATTTGCGGAACGAAAACTTCTAAGAAGAGAATGTTTGTGTAGTAATTATCCAGAAAAGATGATTTCAAGTCATCAGCGAAAAAATCAATAGCTTTGGAGTTATGGACAGTTAAAGCGATTTGTCCTTTTGAAGCCTATTTTTAATCGAAAACTGGCTAGTTTTTTTTTTTTTTTTGGACCACAGGTTCTATATTTTTTTTTATGTAGTATTTTTTTATTTTAATGCCAACAATTATTAAATTTACAACTTTGCTTATTTCATGGGCAGTCTAATGCACTCTCACTTTCACTTTTATGGTTCCCAATGTGCACAAAAACGGATTAAGGATCCGTTTCGAACCCGTAACGTTCATCAAAAACAAATTCAAAACGGATTTGCTTTTAATAATGCTAATGCTGTCGAAGAGATATACTATCAAGAGATGCAAAGAAGCATTGGAGCAATTTTTTGAGGTTTGTATTAGAAGTTAAACGGCAGCGTAATTCAACCAAAAAATCTTTTTATATCTCTTCGTTTCCTGATGAGAAGAGATGTATACAGATTTTTTGGTAAAATTACGCTGCCGTTTAACTTCTAAATTCGTCAAAGCTACCGTCTGTGAACAATACAAACCTCAAAAAATTGCTCCAGTGCTTCTTTGCGTCTCTTGATAATATATCTCTTTGATGCCGTGTTAAAAAAAAAAATTTTTTCAGCGCTTGTTTGCGATTAAAAAAAAAAAAAAATAATAAAAAAAAAAATATAACGATCCGCCTATGGTAGGATTCAAACCCGGAAATCCATAATGAAGGACCCGTTTCGAATCAGAAACGAACGTAAAAACGAATTCAAAACGGATTCGTTTTTAAAAATGTTAATGCTGTTGATTAACAAAAAAAAAAAAAACGTTTTAATGCGCTTAGTAACAATTTAAAAAAATAATAAAAAAATGAAGAAAAAAAAAGGATAAAAATCCACCTGTTGTAAGATTTGAACCTGGGTAAATCCGTTTCGAGCCCGTAAATACTTCGAATACGAACTCGAAACGGATTTGATTTAATTAATGTTAATGATGATAAAAAATTTTTTTTTTTTATCTTTTTATTTTAATGCGTATGATTTTTTGTTAACTTTTCAAACTCTGTTTGAAGAGACGTTTTTGATTCCAAATTTGAGTAATATTTTTTATCCATAGAAAGGAAGAGAAAGAACACAGAATACTTATAAAAAAAACAACATAAATTTATTTAGTATACAAACTTTATATCTCAACATCAGATATAAATAGGTTAATAGCCTAATTGTCTAATGTGTGATGTTTGTATATTACCCGGCTGGGAGTATTTTTTTTTAAATTATTTTATTTTTTCTATTTAAAAATAAGCGCTTCAACATTTTTTTTTTCCAAGCAGTATTAAAATTATAAAAGCAAATCCATTTTGAACTCATAAGCGGATCAGTAAAGGATCCGTAACAGATTCCGTAACGGATAAAAATACGAGAATGTAAACACGTTACGGATTCGTAACGGTTCCGTTTGGCACACTGGGTTTTCACATTTCGAATTTGCTTGATCATTTTTTCCAGCTAAGTAGTTTGAGTAAGTGAGTTGACACCTATGCGGAACAAGAAGTTATATTATTTTAATAGTGAAAATTTAACAAAATTTACCATTTTGTACAAAAAATGTGTACATTTTACAATCTTTATAATAATTACATATAACTTTTTAAAAATTATTAGCCATGTTTTTTTTTTTGACGCGTATATACAATTGTGGTAATTTTCAAATTGCGATAACTTATGAACGGTGAGTCGTACGATAAAAAGTCCAAAGGTATTTTTCAGGCAGAACCACATGCTCTACAAATAATTTTAATCTTTTGTAAAAAAAAAAAAAATAATTATTTAGAAGTTATTTAAAAAAAAAGTGATTTTTTGCCGTTTATCGGCGCTTAACCAGTTTTTATAGAATAACTCCTAAAAGATAAATTTTTTTCAATATAAAATGAAAAGTTTTTGTAGAGAACGTGATTCTCCATAAAAAAGTTCTTTAGAGTTTTTATTGTGCGACTCACTGTTCATGCGTTATCGCAATTTAAAAATATCCACAATTTTATATACGCGTCAAAAGAAAATGGCTATTATTACAGCATCATAAATATTAAACTTTTCGAGTATTTTAATTAAAGAATTTTTAAACATGGTACATCTTTTTCGTTCTTGGTTAAACCCTACTTTATAAGAATATATATGGACGCAATATCCGATAGAAAATTTTTTAACCTTTTAGTGAACATCAGTACAATAGTACAAAGTGAGATGTTACGCTATAACGAATCACAAAGTCCATGAATAATATAATCATTTTCATAATGCTCGGCGCAGAGTATACCTACATGCTTGACTGTTTTGATCGTGGCCGTCTATATAACAATGAAATTTTTTAATAGCTATTTCGGGATAAGTCCATCTGCATATGTAAGTCTTGGATGCATTGGTTTTTATATCGGTCTTTTGCGATTCAAGGCAAGCTTTTTCATATCTGGTCGATATCCTCTAATTTTGTATTTACTCGACAAGAAATTAGTTCAGGAATTCTGGATTAGGATCAGATCTGGATCAGATGTTTCTTTATACGGCCATCTGATCAGTTCCTCATCAGGATCTGATACGAAAAATCTTAATACTGTCGCAGTGTGTTGTTTAAATTAGTGGCGCATCAAATTTGCAGAATTAAATCGTAGTAAGGAATTTAATTCATCTGATCCAGTCCTTTTGTAATACATATTCCATATCCAAACGACCACAGAAAGTTTTTGTCGTTTTCCCAATAAATTTTGGAAAACTTTCGGTAAACAGGTTTCAGTATACCACTTAGAAGTAACGTCTGACCTTTTTCCAAAGGAATAGCAGCTCCAATTTTCCCTCTGGTGAAGTAAACTGACATCATTTCTTTTGTTGTTGACTTGTTGTTTTGCTTAAACAGGTGGATTTGCACCTTGTGGGCTCCATACCATACTTGCAAAACCGTGCTTCATCACCTGTTACAATTTTTTTGAAAATGTTAGACTCTCCGTTTTTGAATTTTTCAAGAAAATACTTAGCAAAATGCATACACGCCTCTTTTTGAGCATCACTTGCAGATTTCTTCGTGCAAGATCATTTTTAATTTTTGCGATACAGCCATGGCATTCAAGCCCAGTTCTTCAGCAATGATTTCCTGGGTCAATCTTGGATCTTCGTCAGTTTTAAACTTCAAAAGCGCTATACTTGCATAATCAGTTGGGCGGCCTTCTTGAGGTTTGTCCTTGACAGAAAAATGATTTGTCTGGAATCTGCGGAACCACATTGAAATAGTCAGGAGGGATGGCGCATTAACTTCAAATGCTATTTGGCATTCACTAAATATTTCCACAGGCTTGGGCTTATTTCGAAATCCAAAAAGAATAGTAAACCGAATCTCTTGCTGCGTTGGCACTGAAATATCTGCTGACATTGTTTCACGAATTTTACGTTTTCTTTTCTCCATTTTAACCGATCTTTCTGAAATTAAAATGATATATCGTAAGACTATAACAATTTACGCAATTTTTTTGATTTACTAAAAATTTATGACATAACATCTGCTAAGCGAACTTTTGTTAGGACCTCCGTAAAATCGAACATAGTAATCAATGCCACAAAATGTTTCAGGAAAGCGTTTTGTGGCCTAACGAAATTAAAATTAATTTATATGGATATGATCCGATCCCCAATAATAAATATATTTCTTTTCTGATAAGGACCTGAAATATCTTGATCCGTTCCTGAAAAGTTAATGGGATTGGATCCGTTTCATATGAGGTGTGACGTTTATTCGTCATTGTCGGATCAAAACTTTTTTCTAGTCGGGTAACTTCCAACACATATTATTTTCGGACTCATAAAGAGTCTTCTACATTTTGTCCGAATAATTCTCAGTATCTGTATAAAGTTATGTTGCATTGCCTTAAATATTTATTGTTAAGATTTTATTTACGAACCGTACATTTTCTTAGAGGGTCTTAATTTGAATTTTGCACATTTTATCATGCTTTAAATTAATAATTTTACTTGATGAAAATTGCGATTTTCCACTTTTTGTTATTGTATTTGAATAAAAACTTGACTTATGAAAGCAGTTCAGAATATTTTGTGAGAGAGAGAGAGAAAAAAACAGCTGTTCAATTCCGTTTGACAAGGTACAAGCGATTTTCACGAAATTCGGCTACGGAAAAATTTAAATTTTGTTGATAGTATTGTTTATTTTCTAAAAATTTTTGATTTGAATGGTACAATACATTTAAAAAAATTTAACTAAACTCGATCTAAGCGTTAAAAAATATTGACAAATAAACAAATTGACAAATCGAATGGATTAAACTCTCTTGGGTCTTAGACCTCCCGTCGTATTTGGCAGCATGGCATTCTTAACTTTTCTCAACACTAATGTACTAAATACTGCGGATCATAGGTAGTTCAAAGATACACGTAAAAAAAAGACATAAAACGAACTGGACAAAAATATAAGTATTTTTCGTGGCTATTCAAAGAAAGTCAGAGTTCAGCGAAACAATTAAAAATTTTTTAGTGTGACTAATTTTGGAATCGTATGCAATAATGTTACTTTGTAATGTATTTTGTTTGATTCAAATATCTCTTGTACTTTTCTTGGTTTTGATCATAATCTGATTCGATACGTGACATTATGAACGTGACATTTTTCTATTAAGAATCAATAGTGTAATGATTTGTAAATTTATGTATTTTAAGTTTATTTAAGTAGTATGGTATGGTATTTTTGGCCCTATGCTCCTCCTAGGAGTTAAAAGAGAAAACATACATGGTAGACTTGAGCCAAATTCAGTTTTGTGAGCAAAAAAATCTTGTACGCTGTTCTAGTGGCAATTGTGAAATTTGCTTATCTGACAACTGCAACACTTTTATTACTTTTTTACGCATTATTCTTAAGTTTAAGAACGTAGAATACTTTTGTAGAACACTTTAACCCATTATAACGAAGTCTTTTTGAAAAAATTTTTAGAATACTGTAATGAAAGCGTGCTACAGTGGAAGCTCAGAGCAAAAGCTATGTGAATTTGGTAAAGAACACGCAGCACCATTAATACAAGCAGCAGTAACTCAAAACAATGTTTAACCCTTTCTTGCTCATGCTTCATTACGCGGCCCACTCTGCCATTTCGAGAATGGAACTAAAGATGCCACAAAAAAATGTTTTCCAACAGGCATAAAGCGAGGAATTTTTAATTCTTTAACAAAATGTTTGCAAAAATCAGATAAGACCAACAATGTCATTAGTCAAAAACGTTGAAAAAAGGACTTTGCAACAATTGGGTGTATGTAATATTCACACGAGTATAGCCGGCTTGCTGTGCTAAAATCCTACAAAATGGGTGTATTGTAGTGCTGCGACATCGACCGGAAAACATCGATTTTTTGAACATCGATGTTTTCTGAATTAAACATCGATGTCTAGAAAACATCGCCAAAAAAAGATCGATTTTTGGCAACATCGATTACTTTTTTAATAAGTTGAAAACTCTGACAAAACGAATCAAATTTCTCTCAAATTTTGTTTAGAACATGGAACAGTAAAATTAAATACATAAATAAATGGAAAATATTGCATATTTTTGTATTAATTTAAATAAATATTTCACTTTAATTTTAAATTATAGAAGCCATAACTTTTTGAATATCCGTACAAATATGTAGCTAAAAAAAGTCATTATTTTAACGAAACTTTAAGTATACTTATGTGACCTGGTCTATGAAAAGAGGGGCTTACGTGCGAAAATAAGTTTTCGAGAAAACAGCTGGTAAACAACTATCAAAGGTCAATTCTATGCGAATCGGCAAAAAATTCTAAAATTTTTTTTTGACACCTAAGCACCCTTTGCATAGACCAGGTCACTTATATACTTTTTATAATTTTTTCCTTATTGAAAACTTTTCAATTTTTTTACTTGCATGTGTTTAACAACATTTTAAAAATTTTCAATTTGAGAATTTTATGGTTAAAAAATATTAAAGTTTTGGGGACTCGCGCATTTAAGAAATCTAAAATCGTATCAGTTTCTAGTTGTGCTGAGATAATATAAAATTAACTTTTGCATTTAATGCAACACAAGTAATATAGTACATAAATCGCCGGTGCTTACGAAGACTATCTCTTCTTTAAATGCGGACAAGAAAATCTTTTTTTTGAAATTGCGGCGAAAAAAATCTTTTTTGTAATATGCGGACAAGAAAATCACTTTTTATAAAATGCGGAGAAGAAAATAACTTATTAAAAAATGCGGAGAAGAAAATAACTTATTACAAAATGCGGAGAAGAAAAAAACTTATTACAAAATGCGGCGAAGAAAATCACTTTTTACAAAATGCGGCGAAGAAAATCTCTTTTTTAAAAATGAAGCGTAAAAAATCAAATTTTTTCGAAAAAAGGAATAGGAAAAATTTCTCTGAAAAAATAAAATAAATAAAGAGATTTTCTTCGCCGCATTTTGCAAAAAGTGATTTTCTTCGAAGCATTTTACAAAAAGTGTTTTTCTTCGCCGCATTTTATAAAAAGTGATTTTCTTGTCCGCATATAACAAAAAAGATTTTTTTCGCCGCAAATTCAAAAAAAAGATTTTCTTCGCCGCAACTTTCGGTTGGAAAATTTTCTTCGTAAGCACCGGCGAAATATGCTACTTGCACATAATTCCTACTTTATGAAATACAACCATCTTCAGATAATGAAAATACTGATTTATTGACGTACTTTGCAGTATAATTTTAAATAGATAAGTTCCCTCTTAGTATACATAGATAAATGTATAAATATAAATAAGCTGATTTATTAACATAGTTTTCAATATTGTAGGGTTAATACTAGAACTGGACATCTACATATTTGATATTTTGATTTAAGCACACATGAAAGAAAAATTTTGAAGTGTACTTGATAAAAAAAAAAGCAGAAAATTTCAGAATCCAATATAAAAACGAAATCCAAAGGACTTAAAACAGTTTTTTCTCAAAACATGAAATATAAGCATGTCTTGTTGTAGTACTAACACTACGATATCATCTTAAACATATAGTAACGATTTGTGAACAATGAGATTTCAATTATCATATTTTAGTTTCGAAAGCTTTTTGATGAAAACAGTAAATCTTACGATATAAACTATAAAGAACTTTTTTGTTGAAAATTTATGCTCTACAAACAGACTTGGGGTTTTGCAATAAAATTTATTTTTCACAAATTTCAGTGCAAGTGAAAAAATTTTCCATTTTAAAACTTTCTAATATCAAAAAATGCATTTAGTGATAGTGGACAGTTTTTCAATATTACTAAATTAAGTTATCAATTTTCAATAAAAATTCGACTAAATTTATTGATAGTGAAATTTCTTTCACTATCAAAAAATTGATTTGCTCGTAATGAAAAATTTACCATTATCACTAAATCTATTAAAAGTAATAATTTCCATTTAAGTTTCATTGAATTCAATAAAACAAATTTTCCATTTTAATAGATTAAATTTTTCATTACCAGCAAATTAATTTTTTGATAGTGAAAAAAATGTCACTATCAATATATGCATATTTTGAAAGCGTAAAATTTTTCATTACCATTAAAAGAATTTTTTGATAATGGAAAAATTTACACTAGCGATGAATTTATTTGAGGAGCATAGAAAATATTCTTATACTTTTAGGCAATTTTATCAAAAAGCCTTTGAAACAATAAGTAATGGAAATCACACCGAGTCCGAAACAGTCCTGGTTATTGCAAGTTCCAAAACTTATTGTTAACAGTTTGCAGGAAGAGCACAAATAGCCAAATTATTTGGGATTTCTTTGGGTTTGGTAAAAAAATTCCAAACGTTACTTCTATGCGCCATTTTGTAAAAGTTAAGACAAATTAATTTAATTGTTGTTTACTTATGGTTTTATATTGTGTCTGCTGCACTTTTTCTTTTTAAGTTTTTTTTTTTGTAAATCAAATTAAACACGTATTTTTTTTACGGCCAACAGCAAAAGAATTTCAACCGAAACGACGCCTACAATGTTGTGACAAAATTAGTTGTGGGGCTGTTTACACACACTCAACAATCTTAGTAAGTAGTACATGTTCCAATTTTGAATGCGAATTGTCAAAGAAAAATTTGTGCAAACAAAATTTGTGAAAACAAAGTTTGTGCAAACGAAAATTGAGAAAACAGAATTTGTGAAAACATCGAATAAAAACATCGAGGCAAAAAATCGATTTTGCAAAAAAATCGAACTTAAAACATCGATGTTAAAAACAGTCGATGTTCTTGCAAAACATCGATGTTTCATCAACATCGATGTCGATGTCGCAGCACTAGTGTATTGCATCAATGTTAAGCCAACGTTGTTATTCTGCTGCTGAAGTTTTTTGTCGGATGAATTATAGCCGTGGTGTTTTATACAATTAAAAAATAATTAATATGAGTGTGTGAGTTCACAAATAAAACGAATTGTTGCCACCTCTCCTCCCTGCCTTGTCATTTCCTTTCGTTCATTCGTTCCAATGCAACGCTACAGCGCTACAGGATAAACACAATGCGTATAGCGAAATTGTATGTAGCAGTAAATGTACTTGTGTGTGTGTGCATGTATGTGTGCTGGAAGGGATATTGTATACAACGTAATCCTTAATTTCGCATACACATAATATTTCCAACTTTTTTTTTACTACTCGGTTTGTCCTTTTTGTTTTTACTCATGAATCAAAAAGAGGAATTGAGAAGGCGCCGGCGCAGGACGAAGCCTTAAAATCCATGTTTTGAAAATACAAAAAGCAAAAAAAAAAAAAAAACCCAAAAACAAAAAGTAGGAGCAGCTGTCAAAAATTCACAATGGCCATGCAACTCTGGGGAAGTTAACACAACGCTTGGTGAAATCTGACCAAAATACGAGACGAATGCGAACGTAAAACGTAGTGAATTGTTCCGTTTTAAAGCTTCCTTTACTCTCGAGAGAAGAGAAACACAAAAAGGTAGTGTGCAGCGCTATGTAGTAGTATTGGAAATTTACGAAATAACGGGAAAATAATCATGCCACGGATATGGATTTGACCTAGAAAAATAGGCGATACACACACGCAGAAAAAACACACATACACACACGCACGCATGCATGTACATACAAAAATGCGCATACACACAAATATTGGACATAGATTGTACACAGAGTTGCAAACAACTCAAATGCATTAACAGCCTACAAGTACAATAGTGCAAAGAAAACATAAATACAGTGTGGAGCATAATAATGGTTAAATCAAATAGAATACATACAAGAACTTTGACTACACAGAGAAAAGGATTTAACAAGATAACAATCCTTCCGAACGTATTGTTTTTCCGACCGAGTTGTTTAAAATTAGAGAGGCATGCCGGGGTCTGCACACGACGTCTTATTGCAGCTTTAACGCATTTGGTATCAATTTACGTTATGTCTTGTACTCCCTTCTTGTATATTAATTACTTCAGTTCAGTGTCGAAAGCAAATGTCTTGACAGTACTTGAATATCAAAGAAGAAAAAACAAATACTGCACAGACCTGTCTTGTTTGATTTGCTTCAGTTCAGTTCAGTGTATTAACTGTAGTTGTAGGTACACTACAAAATGCTACTTTATCTTATGATAACTTTTACTTTTGTTTTTCTACTTGCATATTTTACACTGATCTGAAGTATTTACCTGTATAATATACAGTACACTGAAGTTTCTGTAAGAATCAAATTTTTTTTGACACTGTAAAAAGAAAACAGTGTCAAAATGAAATCAATTGAAGATTTAAATCTTGCATTTTTTGAATCAGATGTTTCTGTTCAGTGTAAAATTTCCATTAAAAAAAAAGTACACTATAAGTATTTCAAGACGTCTTGAAAGAGCTGTAGGAGAACTGAACGGATGGGCTGCAACGGCTAGCCGACATAACTCCCATCTTAGGATCCCGACCATGGCAATATAGTAGGGAATGAGAATGCGGACAAATTGGCGCGCATTGGTACTTTACTGGGCGTTATAACTTTATGTCCCACTAAAGCCAGTCAATAGAGATGTCTACATCAAAACAATTCTGTGAAAACTTATCAACAGATATTACTAGTGTCACGGTAGTCTAAAGTGAAACGAGAACTCTTAAAGAAAAAAAAAAAAGGAAAGATATAGGGACTGTTGCGGGATTTCTCATGGAATACTGCCCAGTAAGAAAATATTTCTCCAACATGTGATAATCCAAGAATGAATTTTGAATTTTCTGTAATGAAGAAGAGGAAATAGCATAATCAGGCATGTTCTGAAATCCGATTCACTTCAGAATCGGAATGAAAGCAATTTTCAAGAGCTCCGCATTTCGATAATTAACATCAAATCAGATTTATGTTTTGGTACATCGAATAGGACCCAGTAGCAAATTTTATTTGTTGAAAGACATATCCGATTTCATCTTATTTGTTGCAATGCAGAGCTCTTGAAGATTGCTTTCATTCCGATTTCGAAGTAAAACGGATTTCAGAACATGCCTGAATATATTCTATGTAACTGAGATAGTCTTGCCCGACACAGACTTCAGTACTTCGCATGTTTTCATTATTTTTCAGGATAGCAAATTTAAATTTTTAATTGTTATGAAAAAATCACAAAATCCGGTTTATCAAGTTGTTTTTCTAAGGAACTACAAGTCCTTGAGCAAATCTGATTTTGCCAGCTTGAATATCTTACCGAGAACAATACCCAGGACTACATAACTCATTTTCACAAAAACTGCTCGATAGCAGCTTTTGCCATCTTTGTACAGATATACCTATAGAAAATATATCTAGTTAGTTAGCCACTATTCTATTCCTTTGGTCTACGCAAGTTAAAAGGACCTAAACCGTCAGGAGCAACCAATAATAGCTTAAATGCTTTAAGTATTCTTAATGAAATCCAAAATCTTACTTAGTCTGGGCTCTTGAATTCAAGATTCAGAAAATCGTCAGAAAATTGTCTAGGGAAGGTCAATTGTATAAGAAGAGTTCAAGAAATCCTTCCAAGTTTATCTTTTCACAAATTTAACAGTAGAAATTTAATATTATGCTCAGTTTGTTAGCATGATGGCTGAAGTCAAGATGAAGTGTTGATCGTGGTGTTTTCATGATTTTGAGATGGCTCTTAAATGCTTGTTTTCGATCGTTAAGACTTTCAGTCAATATTTCACCGAAAATGAAGTGCGGAAAATCTATTGTTTAATTAGGGCTTGTATATCCTGATCAGTTTTGTTGGGTAACATATTTTGCTAGTTCAACAGCCTTTTTGTAAGATTTAATAGGCGTTCTAGCCTGCCCATTCCACCCACGAAAAGAGAAGGCATACAGCACTTGTGTCAACTACTTTGGTTTAGTTTTTTGTTGAATTGTTTTATTTTAATGACAGTGCTTAGGGTGTCAGCGTAGAACAAAAGTGAGCCAATTTTGGCTCGACCAACAACATCAATATTTCGGTACAACAATCAGAGAAATAATGTTTGTTGTTTTTTTTATTCATGCTCGTCAATATTTCGCGTTTTTGTTGCTTTTTTGCGTACACACAAAATCGAACTCGACCAACATAAAACAACAACAACGACTGCGTCGCATCAAAAACAAAAACAAGAAACAATATGGGTATTAATGCGTTGATGCGCAGTTGCGAAAATGCAAGTCTTTTACGCACTAACGTTCAATGTGAATATTTCCATCTTGAGAAATTGCAGAAGTATTGCGAAATTTTCGGGAATGTGTTTGATGTTTTACAAATGTCAAACTTTCGCAAACCGCACTTCCTCAACGACGCAAGAACATTTCGCATGAATACTCCTACTTTTTGTGTGTGTCCCAGTTCTTAGAAATTTTGAAAACTTTTGAAATATTACTGTTGTTGTGAACGAGGCATGACCCCTGAGGGGAAAAGATCGCTGGAAAAGGAAATCCAAGAATCGGGAAAGTCGTGGCAAGAGATCAAAGTCATCGCAAGGGATCGCGACGAATGCAGATGTTTCATATTGGCCCTATGCTCCTCCTAGGAGTTAAAGGAGAATACATACATACAAACGAGGCATGAAAAAAGAACAAAAAATTGTTTTTGTGATTGTTGTAATTCGACTTTAAGTTGTTGTAAAAGCGAAAATTTTGCGCTGACTGCGCAGCATGCGCTTGGCCCAGTGATTTGAAAACGCTGACACCCTTGCTTAAGGGTATGATCTAGTTGAGAAGTTTTATTCCAATGTAACTCTTAAAGCTAATGCAGAAAGAAACAACTGTGACAAGAAGGTTTGCGTATAGCACAAGGTGAATTATACGTATTTGAAACAAAGCGAAATACTTATATAACAAGAAATCCAGGCTGTTCGTGAAGCTGTTGCGAGAATCATCGAGAAAAGTCCAAGTATTGCCTGAAGATGGTATAAGCCACTTGAAAGATTGAGACAAAATCCAGTGTGTACTAAAATAATTTGTGAATACTGTTATACAAAGAGTGTGAAATACTTATAAGTGACCATTAAAAAACCAGTAAATAAAAAGATGTCTCAATCTTGAGGTCGAATTCTTCAACAACAACAAGACTAATTAGCTTAAGACTAGATTTGAGACTCTCAGATTTCAAATGGTACAAATGCCGCAAATTAATATTTAAAACTAGGACCCATCATGAGATATGTCTTTATAAAATACACGTATTTGACAAACTTTGCTATCTTAGCCGTTACTCAAAACTAAGAGCGACTACAGAAGTTTCGAAATTTTACTATGATCGCAAGAAACCGCACTTAATGAAGACTTATATCTAGATATCTAGGTTAGCTGTAATTGTGTAGAACCACACAAAGACTTAACAAATCAAATGTATTGTTTCAAATATATTATTTTGAGTAGAACATATCTACTAAGTATTTTCGCAGTGTATAAAATGGAAGAGCAATGTTTCAAATGATAAAGTAAATAAAAGTCAGTTATCCCACCACCAAGTGCGCTCTTTCGCTTCCCTTTCAAACAGATTGGAACGAGTATTATACAACATATGCCAACCGAACCCCGCCCCCCTTTTTTGTATTACGAACGCATTGTGCGAGTAGCCATGCGAATGTGACATCCCCAAGGATGACAATGATAATAATGATGATGATAATTTTCATCACTTTTCAAACTTTTGTCTTTCTTGCTTCGTTCACATTTGTATTAAAATATTGAAAGGACGACGCAGCCAAACAGGCACACAGGAAAACGGAATGTTTTTATCGAACAGTTTTTTTTTTTTTTTTTGTTTCCAATGTGGACTACAAACTTTTTTTGTTGTTCGCGCACGAGGTGTTTTTTGTATGGGTGGCTTATTGTCCGTTGTTGTCCTCAAAGGTGCGAGTGAATAAAAATAAAAAAAAATATTTTAGCATATGAGTACTTGTATTTCCAAGGTCCTTTTATCATTTTTACATTATTTTTATTTTATTTTAAATTTTTGACGATATTGTTGCACAGTAGAGTAAAAATGTATTCATTTTGCTTTTGTGTACATGTGGTTATTTTATTTCTACTTACATAAGTAACTGAAACTATGAAAAACTGATATCAATTCAGTGTCTGCCACTTGAGAAAAAAAAGAATGCTTTACTACTGGAACACCGAAAGGACGCATCATCAATATGGCGGGGCAAATACTCTATCAGTAGAATAGATCCATCCGTATTCAATATGATACCCAAGAGATTTTTGAAACATGATTGTATGCATTTTTCAATGAGGAATTTGCAAATTTAAAGAAACTAGAAACGCCCAGTGGTCAAAATTCGATCACAAATGTATTAAACAATTTTGGTATTTTTTGGACACTTTAAGTACTTTTTTTTGCTATTTGGTACAAAATAGAAAAGCTCATTCATCATCCCTCGTATAATTCAAGCAATATATAAAGAAAACAAAAAACATGGAGTCAGTGCTATGCTTTTTTTGTCTTTCTCTTTGTGCTTTATCCTTTTTTCAGCTATGTGTGACCGTGTATTTTGTTGTTGTTAAACTCTAAATATCAATATCACAAATACCTTTGTAATGGTATATAATTAAAAGTCATACTCCATTACTAATATAGTAAAAAGATGGATAAGTCTTGTCTTGCGTATTAATATATAGATTATTGAAATATAATACTTATGTTAAAGAAGAAAGTTCAAGTACAATGATCAATTCATTCGATTAAACATAACGCAAACTACAGTTTTAATACCCTACACCCAGGGTATATTCAACGGAAGGTTTAACACGCAGAGAAGGAGGCGTGGCAGATATAGAAAAGTATTTATATTCTTAATCAGCGTTACTTCCTGAGTCGATATAGCCATGTCCGTCTGTCTGGCTGACTCGCTGGATGGCTGGTTGGCTTGCTGGCTGGGTGTGCGTGGAAATACACTTTCTGTGAAAACTGAGCAAGATAAACAGGACAAGAGGGCATGGCACCTCCCATATAAGCAAAAGCTTCAAAACGCTATACTGAAAGCGTTTCTTGAGATAATCAAACTAAATTTTACTCAGACTATAAGAACTATAAATGCAAGCTCTGTGCAAAAACTAGGTTAAGTTGGACAAGAGGACGTGGCACCTCCCATATGAGCAAAAATTTCAAAATGCTATACTGAAAGGGTTTTTTGAGATAGTTCAACTAAATTTCACTCAAATACTAAGGACTCTTGAGTTAAAACTAGACGAACTCGGACAAGAGGGCGTGACACCTCCGTTATAAGCAAAAGCTTCAAAACGCTATACTGACCACTTTTTTTGAGATAATCCAACCAAATTTTACTCAGACAATAAGTACTTTAATGCAAGGTCTAAGCAAAAACTGGGTGAAATCGTTAAGAGGGCCTGGTACTTGCCTCCCATATAAGCAAAATTTTCAAAATACTGCAGTGTAGGGTATTTTATGTTTGGCCAGGCCAAACGTTACACCTTTATTAGTTTTTATTTTGAATTAAAAATGTATGAAAAAAAGTTTTTAAGATCAGGGTTGCAATGGCTAAAATAACATTGCCACGCTGATAGTTTGTTTAGTTTTCTTTCTACTTACATATGTAGTTCATCTGAAACTAACCAAAATATTCGCATACAAATCGGAAAGCGCTAATACTTATACGACAGACTAACTCGGTCTTGTATAAACGTAAGCATAACCTAACTAATCGCCTTAACCAAGCAAGCTTGAATGGCCAGTTGATACAGTATATTATACCAAATTTAATTCTTTGTTAAAATTTAAATTATATTGTTCAATTTTAACAATTTTTTTTTTTTATTTCTTTCAGATATCAATATAATTGAACTATATAAAATCATATCAAAGATGTGTGTATTCAGCGCAAATTGCGGCAGTTGCCGCTGGAGCAGTAAAACTGAAACAAAAATAACCGAAAATGATAAATTTAAAGAATAAGAACACCAAAATAAAATTATTGAGCAAAGAGCAACGCAAGAAGGAGAATTAAATAATTCGTTAATTATAAAATTAAATGACTAAGTGACTAGATGCAATTAAAAAAAAAAGACAAAGAAATCAAAATATTGAAATATGATACCATTAAAATAATACTTATACATATGTTTTTTCAAAAAAGATTAATAAATTACATCATTAACCATATGTATTAACAATAACTAAGGGAAAGCAATGCATTAAAAAAAAAATAAAATTAAACTTTCATATCAAAATGATCATATCATGTGAAAAAATTTGAATTCATAGTTAATAAGCTACAACAAAAATAAATTTAAAAAAAATTGTTAGATACAAAAAAAAAAAAATAAATTTTAAGGAAATTTTTTCTTCAAAATGGAACGCAAACGCTTTGGCATCCTATCGCTTTGTTTTGTCATTCTGACAATAAAGCTTAATGTTTTTGTTGTTTTCGGTGACCAGGATGAGGATATTCCACATAATGAGTAAGTTTGAGCATTATTTTTAACAACTTTATTTAGACTTATATATAAGTAAAACATAACATAATGCGAGTATGTGGCGCTGCACAAGAAATAGCATCTCATCTCCAAAAAAATCAAAAACTTTCAGCTTTTTGTAAAAACTCATACTACACGTACTTATTTTGAATAAAATGACGCCTAGATCAGCGGAAAATTCCAAAAATTGACTGAGCTATGACATTTTGAGACTGTAAAATGAAAAACTCAAGTTTGTAAATAAGTATTAAAGTTCAAACCCTGTAGGGCCGGCGAAGACAATTGTCTAATTGTTTTGTAAGTGGTCCAAAATGAACTGTTTTACAGGGTGGCTGATTCGAACTGTTACCAACTTCAGATAGACTTATCTGACAGATGGAACATGACAGCTGTCTAAAAATTGTCATGATGTTAGTTCATTCTATTGTCAACAAGTAACCAAAAGCATTTGCGCGTCAATTTATTGAAAATAAAAAATTTTCGAAATGGAATTCAAACGTAATAGTGTGATTGCTCTTTATTTGGCTGGAAAATCGCAACCAGCAATTGTTCGTGAGCTGAAACATTTAAAAGTGAATAAAATGTTTGTGTGTCGGACCATAACACGTTACAATGGTACCGGCAGCGTTGCCAAACGACATGGTAGTGGTCGGAAAATATCTGCAACATCACCAGAAATGGTTCGAAAGGTGAAGGCCAGAATTGAGCGAAATCCGAGACGCAGTGGCAGACGAATGGCTGCCGAGCTGAAAATATCGCGTGAACGAATGCAACACATATTGTCAAACAAGCTCGGACTAAAGGCCCTCAAGTTCCAAAAGGCGCATGATCTCACTCCTGCTCAAAAAAAAGTTAGGCTCGATAGAGCCAAGGAGGTGTTGCGCTTGCACGCCGCCGGAAATCTGTCACAAATTGTCTTCTCTGGTGAGAAAAATTACTGTATCCAGCAATATGTAAACAAACGAAATGATCGGGTTTACTTGACAGAGAGGTCCTACGAAAATTTGAATGTTCGTTTGGCCACCAGGATGCAGGCACCACCGCATGTGATGGTTTGGGCTGCAGTGACTGCTGATGGGCGCTCACCACTCATTTTTTTGGCCGCTGGCGTCAAAGTAAACGCCCAGGTGTATCGTGAATCAGTGTTGGAGGGTGCTTTACTACCGTGGGCACGCAAACATTTCGGTCGCAAGCCATGGACATTCCAACAAGACTCGGCACCGTCACACAAAGCTCGTGTGAATCAAGAATGGTTAGAAAAAAACGTTCCTAGCTTCATTTCTGCTCAACAATGGCTCTCAAATTCGCCTGATGCGAATGCGCTGGATTTCTCAATCTGGGGTATGTTGGACAGGAAGGTCTTGACTAAAAAATATCAGAGCGTTGATGCGCTAAAAGTGGCCCTTCAACGAGAATGGCGCAAACTTCCACAAAATCAAATTCGTGCAGCATGCGACTCGTTCTTCGACCGTCTACCGGCCATAGTTAAGGCCAAAGGTGGGCATATCAAAAATCTCAAGTAGATTCTTAAAATTTGAACATTTCCCAACAATTATAGCGTTTGATCAATAAAATCTGTGCATGGAAACTAAAAATATAGTCTTTTGAATTGGCAACACTTCGAATCAGCTACCCTGTATAATGTGTAATCATCCATCATTATTACCAAAAGTGTTTAAATTTTGTATCAATTGTCTCAGATTGTGTCAGACCCGGGTTCATAACCTCAACGCGGTAATTTTCAATTCCAATTTTTTGAATTTCTATGAAATAAACACAATTTGTCTGAAGGCTTTTCGGAGCGGAATATGAATATGGTATAAAATAATAAAAAAAAATTTTTATCCCCATTGGGATTTGAACCCGGATAACAATGCTCAGAAATAATAACAAACCCTTAAGCATATCGCAACCTTTGGACGTTTTTATGTGAAATTTATATTTAAATCACACCTTTTTAAAGAGACCATTGTCATTTTTCTAGTCACAATGTTATGCATAAGGAGACAATTGGCCTTTTTCTGGTCTCAATATAATGCATAAAAAGACAATAGTTAACGTCTAATGACAAGCATTGTAAAATGTAAAAAGAATAAGGCTGTGCAACGAACGCTGTTCGCTCGAACCAATTTGCAGTTCGAGCAATTTCAACAGAAATTTCTGTTCGATCAGTATACCGATCAGATCGAGCGTTCGAACAGTATATATCGTTTGAGTGCTCAATTCCAATTTGTTGCATACAACCACGGCTGGATTAACAGATTGACCAAGAGAGGCCGCCACAAGAAATATTTTTTTTTGTTATTAAGGAATCCAACGAAAAATATTTTGAAAAACGTTTTGAAATTTTGTTAAAATCATACTTTTTTGACTAAATTGAAATTTTTAGTTTACGAAACGCTCATCTGGTCTTTTTTTTGTAAATTTTTCCTAATCCTTATGTTTAAAAAAATAAAAAATTTAATTTTAGTCTCAACAAGCTTATACAAACTTTTCAAAACTCCAGCATATATTTTTAGGGTTGCCACCTGATTATTTTCTTAAATTTTGTTAAAATCATACTTTTTGTGACTAAATAGAAATTCTTGGTTTCAGGAACGGTCAGATAGCTACAGAATGTACAGATAACGAAAAAACGTCTGGCAACCCTAATATGGCAACCCCAAATTTTTGTTTCATTGTTTTTGGACCTAGGATGTCAATTTATAGAAAGAAATTTATGATCTAAGCAATTTATTGAAAGAAAATTTTGATTTTATTAAAAAAACCAGGTGCCACAACCCTAAAAAAATCTATGGGTTTTTGGGTCGAAAATATAACTTTTCAATAAAGAAACTTATCAACAAACGCAATTATGCGAAAAAAGTGTGGCAACCCTAATATGGCAACTCTAAATTTTTCGCTTCTTATTCAAATTTCAAAAAATACAATTAAGTCACAAAGAGCGTGATTTTAACAAAATTTCAGAAAATAACCAGGTGGCAACCCTAAAAATATATGTTGAATTTTTCAAACGAACTTTTCCATAATCGTTTCCCAGTCACTTTTCCATAGACAAAAGGAAACGCGTCGAAGAAAGTGATAAAATATTCAACAGAAACATCGTTTACACAAAAATGACTTAAACATTTTATCTAACCAAGGACAACAATAATCTTAAATCCGGACCTGCACACAACATGTATGATACAAGCAAACCAATGTGTTGGATGTAACGTTGAGTGCTCAGTAGCCTGTGCAACAACTTGCAACAAGAGCGAAGCAGTTGGCAAACAAGTTCCAAACGAGCTGCTCGAACTGTCGATCTGCTTGTTTTATGTTCGATACAATGACGGAATTCTCGAACAGCTCTTTGCACACCCTTAAAAAAGAACTTTACATGTGATGGGGCCAGAATTTGAACTAGTCTGTAGTTTACAAAATAGTTTTGGAATAGTCTGTGGTCCTACATGGAAGATTTAAAATTTTTACAGGGCTTTCCTGAAATATGAGGAACGAGCTAAAAAACGAAAATCTAATATTCTTATTTTTTGTTAAGGTTTCAATTTTTTGAAGAAAGTTCACTGCTATATTCAAAGCTAATATGCGCGCAGCTCACAAAAAATTTTGGAATTTAAACTAATATTTGGAAGGCGGGCGTAACACTCATCTGATTATGAACAGTTTGTATGTAGTATTTATGTTCGTTGCATACCTACCAAACTCTATGAAGATAGCTGTTTAGTTTGTGAGATATAACGTGAATAAGTGCCTTAGCTTTAAAAAACTTTTTAACTAGAGTATGAATGGTACTTACATATGTTCGGCTCCTGCATACCAAATTTCATCAAAATAGATTGAATAGAAGACTGAGTAAAAAAAATCGATTCTTGGAAATTCCACGATTACCTAAAAAATTTGAAGGTTGGTGTCAAAAAAGTGAGCGGAGTATTTTTATTTTTTTTTTCAAATCTTTAGAGGTTGCTCATAGCCGTTTTATGTAAAATTTCAGCTTCATAAGGTTTTTATTTTATTACTATCTTTAAAATGCTCGTGCGATATGTATCTTAGATTTTACAGCTTGAATAATGGTATGTATAAAAAAAAAATCAGTTTTGTCCTCAATTCTGATTCGTTTTGAAAAGTAAAAACTATGAAATTCCAATTCATTTACATTTTGGTGTCTAAACTCCAACTGAGTTCGAATCGACTTGGAATCATTTTCAAATTGGAACGAAAACGATTCGTTCCAATTTGAAAAAGAATTTTAAAATCGGAATGAAAACGAATGTTTATTTTTCCATTAAAGTGAAACTCAAGCTATGTCAGTGAATATTTCAATATATTTGCAATATATTAGAGATTGAAAACAAATTTATTTGGCTGATAAAAAACATGATTTTCCAATTAATTTTGATTCCGACGACTCTGATGCAAAACTTTTGAAACCGCAAAATATGATCGGAATCGGAATGAGAACACCAATCGGTTTCGAATCGACGAAATCTATGCAGGCTCTGAATTGAGAACAGGTCTGAATATCTCAAAAATAACATCAGCCATATACAGGGTGTTTGGTAATCTGTAGAACACCGGAAAATATTAGATCTTAGATCCGTTTTAAGGAATTCGCAAAACTGACGGAGATTTAGCCTTTAACTAGAAAATCGGAACTTCTTGATGGATTTTAATAATATTAATATATATAATATTTTTGGAAAATTTGCCATACCTCGGAAACCATGACTCGGATTTAAAACTTCTGAGCATCAATTTTGTAGTCAATTAAAATACCTTTCATATGACATCAATAATACTAAAATCCATCAAGCTTATACTGGTTTTCACAAAGCTATATCCCGATCTTCCGATGGCTATATCTCCGTTGGTTTTGTGAATTTCGAAAAATGGAACAAAGGAAAGCTATTAAGAATAGTCCCAGGAATCTTACGTTTCCCGGTGTTCTACCGAATTCCAGCCACCCTGTTTTTTTGTTCTAGCTAAGAACCCGTTAGAAACGTATTTTCAAAATTTCACCCTACTGTGAGACTCTAAAACTTTATTTTGGATAAAACTTGTTCTTCCATGGTCATACAAATAAATTTTTTATAGAACTGCTTAACATATTATATCCTGTTTTAGGGATTTTTTTTTTTTACTTGGGTTATAATGGGCTGAATTGTTCTAAAAAATTGTTTGTCGGAAAATTTCATTAAAGAAAATTTTATTTAAGTGCAAATAAAAATTCGGAGATTCGTTATCGTTTCCGTTTACTCTTGTGCCCAAAATGTTCCGTGTAGACAACTGATGTCCGAAGCCTATGCCCAGACACTTGAGCTTAAAAACTTTCTCTATTTGGGCACACCCAAAAATAATCCTCCCTTACATGACTCAGGTTTTCAGAACATTTTTTTTTCATATTTTTTAACCAAATGTAGTGTCATATATTTCTAGACGTGTAAAATTAAATTCCCAATAGGTGGACAAAAAAATTTCGACTGAGGGGCTGTCAGGAGATCATTTTACCTGAAAATTTCGGGAAAATTGAGATTTTGTGAATTTGATGTGAATTTGGTCTCGATAACTTTGTCACTAATTCAGGGTCGCTGATTCCGGAAAACGATATTTTCAGACATATGTTGTACATTCAGGGAGTAGTGTAGTTCATTTTTGTCAGAGACATTGAATAGCTCAGATCTTTCTCTTTAAAACATATCTGTAACTTTTCTAATTGCGTCATTACTTTGCGAGATATCATCCATTGAAGTTAAGCTATTTACATGTGGTGACAAATGCGAGAAAAAGAATCAAAAAATTACATTAGAAAATCACAAGTTTATTTCTCCACAGTTTTGTCTAGAGTAATTTTACATAAAACGAATGTTGCTTGAAGAGCCAAAAATAAGTAACAAAAATATCGAATGTTAATGCCGTTACTCGACAAGCAATAAAAAGAACAAAAGCAAATGTATGTATGTATGTTACTAGCGAGAGTAACTTACATTCAAATTGTTGAAAACATATTTTAAGTATAGGAATGCAATGAGACAAAAAACAATACATAAATATAACGGCGTTCTCATTGCAATTGTTAGTGATGTGTTTTTATAACATAATGTTTATGCGAATACTTATTTTAATAGATATGACACTAAAGTACAATTTTAAATATTCGTTCACGAACATCCCGGGCGGCCCTGAAACAGCGTTTCAGAATACAGGTAGAACAACAATCTTGGTTATGGGCCGTGTCATCTCGCCATGGGCAGTGTGAAGTTTAACAACTCTAACGAGTCCATCTGTGCCCTTGTGTGTTTCAACTACTTTCGCCATGAGCCATTTTGCAGGTGGTGCGTTGGATTCTTTAACGACTACTATGTTACCCACAGCTATGTTTGGTTGTCGACGAGACCATTTCGGACGATTTTGCAGCGAAGTTAAATATTCCTGATGCCAACTACGCCAAAACCCCTGGTACATGTTTTGAATGTGCTGCCAATAATCTAGCTTGTTAACGTTTTGATGACTCAGATCTCCTTCCGGTACCATTGTATATGGACGACCTATTAAAAAATGAGAAGGAGAAAGATAATTAGTCTCCGAATCTGGTGCTGTGCCCAGAGGGCGTGAGTTGACCACTGCTTCAATTTGGGCAAGCAAAGTATGCATTTGCTCAAACGTAAGTACTGCGTTCCCTATCACTCGGCGTAGATGTAGCTTGACTGATCGCACGGCTGATTCCCAAATTCCACCCCAATGCGGTGCATGTGGTGGGATATAATTCCATCGGATACCGTCCTCGGCTAAGGATGCGGCTATGATTTCATTATGCGATTGCGACATTATGACTGTGTGCATCTCATTTAAGACACGAGAGGCACCAAGAAAATTTCTTCCGTTGTCGCTGAAGATTGTGGAACATTTTCCACGGCGGGACATAAAACGGCGAAGTGCAGCCAAGAAGCATTCAGTACTCAAGTCAGTGGCAAGTTCGAGGTGTATGGCAGATGTAACCATGCAGACAAATAAACAAATATAACCCTTTGAAGTGCGTGGATTTCTTCCACGATACAATTTAAGAGTCAAAGGGCCAGCGTAGTCACAACCTGTATTTTCAAATGGATGTGCTTGTCGTACACGTACTGCTGGTAGATCAGCCATAAGCTGCTGCGTTGTCCTTGCTCCAAATATCCAGTAGGTCTGGCGAATGTGAACAAAAAGTGCAGACACTCCTGGATGAAGATTTTTATCATGCTCATATAGAAGAATGAGATATGTTATGCGATGTTCCTTTGGGAGAATAATTGGATGACGAATATTTTCATCTAACGTGGAATTTCGAATCCTTCCACCTACACGTAAAAGTCCATTTTCGTCAACGAATGGATCGAGTTTGATTAATTGAGACCCGTTGCTGAGGTCCTGGGTAGTTTGTAATTTGATTCGATCTTCAGTGTAGCATGCCTGAGCCAATCGGAGACAAGTTAATCGAGCTTCATTAATTTCGTTGAAAGTTGCCTGCCCTGGTGCATGTTGATTACGATGGGTACTAATTTTGCGTATAAAGCGTAAAACGTATGACATGACTCGTAAGAGCCTTTTCCATGTTGAAATTCTTTCCACAGCGTTTTCTAGACGATTTTGGCTTGTTTGTTCAGTGGAAACCATATTAATTGTTGACGTTTTCATTTCAGCTACCATTTCCTTTTCTGGAAATAAAATTGAATTACTAGCCTTATTCAATATAGAATTGTATAGTTCTTCACTGGTGAGCCAAGCAGGTCCTTTCCACCAGAGGTCAAAATCCAATAAGTTGAGAGCCATCAATCCACGTGACGCGCAGTCAGCAGGATTCTCCTTAGAAGCCACATGTCTCCAAGAATTTCGTGGCAGAGTATCAAGAATCTCTGCAGTGCGATTGGCAACAAATGTCTTCAATTTAACTGGTGGATGCGATAACCACGCTAAGACTACGGTAGAGTCGCACCAAGCTTTAATATCAATTTTTCCATGTGGCGAAGCGTTTTTCACTAAAACTAAGAGCCTAGTCAACAAAAGTGCGCCACATAATTCCAAGCGCGGAAGTGAAAGCTGTTTTAGTGGAGCAACCCGAGTTTTGGCTGCTATGAGGGCTACTTTTACATCGCTATTTTTATCTATGAATCGACAATAAACAACAGCAGAATACGCTTTGACAGATGCGTCTGAAAATCCGTGCAGCTCAATATAATCGCTGGAGTTGTGCACAAACCGTGGCAATGATAAATTTGAAATATGACCCAAGTCTTCACGACACTGTAGCCACCATTTAGCAAGATCAGGAGGAAGTAAATCATCCCAGTGCAAATTAAGAAGCCATAACTCTTGAAAGAATATTTTAAATTTAATAATTACGGGAACTAGGAGTCCCAATGGGTCAAATATTCTAGATACATCTGATAGAACTTGTCGCTTGCTAACCTTTGGATATTTTTCCAGGCATACCTTGTATCCGAGTGAATCATCACCTGGCTTCCAATAAATACCTAGAACCTTAGTTGGTTCTTCATAATTTTCATTTTTGAAGAAACATTGCTCTGGTTGATCGCAAAAATTCGAAGTTATTGCATTGCAATTTGAAACCCACTTTCTGAGTTCGAGCCCTGCGCAAGATAGAAGTTTTATCAGCTGATCACGCTTTTCAATCAAACCTTTTTCAGACTGTGATCCCGTGATGACGTCATCGACGTAAAAGTCCTCACGAATAGTTTTAGCAGCAATAGGAAATTCATTTTCGTAATCACTTGCAAGCTGCTCAAGCACTCTTACAGAAAGGAAAGGTGCACAAGATGTACCGTATGTAACAGTGCATAATTGAAAATGTTTGAGTCGTTCCGATGGATCTTCTCTCCAAACAATTCGTTGGTAATTTCGATGGTTTTTAGATACCCAAATTTGGCGAAACATTTTTACTATGTCTGCAGAAAAAATGTATTTGTACATGCGAAAACGGAGACAAACGGCAAATAAATTGCGCTGAATGCTTGGACCAATATGCAAGGTACTGTTGAGTGAGACTCCATTTACATCTTGAAATGAGCCATCAAAAACAACGCGAAGTTTTGGACCAATGACTGGATGATGTGGCATATAGAAAACACGACTATTAGGTACAGCGATTTCATCAGGGCGAAGCTCACGCATGTGGCCTAATTTCACATATTCGCGCATAAAAGCGACGTATTGATTTCGAAGATCCGTGTCTCTCGATAAACGACGTTCAACAGAATTAAATCGCAACGAAGCACGTTGAAGAGTGTTTCCAAACTGAATATCGTTTTCCTTGAATGGAAGCTCGACTATATATTTGCCATCTGAATGGCGTGAATGTGTTTCCAAAAAATGATTTTCAACAAAAATGTTATCTGGGGCCAAGTTGTAATTTGTCTCTTCAATTTCCCAAAAATTTCGTAGAGAGCGATCGACATCTGTGACAGTTACAAAAGATGATGCTACGTTTTCAGCAGATTCAATTACAGATGTTACCACCCAGCCAAATATTGATGAAATTGCAATGGGGTTGCCAGATGAATCAAAAAATTTGTTGAATGTGAATATTTTCCAAACTTGATCAACTCCTAGCAAAATGTCAATAGGTGATGAGGAATTGAACGAAGGATCAGCCAGTGTCACCTCTCTGAGTTGCTCCATCGTTGGAGTATCAATTTGTGAGGTAGGAAGTGACGAAGTAATTTTGCTTAAAATATGAACACAAACGTCAAGCGAATGCTGAGAAACCTTAGATTTCATATAAAGTGAACAACAGCCACGTGTAGTCTCAGCCTTAACAGAAGAAATTCCTGACACAGCAATACGAGAAAATGAGCGAGGTAGACCAAGAGCCTGAGCGCATCGCTCCGAGATATAAGACAATTCTGACGCACAATCAAGAAGAACGCGACATGTAACGAAGCGATTTTCAGCGTTACGAACGTCAACAAGGGCTGTAGGCAACAAATATCTGCAGCTTCGATGATGAATACCAGAGTGAACTGTTGGAGAAGAATCCAGGTGAGCAGTAGAATTCAAAAAACCTGGACGAGAAACATGAGCAACAGTAGACCAAGGCTTGCCAGTAGAAGTAGCGGCAGATGAAGAGGTTGATGACGTTGGTGAAGAAGTGGTAGTAGTCAGATTAACTTGCTGGCTGTGTACCAGAGTGTGATGACGTTTATGACATTCTTTACATCGAAATTTTGAATTACAGGTGTAGGAAGAATGTCCCGATTTTAGACAATTAAAACATAGAGATTTGCTCTTTACAAAAGCACGACGATCGTCAATTGACATCGTTAAAAATACATTGCATTTAGTTATGTTGTGATCAGTTGCACCACATTTGATGCACTTATATAATCTCTCATCGACAGAGACCAATGCACGGTAAGAATTTGATTTTTGTATGCCCTGAGGCTTTAAAAGTTGGTTAGGCTTACGTTGGCTTAGCTCTAACTCTTCACAGCGTGAATCCAAAAATTCAAAAAAATCAGAAATTGTGGGCGAAGAATTCTCACAACTATCTTGAATCCATTTACGACGAGACTCGGGGTCAATTTTTGCTAATAGCAAATGAATCAGCCAAACATCGCGTTTATTGTGACCTATCGTGTCTAAACCCCTTATGGTTTCATTAGCCCCATCCGAAATCTTTCTCAAAATTAAATGATTTTCATTTAGTGTCGAAGGCAGTGACATAAAAGTTTCAATAAAAGAAGATATAATGTGCTTAGGACGATCAAAACGCTCTTGAAGACGTGCCCACGCTGTAGTATATGCTGTCTCAGTAACAGGAATATGCTTGATGATATTTGCTGCATCATCCCGCAGCAAAGATTTTAAATAATGAAATTTCTGCGTACTAGACAGGTTAGGTTTAGAATCAATGGAGCTGACAAATAAATCTCGAAATGACGTCCAGTCCTTATATTGCCCTGAAAAGTGAGGAATATTAATCTTAGGCAACTCACTTTCCTTATTTGAAGATGTGGAGGCAGTAGAAAATTGTTTTAAAAATAGAGCCTGCTGTTCAATTAATTTTGAAATTGTATCCCCCGTATCTTCTGCTTCCTTAGCTGGGGCAAGGTCACGTTGCAAAGTAACCATGCGGCCACGCGCTGATAAATATTTTTCTTCGTATGCAGGAAAATCTTGGTCAGGGTCACTATAGTCAGGGACATTTTTAAACACATACATATCATCTGCAGATTTCACAAACTGCTGCCAAACCTCTTCTAAACGTTCTAGCCTAGTCATTAACTGGTCGTAAGAACAGCCGTCAGGGGGACTTTCTGCATACGCAAACGCACGGGTTATCGAGCCTTTTAGGCGTCCACGAATTTGCACCAAATTATTCATTTCGTCTGCCATATTTTAAATGCAAAATGTTACCTGTTTTTCGAAAACGTGTATGGTTCCGCAGCGCCTGTGACACCAACTGACTTGAGTACCTGCTTCAAATAATGTTCCAACGATGCTTTGCACAATTTTTGCGATGAGACTTCAATGCTGCAATTTGTTTCGATGAGACTCCAACGTTGTATAATTATCGCCGCACTGAGACTCCAATATGATGTACTTTCTTTTTAGAATATTCCTACGATGTCTGTCTTTTATTCCAAAGTGTCTCGAATTTGATTTTTATTCCGATGAGAATGAAATTTAATTTTTAATTTATAAAAAAACCTTTTAATTTAAGCCGATTTTAGAATCCGGCGACGCGAAGGACCAATTTATGGTGACAAATGCGAGAAAAAGAATCAAAAATTAATATTGGAAAATCACAACTTTATTTCTCCACAGTTTTGTCTAGAGTAATTTAACATAAAAAGAATGTTGCTTGAAGAGCCAAAAATAAGTAACAAAAATATCGAATGTTAATGCCGTTACTCGACAAGCAATAGAAAATAACAAAAGCAAATGTATGTATGTATGTTACTAGCGAGAGTAACTTACATTCAAATTGTTGAAAACATATTTTAAGTATAGGAATGCAATGAGACAAAAAACAATACATAAATATAACGGCGTTCTCATTGCAATTGTTAGTGATGTGTTTTTATAACATAATGTTTATGCGAATACTTATTTTAATTGATATGACACTAAAGTACAATTTTAAATATTCGTTCACGAACAACATGAATATAATACAGTCCTTTACAGCGATTTGCGATACCTTTACTTCAATGGCTGATATCTCATAAACTAATGATCCAATTGGAAAAGTTAAAGATTTAGTTTAAAGAGAAAGATGAGAACTATTCAACACCACCGCTGATAAAAGTGAACTACACTATTTCCTGGATGTACGCCATTTGTCTGAAAATAGCGTTTTCTTCACTTTAAATAAATCAGATCTCAGAAGTGATAGGAAAACGGTTTCCAGATTCGGAATCAGCGACAATAAATTAGTCAAGAAAAGTTATCGAGATCAAATTTAGATTGGTTTTCACAAAATTTGTTGCACTATCTATACTATTTATATAAAATTGCTTATATGAAAACCCTATGTAACGATTTGGTGCAAAATATACCGAACCGATTTGAATAATTTTTTTCTTAAAAACGGTCTACGTGTAAAAAGGAACAGGATTGTATACTTATTTTTTTGGTTTTTATAAGATAAACTTTTTTTTTAGTATGAAGTTGTTGAAAAAAAAAAAAAAATCAATGCTTTCATAAAAATGATCGTTTGCATTTCAGTCGCTATAGCTTGCTGCGCCATGAGTTATGTGTTGTTGTTGTCTCTTCCGTCTCTTTCATTTATTGTTTTTTTTTTTTATTCTTGATGTTGTGTTGTTGATGAGAGCAAAAATGAGAGTGATTTCGTCAGTGATGCCAACTCAATATTTTCAATATTTTTGGACTTTTAACGATGTTTTACATATTTTTCAATTCTTTTTGACTTTTTTCAATATTTTGGATGTTTTTCGAAACACTTGGACTTTGACCGATTTCTTCGATGTACATATTTCACTATTTTTCGAAACTTTTGATTTTGTTTCGATATATTGGATGTTTTGTTTTTAGACTTTTACCGTTTTCTTCGATGTGTTTCAATATTTTTCAAAACTTTCGGACTTTTACCGATACATAGGATGTTTTTCGACATTTTTGGACTTTAACCGATATTTTGGAGGTTTTTCTATAAACTTGGACTTTACCGATTTCTTCGTTGTGTTTCAATATTTTCCGAAACTTTTGGAATATTTTTCGTTATATGTATTTATTTGGACTTTCAACGATTTCTTCAATATTTCCAATAATTTTGGGCTTTTACCGATATGTAGGATGTTTTTCGACATTTTTGGACTTTTACCGATATTTTGGACGTTTTTCCATTAACTTGAACTCTTACCAATTTCTTCAATATATATTTTAATATTTTGCGATACTTTTGGAATTTTACCGATAAAATAAATATATCGGATCATCTGTTTGTGGCACATTGTTTTAAAAAATAAAAAAAGTTTTCGTTATTTGCTTTTTAGTGCAATCTGGCTTCTTATTAAAACCCGTGCAACGCCGGGTAAAACAGCTAGTGTAATATACGGGAGAGCACACATTTTAGAACTACCTAGTAGATATGTTACGGGGCACCTTTATTCTCAAGTCAAATTCTGAAAAATCATATATGGGACATGCCGACAGAATGGGTTAGTTTAAATGTCTAAATCGCAATTGTAAGCAAAGCAAAAAAATCGCTTTTGGGATGCGAATATTATCTATACCCCCAAAAAAAGTTGTCAATTTTTAAACGCTAATATTTTTGTAAGGACATAGTCTTTATTTCTAAAGAACTTTTGGGGTATCAATTTTTTAATGAAAAAAAGTTATTACCAAAAAACACGTTTTTTAGCCAAAATGGGAAGAATCAAAAGTGCTCCATTGGTTTTTCTCGGAATGAAAAAAAAAAAATAAAATAAAAAATGATGCAGATATCGGTTTGAAGAGTCCTGAGTCTAAACTTAAATTCCGACTCTATCTATTGTACATTAATCATTTTTGTTCTATTCGATGTTCCGAATCGCATTTTCCATTTCTTTTGGCATCATTCGTTCGATATCACCGTTCGACACAAAAAAACAAACACATGAGAAAATTCAAAAAATTCTTAAAGTAGACGTTAAAAAAAAATACCCGTGTCTCGTGGTTTTTCCCCATCGCGTCACATATTTTTTTAATCGATTTTTGAAGTTTTTTTATCCACTGTACATAAAAAAAAAACAAAAATACCGCATTCTTGTGTTGAATCGATGAATTTAACTATATGATCCTTACATATGAGGTGTATCATGTGTTCAGCAAACTTATGCAAGACATTGCGGGGAATATTTTTGTAGAAAATTTTAACCCTGTACAACCCTCACATGTGGGACAATTTTGCTCTTTTCTTATAAAGGTACAAAAATGGCACCTAAAACAGGGGAATATTGATTCAGTATGTACTACAGAAATATTTGCTATACAATTTCACTACTAGTTACTGAACACTAAAAAAGCAAAATTTTATCCCGAAAGCAAAAAAATCGTTAAAATCAGTAAGCAGTTCTAACAATAAATATTTTCCCAATTTCACCCCTCTGTAAAACTCTAAAACTAATCACACAAGGATAATTTTCTTACAATACATTAACCTATTATAAACTGTTTCATGGGTCTTTTTGACGCCTTTTTCTAAAACTGAGCCACAATGGGTTAAAAATTTTTGCAAAAATATCCAAAGACGAAAAATTCTTAAAACTTAAGGTAAGCGCGTCAGGGATGTAATTAATATGCAATGTGAAAAGTCCTAATTGATTTTAACGATTTTTTTGGTTTAGGGCTCAAATTTTGACCTTTACGTGTTTAAAAACTATTAGTGAAATTTTATAGCAAATATTTCTGTAGTACATACTGACTCAATATTTCCCTGTTTTGGGTGTAATTTTTGTACCTTTTTAAGAAAAGAGCAAAAATGACCCACATATGGGGGTTAAACAGGGTTAAAATTTTATACAAAAATATTCCCCGCAATATCCTGCATAAGTTTGCGCAACACATGATACACCTAAGATGTAAGGATCATATAGTTAAATTCATCGATTTAACACAAGAATGCGTTATTTTTGGTTTTTTCATATACCGTGGATAAAAAAACTTTAAAAATCGATTAAAAAAAATGTGACGTGCTGGAATAAAACCACGAGAAACGGGTATTTTCTTTAATGTCTACTTTAAGAATTTTTTGGATTTTCTAATGTGTTCTAAAAAAAGTTCGAAATTGTCGAACAGTGTATTCAATAAGACCTAAATAAATGTTATACAAATGCTACATCCCAGATATAACTAATTCGAACGGTTATAAAATACGACCTTGTCTTATTTTTAATCCAATAGTTTTGTGCTCTTTGCACTTTCTACACTGTTAACTTAAACATCAAGTTGCTATCTGGATGCATAGTTTCATCGAAAAGTTTCCTTCTTTAACGCTTTCGTGCCTAAAATAACAACGTTGTGATTTTGTCTTAAATCAGCCCCAATTTTATCATAGAAACACAAAAATGGTATGGGTAAGCAACAAAAAAAAAAAAAAAAACCCAACGGATTCCATATTTCTCTTACTTGGTTCATATTGAATTCTGGCATTCTTTTTTTTTCGATGCTCAAAATTTTTTAATTTCTTTCCGTTGCAAAACGTGACAAAGAAAAGTTACTTGTCTTGACCATCAGGCTGGTTGGTGAGGCAGCATGCGACGACTACTTTTAGCCATACGCTCACATCTTGAGCGGCAAACTGATACGGCGGCTGCTGCTGTTACTTCTTGCATTTACGTCAAAGTGTTGTAAGCAGTTTTTACCCCACATTTGGATAGAGAAAAAAAAAAAAAAAAAATATATGAAAAAAAGGAAAATAATAAAATTAAAGGGAAAAACGAAAAGGGAATCTGTTGTCGCAGCAAGGATCTGGGGCATTCGCATCGTCAGCAGAGCGAAAAAGTTTTGCTTTTTTAATTGAATTTCTTCTTCTGCACAATCCAGAGAATTCTTCTTGTTGCAAAACTCTTAAAAGATTTCAAAGGTTTCACATAAAAAGTCATTATAATTTCTTGCTAAATGCGAATGCGACAGTGCAAGTTAATTCTGAAATTAACCAGATGCTTAACCTACTTTGGGCCAAATGACCGATTTATTGACAAGATGACTTAAATCATTGAAAATAAAACTTTAGTTTTTTAGTTTTCTTAATGCATTTTTTTTTAAAGGCACTTCTGTAGAGTTCTAAATTGTGATGCAATAAATAACACAATTAATTAAAATATATTTATTTCAAAATATATTTACGTTCTTTGTGGATTTTTCACGGTTTTCACGAACACACTCTGCTACTGCAGCAATATTCTCTAAATTATGGGTTCTATGCACTCTGGTTGAATGATGATTGTCCAACAGTGTAAAATTGCTTCGAAATCTGGTGATGGTGTTACGAATAGTGCGCTCAGTTGGACGTTCATAATGACGAAATTGATTTGAAGAACTCTATAACATTCTCTAACTGATGAGTGATTTTTGTAGTAAGTTTTCACAATTAATATGCGATGTTCAGGAGTAAGTCTATTCATGATTGAGTAGATGTATCCTCAGTGAAAGCGGAAATACTGTAATCTTATATTGGCCCAACTAAGCCTGAATTGCTTTTGTCGAAAAGAATTAGGTATTCTCTGTTTTGGCGTATTATTTCAGCCTAATTGAGAAGTCTATAATCCGGTTCACATAATTATTCTGTATCTCACCAGAAATATTATGATCTTCCGCTTTAATTAAATTTAAATTAATCTTCTACATCGCGCATGCGGTATTTTGTGGCGACTTACATTTCCCTCCACGACTTAACTGATTTTTGGAATCTTTCCACAAAGAATTTTTCCATGTGGCCTTTAGTCTATTACATTTTATACAGCCTTGTGGTTTGACGGCAAATTTCGTTGGGTTGTTTTATAAATTAATAAAATAAAGAGCAACTTTTATCATAATTGGATTATCTTTAAGCGTTGACTAAGCAAATCAAACGCTTCAAGACGTCCCGCTTCTTAGAGGTAAGCAAGCAAAGAACAAGGCCGTATGGGCCTTAGTTTTGGATATTGAGTCTTGGTTTCGATATTGAGTCTTGGGCAACTTTATTTTACAATATTTTCGAACCTGTAACGAACCTTTCACGGTGGTGATCCTCAGCGGCGTCCACAGGCTCGGCTACACTAAATTCGCATAGACCTCGGTTGAACAAGTGATAACTGAAAAACCCAACACCAACTTCCTTAGCTCAGAAAGCAAAAACACACGCGTGGTTTAACGTTACACAATTTGTTTTATTTCAGTTTTTCTCTTTGTCTTTTCTTTCTTAGTTTTAATGTTTTTAGTTTTTATTCTCCTTCGCTGTAGGTTCCGCTCTCGCTGCTGCTCTGGATCTTCGCCTATTCTCTCTGCTGCTTCGTCATGTGTCGTTAGTATTAGTCTCTCCGTATTTTTGTTCTTAGTCTTTTCTCTTGTGTCTCTAGTGTAATTTTGCTCATGATCTCGTATTCACCCGCAGTGCTCTGCCATGACGCAGTTAGCCGCTCGTGTCTACAGTCACACATACAAAAGAACGTCGCGTCGGCTTGTTGAGTTTGAATGTAACTTGCTTCCACCCGCAGTGCCCTGCTATTACGCAGTTAACCGCTCGTTTCCACAACTTAACAAGGGGGTGTCCCGTCTGTTTGTTGTTTTGCAAACCTGCTTCCACCCGCAGTGCCCTGCTATTATGCAGTTAACCGCTCGTGTCCACAGCTTAACAAGGGGGGTGTCGCGTCTCTTCGTGTTTTTTTTTGTCGAAATCTGTGCGCACCCGCAGTACCCGGCTATTACGCAGTTAACCGCTCGTGATCACAAAAATCGTCGCATTGGTCCGAAGTCTTTGACAAAAAGAAAATGTTACCTGATCTCTGTAGCTGCAGCTGTTGATGTTGCCTCGGTGAAACTCGACGATCGACTGACCAAGGATCGACTTGAGCTCGTTGCTTCATTATTATTCATTCACTTTGACGAAGTATGAAATGACAATCAGCTGTTTTGGTTGGCATAGTTGTCACATCGTGCAAGGTTGCCGTTGATATGAAAAATGTCTTGGGCCTGTTCACATGACATTTCTCAGTGTTGCGTTTTATCTTATGAATAAAGTACTTAGATTTAAACATATTTAGTAATACATTTTCCTTTTTTCTGTTTTTTTTTTTTGGATTTTTGTTATTTTTTTTTTTAATTAGAATTCAGTTTAGTTGTTATAAAAAGAAAAATATAAGTAAAATAACAATAAAATAATATACAGGTTTTTTTTCTAACCTTAGCGATAAATATTTTTTTTCAACTTAAACTTAAACTTAAACTTTTATAGAAAAGTAATATGACTTTCGTCGTCACAAACCTCATTTCAGATCAAGGCTGTAACAGTTTTGGTTTTGATATTGAGTATTGGTCTAGGTTTTAATATTTAGTTTTGGGCATAGACTTGCAAAATTTTCTACCCAATTTTTTTCTTCTGTATTGAGAGATGAGTTTATGTTCGAAAGGGGCGTGACCAAGATCGAATAGCAATAATCTTAAGACCAGTCTTGATATTGTTCCCAGATACTAAGTCTTGGTTTGAGTGCTCAAATTATATCGGCCTTTTTGTCTTGCCTTTAGAAGAAATAATCCAGGTTGTTCAAATTTCATAAATCAACCCAGTGTAGGACGTTCACCAAGGAATATGCCATCCTCCCCTTTCTTCTTTTCTCCGTTTTATATACGACTTCAAAATCTAAAATGTATACGTATACTAAAGTATATTTTTTTATATATTTTTTTTTTTTTTTTATATATCTTAACAAAATCATTAATGAACCAAAACTGCTCGATTAAAGAAGCGGACGACAGCCTGATGTGCAGCATTAAGAAATGTATATTTACAAATATTTCATAAAGTTGCAGAAGAAGAAAAACAGAGCATCGATGAACAAAGCTTTCGTCAAATCAAAACCTTGGCAAGGAACATTAACCCAATTACCATAGTTGCATGCAGAGTAGATAGAGTACTCGTACTTGTACGGTATTGAATCTGAAGGATGCTTTTAATTTCAGTTGAAGTGACGTTCGTTGCGTTGTGTCACTTTGTCTGATGTATTTGTGTCATGTTAACTTTTTCACTTACATTTTGTTTTTTTTTTTTTTTTATCTTTCGTTTTTTGTTTTCTGTTCTGCTTAGTCTTTTGTGTCATGTGAATATTAAAAGAATCTATCAACATGTTAAAAAAAATGATGACATACGCGCAAAGTACTTGAAAATTAAGAAACATTTGTTTCACCACTTTCTCCACTCCTCCAAAGGGAACATTTATTTTAATGGTTGTAGAAAAAGTGGTATTAACGCATGTAACTTTTAACTTTTTTTGGAAGTTTTTTTCGTGCGGTTGGTTGGTGTGCATGATGTTATGTAAGTTTAAGGAAAATATTCCTTTGAAAAAATATGCTTTCGCAAAAAAAAAATGTTGCGTGAGATACTGGAAAGGATTTATGTATGCAAAAAAGTATAATAAAATCTGAAAAACATGATTTTATAGATTAATATTTGAAGTAATGTTATAATGTGAATGTACCACAAGTTTTGCAAATGATTTCAAATGTCATTGTGCTTTGAAATTTGTGATGTAGACAGATGGAGAATTAGCTTACACTTAGCTAATCAATTTGGAACCTGATGAGTAAAGCGAGCACAAATAAGTATGTATCAACTCGCGAATTATCATAATGTAAATGTACCATAATTGTTGCAAATGCCGTCGAATGTCATTTTATTTTGACATATATAATGTACACAGATATAGAGTTAGTTGCCAAGCCAAGATATTTCGCAGATATTTTGCGAGCCACACTTGAGACGCTGCGAACATTAACGCAATAAGTCGACTTAGGGCGTTTTTGCGCACATCGCTTTTTTGAAAAGTTTGGATCCCCAAATATATGTGTATACTGGGGCTGTTCAAAAAAAATTTTTTTTTCCAATTTCTTAGATATACTTTGACATCACGTTCTACATCATGACAGAATATCCCATAAATTTTTTCAGATTTTTAAATGCATTTTTAAAGGTGGCTCAGAGCAAAAATATATTTTTAATATTTTGTTTTTAGCATTCGTTATAAAATGTTGGCAAACAATTTGAAAAATTTGTTTTAGAGTAACGTAAAAACATTCATTTTGTTTGTTTTTTAATGAACTTTAAAACCTACGTTGTAATTTTGACAAAAAAAATTTTACACCTGTTAAAAAACGAAAAACTGCCTTAAAAAGGCGAAATTTAACGGTTTTTCAAAGAAAAAAGTCATCGTGCTTTAAACGAAATGAACATTTTTTAATTTATAAGATCTCATTCGAAAGAGCTCTTAAAAACTTTCAAGACAAGACATGTTAAGACTTTTTTGGGCCAGCAGGCTCGATGATATAACGTTTGAAACATGGTAATGCAGCCCCGTGAAAGGCAAAACGCTTTTTTACTCAAGAAGGAGGCATCTTACAAAAAAGTGCTCATGGCATAAAATGCTTCGAATCATGCAAGGAACAAGTGTGAAATGGTTTTTTTTTTTTTTTAAATTTATTAAAAATGACGTTAAAAAAAAATTTTTTTTCCTAAAACAAAATAAAAAAATAAAAATAATTCACACTTGTTCCTTGCATGATTCTAAGCATTTTATGTCATGTGCACTTTTTTGTAAGATGCCTTCTTCTTGAGTAAAAAAGCGTTTTGCCTTTCACGGGGCTGCATTACCATGTTTCAAACGTTATATCATCGAGCCTGCTGGCCCAAAAAAGTCTTAACATGTCTTGTCTTGAAAGTTTTTAAGAGCTCTTTCGAATGAGATCTTGTAAATTAAAAAATGTTCATTTCGTTTAAAGCACGATGACTTTTTTCTTTGAAAAACCGTTAAATTTCGCCTTTTTAAAGCAGTTTTTCGATTTTTAAGAGGTGTAAAATTTTTTTTTGTCAAAATTACAACGAAGGTTTTAAAGTTCATTAAAAAACAAACAAAATTAATGTTTTTATGTTACTCTAAAACAAATTTTTCAACATATTATAATTAATGCTAAAAAAAAAAATATTAAAAATATATTTTTTCAAAGTATATCTAAGAAATTCGAATAAAAATTTTTTTTTGAACAGCCCTAGTGTATACTTAATTTCAACCAATTCTGATCACAAAATGTGGCAGAGAAGTATGTATATACTGTTTGAAGAGTTGCGTGCAAGAAGGGTGTAGTGCGACTTGGGGCGTTATTGCATAAATCAGTTCGCGGTAGGAAAAACGGGTTTTACTCAAAACCAAGGTGCCTAACGAAAAAAATGTATATAGCAAAAAATGCTTAGAATTGTCCAAAGAATATGTGTGAATTTTTTCAGAATTTTTTAGAACATTTTATAATATGTGACCTGGTCTATTAAAAGAGGCTTACGTGCGAAAAAATAATTTCGTGGAAACAAATGGAAAACAACTTTTAAAGGACGGAAAATCGAATCGAATCGGAAAAAAATTGGAAAATTTTTTTTGACACATAAGCACCCTTTTCATAGACCAGGTCACGTATATCAAAAATTGGTTGAAAAATAAAAAAAACATCTAAAAAAGAATTCATACGCATTCTTTGGACAATTCTAAGCTTTTTTTGCTAAAACATTTTTTTCGTTTTGCCCCTTGGTCTTAAGTAAAAATAAAAATATTTACCAGGTGCAAATTTAGATGCAAATGTATGCATGCATTTTATAAAATTAAAATTTTAAAGAAATAAAGAAAAACTCACATTTGTAAATGGTTGAGTTTAAAGTATTTTTCCCTTATTTAAAAAAAAAAAAAAAACATTAAATTCGGAGCTGTTTTGCCGGATTCCCAAACAAAATGCTAACGATACTCCAGTGATAGTCAAATGGATTTATGCAATAACGCCCTATGATTTAATCTTTCCTTCTTCAATAATTCTGTCAATATGTATTAGTACTATGTATTAGCGGCAATCATATTCTCATTTTGTTAGTGTTAATTGAATTAATTTGTTTCCAAGATTTAAATGATGGTTTGCTCTTTGTTCAGCATTTAGAAACTTTAAATTGAATTATCTCGGAATGCCATTCTTCGACTGGTTACCGGACATAATCCCAACGGACATAATCCCCATTTCGTAAATGGGGATTATGTCCGAAAATTTTTCGGTCATAATCCCCATTTTGGCCATGGGGGTTATGTCCGCAAATTTTTCGGACATAATCCCAATGGGGGTTATGTCCGAAAAATTTAATTAAGATTGAACAAAATTTTTGCAATAATCCATTTAAAAAATTTATATAGTGTTGGATGTTATAGACTGATCCGCGGCCGAAGGCCGCCGCGAAGCCGGTGTTGGACTTTTGGGAGTTTTAAAACCTGAGCTGCGGCCGCAGGCCGCCCACTTACCCCTACCCTTATGTAAAATTACTGTGGAATTTTTGGGAGTTGTAAATCCTGAGCTGCTTCTGTGGTCAATAACAAAATATCGTTATGGGGACTATGTCCGTTTTTTCCTGGGGATTATGTCCGAAATACTTGCGGACATAATCCCCATTGAAAAAATGGGGATTATGTCTGAATAACTTGCGGACATAATCCCCATATCGTGAATGGGGATTATGTCCGTGGGGATTATGTCACGGCACCTCTTCGACTTAGGGCGTTATTGCACGTAACGCCTCAATTCAAAATGCCATAAAACAAACACAAAAGTGTATCAACTTGTATGTGGACAAAAAATCCGCCCTTGTAGGTGTTAACTGTAGCTGGCGTACCATGTCTCAAAATCGGAGTGTGTTACCAACTAAAAAAAATTAGCAATTTTTAACAACAGATGGCGCCAGGTAAGCTTTATGATCTCTACATAGAGCGTTCTTGTACGGTGGCTCAAATAGCTAAGCACTGCGTTTCTCTCATCAGGTTCGAGTGTAGCTTCCAACAAGAATGAATTGAAGCTGATTTGCTGAGGCTATATACATGTCTATTTATGAATATATATAAATATGTATGTGGAAATAGCCGAAACATATTAACACTTGTTTGGGTCTGTTTCGACTATGATGCCTTCGGGTGATCTCGGATGTCCAAGGGAATAAACCAATTAAAGTTTGTTGATATTTTGTCATAGATGTTCTCCCTCTAGTACATCAAGACATTCTTCGTTTTGACTATGAAGCCTTCGGTTGATCTTCGGGAACCTTCGGGTTACTCAGAAAATGAATCAATTAAAATTGTTATTATCAACATAGATCTTGTACCTCTAGTATATATAGATATCCTTTGTTTTGACTATGAACCCTTCGGATAACCTTCGGAAATTTTGCTGATTAGGGGGGAATAACAAAATTAAATGGAAGTTTAAAATTCTCGTAAAATACGCTCTTGCAGCGTATTAATGGCATAAAAACAAGTCAAAAATATTGATATACTTTAACCTCAATTATCTCAAAACTAAGTATCATTTTAGATCTACAAAATTCAAATCGCCATAACTTCGGCCATTGCTGACATTGCTGAGCGATTTTTTCTGCATTCTCTTCAGAATTTTATTCTTTGTCTAATTGTACAAAAAACTTAAATCTGACCTCAGGCAAGATAAGGTCCCTTTCCTTGCGACGCATCACATATAATGAAATGTGCAAAATATATTTTTTTTAAAGTAATTTAGAAAAAAAAAATGTTTTTTAGCAATAAATTTTTCGTATATTTCATCTTCATAAGTTGCCTCAGAACTTGGGTTTGAAAAATTTCTTGGTCTCGAGTGTTGTTCTTGGTAATTTTTTTAAAACCAATACATTGATATAATTTAAGACCAAAACTTAGTGTCCAAGACTAAGGCCGCTATGATCTTCATCCAGTTCTTGGTCCAGATAATAAGTTAATAAAGGTGTCACGCTCCTACGGAAATAGGCATTTTACAAATTTAGCTGCTTTCAATAAATGAGGCTCCGAAACGGGTGTTAAGAATGCAAAATTTTTTTTCTGTTATTTTTTATTTCTAAAGCCAAGATAGAGACCAAAACTGAACGCATAAGATCAAAAACAAGATCGAGACTCAATGCTAAAACTAAAAACAACACCATAGATCATATCAGTCTTGGTCTTGGCGTTCTCATCACTAATGCTAATAGCATTATCCTCTGCGTTGCACTTTACCTGAAAACAAATCTGATATTTATTTACTTGTGTCAATTAGTTCCAAAGATATGACAAATTTTGGTTTTTTAGATGGTAGGGGCATGGTATCGCTTATTTTTTAATGGTCGTTATATCGCAGTAACCATTACATATGTACCAAATTTTATTCATCTGTGTCAAATAGCTCCCGAGATACGATGGCGAAGGGGCGTGGCATAGCCCATTTTTTTATTGGTTGTTATTTGTCCTAGTACGTTTCATATATGTATGTACGAAATCTTCTTCACCTATATGTTTCAAATGTGACCAGGTAACATCTATAAAATATATAAAAACAATTTTCACTGCATCGACTTTATATAAACATTTTAAATCATATATCAACAGAAAAAACTAAATTTAATATGTAAGTAAGTAATATAATAATGAATGGTTTGTTTTTCAAAAGTTGGCGAATATCATCATATCATACGTACAAGCAGCAGAATCAATATGTAGATTCTCTGTTATGTATGGGCATGAAGTACCGAAGAAGAACATCTTTCAAATAATTGTTGTTGTTGTTTTTCTTTTCTCACTACATTTTCGGAGTATGCGCATTACAACATTTATCTGTAGTAGTAGAGTAATATACTCGTATTTAGAGATAGATAGACAGACATACAGACATTTCAGTACTCTTCTTGCATGTTGAAGTACACAATTCATATCTTTTGAATTTCCGACTTGTTGTTTATTTGAATCTCATGAGGAATGAAGTGGGTTGCCACTGGGGCAAGGTTTTGTACTCTGAAGTACGTGAGCGTACATAGTTGGTACATTTAGAAATTTACTTAAAGATTGCGGTATAAAGCTTAAAACAAATAGAAAGGTTTTGGGAATTGAGGCGTCATATCTTGAAATATCCATCTATGCTATGGAAAGAAAGAAGAGAAATTTAAATAACACATGTTATGTTTAGCAAATATAAAAGAAACTTTACTTAAACTTTGCATTTATCGACAGTAATGTATATTTTGAAGATATATTTTATGCTTTAAACGACTAAAATTTGTGAAAAGTAGCTGAATACGAGAGTTGCTCGAAAAGTTTCGAGAATATAGTAGTGTTTTCGATGCAATTGATTTTACAATTGACATTTTTTAGGGTATGTTTTTTCAGACGTCATGCGTTCATACCATTTGTAAAAACACTTTGAGCAGTTCTTTTGGTTCTGTTCTTTTGGTTTTCAAGAGCGACGTAGCCACATGACCGATTTTTAGTGCAAAAACACAGCACCATTTGCTTCGCAAGGCTCTGACCTCGCACAACTTTTGTTGGATTTTCTTCGAATTGAAAGACTCAACAGTCGATTAGTTTTTCGTCTCCTCAAAATTTATACATATTTTTCAAAGTTAGTTTTTTGAGTTAATTCTGATTCACCAAAGCTGTAAAGTACCTGGGCTATGATTTATTTTTTTAATCGACTCTAGTTCTCGAAACATCCTTGCATTCAGTTTGTGTTTGACAGAAATTGAAAATAGCTAACTTCGTGAATTTTAACGAAAATGGAAAAAATGAAATTTTCTTGCTGATTACCTAAGCATTATTTTTTCCGAAAAACCAACACCGAAACTAAGAAATGGCTTGATTAATACTTTGGGATATCTACATCATAAATTATAATTGTTAAGTAGTGCTTTACTGAGTTGCGTTGGGGTTGTACCAGCGAATGCGAATAACTTTTATTCGAGATATTAGAATATTAAAATATTCATTACAAATTATTAACATTATTTTAATTATAACAGCAAAAGTCTCATTTGTCCTGTAACGAAAACTTTACTTTAACGTTATTAGAGCTTTTACATTATAAAAAATTTCTTTATGTATTTTCTCACTCATTAAAGCTTAAATCATGCGCTAAGTTGATGCATTTTGTGTCATATGAATACTACCGTTAAAACTGTTACAAATATGTACTTAATACATCGTAAATCTGTACTAATATATTATACTATTTAACGGATTTAAAGCGCTTATGCAACATGCATATGTTGAATAAAAAAAAAGCGTTACAAAGCAGTTAATCGTTTTATGTAAAGTTTTTAATGGTGCAAAAAGGATTCCTATGAAGTGCTTATACTTCAAAAGGAAAGTGTATATTTTCTCAGAAAATGTTTCTGTAATACCAAAATAAGCTCTATAGAATACGAGTGGAAATAAAAGAAAGAATGTAGAAAAATTTGCTCATACACACACAATAGTAAGTATGAGGAAGATATAAATGTTAACAAGTTGGATTTTAGCGAGCAGATCCTATTGGTTTAAAAGTTTATAAAATAATCTACCGATTTCGTTAAAGAAGGTTGCTGTTGTTAGATCACTTGAAAACTATAAATAACGTAATATTGATTTTTTGCATTTTGCTAATTAATAATCTCTTAAGGCGTCGTTTTTATCCCCCAGACCACAACGCAAAATATTACGTAACGCAAAATTTGACAATTTTTGATACCCCTCTCCCTTTCAACGTACCCGAAATGTAAACAGAAACTCATTATGATTTTCCTTATAAGGAGTGAAATCGAAAAAATCTTAAAATATATAAAATTCAATAATTTTTAAACAGTTGATCTAAGAGTTTCAATTTTTTTTTTATTTAATTGATAATTTTTTACAAATTACGGAAAGATATATCTTTTATAGTTCTAACCACTATTTATGAACTCGTGGACCTTTTCTGAAGAGCCTTCCATTAGAGATTTGATAGTTTTGGAACAGTTTGTCCATCTCCTTTTAAAATCTTCAATATTTCTTGGGATACCTTTTTGTGCTCTTTAAGTTTCTTTTCACAAGAGCCCAATATCTCTCCACTGGTCTTAGCTGCGGACAATTTGGAGGATTGGCCTCTCTTGGTAAAAAAAAACTATGTTATTACTTTGGTACCACCCCAGAGCTTTCTTGCCGTAGTGACACGATGCCAAATCGGGCCAAAAATATGTGGACACATTGTGCTCTCTTATAAAGGAAGAAGTCTTTTTTCAAACAATCTTTGATGTATATTTCGGCATTTATAGAACCCAATGTAACAAATGACTTGCTTTTTTTGCCGCAACTACATATAGCTTGCCATACCAGGAATTTCGTAGGAAATTTTGTCTGCTCTTGGATTCTAAATTGCTCTTCGACATTTCCTCGAGCATCAGCAACATAACAATTTTGACCCGGAAGCTGTCGTCCACTATACAAAATGAATATTTTTGTATGAAATTCGATTTTAATTTCCGGGCCCTACTTTTGGCGTCTAAATTTTTTACAGCATTCCTGTCTGGTACTTTTTGGACTTTGTATATTTTCAAACTTACAAGACTTGTCACATAGAACCATGATGAACTGGATACCGGAGACTATGTAGATTCGATAGAACATGGAACAATGTTCAAAAAGATCTACATATGCATCTGCTTGGTGATTTTAATATGTTATAATCAAAATTAATAACTCTTTTTATACTCTACACCCAGGGTATATTCACTTTGTCCTTATACCCTACACCCAGGGTATATTCCCTTTATCCTTCCATTTGTAACGCAGAGAAGGAGGCGTGGCAGGTATGGAAAAGTATATATATTCTTGATCAGCGTCACCTCCTGAGTCGATATAGCCATGTCCGTCTGTCTGGCTGGGTGGCTGGCTGGCTGACTGGATGTGCGTGGAAATACATTTTTTGGGAAAACTGAGCAACATAATTCAATGAAATTTGGTATTCTGCCTTCGTCGTCAAAGTTAGCTCGGAAGATTGAAAATGAGCGAAATCAGCCAACGGACACGCCTACCGCCCATACAAAAAATATATTCAAAATGCAATAAAATAAGCACTATTTGCAATAATATCAGCAGAATACACATAAATGCTAGGGATAGTAAGTACAAGCTCTGAGCAAAAACTAGGCGAATGCGGACAAGAGGGCGTGGCACCTCCCATGTAAGCAAAAGTTTCAAAATGTTATACTGAAAGTGTTTTTTAAGATAATCCAACTAAATTTCACTCAAACACTTAGAACACTAATTGCAAACTCTGAGCAAAAAGTAGATGAAGTAGAATAAGAGGGCGTGGCACCTCACATATAATCAAAAGTTTCAAAATGATAAACTGAAAGTGTTTTTGAGATAATCCAACCAAATTTCACCTAAAGACTAAGAACATTAATTGCAAACTTTGAGCAAAAAGTAGGCGAAGTAGGATTAGAGGGCGTGGCACCTCCCATATTAACGAAAGTTTCAAAATGCTATACTGAAAGATTTTTTAAGAAAATTTAACCGAATTTTACTCAAACACTCAGAATAGTAAATGCAAGCTCTATGCAAAGTCTACTCAAACCCGGAGACGAGGGTGTGGCAATTCGTTCTTATACTCTCTTAGAAGTTACGGAAGAATAAACAAATTTTTCTAATAAAAACTTATTTCTACAATAGGAGCATTCCAAAGTTGGTACGGGACAAATCGTACGCATTTTTTGAGTTTAAAAGTTAAATTAAAGACAAACCAGAATGTTATCAAAAAAAGTATCTAGTACATTTATTTTGTGTGATATAGACCTATTAAAACCGATTATTTGCTCTTAATAATATTTAAAGATAGTGAGTAATTAATAAGAAAAGAAGTTCGTTTGTACGGGACAGCACAAATCTACCATACTTTCTATTTTTTGACTTTGTAGCAAGTTTTTAGCGAAACTAATAAGCTTTAAAAATTAGCAAAAATATTTTTGGTTAGACTAAGGGTCAAGGTATAGAAAAATAATAAAAGTTTGAAAAAATATTTATTTAAATGAGAGTTATTAAATAAAAATTAAATTGTTTGTACGGGACATTTTTGTTTGTACGGACTCGTACGAAATACATGTATATTTAATTAGTTTTAAATCATTTTTTAAATGAAAAAATAACACTATGCGTGTTTCTTGCATGTTACTTGATGGCCACTAACTGAAATTTAATGAACTTTTGATATTCCTGGGATAGGCTCATGGCTGAACATTTTGAATTTTTTAAGCTACTCATTTCTGATTCAGAGATGAAAAAATTTACGTAGAGGGTACTGAAGTGGCTGTTACTGTCGCGAAATTTTTTGCGTTTTTGATTACGGCATCTTCTCTTCGACTTCGACCTTTTTGGCTTACAAGTCTTTTCACATTACCCCAGACTCCGTGAATCACGCCTTTGGGATGTGTCCATAAGTTACATAGATGCTGTTTAAGAATTACGTAAGCAGATTTTCAATGATGTAAGCAAAAATTAACAAATCGTGGACACGAACCCCTCTCTTATGATTAGACGTAAGCAGTTTTTCAAATACGAACAAGAATTCAGGAACTAAATTATTTTTATAATTAAAGCAATAGCGGTCATACGGAAATTGAAAAAATCCTTGACACTTTAAATCAATTTTAAGGGCTTAAGTTAGACTTTAATTTAAAAAATTTTTTTGTCTTACGTAAGAATTTTATCGACCTCTCCTCCTGTATAAGCAACAATAAGCAAATCTTGAACCACTCACCACCAAAACATGCTTACGTTATTCTTGAACGGCCCTATATGAACACCATTTGCTCATATCTCATATAATTAAAAGTCACAATTTCTTAAGTGCATATACATAATAAAGCCCCCTGAGACTTATAGTTCATAGAAAAGCAGTAACCAACGGTGGCCGTACCCATATATATAATTTTTAAAGAGTTTTCTCAACAATATTAGAAAAAATTAATAGAAATCTTAATAAAATAAATATTGTGTTTGTACGGGACAAGTAATAAGATACTAATTATTATACTTTAGGCAAAATAAAATCCGAAAATTACTGCACTTTTTAAGAGTACCCAAGTAACTAGGTTTAAATAAAATGCTAATAAAATTAAACCGTTATGTGTGTAGACAGAAAATTAATTACATCGATTTGTGCGTTTGTACGGGACACCCATAACTGTTTTGTTTGTCGCGGTATAATACAGATGTTTGCAAGAACACTTTTTTGCAAATACTATTTATCAATACACTAGTCTATGACCTTAAACGATAGATATAATTTGTAACGAAACTCATTGTTGAATACTAGTGTGCTTTGCCCTTAATCATATTAAAAGTACACGTATGAACACCTCCTAATATTATTTAGAAAGTAAGCAACACTGTTTATTAGTACTTAAGAAATATGTATATAAACTACTGCTCAATAAAGCATTCTCTCTCTTTTGTCTTAATCATCTCGAGTACACTTCAATTGGCGACGAGGTTAAGTAAAATTTTATTTTATAAATATAAAAAAAAAAAAAAAGAAAAGATGACTAAACCCGAAGAGTCTCAAACTGTGACAACCAAGATGGTACATACAGCAAGTGTGCCAGAATTTTCTTCGTTGGATAATTTTCAACTATGGCATGAGAGACTGGAGCTGCATTTTATTGAGATTGAGTGCACCAAAGAAAGTGGAAAAATTTCTACGTTATTAAAAACCATCAGCAGCGAGGTATACGGAATCCTGCATAGCGTTTGTAGCCCTAAACTGCCAAGCCAGATAAGTTATACTGAGCTTTGTGCAATTTTGGAACGCCATTTTACTCCGCCAGTCATTTTGTTCCGCGAGAGAAAAAATTTTTACGCCGCGAAAAGATCAGACAACGAGACAGTGGCCGCGTGGTATGCGCATGTAAAAAAACTGTCACTGCAATGCAAATTTGGCGAAGTTCTTGAGAAAGTAGTTCTTGATAAATTTGTCGTCGAGCTTCCGGACAAAATTTTTGAAAAAATATGCGAAGAGGACCAGGAACTTACTTTAGATAAAGCTTTCAAAAAGGCACTTATAATGGAATCTAAGCTCGCAGCGCAGTCATATGTAAAAAGTGAGGTTAATTACGTGAAAACACATGAACGCAGTAACTACAGCAGCAGCAGCAGCGGCAGCAGAGCTAATCATGCAAAAAGTGGTTCGAACAAAAACAACAATAATGACAAGAGAAAAAAGTGTTCTCACTGTGGTTGGAAGAATCACACATCCAGCAAGTGCAAGTATCGTAATAGCGTTTGTCATACCTGCAATAAGCCAGGTCATTTGGCAAATATTTGTCGTAACAAAAACAATAATGTTCAGTTTATTAAAGAAAAAGAAGAAAGTAGTGGTATTTTTGATTCTATTTATAGTATTTCTACAGTAAGTCAAAAAAATGTTTGCGACCAGTACGAGCTTTCAGTTGAAGTAAATGGTTTTCGATTGACTGTATTGTGCGATACCGGGGCACCGTGCTCTTTGATGTCAGTCAATATTTTTGATTCACATTTTGATCGGAGGTTGCTGCGAGGGTGCTCAACTTCATACGCAGGATATGGTGGTGAACCAGTAAATGTTATCGGTGAGTTTGATGCTACAGTGTGTTATCGCGGACAGATTGTCAATGGTAAATTTATTGTGACGAACACGAAAAGACCAACCTTGTTGGGACGAGATTTTTTGCGTAGTTTAGGATTTGAGTTAAGAGTTAATAATTCAGGTAAATTACCTTATGAAATAAATTACGTTAATTCTTACAAACAAGTTGTAGCAGAATTAAAAAATGAATTTTCTGATGTTTTCAAGTGCGATTTAGGCAAGTGCAATTTGTGTACAGTAAAATTACAATTGGAAAAAGATTATAGTCCTATTTTTTGCAAACCGCGAACTGTACCTTTAGCTTGGCGCGATACCATAGAAAAGCAATTGCAAGATTTGGTTCAAAAAGAAATTTTGATTCCAGTAGAGAATGCGGAATGGGGAACACCATTGGTTCCTATATTAAAGCCTAATGGCCAAATACGAATCTGTGGAGATTACAAGACTACTGTTAATCGTTTTTTGGTGGATTTTAAGTATCCGCTACCACGAATAGATCAGATTTTTGCATCAATGCAGGGTTGTAAACTTTTTACCAAATTAGATACTTATGTCTAACGCGTACAATCAACTCATTCTTGATGAGGATTCACAAAAATTATGTACATGGAGTACTCATAAGGGTCTCTTTCGTATGACACGTTTGCCTTTTGGCATAAAAACGGCTTCTGCGATATTTCAAATAACTATTGAAAGTTTATTAGGTGAAATCCCAAACGTTTTTTGTTATCAAGATGATATTACCATTACTGGAAAAGACTTTGCTGAGCATTTACAAATTCTTAGACGTGTATTAACTAAGCTCCAAACAGCTGGATTCAGACTTAACGTTGATAAATGCGAATTTTTCAATGAGAAAATTTCTTATTTAGGTTTCGATATAGATGCAAACGGGTTGAGTAAAAATAAAGATCGTATTAAAAGCATTATTAATGCACCTAAGCCTAATGATATTTCTCAATTAAGAGCCTTCATAGGCATGGTAAATTACCATTCAAAATTTATTTCTAATTTTTCTGAAAAGATGCTTCCCCTTTACAAATTGCTACAAAAAAATGTTAAATTTATTTGGAGCAAAGAATGTCAGGAAGCGTATGAAACATTAAAAACAGAAATCTGCTCAGACAAAATTCTTGTTCATTTTGATCGGAAAAAACAAATTGTGCTTTCCACTGATGCAAGCAATTCAGCAGTTGCTGGCGTACTTTCTCATATATATGAGGATGGTTCTAAAAAACCTATAGCGTTTATTTTGAGAGCGTTAAATAGAGCAGAAGAGAACTACAGCACCATCGAAAAAGAGGCACTGGCCATAGTTTTTAGTGTAACGAAGTTGAGGCAGTACTTATTGGGAGTCTTTTTCACCTTAGAAACAGACCATAGGCCTTTATTAGCTTTGTTCGGTGAAAATAAAGGCATTCCCCCAATGGCAGCTGCAAGAATGCAAAGGTGGGCCTTCATACTGTCAGGGTTCAATTATAAAATCATATACGTAAAGGGTTCTCTTAACGATGCAGATAATTTATCACGCATTCCCCAAGCGGAAACGTCAGACATTTTTAGGGAATCAACTTACATTAATTATGTTGATTCGATTCAACTTAATTATAAAAACATTGCGATTGAAACACGCAGGGATCCTGTGTTATCAAAAATTATGCATTGCATTCAGGATGGAACGATCACTAGTTTGAAGGAGAAAGAGTTTGAACCATTTTGCTCGAAAGCTTTAGAGTTGAGTGTAGAGTCAGGTTGCGTATTATGGGGCTATCGTACCATAATACCCGTTAAATTGCGCAAACTCGTATTAGAAAACTTTCACAGATCTCATTTAGGAATTGTAAAAACAAAAGCTTTAGCTCGTTCTTACATTTGGTGGCCAAACCTAGATAAAGATATTGAAATTTTAATTAAATGTTGTCAGCCTTGTCAAATGACACAGCCAAGTCCAGAGAAAAGTTCACTCATTTCATGGACACCGACAGATTCTGTTTGGAAACGTGTTCATGTTGATTTTGCTGGACCTATCATGGGTTATCATTTATTTCTAGTAATCGACTCTTTTTCTAAGTGGGTCGAAGTCTTTAAAACTAAAGATATTACTAGTACCTTCACTATTAGTAAATTACGTGAAGTATTGTGTCGCTTTGGATTAGTTGATTCGCTCGTTAGCGATAACGGACGACAGTTTACTTCAGCAGAGTTTAAAAATTTTATGGCTAATAATCACATTAAGCATGTGTTGACTGCTCCTGGTCATCCAGCAACAAATGGGCAGGCCGAAAATTTTGTGAAAACTTTGAAGAAATCTTTGACTGCAAATTTTAATGATCTTAAAAATGATAAATTCGATGAGGTACTTAATAGATTTCTATTTGATTACCGTATAACTAAACATTGTACTACAAATGAGTCCCCTGCCAAATTGTTATTTGGACGAGAAATTAAATCACGTTTTAGTGTCCTTAAACCACCATTAGTCAGAGAAATTATAAACAAAAAACAAGAAATCTCTGTTAAGAACTCTAGAGGGAAACGAAATGTTGCTTTTGATGTAGGACAAAAAGTTTTTGTTAGAAATTACTCTAACCCCAACAAGGCTGGTTGGTCACCTGGTACAGTCAAGAAACAATTTGGTCCAAGAAATTACTCAGTTTTACTGTCTAAAGAAAATCGAATAATCAAACGACATTTGGATCAAATGCGTACAGCGGAAACCTGCGATGATGATGAGCATCCTCGCAGCAGTTCTCCAACTGTAATTCCATCACAAGTCGATGAAGATCATCTTACAGATGCTGAAAATGTTCAAAACATGGAAGATAGAGAAGAGATAGTAAGTGCTGAAATTGTTATTGATGAAAAACTACCACCTAGAAATAGTAAAAGAAAGGCAATTGAAGCCATGCAAAAAAAGTGTTAAGAATTAGTTTTTGTAATTGATACTGTAACTTAAAAGAAATTGAATTAATTTTTAGTTTTCATAACTTATAGTAATTTGAATTAATGTAAAATGAATTAATTTTGACTATGTTATTTAAAATTTTTAGAAATCATCATCTTTAGAAAGGGGTTGTTGAATACTAGTGTGCTTTGCCCTTAATCATATTAAAAGTACACGTATGAACACCTCCTAATATTATTTAGAAAGTAAGCAACACTGTTTATTAGTACTTAAGAAATATGTATATAAACTACTGCTCAATAAAGCATTCTCTCTCTTTTGTCTTAATCATCTCGAGTACACTTCACTCATCATGGTTTAATAGGAAAACAATGATGAATATGATCAAAAATATACCTAGTAAAAAAAAAACTTTGGCACTTTCTTTAACTGTAAAAAACTGAGCCCAATACTAAGATTTTAGTATGAAATCAATTTGGAAAGTAAAGTTTAATCTCACTAGAATATATTCGATCCATTAAAACATTTGAAAAATAAATCTGAAACATCTGCTAAAAAATACCATTTTCACTGGAATGCTCCAATAGTATTTATCAACTAAGTGTTTAATAATATGCTTGAAATGCAATGAAGGGTATTTAGTTTTTGGTTGACCTTCAATATGATTGTTTATTACATTATTAGCTACCTACCAAACAAGCATGGATCAGATCAAACATCAACGTATAATATCAACGACTTACAACACAACAAGGAAACAATGAAAAAACAAAAAAATTAGAACATTCGCATGTGCTAAATTTATTTTTTGCTATGATTCTCAACAAATCTATGCAAAAGATAAATATAGTATGCTTGTTAAGTTCTTTTGGAAGTCGACAAATTTGTCTGATGATTTGATTGTGGTGATCATTGAAACGCAACGAATACCAGCTTACCGATAAATCTTTTTCTTGTTCTTTATGCAATTTGCCTCGCTTTTATAATTTTGGTGGTGTTTTAACTAAAACACATTAAACAGTAAGCTCAAACCAACAATGTCATCTGATCTATGCTTGTGTAATAGCTAACAATAAAAATCATTATCTGTTCCAAAAAACAACTAAAACTGATTGTTTATTGTATGGTAAATTAAACACACTTCCGGACGTTATTCATTGTACTTAAATTTCGTATAAGCGGGGCAATGTTCTCTATACCACTTTGCGTGTAGAATATACATACATTTGTAATATCCTTTAAAAAAATATCAAAATAATTTTGTTGTACATAAATATCCCTTTATATTTCAATAAAAACATTAACTACGGTCAAAAAAATAAAAAAATACATAAAACATTTAACGCTCAACCCCACACGACCTGTGTGTCACTTATCCGCAATCTACACCCCAATCCCAAAAGCACTTTTTTTGTGTGTTACAATTCAGAAAAACACCGAACATCAAACACTATCCACACTGCTGTTAGGGAAAAGTTGAAAACAAGAAACAACGCGCTCTCTAATATTTAAAAAACAAAAGTTTAAAACTCTTGCGGATATAAATAAAGACTCCACAACATCGCTTTCATATTCACATCCGACCAAACTAAACCAAATCCCATACCCAATCTCTGTCATGATGCACAAATTTTACCACAGAAAAAGCACAAACAAAAAATGGAGCAAAACTTTTACTTTAGCTGGTTTTGTTTACTCATCAATGCGCGTTTGGCTGCTTTAGATTTTGTTGTAATGCGTTAAAATTCCGTCTCCAACTCCGACCAAGAACAACATCCCCCACTTTGGAATAAGGGTGTTAAGTTTTGTATCCCATAAAATATCATTTTCATTAAGGCAAAACAGCAAGGACTCTTTGTAAAAAAAGTGCACCCTTTCTGATTTACAATGTATTGATTTTGCAATTGGAACGTATCTTTCACTTTTTGTCTTTCTTTCTCTGACGCTTATACTGAGAAAAATTTTAGAAAAATTTATATGTAGAATGGGCAAAAGCCGGCATTGAGTATGCAAAATATTAGTGCCAAAAACTGAGCTCAGATTCTTATAGGTAGGAGATACAAGAAAGTGGATGTTGCCAGGATCTGCGGTGGTCCATTTTTGAACTAAGGTTTTTTCTATCATGTCAAGATCCTCAGTAATCTACATATGGTCAAAAGTCCAGAAATCACTGAACTACTTAAGGCTACATAAAAAAAGCAAATAGCAAAATGAAGTTTTGTTAATGGATTCGGATAGCTGAAATTACTCTCAATAACCTGTGTTTTTACCGTTTTTCAATTCGATACTTTCTTTCTGAGATATAAGCCTTTAACATAAGAGTATCTCTGAATAACATCCAAAGGAATTTTCTGGACCTGAAACTTAAAAAGGTCAATTTCTATAATTTTTAATAGTAGAAACATATTTTATTCTAGATTCAAGTAGTAAGCGAACAAATATACAAATATATACCAATTGTTATAAATTTATATTAATCTTAAATGAAGATAATTGAATTAAATTGAGATCTTGTACAAAATTCTGGTGATATTTTAAGGATTTCAGTTTTGGAAATTACTTCTCCCAGTTCTGTTTATATAGAGTGGTTGAGCAGATTTTATGTGAAGTTGTCTAAAGTTCAATTATTAAACATAAGCCTTAGTATTTATTGATTATTAATTTTGTTTCTTCTTTTTCAGAGTTCGAAACTGGGCCTTAAAATTTGGTGTAGATCTGTGGGAATTTGGCCGCCAATTTACAAAAATGAATGAAATTAAAAATGTAAGTATTTAATATATTGAATATCGATACCTTAGAGCTCTATAGTCCTATCTCTACTTTTCTAATTGTTGGAAAAATCAAAAAGAAGATTTTACCCAAGGGATATATAGAATTGGCTGCTATTTTTATTTAACGACGAGATGTTTTACACGGCGTTGCTCGGGTTTTGTTTATTTTTTGACTTCGGGTTAGTCGCAGACAAACAAAATAACAAAATGCTTAATATCACTAATTCCACTAAAATGAATGATAAAAATGCATTTTTTAAGCAAGAAAGCACTAAAAAGCTAATAAAGAAAACTATTTTTTACAATAATGTGCTGCAAACAGATGCTTCAATATATTTATTTTATTTATTTCGATTAAATTATCACATCAAAAATATCGGTAAAAGTCCAAATGTATCGATGAATATTTTTGGGTGTACAACTTAAAAACCGGAATTTTTTAGCGAAATTTGATGCTTTATTGTGGAATAATGTTACAATATATTTTATTCAAAATATTGTCCATTGGAAGCTACAACATTTCCCCATCTTTCAGGCAATTTATGAATTCCATCCCAAAAAAATTGCGCCGGCTTGGCGGCCAAAAATGAATCGAGCCAATTTTCGATATCTTGATCTTAAGTGAACCGTATTCCTGATAGGGCATTCTGCATTGATCGGAACAAATGGTAGTCTGATGGTGCAAGGTCTGGGCTATAAAGCGGGTGAGGCAAAATTTCCCATCCGTTGTTTTCCGTTGTTTTGCAGGTAATTTTTGACTGGGGCAGCAATATGTGGCCGAGCGTTGTCATGATGGAAAATTATTGCTTCGTGTCTGGACGCATTTTCCGGGCATTTTTCGATGATGGCACGCTTCAAACGTATTAATTGTGTTCGATAGAGGTCACCTGTGAGCATTACAGAGCATTACCTTGGCACCATGGATATTTGCCTTTGGCTGGGAAGGTCCTGGTTGTCCGGGCTTCATATATGAATGTTTGCGTTTCGGGTTGTCGTAATGGATCCATTTTTCATCCCCAGTCACGATCCGATGCAAAAATTACTTTTGGCAGCAGTTTTCTTTGCAAAAAAATGACCCAACAGAACCTCCCGCAAATGCTGTCTTTTTCTCCAATTTTCGAAGTTATTCATCGTGAAAAATAATAATGATGCACACAAGATAAAATTGTTTTGTTGACTGATTTTGACAGCTGTCAAATGTACCTTCAAAATGACATATATATAAAGTTCGAGCTTTCACTATATTTGTTATACGGACATCCACCGTCAAATTCCGGTTTTTAATTGTACACCCAATAAAATATACCGATTTCTTTGGTGGAAGTCCAAAAGTATCGGAAAATATCGGTAAAAGTCCAAAAGCATTGAAAAATATCGAAATACATTGAAAAAATTGGTAAAATCGAAGTGTATTGAAAATCATCGAAAATGTCGGTAAATGTTCAAAAGTATCGAAAAATATTGAAAAACATCTCCAATATCGGGTAAAAGTCCAAAAATATCGATAAATATTAAAATATATCGAAGAAATCGGTAAAAGTCCATGTGTATCGATAAACATTTAAAACATCGGAAAAAGTATAAAAGTGTCTAAAAACATCTAAGATATAGGTAAAAGCCTAAAAATATTGGTAAAGGTCCAAGAGTATTGAAATACATCGAAAAAATCGATAAAACTCCAAATGTATCAAAAACGTTTAAAATATTGGCAAAAGTATAAAAGTATCGAAAAATATCTAAAATATCGGTTGAACTCCAAAGGTATTGAAATACATGGAAGAAATCGGTAAAAGTCTAAGTGTAACAAAAAACATTAAAAAATTATCGGTAAAAGTCCAAAAGCATTTGAAAACATTTAAATACAATGTAATATTATATAATAATATAATATCATGTTTTCCTATATTAGGAGATAGGATTTTTTTAGCTTTCACTCAATGCAGACATTTATTTTGTTAACTATTTAGTATGTTTGAAACCAACTTAAATTTTTCTCAAAAATAAAAAACTCTTTAAAGTTAGATTTCTTAATGTTTCCTTAAAATTTCACTCTTTGTAATGTTTTAATTAAGGTTTAACGGAACTTGTCTAACATACAATGGAAAGAACTGCTTAAAAATGAGTTAAATTTAATATAATAAGAACTAATAATATTCAAATCAAGCGTATAATATGATAATATTGTATTGCAACCAACCAAAGTAACAATATGTATAGGTACTAAGGTTGAGAAAATGTCATAAAACTATCAAAAAGGTTTTGTTTTAACTTCTGTGTTATATCTAAATGAAACATGAAATAACATCGTATGTTTGAAATGTTTAAGAACCACACAAAAATTAAATGAGAAATTTTGATAAGCGTTTTTGACATTTATGTATAGTATGTACCCACTCATTACCAGCGCGCGCGTCATAAGAGCCAATTGCATACCATGCACTATGGAATGTTGTACTTCACCACATAATGTTGTTCGATTTTTCCCATACCCTAATAACCTTACAGAGTTGCAACCACGAAATCATCTCATTTGTATGGCTGAATAAATTTTCTGTGAAATCGATCGATTTTATAGGGATGGACGATTGTGTGCAGATGAAGAAAAAATCACAGGGTATATTCACTTTGTTTTTCAAGTTGCTTCGCATAGAAGTTGGCTCGACAGGTATAGAATATTATAAATATTTTTGATCAGGGCTATTGTATCCATAAAAACATGTCATTTTGTTTGACTTTGGCCTCCCAAAACGCTACATCCTATGATAGCCACTGGCAGAAATTTAGGGAATAATGTATATGTAGTTAAATAAACTGAAATCGTTTAATATGGAATAATTGGTAAAAAAAATATTGCATAATTTAATGGTTTGAGTTTACTTTCCGTTGTAGCTTCTCCTAGAATTCGAGGACATTTTGTTTTGATTCTGGGACGCCGGGGCATTATCCAAAATTCAAAAAAAGTGTTTTAACAATGTTTCGTTGCTGATTTGTGCTTAACAACGCTTCGTTAGTGTTTTGACAACATTTCGTTGCTGATTCGGATTTAACAACGCTTGGCAACTAGCGTTGTTCAATAAGTTTCAACCACATTTGTGGGTGATTTAGCAACGCACCATACAAATGTGAGCTTGGAGCGTTGTTAAATCCAAATCAGCAACGAAACGTAGTTAAAACACTCACGAACGTGGTTTTTTCTTTGCTCTGTGTAATGCAAAATGGGTGAAAAGGTAATGCGAAAGGGGTCAATTGCCACTACCTAGGACATCACAATTGAAAAGTGGCGTCTTGACTCCATGTAAAGGCGATAAAACTGGAACCGGTTTCTTTTCTTCAGTAAAAAGTGATTAAGTGTTTCAAAACTGTTTCCATTATCTGCAGAGTAGTTTAAATTCCGTTTAGTATTGATTTTAAACTTTTTTGGTATTAAATTCCGATTTTTTTCCAAAAAAGTTTGAAATTCATTCCAGAAAAGTATGAAATTTATTCCAAAATAGTTTAAATTTAATAAATTTTTTGGTATTGTTAAGTATAAATACTTTTTAGTTTTAAAATTAAATTAAAATTTTACTGTGCAAAGAGAAAAGAATTATAAGTGCAGCCCACGGTGATGCTGAACTGAAAGCTTAGGCTACATGAGTCTGTCCTTAAGGTGAAGTATATTCATTTGGTTTATTGTAGTTGAGCTAAAAAAGTTGCAAGGATATGCCGATAATGTCGCAATCCTAATACTGAAAACGGCAGATAGTGCGAAAACTCCGATCTGAAAGTTGTTATCAAACGACCAATGTTACCATGATCACCAAAATAGGGGAAAAGGAACAAAGCTTTCTTACAGCTATAGGCCAAAAATCGTATAAAAGAAGAGTGGTTTTCTTGTTAAAGGTTGCAGAACTATAGGCAGATTCGAGTTCCTAGATTTGAAAACGATAATAGAAGGATTTTCAGCTACATTCCTTAAAGTTTAATGTTGGTGGGCCGGCTAGTTATGTCATTGTTAAGCATCTTCTTGTAATTTAACAGTTTTTATTTTTAGATGTTTTTTTATTTTCATCTGGCAACACTGATTACGAGCCGCGCGGCAAAATTAACTATGCAGAATTTAAATAATAAAATAATTTATTTTCGGTTGTAGTCTGCACTGGTTATATGACAGGGCCAGACGTAAATATTTGCATAGACAGGAATATGGCAACAATGGTAGTGGTGGTGATGTTGGTGTAATGCATGATGCCATACCAGGCACGCTTAACATACACACACATACAAACATTTTCACATGTACCAACACAGAGAAGCGGCGTACATTCAAACACTTACAAGTTTAACATGCGGCCGACATGGTTCACAGTTGAATTACGGATGCCAAAACCTGAGATTGTGTGTTTGGTAGCACTGTGTAAGTGTGTGGTATTGCATAGTTTGATTTGGCTTGGTATGTTGGATTTATAATCCATTGAGGAAAAAAAAACTACAATCAGCTTCATTTTGTCACAGGGGGTAGCAAGCAGTAGGGGACAACATTCAAGTCCATCGTACATTTGTTTGGAGTTGGGACATTTCAAGTTAAAGTATTTTGTATGCGATTATTAAACGCTTAAGTTCAAATGTTTCTATTTTCTCTTAAACTTCTAGCATTTCTGCATTTACCTCAATTTAATCAGTGTATCCTTAAGTAGATTTTTCTCTCAATGTTAAACTGACATAATTTGGGCGTTTTGAATTCAAGCCAATTGTTTGCTGCAGAACGAAAAAAAGGAGCTCGTTTTTTTTTTGCTGTTGAATAACTTTGTCAACTGTCGTCACTACTACAAATGCAGCGCTCCAACTAGCTCGTAACGTATTCGAATTTCCCAGTAGTGTATTCATATTGTTTCTTGGCCGCATACCGTCATCTTTTCCTTAATAGCAAAAAGACATTTGCAAATGCGTGTGTATGTGTGTGTGATAGTTGTTGCTTTCAACTCTTGAATCCTTCGATCGTTTGTTTGAATCTTGAGACTTCTTTTCTTGCACGAATTCATACTACTACGAGCATAGTTATGTGCTTGTATGTATATGTATTCGCACACAGAAAGTTTTCTAATTAATTCACAAGAGGCTTTTACAACAACTACAAAAACAAAAAGATAAAAGTAGCAGTGATTTTTTTCTGCTTCAAGCGCTGATGTTTTTAAAGACTTTTGAAATTTGTCATGTAAATGTGGTGTAAATTCTCTAACAGAGTCAAACACAGGCATATGGCGTTAAGCAATCCAAAAAAAAAAAGAGGGAGAAAGATGCCTGGGAAAGGCAAAAATAAGTTTTTTGGTAAAAAATTACATTAATTCTAATATCGCCTTGAAAAACATTTTCGGCCAGCCCTCCTGATTCTGTCTCAAAATTTTATATAAGCCTAAGGGCTTAGCTGCAGGGAATTCGGGCACCGCAATTTTGTTAGAAATCGACAAATACGATGTTCTCTGTATACATATAATCGAGGGAATTCTTGGTTGACCGAACTTCAGGCTCATTGATATCCATTAATATCTATACGGACGGCTCAGAACAAGAAACAGGAGTGAAGGCGGGAGTATTTATTCCGACCCATAATGCAAAACTTAAGCTTAAGCTACCACCTGATTGCATCGTCTGCCAAGCTGAGTTGGAGGAGATTAGTAGGGTGACCGAATATGTAAGATTAGAATTAGAAAAAGGTTGAGATCCCGTCGCCAAATGTCATCGTGGCTTATATGACCTATTGTGCTAACCATAATAAAACTCGATTAGAAGTCAGTCCAGTGGCGCATGGCACCAATGAATGCCAGTATTTCCCTTAGGGGTAAGGCGCCTACCTCAGAAGTAGAGGGGTACGCAGCAGATAAGTAGCGAAGTTTGTGCTAGGCTGTCACAGTGACATAGGATATGTTCAGCTGTTTCCTCTTTATTACAGAATTTACAGAATTCATTCTGGATTAAACACATGTTGGAAAGGTGATTCCTTGCTGTAACAGTCCGTATACCTTTCCTGTTCAGCATAAGTAACTGTTTGGTACTTTGATTGGAAACACTTGGCATGAATGCTTTTAATTGTCTGTGACCTAAGTTGTTGTCCCAGCCTTCTTGAACTTTGTTGTCCAGCCAATTGCTTAGGTTTAATTTAATTACACTCCAAGGCGGGCCGCAAAATGGAATAGGACCTACAAATTGTGTAGATGACCGCTTCCTTGCTAGTTCATCTGCTGCTTCATTTTCTTCAAGTCCACTGTGTCCAGGTACCCAAATGAGGTGAACCTTATTTCTGTAGGCGAGTCTTATGAGCAGTTGAAGGCACTGATTTTGACAGCTGTCAAATTTACCTTCAAAATGACATATATATAAAGTTCGAGCTTTCACGATATTTGTTAGTACGGACATCCACCGTCAAATTCCGGTGTTTAAGTTGTACACCCAATAGATGTTTATTCCATTTGGACGCCTACTATCATATTTTCTCAGGCAAAGCTCAATTGCATGTACTTTTGCCTGAAATACTGAGTTTTCTGTACCCATGCATATAAATTTGACCGAATATATAATGCCAAGCGTTGACGTCGGCCTCATAAAATTTTATGTTGAAAGTCAGGCTGCTCTCAAGTCCTTCAAAAGCTATACAATTAAATCGAAGTCCTTCGATGCTAAAACTTACTTCAAGCTTTAAGTAGAAAGCTGGAAACATGCCTTAACTGTGTACCTGGTTACCACGGTACAGAAGGTAGTGAACAGGCCGATGAACAGGCAAAAGTTAGTGTCTTTCTCGGAGGGGATCCGTTGAGCGTACTAATTCCAATACAGCACTATAATTTCATATGTTAGAAATCACTTTACGCTGAGGGTAACCTAAAATGGACCAATTTAAATACTGACAAAATAACAAAAAAAAAAAAAAAAATGTTGTATAACTTTCTGCAAAGATAAAACTCTTTTTATCTCATAAAATATGTAGAACTGTTTTTGGAGTCACCCCAGATCACTGTTTAATCGGTTATCATGCTCACAGAATAGACATTTTGGCTCATAACAGATATCGCTGGTATAATGACGACGAAGACAAGAACTGGGAACATCTATTGTGCCATTTCATTATCCGCCGCATGGTAGAACTAGATTTAAAGTTCTTGGACAAATATTTTTTAAAAATCTTCTAAACTTTCATCTTAAGCCTGATGCCAGCTAAAAATAGAGGATACAACATCCCCAATCAACTTCATCGTACGACGCTGCATTCTGTCTAACTGCTCCAAAGTAGTTTTGGAGCCCTGGCCCAGATGTGTGAATTGTACTCTACCTTAGGTCTAATATAGACGAAATAACACCCGAAGATCAACTCAAGTGAAGTATTTCTTACACCGTTTTAGAGTACCTTAAAACTTTTGACACATCGAATACATAATCTGTCCCCCTAGGATCAGCTTAAATTGATATGCTTATGATCTAAGTGTCATTCATTTACCACCTCTTTCTCTCAATTTCCTCAGAGCTTGTACGCTTTTTGAAGCAATATGAATGACAAATGCTGCTGTTATCCGCAATGGAGTGGATTGGATTAATAGTTGATGACAGAAGGTTATTGATGAAAACAAGGAAAGAACGGATCCCTAGGGAACTCCAGCGTTAATGGAGTATTCGTTAGATGTGAAACCATCTACGACAACACATATAGAACGGCCACTGCAAAAGATCGTTTATCCAACGAATAAAAGAATCACCGACACCATATGCAATTAGTTTTGTAATGAGGGCGCTATGCCACACACGATCAAAAGCAACATTGTTTCGACCTCGCAGTGAAGAATGCCATTAAGTCACCAGTAGAGCGAGCTATGCGCAAATCATATTGGCGATCATTAAGTAATTCGTTGCGCTCCCAATAATTCTTAAAGTGGAAGCTTATAACGCTTTGGAGAGCGCCCCGCCTTTTTTTGGAAACTGGCTGGATATTAGCAGCCTTCCAACATGATTAAAATTCACCACAAGTGCGGGAAATGTTTAATAAGTAGATTACATAATGGACGAGCCAGTGTTGAAGCACAATTTTTCAACACATGGGCTGGTTTGAAACCAACCAAGGATGTTGAACTATTGGTGAGAACCAAGTGAAGCCTCTTAATAGTCCATAGAATTTTTTGCATTGACAAAACAAAGTGGGAAGTCTCAACTTTTAGCAATAGAAAGACAATAGATATTCAACACTGTCTATTAAAACAGGTATTTCAACTATCATCTTATAAACTTAGAACGAGAAGAAATAGTGCCTAAAGACTGCATAGCGGCCCAAATTGTTTTCGTCCCCAAAGTGACGACGGACCCTAAACATTTATTCTATAAAACAAAAAAAAACCTCAAAGATTAAGTGCATACATATGCCTGGAAAATTTTCAGCTCGGAAATATTTCCCTCAAAAAGTTTTTTAGACCTTAAAAATTCTGAAAAATATGTATCTCCTGAACCGTTAGTCGCACGAAAATCAAAGTTATAAATTAATTTAGTTGAAAAATGGGATTGCCGCATTGTGGTGAATGAAATATCTCAGGATTTCTCATTATTTATTTTCACCACACGAATTTCCACTATGGTAAATATCGTTTTGTTAATATGTAGTTGCTATTGTAAATTTTGTACTTATTTGCGTGAGATGGCGCAGATGGCTTGTAAATTATTTCAATTCAGTACACACAGGTGTTTACAGTCTGTTAAATAAGAGCGTGGTCACGATTACTCGCGATCGGTAAAGTATAATGCTGTAATTTTTTTTTCTCACACAGAGGGCAGTATTGTCCTTCATGCTTCGTGAAAGTGAATCAGCTGACCACTCTTTTCAATGCGTTCTCAGCATTTTTCCAAAATGAGTACCGCGTACGCGTCGCGCTTTGAAGCCGTTTTTTTTGTGTTTGCACCCCAAAGGTCCCAAAATGACCCAAGCGGCGGCTGCGAAGTATATGCAAAAGTCGAAACAGTTTGTGAGTAAGTGGGTGAATCGCTTCAAAGAAGAAAAAAATGTCGATGACTTTCCAAATCGCGGGTCTGTCGGTGTAGTGACGGAAAAACAGGAAAAACTGATCTGTGCTCTATTTTCGAAAAATCCAACATTAACTTTGCGTGAAGGTGCTTCGAAATTGTCGCAAAAAGGTTTGAATATCTCCCACGGAACTATTCGTAATCATTTGATTGCAAATAGTGTGAAATACCGAAGTACTTTGCAAAAACCGATGCTCAGTGAAAAACATGTCCAAAAACGTCTTGAATGGGCCAAAGACAATTTGGATCGTGACTGGGGCAACGTTATCTTCACTGATGAATCCTCTTTTTGGGCCTTTCCTATCGTCAGGCATGCCTGGAAAAACCGACCCTGCAACTTGAAACAGCTGGTTCGACGCATTCACAAAATTTGGAGGTCGTTTTCAGAAGAGTATGCGCAAAATCTTGTTCAAAGTATGTCGCGAAGATGTCAAGCTATAATTGATGCTGGGGGTGATTGGACCTGCTATTAATGTATTTGCATTGAAGTTTTCGATCAAATAAATCAATATTAAAAAGAATTTTCGCAATGGGTATTTTCATTTTCTCACAGCAATGACCACGCTCTTATTTAACAGACTGTACTTTTGAATTAATGCAACATTATTTTTTTGTATTTATGTTTAAATGAAATGAATTTTATTTATCTTTTTAATTACAGAGGTTCAAAGACAACGATATCGATGTGAAACGCAAGGATGGCATTATACTTTTGCGTGAGTTAGCAGCTGAGGTGAAAAACTTTATGGATTTCAAAAGAAATGCAGTTATGGTAAGTTCAAAATTAGAGTTATATATATTTACAATTAATTTAAAAACTTTTCTGCAATTACTAGGTATACTGTATCAGATTTGTATTGAAAAAATTAAGAAGGCTCGAAATTTTATTCTCAAAGCTTCGAAAGAAAAGATGTCAATAATCATCATGTAAGATTTGGTTCATTTTAGATAATATTTGATGGATTCCAAACCGTTTTCAAAACCAAGAAGTGCTCTGAAATATAAAAAAAAAAAAAATTTAGTGCGAAACTTAAACTTTTCAACTATTTACTTATGCGTTTTTAGGCGCTGAATTCAAATCTGCAATTTATTTTTCCATAAGCTATGTCGTTTTGGAAATATTGTCCATTTAAATTTTTTTTTTAGTTTTCTAACTTGAATAGACAATATCTTCAAAACTACAAAACTTATGAAGCTACAAATTGCGGATTCGATTTTAGCGCCTCAAGATCCATATAACAAGCTGAACAGTTTAGATTTTGAAATAAAAATATTTTCCATATTTAGGAACACTTTTCGGTTTTGTAAATGGTTTAGGATCGATTCATCAAATATTCCCAGAAATGGAACAAATTTTACATAGCGCTTATTTACATCAAAAGCAAACTTTCTGTGCCCTTAAAACAAAATTCCGAGCAGCTTTAAATTTTAAACCACCATAGTAATCAACCCATGCCCAAAGAAATGTTATCCCTCGAAAGCCAACCATCTGACAATTGAGTTTGATACTTTGTATATTTTAAATGGCAACTCGTACAAAGTTAGCGTTACAAGGTTAAGGAATCTAACACCCGTCTATCTAATCGCTCAATCTAAATCTTTAAAAGATAAAAAAAAAAAATTCTGACAGTCATATTTGAAAACCTTAAATCCTACACACTACTTGCCATCCAAATGTATTCATGTGGTTTTTACGAAATGAATCCATTGTGCACACAAATTTTATGCAAACCCCAAAGTAAATACAAAAAAGTAAAAAAAAAACATAAAAAAAATTATGCCTTTTGAAATTCAGGTGTAGCCACAGAGTAGCGATTAAAGGTCGAAAAGCTACAACTGAAAACAGACACAAAAAATAAAAAACGAAGTTGGAGTGGAGGGGGAAAAACGTCCAACAAAAGGTTCTCGCACTTTGTTTTTTTTTTTGAATCCCTTGACTACGACGACTTTGCTGCCACCTTTTTTATCGTTCTGCCCCAACATAATCGCTATCTTCCTCTGCATATGGAAAATTTGTTGGATGGTGTGTCGATGAAGAAGGTTGTTGGTCGACAAACTTTTCAAGTGCTATGATTGCTTTTGGAACTTGTCGATTTTCTTTTGTGATACGGTCTGTATGTGCCTTGATGTCTGGGGCTATTTGTTTTGTTTTGGGTTTTTTTTTTTTTCTTCTATTTATGTGATGCTAAATAAAAAGGTGTTACTCGTACACATTTACATTGAACTCGAACTCAAAAATTTTTTTTGATTTTCCTCATTTTTTATTAACAAAAAAAAAAAATATGTTTTCTTGATTCAAATTAATTTAACCCGAAATTGGTGTTTTCGTATTTAATTAACGAATATAGCAAATACTGGAATCTTAATGACCCAGCTACTTGATAGTGAGGATGTTTTAAAATTTTGTTTCATTACAAACGTTACATACCCCTCAGGGTTTATGCCGGAAAATCAGAATTCAAGAATTCTATTACCGAGACAAATTGTATACTGCTTCAATCATCATCCTTGCTCCAAAATACAGAAAACACTTTGTTTAGGCAGCAAATAGCGCACATTCTAAAAGTAATGAAGAACACTTTTGCCATCGGCGTCATATAGCCCTAATCTTCCTTATTAAATCCTACCTTTTAAGTTTTCTAATTGGATCATTATTTTCTGAAATATCAGTCATTTAAGAAACTTCATGTTAAAAATTAAATCAAAATTTTTTGGAGTTGAAAACCACTTCTGCATTGGATGAAATTTAGGAAAGTAATGATCCAATTGGAAAAGTTATAAGATAAAGTTCGGTGAGGAAGATTATGCCTACCCATACTCTTGAGTAAAGTAAATGAAATAATTGATGCGATTATCTGAAAGCAAATAGCTGAGTTTTGAAAAATCGACCAAAGAAGAATATTTGAGAATTATTCGAGTGGCACTGGTCTCATATACTGTCAGCGTCAAAAGAAGTTGTACACGTTGTTCCTCTATGTTTGCAGTTAAATTATACTCTTTTGCAATTCCCTTTTGTTTTACATTTTTTGTTTTTTTAATAATATATTTTCTCCTCTCTTAATGTACATAATAAAAACAACAACAATATTACAATAACAAAAATTCATAGAACAAAAACAAAAACATCTTCATATTAATAGCGTCAAAAGAAATTGTACAACACGTGCACCAAATATTTTAAAGAATTTTAACGGTAAAAAATTCCCGTTATTTTTAGTGATTTGACTTTTTATCATGTTGTAGGCAATATTAACTAATTATAATAATTATTAATTGACTTGACGTCGTGAGGATCAGTTCAAATCTGAAGATTTTTGAGTAACGAAATTTATTTTCAAAATGGGTAAACAAACATCCCTGGATGTTCGCGAACTTGTGCTAAAATATTATAAAAAAGGAAAAACATTGCGTGAAATTGGTTTGATGATTGATAGAAGCCATAATACTGTAAAACATATAATTGATAATTACAAAAAGTTCGAAAATTTACAAAATCGTCCCAAATCTGGAAGACCCCGTAAACTAAATGCGACTCAAATACGATCCATTGTGCGACGAGTGAAGCAAAATCCAACTGAAAGTGCTGTTAAAATATCCGAGAACATTTCAGAACGCTCAGGTGTTAACGTTAGCTCCAGTACTATACGTAGAGCACTACATGCAAATGGACTACGTGGACGAGTTCCAAGAAGCAAACCTTTCATATCAAAAATCAATCAACAGCGACGTCTGAATTTTGCTAAAAAGTATCAAAATAAACCAAATTCATTCTGGAATAATGTGGTCTTTACTGACGAGAGCAAATTTGAAATTTTTGGTAAGAAAACACCAACTAAAATTTGGAGATGCAAAAATTCAGCATTTGCCCAACAAAATGTAATATCTACCGTCAAGCATGGTGGTGGTTCGGTCATGGTATGGGGGTGTATGGCAGCCAGTGGTGTAGGTAACTTGGTTTTCATAGAGAGCACTATGAATAAAACAGATTACCTCACCATTTTGAAAGATAATTTGCAACCTAGTGTCGAAAAATTGGGCTTGGATCAAACTTGGGTCTTTCAACAAGACAATGATCCTAAGCACACTGCTAAAATAGTAAAGGAATGGCTGCTATATCATACCCCAAAACAGCTGGATCATCCCGCCCAGTCACCCGACCTTAACGCTATCGAGCATTTGTGGGAGCATCTGGACCGTCAGATTAGAAAAAGAACGATTACCAGCAAAGACTCTCTAAAATCAGTGATAATGGAGGAATGGCAAAAAATCTCTTCCGATGTATCTCGAAACCTAGTGGAATCGATGCCCAGAAGATTGCAAGCTGTAATCAACGCAAATACTAACCTCTTTAAAATTCTTTGAAATAATTTTTTTATACTTACTGTACAATTTCTTTTGACGCTGTGAATTTGAAGTATTTTAAGTTGTTCTATAATTTTTTTTATTGTTAAATTTTTGTTTTTTTTTTTTTTTAAAATGAAAGAATATACAATATATTTTTCAAAAAACATAATATGTTGAATAAAATGATAAAGCAAACTAGTAAAATAAAGACAAAAACATAACATATTAACGTGTACAATTTCTTTTGACGCTGACAGTAAATATCATAACCTCAAATGGCCTTAAAATAATCTTCATTGTCACACAAACGAATTGTGGAATGAACTTTTTATTTCTTACATGTAGTCTTTTGTACTTTTTGATGCTGAATCCGACTGCAACCTCAGAATTATCAATATACCTTGCTTGAAGTTGGAGAAAACGCTGTTTTCAGGCTTATGGCGTAGCAGTATTAGGTGAAATTCTTTTTTTTTTTTTTCAATGGCTTCGAATTTATTTATTAAAATATTTCTTCAAACGTTTCCAATAGAACTCTTACTTTTCGAGTAATGATCCTTTGAAGAGAAGGTATTTCAGCCTTCATTTCGTCAATACTTATTTTAATGATTTATATAGGAAACTAGCTGGCCTAGTTGCGACTTCGTTCACCCGTTCCCGATGTCCTTTACGTATGAAGTCCATCTCCATCGTCCCTCTCTTCCAATCACCAAGGAAATTAAGATCCATGTATCAACTTTTATAATCATAGCTCCCATATGTACAGAGATATATCGTTTTATATATTTTTTGTATGAAAGTTGCAACTCCCCTTCTCTCCCCCCCCCCACCAAATTGTTCAAGGTGAATGGTAGATAGAATATACAACCATGTACTTATGTACCAAGTTTTATAACGATATCTGACATATGTAAGGTTAGGTTAGGTTAGGGTGGCGGTAATCGCGTAAGCAAAAACCTCACATAGACCAACTAGGTCCATAGCGTTACCACATAACTCCCTTCAGTTAGGAGAATAGCAGTGTTCTGGCTTCATGATTTTCATCTATATCGAAGGTTCCAGTTTTTAAGGCGAAATTCATTAGTTTCGATACTGCTATTCCAGCTATCTCATTTATGTGACATATGTAAAGAAATATAGCATTTTGTATATTTTATGTAAAGATGCAATTTTCCCACACCTAATATCCCCCAAGTTTTGCATTGTGAATGGTAGATACATTATGCATAAGTTCACTAACTTTCATAATCATAGCTTGTATAAGTGCAGAGATATAACTTTTTTTGTATGGGGGGTGCAACCCCCGTTCCCCTCAGCAGCATCTCACCCCCTTAAGAACCCTCTACAGACCATAAGAAACAATTTAAAAAAAAAATTCGTGTAGATCGACCGTGTAGTTCCCGCGTCCATAAGCTACATACGGACACCATTTAATTTTTGTATGTATAGATATTGTTTTTTTTTTGGTTATATCTTTGCACTTTGAATTTTTTTTTTTTTGGCTGCCTAGTGGGAGTAAATCAAAGCACAAAACAAAGTTGAAAAAATTGTCACGTGAGTCTTTAGAAAAAAATTCCCTTGGCTCTCACAGCCAGTTAGCGCAAAAGAAGTCTTCTACAAAAGTTTGTTTTTTATCCACCTTTCTGTAAAAAAAAATTTTTAAAAAAATATTATTTTGAGACAGTCAACTTTTAAGATTTTTCAAAAAATAGCCGCCATTTTGTAAATTTTCTAAATTTTCCAAATTTAAGAATAGAAATTAAAATAACGTTTAAAATGATACAAGAATCCGAAAACAAAAATTAAAAAACTTATTTTTGACAAAATGGCGGGACTGCATCCATTTTTCGCAAAAACACCACTTGGACACTCTGAAGTTCCATGCCCATAAGTTGCAAAAAAAAAAATGTTTTTTTTTGCAAAACTAATAACGAGAGGTCTCCATACTGAGCATTTAGAACAGCTCTGTGAATTTTTATAAAAATCTGAGAACCCAACTGCAAATTTCGAAAAAAAAAAATGATAGCTCTAGTAACATTCTGGGCCTGGGCTCTTAAAACTACCTTTGATGTGGTAGACAGACTTGATCCAGAGGAACACATGAACTTGTTTTCTCAATACAGATCTTTCCGGGCGTCTCATAAAGCCCATTCATTTTCGTTGCCAAGTGAGACATCCGGTTGTACGTTTAAGCTGTAAAACAATCTCCCTACGAATGTTTTTCCTGATAATTCTGATATCGGTTAATTCAAGAAAAACGTTTCGCAGCATTACTCCATCCATCTATAATGTGTTACATCTATACACGACTAGAAATTTCTTCACGTTCAGATCCGATTCAAATCGATTCAAATTTTGTTTTCAGGAATGGATAAAGTTATTGGATTTGCTAAAGGATAGGATATTTGCTCAAGTCCTGACAAGAAAATTGAAAAATTAGACTGTCATACATTATAGAGCAGTTGTCTATAAAAATAAATTCTTGTTTCGTCCTGTCACAAAACGCTTGCCTAAAACATTTTGTAAGATTGATTAATATTTTTTATAAAATGAAAATAATAATCAACCAGAATGTATTTCAGAAAGAATTTTGTGGTCGAACCAAACTAAAATTAATTTATGTGGGCAAAAATCGTACCTCAACATTCTGAAAAAAAATTTAGAACTAAATAAATGAATAAATTAAACTAATAAATTATCCGTACCAAGTGAATTTCTAAAGTCCTTATAAAAGTCTTGATAAGGAATATTACATACGGTCTGGATCAGATAAATTAAATTCCCTATTCCGATTTAGTTCAGGATATTGGATACTATACTGGTTCGAACAACGTTCTGAATCATATTAAGGAAAACCTGATTTGAATCTGATCATATTCTTGAATACTTGAACTAATTTCTATCAGGATGGGGTCAGTCTCCTCAGCATAAGTTGAATAGAATCCACACGGCAGCGAAAAACGTAATAAATCAACATGGAAATCGAAAAATCTCGCAAGTTGTACACAGACATTTAAATCAACGCAAAGAACCACATTCAATATTCACACGTCCCGGAAAGATAGGGACAACCTCGACTTGGAGTCACTGAAGATTTTTTGATGAGGTTTTGTTCGTTTACCTCTCCTGAGTTGGTAACTGTAAAAACGAAAATCCCGACTCGTCCTTCTTGCAATTAAACTGAGTTTAAGTCCTTTTTTGCGAGGCAAGTTTGAATTACTAACATTATAGTGACCTCGAAGTCTTGGAAGTGAAATTTTTTTGATGAGGTTTTGTTCGTTTATTTGCTCAGAGTCGGAAAATTAGAAAATTAAACCGGAATAGTTCCTTATTGCGAATAAGCCGAGCTTAAGCGCCTTTTTTCTTTGCATGTTTTGACTATTAATATTAAATCGATCTCGAAATACTGGCAGTGAAAGCTTTTGATGAGGATTGGTTCAATAAGTTTGCTTGAGTGGGATAAGGTGAAAAAATGAATCAAAACAACTCCTCCTTGGGCAGAAATCGGCTTTAAGCACCCTTTTTGCCCTTAAATTTTGAATAAAACATACTACTTTTAACTCGCAATAACTAAGCTCACAGTCGTTTTTTTTCAGATGGGTATATGGAGAAATGTTTATGGTACATACATATAAATATTTTCATCAAATATTTTAGAAAACCAATGCTTTACTGATTGATAAATCAGCGCAAAATCCTATGTTTTGTCAGAAAAATTTTTATATTTTTTATATTAAATTCATAAATTAGTTTGCTTTTGTAGACATGTACAGCACTTAAGACTTGGATATCATTATCATCGCGATTGTCAGATACTTTATAACTAGTTCATATTGACAGAAAGTCGAAATGCAATGATCCAAAAGCCTCTTCGCTATAAAAAATTTTTCTGAGAAAACATAGGATTTTGCGCTGATTTATCAATCAGTAAAGCATTGGTTTTCTAAAATATTTGATGAAAATATTTATATGTATGTACCATAAACATTTCTCCATATACCCATCTGAAAAAAAACGACTGTGAGCTTAGTTATTGCGAGTTAAAAGTAGTATGTTTTATTCAAAATTTAAGGGCAAAAAGGGTGCTTTAAGCCGATTTCTGCCCAAGGAGGAGTTGTTTTGATTCATTTTTTCACCTTATCGCACTCAAGCAAACTTATTGAACCAATCCTCATCAAAAGCTTTCACTGCCAGTATTTCGAGGTCGATTTAATATTAATAGTCAAAACATACAAAGAAAAAAGGCGCTTAAGCTCGGCTTATTCGCAATAAGGAACTATTCCGGTTTAATTTTCTTATTTTCCGACTCTGAGCAAATAAACAAACAAAACCTCATCAAAAAAATTTCACTTCCAAGACTTCGAGGTCACTTTAATGTTAGTAATTCAAACTTGCCTCGTAAAAAAGGACTTAAACTCAGTTTAATTGCAAGAAGGACGAGTCGGGATTTTCGTTTTCACAGTAACCAATTCAGGAGAGGTAAACGAACAAAACCTCATCAAAAAATCCTCAGTGACTCCAAGTCGAGGTTGTCCCTATCTTCCCGGGAGGAGTGTATTCACATTTTATTTTGTCCTACTGCTACTCCTTGGAGTTATGTATATGAAATTAAAAAGAAGCACTCAAAGCAGTCAAAAGATCAAAATAATTCAAGCATCCTGATTTCACTGTTAAATACTTCATATACATATACATACACATACTTACGATTGTTATTGTAATTTTTAATGTGAAAATAATACAACTGAATAAATGATAATTTCGAAATGGCAAAAAAGTGCTGCCACAGCGGAAGTGTTTCCTTTGGCAACCTATCGAAGTGAAATATTGCAACACTTCGCTACAAATTAAAATCAATTGAGTGCAAAAAGTTAAAAGAACTCGAAATACAACAAAAACAAAAAAGTGCAAGGTACAAAAACAACAACAACAAGAAAAAACATTTACATCTTTATTATGATACCAACACAATTGCAATTGCAAAAGAGTTAACAACAACAGCCACAAACAGCAGAACAACAACAACAACAAAAAACAAAAATTGCAATCAACCTGCCGCATAAAATTCAACAGCTGCTGGTAGCAGCAGCAGCATTATGGGCAGGTGGTTACTGCCACACACAGTGGGTGGTGGGATGTTTTAACCCCGAATGACGTGATTAAGGCGTAAATTCTTGTTGATCGGAGGGGTAGAGGCAGCGATTTCGCTGGCCACCGATACCGGCCATTTAATTCAACCGCTGATCAGTGCTGCCAAAGAAATTGACATACGGTTTTCTTATTTGCCGCACAATTGATATTCAATAGCGGCCAATGGACGGACAGACAAACGGGTATACATGTTACGTACAAACAAACAAAGTGTTGGAACAGTCAAAACAGACGCAGAAATGCGCGTGTATATGTGCACACATTTACGAACATCTATGTGTGTATTGTATTATTTTATTTCTTTCATTATCATTGCGCTTTTTGAACTGTGCACAGTGGGAGATTTCATTAAAATATCGATGACATGCAATAGATTCTTGCCAAGATGGTTTGATTTCAATTTGTTCTTCGCACAGGGCTTCCCTTCGACCAACAGCAATATGTTCCAGAGTGTATCACTATCAATCTGACTGGAAATTAGTTCTAATTTGGATCCGTTCTAGATCAGCATTGCTTGAAGTATGATCAGGGAAGTGTTAGACTTTCGGATATGACAATCAATGTCACACCTTAAGTGGGCTGTATCCGCTGAACAGTTTTTGCCCTTATCACAAATTGTTTTTATTAGCGAATCGGGTAATTGAAGATCAGTGTTTTTGTTAAGATCCTGATCAGAAAAGTATATGATATAAGATGTTAGAATGTCATCATTTTTATTCTCAGCAACATTTACAAAACTGTCACAATAAGAATTGAATCAAATCGAAAATTTTACTAAATATTTTGTAAAAGGGTCATTTCATCTCAAATCGTCCAGGCAGAATTTTTTTTTTGCATATTATGTTTTTAATAGTTTCTACATTGAAATCGATGAGACACGTATTTTTTCCTTTTGCTTGATTTTGAGTTCTTTCGTCGTGGGGAATTTTTTAAAATTCGTCTACAAACACGAATTTGCGCTATTGTCGCATGTCAATTTTCACGGAAAATGTGATAACTTTGTGAAAAAACGTCCGATCTTCGTAATTTTTGGTATGTTTGTAGCTAAGAGGTTTTTCTAAAAGATAAAAATATGATACAGGGTATGTTTCAAAAAATATTTTTTATATCGTCATTTGAAAAAAAAAAAATCAAAAAATTTTTGACTTGAAAAATTTCCAATTGCATCAGTTTTTTTTTTCTTCATATTTTTTTTTTTAAATAGCCATACATATAAACAATATTATGTATGACAGCCACATTTGGAGTATGCTTCTGAAAATTGTTTACTTACAAATTGATATACAAAAACAGTAATAAAGAATGGACAAATCGTAGCAATGCTAAAATTTTTGGGCTAAAAGTCATTTGATTTTTTTTCTATTTTAAAGACGTTTATAAAAAAATATCCAAAAATGTACTACACTTCATGATTTTTTCTTCTAGAACGGACATTTGACTGTTGACAGACAAAATATCATAACGATTGAGCTACTTTTGACGAAATGATAACATATATCATGAATGAAGCCCAAAATTACTAAATAATTGGGACTGTTTTTTCAAAAAATCATAATTCCCAAACAACTAATTTGGGCTAATAGAGGCTTTTACGTAATATTGTTTATATGTATGGCTATTTAAAAAAAAAATATGAAGAAAAAAAAAACTGATGCAATTGGAAATTTTTCAAGTCAAAAATTTTTTGATTTTTTTTTTCAAATGACGATATAAAAATTATATTTTGATATATACCCTGTATCATATTTTTTTCTTTTAGAAGAATCTTTTAGCTACAAACATACCAAAAATTACGAAGATCGGACGTTTTTTCACAAAGTTATCACATTTTCCGTGAAAATTGACATGCGACAATAGCGCAAATTCGAGTTTGTAGACGAATTTTAAAAAATTCCCCACGACGAAAGAACTCAAAATCAAGCAAAAGGAAAAAATACGTGTCTCATCGATTTCAATGTAGAAACTATTAAAAACATAATATGCAAAAAAAAAATTCTGCCTGGACGATTTGAGATGAAATGACCCAAAAGCATTTATTAAAGAGACATAGGTATGGAGTGAATCTGCTAAAAGAATAAATTCCGTATTGCGATCCAGTTCAGGGCGTCGAATACGATCATTGTGTGTATTTCCTACCTTTCGAACGATATATAAAAAACCTGAAACGGTTTAACCACTAACAAGTTATGGCTCAAAAACAAAACCCGTCTCATACTCGGAGATATTCCGTTACATATTTTATACCTCTTCTTCATATATGCCAGTTTTATAGATGTTTGTAATTGTATGTCAAATAATATTTTTCTATCTATCACACGGACGGCACACGGTTCTAATCCTAGTGCGGTCATCTTTTTTTTATTGTTTTTGTTTGAACTTTACAGTAACATTACCATACTGTAAGGTGCTTAAATACATATAAACACAATTAAATGTACTATATACTAAAACACTTGCTACACTATTTGCATAGAAGCCTGAGGGTGTTTTGTTTGGCCACACAATTTTTATTATAATTTTTCATTAGAAGAAAACTGAACTTTCTTCAGAAGAAATACAATTTATAGCAATGAACTGTTTGTTCCTGTTTTATCGAATTCTCGGCATCTTTATTTTATCTGGTTATGGGCCCAGATATGGCAGAAGAGAAGTTCTCAATTGCATTGTTCGAGGGAAGAAGTTTTGATAGTTGGAAGTTTTGGTAGGAGACCGTTTTATACGAGCTCCCAGTTTTGAAAGACATCAAGAAAGATGTGGAACGCATCGTTCGGGCAGAAACGTTTGCTAAGTAGTACTAAGGTCGACAAGCACCCAAAGAACGACAATAAAGCGAAGCCGGTGATTATTAGATGGGTTGTACGTGAAAGATAAGATAAGCTCGTTTCAAGTTTTGGAAGCTCTTACAATTATTTTTGAATAGAAAAGCATTTCGAGCCAGCTTCTGCCTGGGGAAAATTTGCTAACCATGAAATGCAGCGAAGGAGATAATTTAGAAGGGCGCTTTCTGAAGTTTGATGGAATATTTTAACAACTGAAATCATAAGGAGCCAAATTGAAAAAACTGGACGTAATTTTTCACTTACTATTGCCGTTGCCATCCTCATTTAATACGGTTGTTACGGCGATTAAAACTTTAAATCGTGACGTGCTTGAAATGAACTTCGTTAAGAGCAGACTTTTAGAATAAGAAAAGAAGAAAACTATTGCAGAAGATCCGCCAGCCGAAAGTGTGGCCATGAGAACAGCGTTTAAATGGTGTAATTCCTGCGGCAAGTGGGGTATATTAATAAAAGCTGTTGTAAAAAAGAAAAGTCAGCAAATTTGTCAAATTCTGATGACGTTCATGGTAGATGAAGATAAGGTTTTGAACGTATCCCCATATTCCGTGAACTGATATGTAGACTCATGCGCTACAGATTATATGGTAAACAACGAAGAGTATTTTGAAGAATAGAGTTTCGTTACAAGCAATAAAGATCGGAACTATCAAAGGAAATATTTTTGTCAATAGCAAAGATTTGAATTGCAGAGTTAACAAAGTTTTATTTTGCAAAGGTTTAAAATGCAACTTTTTCTCCATTCGCTGGTTTGAAGACAGTTTTTGCTGCAGGCAAGGTGAAAGTTTTTAAAGGTGATCATTTGGTACTGGAAGGTAGAAGAAAATTAAAGCTATATGAGTTCGATTTGGAAATTAAGAAAGATGCAGGTGCACATGCAGCAGAAGGATGTGAAGAAATCAATATAAGTCACAAAAGACTTGGACACTTAAGCTACAACAATATCTAGTGTTTTCGCCAGATGGTTGATGGATTGAATAAAGTAAATTATAAATTAAACACCTTTTGTGAGTCACTTGTTTTAAGAAAACAATCAAGGAAGCCGGAAGCTGGAGATTTTAAAGAAATGACATCACAAGAAGAATTGCCAATACATGTTTGCTCAACACTAACAAAAATGTCATTTTCGCAACATATTTGTATGGAGGACAACATTTATTGAATTATTGTTTCCAAGATATAGATCTAAAAATCAATTTGTTTTACTTTCTTGAACTTGACGATTGAACCATGGATTGGATATTGAAATGGAAAGTATGGAAATTTGCTTAGGCAAACTAAAAAACCCGTAGTCTTGGTCTTTATCAAGATAATAAGCCATACTGAGACTGCATTTTGATCTTAGTCATTGACAGTTGATATAAGTTCACGTCCCTTTCGAACATAAAATCGTTTCCCACTAGGGAGTTTAACACCTTAAAAAATCAACTACTTTGAAAAAACACGGTTTGGAAACTCGCAAGATTAAAACTGTTACCAAGACCAAGACCAATATGTTCTATTCACAGAAAGTATGACCCATCATCGTGCGCAGAAAAAGTTAAAAAAGTGATAGTACAAAGATTTATATTTTATTCATACTTTCCCCATTGTAAGCCCCATTTAACACCACCATCTCTGTTTCCCTGTGAACCGCACATGTTTTTCGTTATTTGTTTTAGTTGTCCTTTTTTTTCGTTTCAAACAACCCGGACTACGTTGCACTCGTTGTCCCGGCAATTTGCACTCATGTCGAACATGAAAATAATGAAAAGCAATTCGTGCGTGCATTTGCAACCGTGGTGGCGCCGCCGCTACAGGTGAGCGGGGGCGTGCATGCATGCATTACGTTTCGAAGGCTTCGGACGATGAGTTGATGATCAATATTTGAGGGGGCAAGGTTGTTCTGTGTGCAAGTAGATGGAAGGAAGCGTAGCAATGCGTGGAGATAAATTAAAAAAAAAATAAGGGACGCACGGAGCGAATCTCTGCTGTAGTTGTGCATCTCAATTTGGCTTCGGTGCACCGACCGACCGCAAAATGAATGGTTTGTTGGATGTATACAAGTGCGCTTGACTACCTGTGTGAGCAACTGCTGCAATTGCAGTTGTATACGTTTATATACATATATGTATGTATGTATTCACATACATGTGCAAGTATATGTCGGTTCGTAGCTGTGTGTGTGTGCGTCGTGTGCGTTGAAAGGATGCTGTCTAACGCAACACTGAGCATCGCCACTTCAAAGGATGCAATTGACTGCAACTGTTAAGTGAGCGCCAAAAGATGATTTAACGCCAGTGCGATTGCAAAGGAAAGCATTTGTACATTATGAAACAAAGGACGCTCTCGGCTGCAGCAAGGATACTTCAGAATGAATGTATTTATTGTATTTGCAATTTGATTAGTTCATGTTCTTTGTTTGCTTTAAAAGAAAAAAGTAATAGTGTTCTTTAATTAAAATAAACGTTATTTCTGAAATCGTTAGTTAATTTGTGGTATTTTTTGGAAGATTTTGCTTGTATGTAAGGTGCTAATCCGTCTGCTTCGAGTTGACCAAAGTTTTGTTTGGAGCTTGCGTTTGATGTTTCTAGTATATACGTTTATTTGGATTGCATTATCGTAAGTAATGCTCTAATTTTTATATGGACGGTAGGCGT